>OY856409.1:1739585682-1740785682 GCA_963693085.1 Alisma plantago-aquatica | reverse complement strand
ATCATATACAAACTTTTCACCTAGACCTGAAAGTACAGGGCTCTATGACACACTAGATAACTAACAAACATCTCTAGGGTTCATCACCTCAGTTTCTCCTTGCTGTCACAGTTCTGCTGCTGCTATTTTCAATCACCTAAAAAGATGTGGTTACCCACGAGTGAGACCCAGTTCCAGCGAGAGATATAACTCTCTCCAACAAATATTGATTACAACAAATTATTTAACAATGAGTAGACTGAGCAGTTGGAGTTTTTAATGGACAATTGAGCAGATTAAACAGTTCAAACATACTGAACAAGTTAAGAAAATAAGCTTAGCAACAAGTATAATTATTAGAGTATATGTAGACTATCATCTTGGATTTTATAAGATTGCATCAAATAACAAAGGTCATCACTAGTCTGACAATCATCTTATGTTTTGCTAACAGTAAAAGCAATCTAGTAGCATAAGTATCTCTAATATCATGAATAAGTCTAGCAACATAAGTATAGCTAGCATTGTTAGCATGTCTATCAAGTTGAAATTATTTGCGTCATAAATAGAACTAACATCAAAGCACAATTATCTACATAAGCATGCTTTGCAGTTTAAGTATCTCTAATAATAAAGACATGGCTAGCAATATAAGCATAGCTAACATCATGTATAACTATCACCATTAGCATAATCAACAGTAGAAATACATCTATTAACATAGCATGACTATTGTATGTACACATCTACATCATGAGTATTTCTACAGCATAAGCTTATCTATTATCTCTTAATGCACTAATCATCATTGTTATTTAAAGAGAACAAACAAGGGTTATCATCCAATATGAAGCATCGTGTGTAACCCTAAACAGATATGCTACATGGCTATACTATAAATTTTATTACGCCCTAAGGATTTGAGTCATACCACCCAAATCCAACTGACAACTGTTAAGTCAAAATTAATGCCATACAAGATCTAGGAAGAGTCAGGCTCTAAGATCTTCTCCCTACTCATTCAATATGAGTCTACGCTATAGTGATATATCAGTCAAACTATAAAACAATGACATATATTCCTATAACTAGCCCGCCTTGGTATACGCCACGGCGATAAAGAATAGCTCATGTATGGACGCTCTATAAGAGGCATCCTATAGTTATATTGTTGTCTTTCACACATCACAATATCTGAGGCATGACCACACCAATCCTCCATAAACACCTGGTGTCTCAGTCAAACTACAAAACAACGACATATATTCCTATAACTAGCCTGCCTTGGTATACGTCACGGTGCTAAAGAATAGCTCACACATGGCCGTTATATAAAAGGCATCCTGTAGTTATACTATTGCCTTTCACACATCACAATATCTGAGGCAAGACCACACCAATCCTCCATAAACACCTGGTGTCACTATGACAAGCACCCCGCATACTCACAATATGCGTTTTGAATTTCCCTTAGGAATACTCGTTTCACCATCCAACAAGTTTTGACACTGGAATATATATATATATATATATATATATATATATATATATATATATATATATATATATATATATATATATATATAACACATGGCAACTACATGATTAAAGTTACACTTGATTAATTATGTCAGTTGGGTGAATTAAGGCTGCATCAAACAAGTGGACATACAAACCCTAATTCAGTTCTAGCAATCATGTAAGTATAACAACTTCAAAAGATGTAAAATGTGTGAGACATAATTTCTCATCTCAACATCACAAGACACTATTCACCAGCCAATAAAGAGACTATACTTGTCATCACATCATCATCACATGGTAATATTCATTGCCTTTCATGAGACTACACTTGTCACCACACAATCACATGATATAAATTCTTATCACAACATCACATGGTATCAACCCTTGTCATCAAAGAGGATTACACCGCATTTGGGGCTCAATCATGACCAAAGGTCCTTAAGACCATAATATCATTTCCAGCAAGATCATCATTATCTTTCCATGCCTTATAACAAGGCTCAACAAACATCACCGCACATGTGATGAACAGGCTCAACATGATATGGCATTAAATAACTAAAAGATGTTTATAGGATAACATTGTAGGGTTATCTTAGCATTAATAGAATTCCTTCATTATATCAACATATAAGGAAGCTATATGGTTGGCCAACATCACACTGATAGTGTACAAGTTTAGCATACGAAAAATAAGTCATAAAGTTATAATGACCACTAGTTAACACATTAGAGTTTCAATCAATCACTATGAAGGATATTCCATCATTATATTAACCATTTAAGAAAGGCTAATATGATTAACCACCATTCTCTACTTGCATTAGAGTTAGGTTTAGCAAGGTAAGTTTCATTAAAATTTAGTTCAACATTTATTCACAAACCCTCACTTGTAGCATCCCCATATAATCTTGGGTAAATAAGACAAAGCATCTTCATCACATTCCATACCATTTTTAAGTATGGATCCATGCATAACTCAAGGTGTAATAATCAGATTTATAGCATACCAGGGTTTCAACAATAATAAAAGAATACTCCATTATCTATTAATCATTTACGAGAGGCTAATCATGTTTAATCACCATAAACTAATAGTATTAGGGTTAGGAGTAACAAGTTAAGTCACATTAATGCTACAAATCAACATTCATACCCAAACCCTAACACATGGCATCCCCATCAGATCATGGATACACACGGTGAAGCATCACCATCAAATCCGATGCTATACTCAAGTATGGATCCAAACATAACCCAAGGTGAAACCATAAAATTTATAATATACTAGGGTTTCAATCACCATAAGAGATTACCCCATTATTTTATTAACCATTCAAGGGGGATATACATAATCAATCACCGTCACTTAGATATTTTAGGATTAAGTGTAACAAGCTACACTTCATTAGGTTTACCCATTAACTCATTATGGTGATTATGATTTATATCCACCTGAGGGAAAGGTAAGACTACACATTTAAGGGCATCGACCATCAAATTCTCATCATTAGAATCAAAACATTACACTACAGACTTCATTCTAAACCGTTGGACTTTGAAGCATCCATTCACAACTATTGGATCAGGTTTAACATTTCAAAACTATTGATTGATATGTATGTTTAATCCTTGGATCATATAACCAAAGAAACCTTCAATTTAAGGCTTAATTGAAGATACTTGTGATACCTAGTTACACCATGGTGTGGTAACCTGAATCACCATAAGTTGTGACACATTATGCCACCATCAGTTGATGAGGTCAATACTACCATCATTGAACACCATCGGATGTTCAGCTAAAATTGCCATTGGATGATATAATCTTTGGAGCACTAAACCATCAATCATTGAGCTTCCAAAAGAGTCTAGAACTGAATTAAAGTGTGACCAACGGTTAAAATTATCATCTGTCACCATGGATCATCACCATCAGTTTCCATAAAGGCATCTCCATTGGTTCTAATATAAGGTCATGCATCGGTTCATGTATAAAATTGAAAATCAGCCTAAAACACTTAAGTATATGCCATCATTTAATAGGTACTTAGCACCATTGGTTGGTATGTAAGCAAGGACCAAGTTATCCTCTACCTCAGGAAGATTGTGCACATGATTTCGGTTTCATATAGAACTAGAAACTAATCAAGGAACACCATAAAATTTGAAATCCTAATCAAGAATAGATTTTATATGTATAGATCTTCATTTTAGAGCAAGAACATGAGTAATCAAGCTTGTAGTAAGCAATAAAGTTAAGAGGCTTATAAAACCCACCTCTAGGGAGAATATCAGAGTCTAATAAACAATAAAATTAGAACAAAGAAGGTGAAGAACCCTAGATTTAGGTCTGAATTAGGCCAAGTATCAACTTTCTTCACAAAAGGAGCAAACCCTAAATAAAAGAAGAAGGAAGATAAGTTCTTTAAGCTTTAGAGCAAACTTTACCATGGAACAGAAAGGTTCCACCTACGAAGAAGTTAGGATGAAGAGGAACAACAAAATAAATGAAGGAGAGGATATACTTACTAGTTTTGGTCAAGATCACCCAAAGGAAGCTTTGCTAACCCTAGATAAGGGTAGATTTGAATCCTAGATGATCCAACAAGGTTGGCTATCTTCTTCTACACTGGGCACTATATTAGCCCCCAAGTAGGTGAAAGATGAAGTTCTGGAGAGGAGGAAAAGATAAGAGTCTAAAGGTTTGTTTTTTGAGCTAAAGGATAAGTATATAAGGCTTATGGAAAAAGAAAGAGAAAAGCTTGAGGTGTCCTAATAACTCTCCATGTGTCCATGGCCTTAAACTATTATGGATATACAAGTAGCCACATGAGAATATGCACCACCATTCTTGAGACCTGCTTATCCACCGTTTGTCATATTTCCAAGCCAATCAAATAAACCATTGGTTGATAGCTCCTAATGGTAGCTCATCCATAAGGGGGTAAACCCTAAAATACCCTTGGAAAAAACACCTCCAAACCAAGGCTCAACTAGGCACCCCATGGCCCAAAAAGATCAAACATGATAAGGAAACATCTAAGTATTATAATGAATGTGACAAATTGCAATTAAAACCTAATATTTGGGTAAATTTCATAAAAGTCCAAAATGTGCATAAAATTGCATAACTTGCACAAACACTGTCCAAATTGGACCAAATTTGAAACTTAAGCTTGTAACATGATACCAAAACATATCAAAAGGTTATATTAATTTTGAAGTATTGAATTATGGTAACTAAACATGTTCACTACTTTAAGCAAGGTTAGGGGTCTCAACCATAAACCCCTAACAGGGATTTTGCCCCTAAAATCTATGGTAAACAAAGATGGATATTTCTCATGCACCTAATCCTAAATATTTCTCATGGTTACTTTCATCTAATGGTGATGTCACATCATTCTCATAAAAGTCATATTCTTCTCCTTCAACTCTTACATGTGTCACCTTGGTTCAACATAGGAATTGTTGTGCCACTTGTATAGGTCTAGTAGTACCTTTCCAACTTGGGACTCTAACTGTCATCTTGAACTATTATATCTATTGAATCACACATCACTGAGAGTCTATATTTGTTGGCTCTTACCAAACATGAAACATCATGTATCTCATATCATATGTAACTTTACAAAGTTTCATCTCTATGCTCCTTTGATGGTTGTTGTAATAAGCAACTCAATCAATCAAGTGAGTATCCCCTAATTGTTAAGAACTATAAGGCATATGCTCTTAGAAGATTCTTCAAACATCTCAATGATGGACTGGCCATCTATCTAGTTGAAGAATCATACACTTGTCTGCAAGCATAATAAAATATAACTTCATGATTGACCTTGTTAGGGGTAGGGCAACAATGTTGTCTTCATCTTACCAGGATTCACTCAACCCACTTAGCATATGTACCATAACTCCAAGAGGGTACTCCAGTTAACCCCCAACTCACTCTTGCTGAACTTGTCACACATAAGTATAGTTGATGCAACATTCTTAAGATTTAACAAAGATGTTAACCATGTTACTGACCATCTCTGAAATACTTTGAGATTCTATCATTCAAAGCTTGTCACAACTTATGAGACAAGGTTAGTCTAAAGTACATAACCCTAATCTCATCATGGTCATGTAACTTATGTTATCCACTCTAACTCTTATCCGTAGATATTATGATCCTAGGTTTATCTTAAAGGAACACAGTAATACATGTTTGTTGATCCGCAAACCATCTATCCTTGGTAGTGGTCTTGCCCAACCATCAGCAGACCATACACAACATTATATAATCACTCTTCTTTTCCCAAACAACACTTGGAGGATCAACATCAACTCTCTCTCTCTCTCTCTATTGGAGAGGAACACTAGAAAACTCCTCTAATAGATATTTTAAACTCATATATAATCGATACACTCTGGATACTAGGATTCATTATATTCATATCCACTACATGTGTTATAAAGAACTTATACCCTAGTTTCACCCACTTCCTCAACATTACAATCATAGTTCAGGAAAGTAGTACTCAGTGTACGCGCAGATAGGGTACCACATAGAGTATATGCAATATGCGGGAGTATATACGGGAATATATGCAGTTTTGGATTTTTTTAATAAATTAATTATATATAATCATTAAATGATATGAATTCATATATAAAACACTCATATATATGCATATAAGCATATTTATATGTATCTATAGTATGTTTATACATGTATATATGTCTATATATGGAATGTTTTTGTAATATATGTACATATATTAAAATATATGTATATAGATGTACTGATATGTGTAATACAAGTATATAAATGTGAATAAATAAAAATGTATACATATATGCAAAATATATGTAGGTATAAATTATATGCATGTATACACATGAATATGGTGAAAGACATTCATATAAATGTACAAATGTGTGTGAAAATAGTTATATATATTACAATATATACATATTTGTTATTGACTATATATTTAACTTCTAATATAAAATGAAGTATGTGTGTATATCAATGCATGCATGTATGTAATGCATGGACTTTAGTTATGGGATTTTCAAAAAGTGGAGTTTAATTGGCTGCTTATTTGGCCAAGCGGGAGTACATGCGGGCCATGGCTGCTTAGTGGACTGATTAGCAATATGCAGTGCGGTAGGGTGACTGAATAGGCATGAGCAGGAGTATATGCGGCTGTGTGGATTGATTTCCCAAACAATGATCACAACTGACTAAGAACATCTACGAGGAATCCCCCTAACTCTTGGAGGGATCAAAAAGCATGTTCATTACAAAACACAAAGATTTTGAAACTATAGTCCAAGGCAACCACACATCATATCAAGATATCCATTTGTAGGATTTCAACGAATCCACATGTACCAAGTGGCATAATATCCACTTAAAGGCCATGCTTCAAAAAGAAGAAACACAAAGGGAAACACACTTACCACATCACTACAACATTGTCTATGGTTACATGTAAAAGGTAACCAATTCTATTTTTTCTGTGGAGGTTACAATTTTTATGTATCATCTTACCTCTTATAGCTTGGGTTCCTTGCCATTAGAATAGGAATTATTAAGATTATCATATCTCATTGCTCTTTTCACATTAACTCTTCATCATTCATATGTATGTCCTTTCATGTTATCATGTTTATCAAACCACTTATCAAGGAATAGATCATCATATTCCACATTTTCTTCATTAAACAAGGATCATCTCCCTTTAATTTCTTTCACATATCAGGAGGATTTCACATGAATACTTTCTTACACACATGGATTAATATGAGATTAACTCTGGTTCCACTTGATTCCTCTATCATGTTCTCATTCATCTTCTCATATTATACTTATAATAGGAACTCTCTCCTTCTTATGTGAATTTCATACCTTGAATCACTTCATTAGCACATACTTATCTATATTTTACTTTATTATCTTCTTAAATTACAGCTTCAAGAACTCCCCTTTAGCTTATATGAATTCATATTTAGGTTTCATGGTGTTGTATCTTTCCCTTATAATCACCAAACATTCAAGTTTGGATAGTTTATGATGTAATGCTTATCTTCTTTAGAGTGAGATTGAGGTTTTGACACCATGATTTTTGATTTTTTATGCTCTTTAGATTGTTTCAAAATGACTACTTGATCATGGCAATCAGAAAGAAATCAATCTAAGAGTTCCATACTTACCTTTTCTTCAATATCTGAATACCTGGCCACAACACCGAAGTATTGAGATTAGGCAGTATGCATCATGTTTTATGGCATGTTCCTAACTTAGACATCATCCTAGTCCTACTTAGTGTCCATGTAAACTCAGCAAATCTAGAGCTCTGATACCAACTTGTGAGAACTTGTTACATTAAATGATATTACTCAAAACACAAAACACGGTTACTCATTAATTAAACAGAAACCCAGAAAATAGGGTAAATTAAAACTGATTTCAACATTACCAATTGCTTAGATACATTTACATAAAAGCCCAACAACTTGCTTTATTTCATATAATGCTCAATATCCTTTACAATTGCCATGTAACCTCAGCTACAACATAAACTTTACAAAGGAACACTATCCACATATTCAAGCATCAACATGCTATTGAAAGCTCAATTCAATCGAAACTTCGTATACAAACTTTTCACCTAGACCTAAGAGTACATGGATGATTGTAGGACACAATAGGAAACTAACAAACATCTCTAGGGTTCATCACCTTAGTTTCTGCTTACTGTTACGGTTCTACTGTCATTGTTGTCAATCACCTAAAAAGATGTGGTGACCCATGAGTGAGACCAGTCCCAACTAGAGATATAACTCTATCCAATAGATATTGATTACAATAAATTATTTAACAATAAGTAGACTGAGTAGTTGGAGTATTTAATGGACAATTGAGCAAATTAAACAGTTCTAGCATACTGAATAAGTTAAGTAAATAAGCTTAACAACAAGTATAATTATCAGAGTATATGCAGACTATCTTCTTGGATGTTATAAGATTGTATCAAATAACAAAGGTCATCACTAGTGTGACTATCATCTTATCATTTTCTAATAATATAAGCAATCTAGTAGCATAAGTATCTCTAACATCATGAATATGTCTAGCAACATAAGTATAGCTAACATTGTTAGCATTTCTATCAAGTTGAAAATGTCTATATCATAAGTAGAACTAACATCAAAGCATAATTATCTACATAAGCATGATTAGCAGTTTAATCATATCTAATAATAAGGACATGTCTAGCAATATTAGCATAGATAACAACATGTGATAACTATCACCATTATCATAATCAACAATATCAATACATATATTAACATAGCATGACTATTGTATGTACGCATCTACATCATGAGTATTTCTACAACATAAGCATATCTATTAATTCTTAATGCACTAATAATCATTTTTGTGTGAAGAGAACAAATTAGGGTTATCATAGCATCGTGTATAACCCTAAACAGATACGCTACATGGTTGTATTACATCTTTTATTGCGCCCTGAGAATTTGAGTCATATCGCCCAAATCCAACTGACCACTGCTAAGTTGAAATTAGTTCCATACAAGATCTAAGAAAATCCAGACTCCAAGATATCCTCCCTACTTGGTCAGTATGAGTCTGCACCGCAGTGAAATATCAGTCAAATTGCAAAACAACAACATATAGTCCTATAACTAGCCCGCCTTGGTACAATTCATGACACTAGAGAACTGCTCACACATGGCTATTCTATAATAGGCATCCTATAGTTATATTGTTTCCTTTCACACATCATAATATCTGAGGCATGACCGCAACCATCCTCCATAAACACCTGGTGTCAGGATGATAAGCAACCTGAATACACACAGTATGTGTTATGAGTATCCATTAGGAATACTCGTTTCACCATCCAGTAAGTTCTGACACTGGAATGGATCTATGTACAGGTTTCACTTGATAATTATGCAATTTGGGTGAATGAAGGCTGCATCAAACAAGTCGAAATACAAACCCTAATTCAGTTCTAGCAGTCATATAAGTATAACAACTTCCGAAGATATAAAACATGTGAGACATAATTTCACATCTCAACATCACAAGAAAATATTCACTTGCCAATAAAGAAACTATACTTGTCATCACATCATCATCAGATCGTACGATTCATTGCCTTTCATGAGACTACACTTGCCACCATACTATCAAAGGATATAAATTCTTATCCCAACATCGCATGGTATCAACCCTTGTCATCAAAGAGGAATACACCTCATTCAGGGCTCAACCATGCCCAAAGGTCCTTAAGACCATAATATCATTTCCTGTAAGATCATCATTATCTTTTCATGCCTTATAACAAGGCTCAACAAACATCACCACACATGTGATGCACAGGCTCAACATGATACAACATTAAATAACTAAAAGATGTTTACAAGATAACATTGCAGGGTTATTTTAGCATTAAGACAATTCCTTTATTATATCAACAAATAAGAAAGCTATATGATTGTCCAACATCACACTGATAGTATACAAGTTTAGCATACAAAAACATAAGTCATAAATTTATAATGACCACTAGTTAACACATTAGAGTTTCAATCAATCATTATGAAGGATATTCCATCATTATATTAACCATTCAAGAAAGGATAATATGATTAACCACCATTCTCTACTTGCATTAGAGTTAAGTTTAGCAAGGTAAGTTTCATTAAAGTTATAGTTCAACATTTATTCACAAACCCTCACTCATAGCATCCCCATATAATTTTAGGTGCATAAGACAAAGTATCTTCATCACATTCCATACCATTCTCAAGTATGCATCCATGCATAACTCAAGGTGTAACCATCATATTTATAGCATACCAGGGTTTCAACAATAATAAAAGAATACTCCATTATCTATTAATCATTCATAGGAGGCTAATCATGTTTAATCACAATCACCTAATGGTATTAAGGTTAGGAGTAACAAGTTAAGTCACATTGATGCTACAAATCAACATTCATACCCAAACCCTAACACATGGCATCCCCATCGGATCATGGATACACAAGGTGAAGCATCACCATCAAATTCCATACTATCCTCAAGTATGGATCCAAACATAACCCAAGGTGAAACCATCAAACTTATCGTATACTAGGGTTTCAATCACCATAAGAGATTACCCCATTATTTTATTAACCATTTGAGGGGGTTATTCATAATAAATCACCATCACTTAGATACATTAGGATTAGGTGTAACAACCTATACTTCATTAGGTTTTCTCATTAACTTATTATCGTGATTATCAATTATATCCACCCGAGGGCAATGGTAAGAATACAAATTTAAGGGTATTGACTATCAAAGTATCATCATTGAACCAAAACATTATACTATAAACTACATTCTAAAGCATTGGATGTTGAAGCATCCATTCACAGCCATTGGGTCAGGTTTAACATTTCAAAACTATTGGTTGATATGTAGGTTTAATCCTTGGATCATATAACCAAAGAAATTACCGACTTAAGGCTTAATTGAAGCAACTCATGAATCCTAGTTACACCATCGTGTGGTAACCTGAACCACCATAAGTTTTGAAACATTATTCCTCCATTAGTTGATGAGGTCAATACTACCATCATTGAACACCATCAGATGTTCAGCTTAAATCGCCAATGGATCATATCATCTTTAGAGCACTAAACCATCAATCATTGAGCTTACAAAAGAGTCTAGAACTGAACTAGGGTGTGACCAACGATTAACATTATCAGCTATCACCATAGGTCATCACCATCAGTTTCCACAAAGGCATCTCCATCGGTTCTAATATAAGGTCATGCATTGGTTCATGTATAAAATTGAAAATCAGCCTAAAGCACTTAAGTATATGCCATCATTTGATAGGTACTTAGCACCATTTGATGGTATGTAAGCAAGGACAAAGTCTTCCTCTACCTCTAGAAGTTTGTGCACATGATTTCAGGTTCATATAGAACTAGAAACTAATCAAGGAACACCACAAAATTCGAAATCCTAATCAAGAATAGCTTTTATATGCATAGATCTCCATTTTCGAGCAAGAACATAAGTAATCAAGCTTGTAGTAAGCAATAAAAGTGAATAGGGTTATAAACTCGCATCTATGGAGAAGATCGGAGTCCAAGAAACAAAAAAATTCGAGCAAAGAAGGTGAAAAATCCTAGCTATAGGTCTAAATTCGGTCAAGTATCACCCTTCTCCACAAAAGGAGCAAACCCTAGATAAAAGAAGCAAGAAAGATAAGTTCCTTGAGCTTTAGAGCAAACTGTACTACGGAACAGCAAGGTTCCACCCATGAAGAAGGTAGGAGGAAGGGGAACAACAAAATAAATGAAGGAGAGAAGGAGATACTTACTATTTTAGGTCAAGACCACCCAAAGGAAGTTGTGTGAACCCTAGATTAGGGTAGATTTGAATCCTCGATGCTCCAATAAGAAGGTTGCCTATCTTCTTCTACCTTGGGCACTATATTCAACCTCAAATAGGTGAAAGATGAATTTTTAGAGAGGAGGAAAAGATAAGAGTCTAAAGGTTTCATTTTTAAGCTAAAGGATAAGTATATAAGGCTTATGAATAAAGAAAGAGAAAATCTTGAGGTGTCCAAATAACTCTCCATGTTTCCATGTCCTTAAACTATTATGGATATACAAGTAGCTACACAAGAAGCTGTCCCACCATTCATGGAGACCTTCTTAGCCACCGTTTGTTGGATTTCCAAGCCAATCAAATAAAACATTGGTTGATAGCTCCTAAAGGTAGGTCATCCATAAGGGGGTAAACCCTAAAATACCTTTGAAGAAAACATCTCAGAACCAAGATTTAACTAGGCATTCCATGGCCCAAAAAGCTCAAACATTATAAGAAAACATCTAAGTATTATAATGCATATGACAAATTGCAAGTAAACTGTAAGGAGCCGGACCTGGGTTATGAAGTAACCCTATTTGTTTTGGCTAAGTAAGTTTCTTAGAAATTTAATATAATCCTCTAAGGAGTTTTGTTATCATGTGACACACTTATGTTTTAAGTTTGGTCCTGATTGAATGTTGTTTGAGCAATGTTCCTTTGTTTTGGACCAAAGTGCAATTTACCCAAGATGAGGGGTTATATTGTAATATGTCACCTATTTAATGGGCATTAAGTTATTTAGAATCATAAGAGAGAGAATGATGCTAAGTGGTGGTTTGTGGAAAGCCTAAATTCCAAGTTTGAACATGTTTGAATAATGTTAGTACCTTGTGCACCAATTTTGGTACAATTTGTAATTTACCCAAAATGTAGGATTGATATGCAAATTACCACCTATAGGGTGTCCCTACTTCCTATATGTATCATTTAGAGGAGATATAATGAATGAGACACCATGTTTGAATCAATTATGAGTGATGGTATTCTTGGTGATGAAAAGACCAAGAAAGGGGTTGAATGGAAACCCTAATTTGAGCTTGTATTACGTGTATCGGGTTGTAGTGATTAAATGGGAGTCCCTATCGGCCAAGGAGCCAAATAGGAGACCCCCATATCGTTTTTTTAACTCTTTGACTCTTAAAAAACAAGCTAAGCACCTCAATAAAGCAATGGTTATCGGCTTGCAACTTTCCTTTGGAAAAGGTTGCATTGACTTTGTGAATATAATAATGTGAGTGGAAGTGGCTTGTCCTAGAAGATAACCAAAGGGGGACGACCCTTATCCCTTGCATTATCCTCAAGTTTTTATTTTTCATGTAAATATAAAGATGGAGTGCATGCAAGTACATGTGTCAACCATGCATGGACACATGGCACCTAGTAGCTTAAATTGATGACACCTCATTTTCACACTTCTTCATGAACAACAAGTATATATACCTCTTCTTTCACCCCTTAGTGAACTTTTTCGAATCCTACCACCTCCTTGCTCTTAGATATCGTGCATGGAGCCTTTGTGTCGTGCATAGGTGATGTGGTATCGTGCATAGGCCTTGGGTATTGGCATTAGCAAGTTGATATCGGCCTAGAAAGGTGATATCGGCCTAGCAAGGTGATATCGGCCATAATGGAGTGTTTTTGGACACAAGTGAAGGGGATATCGGCCACAAGTGATGGCATATCGTGCAAGGGTAGTCAGGTATTGTGCAAGGTTCTAAGGAGCAAGAGGGAGCTCAATACTTAACCCTAAGGTGAGGCCATGATCATCTTCAACCTTGGATTGAAGCATGATTTTAGGGTTATGATCTTCCTTTCTTTTCTTCTTCACCAATTGCTTATCCTTGGTGATTTCCTGTATATGAAGGAGTTGTGAACGAGCCTTGGACTTTTTATAAGTCATCTTCAACCTTAGGAATGTGGAGCTTTATAGCTTGGAGCTTTGAAGTTGTTCTTGAGGCAGGTTATATAACTTGAACTCTATCATGTTGTTATTCATCACCTAAATTTGTATACTTAATGATCTACTTTTAATTCTGAAATTTCCTGAAATAGTTGATGACATTATGAGTTCTAGTAGTTGCTTAGACCTGTTTCCATGAACTATAACAGTTAGAACAAAGGTCTAGAGCTCGAAGAAGATGGTATCACCTTATAAAGTGATATCGGGTTCAAGCACACAAGCAAGCACCTCTAACCCGATATGGTGATGCACCTACTTCACTAAAATGATATGGATATGATTTAATACTTTCTTTCATGATATGGTGGTGTAGTATATACCTCTTGCACAATATGAGGTCAAGCAAACACCTCCAAAAATGATATTGGGCTAAGCACACACCTCTTTGCCGGATATGGTGTGAAGCACACACATACCTCTTTGCCCGATATGGTGTGAAGCACACACACACCTCTTTGCCCGATATGGTGTGAAGCACACACACCTCTAAACTGATATGGTAAGCAAGCACACACCTCTTTTCCCTATATGGTGTGAAGCACACACACACCTCTTTGCTCGATTTGTTGTGAAGCACACACACACCTCTTTGCCCGATATGGTGCGAAGCGCGCACACACACCTCTTTGTCTGATATGGTGTGAAGCACACACACACCTCTAAAGTGATATGGTAAGCAAGCACACACCTCTTTGCCCAATATAGTGTGAAGCACACACACACCTCAAAAGTGATATGGAAGCATACATACACCTCAAGGGCGATATGGAAGCACACATACATCTCAAACCCGATATGGTAAGCACACATACACCTCAAGGTCGATATGGTAAACACACATACACCTCAAACCCAAGATGGTAAGAACACATACACCTCTAGGTGATATGGGTAGCACGTATGCATCATTAAACTGATATTGGGTTAAGCATACACCTTTTGGACGATATGATGTTGAGCACATATCTCTAAAATGATATGGTGGGTAACCCAATACACTAGATGACAAGAGTGGCAAGGTGGTTAGTACCCTAGTACATGTGATGGCCAATACACTAAATTAGGGTGTGGCCAATATCTTCAAGTGAGGTGAGGATGTTACACCCATGAAGGGTGAAGTTGATACACATTATGAATGGTAAGGTTGATACCTTAATGGGTAAGGGTATGAGGGATATGATGATGTCGAGATCGATATACACATAACCCAATACATGTGTTCAACTTGACATACATGATTCAACCCTATACACCTTGTAAAGGTGAGGGCAAGACACTCTTAGGAGTGATGAGTATAATACCAAGTAATGGTGTGTCTAATACCTTGATAGGTGAAACACCTAAAGTGATTAATAATGGTCAAGCCTATATCAAAAATTTCTTAACCTGAAATGAGTCCATATCACTTGATGATAGTTCGATAATTCAAGTGTGTGACTTATGACCAATACATTACAGGATAAATGTGATGGGCTAGTGCATAAAGTATTAGTATGGGAAATACCCTAATACAAGATAAGTTTATGAAATTAAGTAAGTTAAAGTGATGAGGGAAGTGATACACCAAGGCATGATAAATATCACATCCAGCACCTTAAGGTTGATACACCTTAATGCACCTTAAATCCAATATACATGGATGAGTAACACATGAAGTGTGACATGTCAATTGTTACATTGAGATGTAATGAGATTAATACACTTTGATAAGTGTAGGCTAACATGCCTTGAGAAAAAGGGTTAAGCCAAGTTAATAAAGTATGATGTAATCAATATCCTAGTGAGGATGAGAGAGAAACTCATACTTTGTGTTGATTATCATTTAATGATAAATGATGAGAATAAATAAGTATGATTGAATACTTATGATATCAATGTATGCTCCTAGATGTGTGGAGCAATGAATTAGGGTTTGAATTAATAATATGAACTTAAAACCCTATTCGGCTATAAAGGGAAACCCTAACCCTAATAATGGGAAGGTTGTATTTCTCTCATTGCGTAAGCCTTGTAAGGCATGTTAAATACTTGTGTAACAAGTATAATAGTTAATGGCCTTGTGAGCCATGTGAATAAGTTGTTGCCTAGTGAGAGGTGACAAGATGTGTAATGGCCTTGTGAGCCATGTGAATAAGTTGTTGCCTAGTGAGAGGTGACAAGATGTGCAATGGCCTTGTGAGTCATGTGAATACTTGAACAACAAGTAAAATGAATACATTGGTCTGAGGACCTAGAGGTAATAGTTACCTAATAAGAGGTAACAGTGTTCAATGATGATCTAAGAGTTTGAATACCCAGATCTAGTAATCATGATGATGATAATGTTGAGGGATGAGAATTCCCAGTAATGAGATAAGGGATTGAAATCCTAAATGACATATGTGTCCTAAAGATTTGAAAAGTACTTGATAGATGAATTACACTTTTCTTTGTAGCATCTGTTATAATAATTCATGTTTGAAACTTGATTGATACTAAAAGACATTGTAATGTACTTAATTAATCAAGTGGAATCTTATCATGTAGTGCCCTGAGCATAGATCCATCATCGTCAGTAGCCGGTGATGGTGAAACATGTTTTCCCACGGGATCTCTTAGAGAGTGCATATTTTTTAATATGCGGGGGTGATGGGCGCTAATATCCTTACGTCCTAATGAGGGATTGATGTGAGATCTCCTTCATTATAAATGCCAGGATGGATGTATCATGAATCTTTCGATGATGATGAATGTCGGGATTGATGGTAGATAAACACGAGATCTCTCAATCCCGAAGAGAGTGCAGCTGCCACTGTAGCTCTATAGCAAATTTGCCAGTATACCTTGGAAAGCTATGTAGCAGTTGACACGAGATGTCCTGCTTGTGGTCTCGCACTGACCGAGATGACAGAGGTTATGACAGCCGGCTCTTCCATTGACCTTGTATGGTACTGATGCTTTACGTAGCCGTGGTCAGTTGGAGTATGAGCGGTATACCTCATCTCCTCAGGGCTTAAGTGTGATTATAAAATGTAATCAGCCGTGTAGCGTATTTTCTTAAGGATAGATATGGAAATCATTGGTTGGTGTTACATTTCTTATTGTATCTTAAATGGATGGATGTTATACATGTTCTTCATATTCCTTATAAAATGAATAGATGAATTACTGTTTTATCATATATATAGTTGCAATGTTTCAGAAGATGATATTGCTCTATTATGCTTAAATAGTGATTAAATCCTGCTTATTAATATAAAAGAATCCTCTGCTCGGTTTATAAATGCTTAATCTATGATAATAATATGGTCGACATAGAGTTATATCTCTCGCTGGGACAATTATCTCAACCCGTGGGATCCACATTTTTTTAGGTGGACATGCACGAGGTGGCAAAGATTTCTCTCTCTACATAGGAGGAACAACATCTGAGGGAGCAGTGACAACTCAGGTTGAGTGTATTGTCTGTCGTGTCTTGTAGATAGAAGTTCTATGTGTCGTCTCTGTACTCTCAGGTCCTTGGAGTTGGTTCGTACTGATTTCATGAATGATCTGAGATTTTGGCTTGAATGCCTTGAGGTTTTATGTTGCTATAGTATGTGTTTTGATAGAACAACTATTATATGATGTCCTCAAGATGAGATGGAACAATATTGTACAATGTAAATTATGATATGTATGAGTTTTGAATCTTTCAGTAAAAGTTTTCAGGACAAGGATCTCCTTGCAAAATGGTTTTAATTTTTAGTGATTTTTGTTAATCTGCTGTTTATGTTTAATTCCGCTTAATTGTAACAATTTGTTTTTCGGTTTGATGTCGGTCCTTACATAAACCTCGGATTTGGGTAGATTGCATAAAAGTCTAAAATGTGCATAAAATTGCATAACTTACACAAATAGTGTCCAAATTGGACCAAATTTGAAACTTAAGCTTGTCATATGATATAAAATATATCACAAGGTTATATTAAGTTTAAAATACTTAATTATGGTAACTAATTCACTACTTTAAGCAAAGTTAGGGTCTCACAGTCTTCTAATGAAAAAGGTCAATGGACGATGAGTACACAATCGACTCCATTTTTGCAAAACCGGGTTGGTTTCACAACCATCAGAAGACAATCCTTGTTGTGTTCCATTGGTTTTGACCATCGATTGTGGTCGTCAGTTTCCTTCTGACAAAAAAAGGGTCGAAGGAGCGTTAGAGTGGTCTGTCAGAGAGGTCCTTCAGTTATCTTCTAACGGAAGGAGTTGATACAAACTTGGGCCTTACATTACTTGGGCCACATGCATTACTTGGGCTACAAGCATTCAAATATATAAGAAAACGTTACAACAACTTATGTAAAAATAAAAGGGATCTGCTATCTAGACCCATTTTGTAACCCAAAATGAAATTCACTCATTCTCTACCACAAGTTTGATGATACAACAAATAAAATACAGTCCCATTTTGAGTTTCAAAATGGTGTCTATCTGACATATTCCAAAATGAAAATAAGCAAGTAATAAAAGCCGAGAACTAATCATGCTTTATCCAATAGCGTTAGCCTCTCTTATAATTGCACCGATAATTGCATCATCGTAATATATATTTTGATATCTCCTTAAACGCTTGGTAAGATTTATGTCATATTTTCTTCTGCTTAATATGTACTGTATGAATGAAACTTAACGACTGCAAGAACATTGAACTGCTAGCTGTGACAGTGTATTCATGCACTACATTTATGGCCTGTTTGGTTTATATTATTAATTTATATACTAAACGACGAAAAACAAGAAATTTTATAGACATGAAATGAACTTTTGTGTTAATTATTTGGTTGAACGTGGTTCTTCACATTTGCTGGATTCACTTTATATGATGTCATATTTTTACGTTATGTAATAGACGAGTTCAAGTGAGCTGCAAAAATGGATTAGCCCCAAACTAGACAACTCGTTCTAGTGTAATTGCACACAGCTCTACTGCAGTCCGAGTTCTATTTCCCGTTTGTATTTTGCATTTACACGCAACTAACAGCTGAACTTATAAAAACGTGTAAAATATTGTCTATGATTTCCACCCAAAGAGACGATCCCTAAACAAAAATAAACTGCCACCGTTTCCTCTGTTTATAATTGTGGTTACAATTGCGGCGAATTTGTCCAACTAATTCTTTTTATTGTGGTTCCTCAGCATAATCGTGGTTTCAAACTTGACTTCAATCAGAGTTCCGTTCCAGAGTTGCTGTCGTATTGAGAGCTGAGTCGATTTTCTAAAATACGGACAACACAAGGTTGTAATATTCTTGACTTTTCATGTATTGGGAAACGGAAGGAATATAATTTCCCCACAATTTCCGTAAAGAAAACGTGTCCTATTTGATATTACAAAGAATGTTATTTTGTCCAAAGTTATTACCAGGGTCAAACTTGCTGTAACATAAAATGTTTCGGTCAAATAAAGGATGAAGATGCCGTTATGAAGGATATTTTGTACTGTGGCTTACTTTTGCTTGCAACATTTACACTTAATTCATGTTTTTCACGTGTTCTCTCTCTCGTCATGGATGGTTCCTTCCTGCTTCATACACCCGGACAGTCCCGCCGCCGTAAGAATGAATTACGAGAGATAGTCGGATCAACTTCCGCTTTGTCAAATCTGTGGAGTGACCACTGGCATGGTGCGTAGACGGGTGGGTAAGTTGGGTTTAGGTTGGGTGGTTGCGGGTTTGAGTTCTGCGGGTGTGAGTCAAAAAGATGTAGTTCTAAACGGGTGGAACAAAGACAAATTTAAACCCGACCCAGCAGGTTGCGGGTTGCTCGCGGATGCCCACTTAAATTTTTTAAAATATATATTGCTAGTGTTTGTTTATATTAGATATGGCACAAAACAATCATGCATTGTCATGTAATATTTATTTATATATCTAAAAATGTGTTACAAGAAGAGTAGGGTGCAACACGTCTATTAAAGAAGAGTCCGACTGGCTGAATTAAGTTTCTGAATCAGATAAATGTTGGAACAACAATGTACTACATACTTTGACGTTCATACATTAGTCTTAAATAATGACCACCTACAACAAACAACAACAAAAAATACAACAATATCTAGTATGAATTGTGGCATCCAAATGAGACGAAGGATAGATCTTGAAAACTAAAAAAAAGACAGAGATTTAAGTCGGTTCTAGTCATATTGAAACTTAAGTCTAGCAATCACTGCTAGACTTAGGTTCCCGCTTGATTTGTTTTTGTTTCACAATCCGATTTTGGAGTTTCCTTTATTCTGCTTTGTTACCTTGAATTGTAATATGCAATTGTGATATGAGTATATCACTGATTTAATATTTTCTCATTACTACTAAGTCGCATGGATGAAAAAAATCAGTGTAATTAAGCGGGTCACTCACGTGTGCCCGCGGATTGCCCATGAAACCTGCTAAGTAAGCGGGTGGGTACATATTTGAATTATTTCCGACGGATAACAAATTTTGTAACTCAAACCCAACTTAAATGGGTCAACCCATGGACACCCTCAGATTTTGACCCGATTTGACTGATCTAATGGTGTGTGGGTCTGATGCAATATAGAGAGTGCAGAGTGTATGAGTATAGCGATGCTGGCATCTTCCAAAATTCCCCACGTTAGATTAGGCCGCTAGGATTACTTTATGGGCTCATAATAATTTTTCTACGGTAAATGAGTTTGATTCTAAAAATAATAGATAGTGGGCTGCTTCAGTTGAGTAAAGTAAGGTTGCAAAATATGAATTTCTGTATATATTGAATTTTCCTTTTCCCACTTTGTGATCACGTCACGCAGCGCCCACCTAAACAACTCGTATTTTCATAAAATGTGGATTTTGACCTTTTCTATATATTCGGACTAGCTTGTTTTATGTTGACAGAACACATTCTCTCGGAACTGCAATTTAGCTTTTAGGATTAATGTTCCATGGATTTCTTTGTGATTGGTTTATTGTATATCTGAATAAAATAAAAGGTCGTACAGTTTCTTGGTCAATAAGACTTTATTGTCATTGAATGCGATCATATATAACTTTGACATGTGATTTGTAGGAAGATATAAAGTACAATATGAGACCCGGAACATGTTTTCCATTCTTTTTAGTAGGTAATTCAAGAACTATGTCTTGTACACGCCAAGACAACGTTTAAAATGGAAAACTACATAGGAATTCAGAATTCATTGTGTTTAGCCAATTGTTTATGACAACATTTGAAATGCATCATATAATTAGGGATAAGCATCCAAGCGGGTTAGTCGGACCTAAATAGTCTAACCCACACAATTCCTTACTGTTGATATGGGTGGGCCACGTCAAGAATTTGATGTAGAGTTCCATACGACTTGAATAGGACCATTAGGCTGGTCCGAACATTTATTATTAATAGAATTCGGGAAATGTGTATTGATGGATACACGTAAGCTATATGTATCAACCATAAAACATATACACTTATGGGTTATGGACTAGTGATTGATAAAAGAATATTATAAACCAAACATTTATGACTTATATATCATTTTAGTATGATACTTGGGTTCACCCAACCCGACCTAAAACCCAACCTAGTTCTATGAACAAGACAAGTATGGGTGAGATTTTAAAATCTATGAGTCTACACAAAGCTTCACAACTTGTGTGACAATACTTTATAAAACCCAGTGATCCGACCTAATGATCGTGCTTACATGGATTTGGTCAATCATTAATGCTAATATGACAAGTCCTGAGAACCCCATAATAAACTCTCCTCCTCTTCATATCCATATACCGGATTCAAACTATATACATATTAGATATAGCCAAACACAGGTTATACAATTTTATATTTAGCATGCGGGTCAATATTTACATATATATATATATATATATAAAAGATCCATGTCTCACTTTACAAGTCCATAATCCGCTGACACCGAGCGTCCAACTACTAGTCATGTTTGTTTAATCCATCAATTAAATTACCATGTTCTTAATTAATCAGATTAAACAACCACGGCACCGTCACGCAGCCCCGTTCCGTTTGCCGAGGATGTGCTCAACAAGAGACAAGTGCTGCTGCATCTCCTCCGGGTGCTCGTCGATCTTAGGCCGCTCGGGCTGCATCCACCGGCCGTCACCGGAGCGTATCATGCCTTTGTTGTGGTCCTGGCGCCAGAAAGGCGGCACGAGGTGGTGGTCTTTAAGGAAGTCGCTGGCTTTATTGACCAGAGCTGGGTCCCTTCCCGACGAGAGCACGAACCTCTCCCCTTTTCCGTGGTACCCGTCCAGTAGGTGCAGGTGCGCTTCGAGGTTGTGGAAGCAGGACGGGTCGTTGGTCTCCTTGAGGAACGGCGAATGCTTGTGGTCAAGCTGCAGCTCTACTCCGACGTGCGCGTACGCCCACCACGGTATCAGCTTCTCCAGTATCCCGCGGAACAGCCTGTTCCGGAGGTTCTCGTTGAGGATCACGCCGGGGACCTTCGGGACGGCGTCGTGTACGTTTAACACTCTGAGGGTCTTGATACCCAGGTCGCCTTCGAACCGCTTCTTGAACTTGTAGTTCCCGACGCGCGGACCTGAGAACGAGTACACGGTGATCGGCGCCGTCGCCGTCGACGAACTTGACGCGTCTCCGTCTGCGATGTCGTTGGTACTGGTGCCGTCTCCGTCGGCGTACAGTCTGTTGATCCCTCCTTCGGCCATGTCGTAGGCGCTGAGTGTTGCGAGTGCGCTACCGAGGCTGTGTCCCGTGATGCTGATACTGATATCCGTCTCCCCTTTCTCAACGGCGTAGTAGTGCACCAGCCGACGCACCTCGGCCAGGACCTGTTCCCGGACTGAGAACTTGCAGAACCGGCAGTGGGGCTTCTTGTCCGTGTACAGGTCTAAGAACCCGGACTCGACCTTGATCTCCGGGTCATCCGTGGGGATCCCGTCCTCCATCGCCGGCCGCAGGAAGTCACTCAGATCAGCAAGCCACTCTAGCTTCGTCACGGTCCCTCGCCACGCCACGGCGATGTCGCGGCGGCCTAACCTCGCCGTGGCCTCGTCGTCAGACACGGCCACGTACCCGATCCAGTTCCCTACCTCGCTCCACACCTTGGGGAACCGTGACGTCTTGACGAAGTTCGGGAGCCTGATGTTGGACGTGGCGTACAGGTACCTCGTGACCTCGTACCCCATCGACCCCAACCCGAGCTCCTCGAAGAGGTGGCGGCGGTTGTACTTGCAGCTGCCGCAGTACTTGGAGAAAGGGTCGTAGTCGAAGGCGTCGTAGCAAGCCTGTGCCATCTCGCCGTACCGGATCAACTCGGAACGGAGCAGTGGATCCATCGGGTCCAGCAGCCCCGCCCAGTCGTCTGATCCCGCTACCTCACGCCACCGCGTCGAGAGGTGGTACTCGTCTTGCTTCCGGTTCTGCTCCTCGACGTCCTCCTGCGTCCCGTCGTATTGACCCCTCCTCTGCTCGACGTCAACCCCCGATGAGGGTTTATCCTGTAGGTCGCTGATGATGGATGTCATGGAGGTGGGGGATGCGTCCTCTCTCTCTCGGACGGATCGGGTTCGGAAGCTGCATCTTTCACCGGGTCTGATTGCGCCGTTGACCTGGCCTGGCGTCACGGAAGGGGACAGATAATCCCCTGAATAAACTACCGATCTGTGGGTCTGATGCAGCGCTGAACCAGAAGGGGTGAGGGCGCAGGAAACGAATCTTCGGGTCGTCGTGGGAAGGAGGGCCGCTGAGCCATGGAAGCAGCTGCCAGGCGAAGAAACCTTGGCAGTAGAAGCAGGAATCGCCGCCATGGAAACCGTTCAGGTGATCAATGTAAACCACTCTCCTCAACCTAGTTGCCACAGAAGGTTCTCTCTCGATGGGGATGGTATTGGTTGCCGGTTGCGGATGATCAAAGACTTGGTTTTGACCCGTTGGAAAGAAGCTATAAAGGAAGAGTGGGATAGAGAATATAAAATTAAATATGACCTTGCTGATATCTCCAGCGAGCAGCAGGCTAATAGGTAGACAGGAAGATGCAGTAGTGCAAGTGGCAGCTTTGGAGTGGAGGCTCACACCAAGGAGCAGAGACTTACCTTGCTGGTATTGGGTACCCACCCCATACAGCATACTATTGTATATATACTGGAACGGTAGGTGGCTTAAGCTTTGCGTTCGCCTATGATGGCAACTTGTCTCTACTTTTGAAATTTCGCTGTTACTACCTATATTCCCTTCAGTTGTTTATGCAACAACGCTCTTGCTTTTCTATCTTTATAAGGTGATAGAATGAAGTATAAAAACTAAAGTATCCTACTCTAAAACATTGATATTCTCGTGTTTTGGATTACATTAATAAATTATTCATATTTTTAGAATAAATTATTCCTATTTTGAGGTATAATACTCACGTTTTGAGGTATATTATCCTATATTGGGGTACATTACACCGTATTTTGAGGACAATATATTGTGTTTTAGAGTATAGTATGTCAGCAAATAAATGTTAGTAGTGTATCCCAACCGAGAGTAATGTATCCCAAAATATTGGTATTACAGGTAGATAAATAAGAAGAGTACAATACCTGTAATTTGGAGTGTATTATTCCTTTACAAGTATTTACTTGCAGATGTGCTATACTTAAAATATGAGTATTGTACCCAAAATATAGAGATTATTCCTTGATACCTGCGTACTATATTTTTATTGTTAAAAAACATAGAGATAGAAAGATAGGATGACTACTATACAAAAATATATGGGCATTGTCCCTACATAAATACAATATTTCTCTCATATTATTCTTTCTATAAAGTACAAGTCTAGTCTTAATTGTTAAAAAGTATTTTTTACAGAGAATATAATACTTTTATTCCATAAAAAAATCTTAGAAGTAAAAGTTAATGAAGGAGACAATTTTCTCTCTTCTTTCTCCTACTTCCCTCTTATTTTATATGAAAAATATTATATTCCACACTTATTTTCTGTAAACCATCCCCCAACCCAACCCCGGGTGGTTGAATGGCAATGTCTAGAATTTTACTCTTGAAGTCATCACCCTCTTAGGATTACATGGGTAGTGTAAACAGTTTGCATAGACAGAATATCTCAAATCGAAACAAATAAATGGCAGGAGAGCCAACAACGACACCCTGTGTGCCGTGGCCGTCAGAATGTCCAACTTGTCTATCCTGGTAGAGAAGTGTCTTAGGAAGCGGAATATTGCATTATTGGTATGTTCTAGAAGGAACTGGAGGAGGTGGACTGACTTCTCAAAAATATTTTTGTTCTCGCTCGCAAGGAAAACGGTCACGTTTATCACGGCTAACGTTAATATTTCATATGTAGTAATAGCTTGCACCGCTCAAATCCAAATAAGATAAATATAGGGGAATAGTTTTTACGTAAGATAATTGCTACCCGAACTCAGCACTTATTGTGTGTATATGTGGCGGGGTCCAAAATTCTGCTGTTGGAGATTTACTATGATTTTTCTAAACTAGACTAAATGGCCTTGCTGTATCCGTTCTATAAAGAAATGGTCTACAAAGAGGTAGACAAACTGATGCCACTTGAATCCCACAACCCGGGAACTAGATTAACGCCAATTATATGCCACCGGACCAAATCTTGAATGATTGGATGTGATCTCATATGTGTTGGAGTTTGTTACCTCCCTTCCGAAATCTTAATAAACCTTGTGAAGGCGAGACTTTGAGATATACTTTATCTCCAATGTCAAAATCAAACCGTCTACATTTTTTCTTTATGTAGTTTTCTGGGTCGTCCTTGTTTTGAATATGGTTATATTCTCAATTGTCTCTTCCATCAGTGTGGGTTCTAACAAGTTTCTTTGTCCCACCTCATATCAACAATTAATTGGATATATATACTTCCTCTCATACAATGTGATCCACGTCTAAACTCAGATGTCAATTTTGTTACTATGCAAACTGCATCAGACTAAGATACTATATTGTAGTACACAAGTCCTTCACATGTCTTCAAGTGTCTGAATAGTCCTTTCTGGCCCATCTAGCTAGGAGTGAAAATCGAACAAAACTCTGAACTTATTCCAAAAGCATGATCAACTAATTTCAAAATCATGAAGTTAACTTTGTATCTCTGTTTGATATGATGAATGATGGAATCCCATGTAATACAACAACTTTGTCGATGTAGGCTTTAGTCGGCTTCCAAGTATTCGATGTTGACTTAACAAGGAGAAAATGACAAGATTTTCCAATGCATCCACAATCACCAATATTCAATCAAAACAATGTAATGACCTAGGTAAACCTAATATAAAGTTCATCATGATGTGTTTCCACTTCGACTCGGGTGTGGGAGTGGTTGCAAATTTCCTAATGACTTCTGATTTTAAACGATAAACTATTGACACACATCACACCCTACAGCACGCTCAACCACAACTCTTTTCAAACAAGACCACAAATCCAGTTCTATTAGGTTACTATACATCTTGCCACTTCTGGTATGCATTACACAAATGGAAGAGTGAGCCTCTTCTGATATCCTTTTCTCTCAACTGATCACCATTAGGTACGAACAACATTTCTCTTGATATAACAACCCATCATTAAAATATCTAAACTCAAGCCTCTTTCCCTCTATAATATCATGCAATATTAATAATATTGTCTTATGATCATGGTGAAGTTATCTTATAGATCATAAAATATTGGTATGATTTGCATCTATATAATTAACCCACCTTGCTCTAATACTCTTGACTCTATATTCATCTCTTTAGTATACCAAAACAAACATATTTTTTCATAACATAAGGAAAACATATTAGAATGAAGATGGAGACTTCCTTCATAGGTCATTTGTCACCTCATTAAACACTTTATAGGATTCTAGTCAATGGTGAATTCATAATTCATGATAAGTTCTAGCCATATATACTATCTTAGGTTGATTTATTTATGAATGAAAATGCACCTAAAGGTTTGCAATTGGTGAAGATTTGATATAGCTCACCATAGAGGTAATGATCCTGATGAGACTGAGATTGTGGATATGAACTAATCATATATAAACCTATGAAATTATACACAACCTTGATCTTCCACAAGATCACACCATCACATATCATTTAGAGCCAATCATATAGAGAGAAAGGAAGTCATACTAAACCTTTAATGAATTATATAGGCAAACCAAAATTGAGAATGGATTTTCAAAATAATATGATCAATTTGAAACACAAAGGATGTATCTTTAGGATTCAAATCATTTAGGTATGGGGTCTCACCACCATGGAACATGCAATATCTAGTAGCTAACTCTCCACAAGCCTTGATTTTTGATATATTGAGAAATGCTTGCGTAGTTTCTAATTCCCCTTTCAAGTAAAAAAGAAACATGCATTATTGTAGAGAATGATACACTCTCACAATGGCCAAACTCTCAATAATCCATTAAGCAAACAATTTTAACCATATTTGTATGTTCTACTTTCATATCCAAAAGAATTGTTTGTTTGTTTGGTCTAGACCAAATCATCAAAAAAATCCAATTAATTGAATAGAAGATATGATTGAAAAATATATAAACTATTATTATGCATAAGCAAGAAATATATTTTGAAAGAGCAATTCAATAAAGAATATATGCAAAACACAAAATCTATTCCATGGGGCTATCCCCCATGCCTAACTAGATGATCTACTCACACTTAGACATGATTAAAACAAAGAACATGTATAATTTTGTGATAGACATCACAAAGATATTGTTTTGGGAAGAAACTAGAAGAAACTTTGTGACATCCCCATATTTTCAATGTCTTGACCATGTTGTGACGCCTGAATTGAAACCCTAACTTTAGTGAGAATCCCAATTCAAACAACACACACTAGGCCAAGAAGAAGAAAACCATGGTAGTTAGAGGAAATAACAATAGCACATACACATGAACAAGAGCAAACCATACACCAAAAGCTCACCATTCAACATATAATTACAAGATGACTTACTACAAATTGATATTACACATTGAATGGAAAACTTCTACATATGCACATACTGCATTCTAAAATAAGATCTTTAGACAATAGGTCCACATGTACATCTGCTCGCTACAAAATTCTCATCTATGTTGAGTCTTGAAGATCATATGTCCATGTCACCTAATACAAAGATTACAAGTGGTACACGTAAGCACAATATACTAAAATATTGTGTTGTGTATGCCTATGTTTTTTAGATACCTTTTTCATACTATGAGTCAGCAATAAAATAAAGCTAATACTTTGGAAAAAATAAAAGATAACAAAAACATACTTGAAAAAAGATGTTTAGTAACAAAAGAGAACATGTCTTTTAGGCATATTTTCCATTGTATATCCATGCATTGACCGCTGAAGGTTTTGATGCATTCTATCGACTCTCAATGAGTTCAAGATTAAGGCCTTTATGATCAACTACCAAAGAGTTAAATCATATGTACAATGCAATCGACTAACAAAGAGTTATGTCATTTCCAAGCATAATACTACCAAAGAGTTTAGTGCTTTCATATAATGGAACATATATATTATGTTTACATACAAAAAATCAAGCAAGATAGCATACACAAACAATTATTTTATCCAACATCACATGCCAAGTATTTTGTACACACATAATACAATCAAACTATATAGTAGGCCAAGTATTAGGTAAAGTGTACCTTGATCTGAGATAATCCTAATTGTCATATACTCCTTATGTCAACTACAACCTTAGTCAACCCTAATCAAGACAAGATCACATAATATGATTAGATTTCCCTCATTAACCCTAGTCATGTCCATTTTTGGGTTTAACTTCATCAGTAGGATATTTCTATCATTACTTGTCTTATCTTATTGTAGTTATCTTAGTGATCTTATTTTCCAATTATGTTCCAGATTAGGGTTCATTAACTGCTAGTTATAATTCACATCATTTTATGCATATATCAATATTATGTCACACTTGTTAGTCATGTTAAGGTTACACACCATGTATTAAGAATCATCACATATAATCATGAATTTCATCCATAAGACAGATATATTGGTTTCACATAGTGTTTCATTTATCAGTATTAACATATCTAGAAATTCTAACATTTATTGACCATGTATGTATTTACTACATTTTATTATGGTTTATTAACCCTAGATAGTTATACGAAGCAAAATACATTATTTCGTGTTGATACATTATCATATCCAACATTGTATGGATTATAGATAACATTTGGGAGTTACTAGTGCATTGTCATGATTTTGGGTCATAATCTAATATTTATTAGATATGATATTAGCATTTCAATTCTTACATGATATTATTATGATTGTACCTTCAAAATACTAATTAGATGGTTACATCATGTTTTACATTTTCCCCTAAGAATTTTGATATCTTATTTACAATTTTCAGATTAACATATTAGTTTCCATGAATTATATAATATATAAGTATAAATTGGAGCAATTACCTTTTCAACCTATCAAAAACCTCCATGTCACCCTAGTAGGGGCGCAACTCCACTTGTTCTGTGTTCACAGTGAACCGGGCAGTATGCCTGGGTTTGGCTCAGTTTTGTGATCTGAACGTGGTTTTCTCCTCGCTTCCTCTCATAAGTTGCTTGTTCATGATTGCTTGATCTTGAACTCTCTCTCTCTCTCCCTCACATTCTATGCAATCTGTGATTCCTCGAGACTCTATTCTATGGCCGCTTCTATGAGGATGATATCTGGCGAGCAAACCGACCATCTTCTAGTGCTCCTTATGAGACCTTAATATGCCTTGAGCTCCGGCCTCTCTTCCTCCATGCCACCGGCCGCTTGTCTTTGCTGGTGGAGGCTCCCCCCTTCCTCCACCATGTGCTTGATGACACCAGCTGTGGTTGTGGCTGTGCAGAAGAGGCAAAATTCCTCTACTCATCCTATTGAAGATCTAATAACTTACAAAGATCTGTGGTGGCCTTCTAGATGTCCCAGTCTCATCCAAATGTAGGGAGGAAGCCCTAAAAGCCTACCCCAACCTCCGCCTTAGCTTCCATGGTGGAGTTTGTTGTCAGCCTTCTTCACGCACAATTACTCGCAATAGAGGTTTCGTTCATCTTTACTAACTCCTATTGTAACACCCCTGACTTGGGTTTTGAGATAACCCTAGAAGCTTTGCTTAAGTAAGTTTCTTAGAATCTTATCTTAATCTTTTGAAAAGTAATTAAGACTTGAGAAGGGTTTATTTCTCAATTTTGAACTTATTTGCAAATTGTTTGTTCCTTCTATGATAACTTTGGTAGTGATTGCAATTTACCCAAATGAGGGTTTGATTTGCAAATCATAACCTCTAGAATGTCTCTTCTCTCTCTTAACATCATCTAGAGGAAAGAGAAAGAAAGGGGAGCCTTGTTTGAGTCTTGGTTAAATGATAACACTCTTTGTGGTGAAAGAACCAAAGGAAGGGTTGAATGTTTTGAACCATAGATGAGGTTGTATCAAGTTATGAAGTGTATATGGGAGTGCATATCAGCTCGGAAGCCATAGAGGAGGTCCCATATAGGTTTGTTAACCTTTGAAAGTGTTCATGATGGGATAAGCACCTCAAGTAGGTGAAGCTTGATGGTTTGCTTGTTCCTTGCAAAAGTTGAATCGATTTGCTCATAAAGTAAGATTGGGTTGTGATAACTAGTCAAGTAAGATACCAAAATGGCTGATATCTTGCCTATGGATTATCCACAAGAGTTTTGCATGGAAAGATATATATGTTTGCATGAAGTCACCATGCAAGGACACATGTCACTCAAGTATACAAGGTGATGACACCTTATACACACACTCTCTCTCATAAACCTCAACAATATATACCTCTCTTTTCACCTCCTAGTAAAAATTTCGACTCCTTTACTATCTCTTGCTTGGAGGACGATCCTAGGAGCTCAAGGAACAAAGAGAAGGTCGAGAATATTGCCTAAGGTGAAGCCATGATCACCTTCAACCTTGGAAAGACCTTGCTTCTTAGATCATGATTCTTTCCTTCTATTCTTTCTTCACCAAGTTTCTCACTATGATATCTTATTTCATATAGAAGTGTTGTGATCGAGTCTTGGACTTTTGATAAGTTATCTTCAACCTTGGTAACGTGGATCTTTGGAGCTTGAAGCTCTTGAGTTGATCTTGAGGCGGGTTATATAACTTGAACCCAATTTTATTATTATTCACCTTCTATCATGCAATACTTGGTTATTCATTTTCTACTTTAATTTTTCTTATTTGAATGATGGTTTTATGAGCTATATTGCATATACAGTCTATTACCCATTAACTAGAGTAATAATGGATGTGTAGTAGGAGCTTCAAGATGATGAAATCAATATGCACAAACTGATATTGGTTTGTGGGAAACCCTAACTCGATACAAGGGTATAGGCATGGAAACTGATACTCATGAACTCTTATCCTTTTGGTTTGATTTCATGAGTAGAACTACTATCTCCTCAATTGTTTAACTTATCACCTAAATGCTAAGAGTAAGGTAGGCTGATATTATAAGATATCCAAGTTGACACATGCATATTTGCACCATGACATGGATGGCTGATATGGCCAAACTGAACTCTAATCTGATACACTCACAATCCGTTATCTCTTTAGCCCAAACCATGTGTGATGGGTGGCACCCTTATCCCTACAGACTTGTGAAAAATATTGGAAATACATTCTTTGAAATCTTGATTGATATACCAAGTAATGGTGAGGTCAATTGTTGAAAGAAAGTAAGTTATTGATGAGGGTTCACCCGATACAAATAAAACCCTAGAGGTCAATACCTTATATTGAGAAATGGTCGATACTCAAAGGGATAGCTAGGTCGATACCCTAGCTGATGTTGAGTGGTAGATATACTAGTTGTTTGAGGTGTCTGATGCCCTAATTGATGGTATGGCCGATACCCTAGTTCATGATGTGGTTGACACACTAGTGCATAGAGTGACCCATACCTTAGATGATGGTGTGGCCGATATCCTAGTTGATGTTGGGCGGCCGATACATAATATGATGGTATGGTCGACACACACAAGAATACTCTATGGCCGATATGTATCAAGTAGCATATAAATGATACTACTCTAAGCATCTCTAAACCAATATCATTTGACATGTCTAGGCTGACACAAGTGGATGTGTCTAGGCCAACACAAGGACTAAAGTGGAGGCCGATACACCTTGTTGAATATAGGCCGATACACCTTGATGAGTGTAGGTTGATATACCTTGAATATAATCAATGGATACATCTTGAATTTAATAAGTTGGATACACTTTAATAGGTGTAGATTGATAACCTTAAAGAAGGTTAAATCAATGTACTAAGAATGTTGAAGTTAATATCCTAGTAAGGATGAAAGAGAAACTTATACTATTCACATGAGAAAGGAAATACTTCATGTTGATAATCAATTGATGATATTTGATGATGTATGATTGAACACTTATCAGTAATATAGTTCTTATGCTGTGAATTAAGGTTGGTTGATAAAAATGCACTTGAAAACCCTAAATCAATTATAAGGGAAAACCCTAACCCTAATTATGAGAGGGTTGCGATTTTAATGATCCTATTTATGGCATAGACATGATATTTGCTTGATATTGCATTTGGTATGAAATCCTAACCATGCAGGTGTTGTGAAAAGATGAACATGGCCATGTATGAGATATGATGATTTAGAATAAGACATATTATATAAGGCCTTGTGATCCATGTTATATACTTGTACAACAAGTATGATTTGATATGGGTCTGATGACCTAGAGTTGGTTAATGACTAATGAGAGGTGATACTATTCAATAATGAACTGAGGGTTTGATACCCAAAATATATGATCATGATAATTATAATGTTGAAGGGATGAGATTCCCAATAATGTGTTCAGGGGTTGAGATCCCATGATAAATGTAACAAGATGTGTTCCAATTGATATAGGATTTCTTAAAAGATATGTTACACCTTTTTATGTAGTATTTATCTAAATTTCATTCTTGTAACTTGATTGATGCTAAAAGATGTTGTATTGCACTTAATATATCAAGTGAACTAAAAATGTAGCTGCCCTGGCCATAGAACCATTCAATGTCAGGATTTTCTAAATGGTGAAATGAATTTTTCTTGGAGTGCATATTTTTTATTATGTGAGGGTAAAAGACAAGTATTTCCTTGCTTCCTTCAAACCCCAGGACTGGCTTCGAGCCATTTCCTAAAAAGAGTGAGGTTGTAGGTCGTAGTTTGAATACAAAAGAAGAGTATGGTTGTAGGTCATGACTCAATAAGCATAATTGACTATAGGTCATTCCCTAAATAGAGAACATGATACACGTTGTATCTCTATAGCTAAGTGCCTCTATATGTCGGGTTAGATAAAATGAAGATTGACTTATATGTCACTACCAATAATATCGTACTGACTGACAAAGGAGAGGTCATGTATTCTGACTATTACATAGACCTATGTGGCACTGATGGTAACTTCATAGTGGTCAGTTGGAGATGGAAGGTATATTACCATCTCTACAGGGCATAAGATGGAATGTTAAAAGATCTAATCAACCATGTACCGTATTTGTTTAAGGATCAAATACAGAAACATTGGTTGAAGACTTCCTTTGATTTTATACTGTTTAGTTTATAACAATTATACATGTTCTTAATATTCCTTTAAAAGGTGATTAAACGATATATTGCTCAGTTGTAGATTCTTGAACTAATAAGATATTGATACTGCTCTTGTCTGCACATAATCAGTAGTTGCACTGTTTAATTCAATATATGTTTCTTCTGCTCTCATTCATAAAAGTTTAACTATGATAATAATGCTTTTGGTGGAGAGTTATATCTCTCACTGGGACAAGTTGTCTCACCCCGTGGGTTCTACAACTATTTAGGTGGGTGTGCATGAGGTGGTAGAGATCGTGTAGTAGAGAGCGGGCAACAACAACAAGGACAGTAGTAACAGCTCAGGTTGAATGTGCTGTTATGTGTCTTGTAGATATAGAGTCATATGTGTCATCCCTATACTCTCATGTCCTTTGGGAGATAGAGCGTAAATAGTTTTATAATCGATCTAAGATTTTGGCTAGTACGCCTCAATGCATAACGTTGCTTTTGTGTCTATTTTGGTAAAGCAACTGTAATCTCATATCCTTGCAAGGAGATGGAATAATGTATGTACAAAGTGAACCCTAGTGTATATATATGGTTTGGTTCTTTCTGCAAAAGAGTTTCCTGGTAATGAATCTCTTGGCAAAAAGGTTTTAATTTTTAGTGATTTTCGGTAATCCATTGTTAATGATTATTTCCACATGGTTTTGTGCAATTAAGCTGTCGGTTTGATAACGGTCGTCACAATTTTTGGTATCATAGCCTTAGGTTTGTTGAGTCTATAGGGACATAGGATTATGGTCATTAAGTCTATTCTAGTGTCCTCTAGTTTATCTTATAGTGACTTCTACTTATATAGAAGAAGAAGTAAAGATCAAAGAAGTCTAGAGAACACGAAGAACATGTTGTTGAGAGCAACATTACTGCACCAGGAAGAGGTGCAAGGGAATAGGCAAGTGAAGAACAAGTGCCTGAGAACCCCCATGTGGATTAGACTATGCTATAGAACCCTACTTTCCATGCTCTGTTTGGGCAGTTCATGATGACAGTAACACCTATGGCGGACATGTTACCAGCACCACCCCTAGGGCACCAGTTCTAAATGAATCTTCAAGTTCTAGTAAGACTTTTGAACGGTTACGTCATGTGGGAGCTATAGAATATGCCAGAATAGTTGACCCAACAGATGCAGATAGGTGGCTCATTGAGTTAGAAAAAGCTTTTAAGATCTTCAGCATTCCAGAAACAGATAAAGTTAGGCATGTTGTGTACCTGTTGAAAAGAAGTGTTGGCCACTGGTGGGCCATCAAAGAGGAGAAAAGGCCTAATGTTGAGGTCAGATGGGAGGAATTTTGATGTGAGATCACCAATAGGTACTTTCCTCAGACGTACCTAGATGAGAAAATCACATAGTTTGAATGGATTAGGCAAGGGCCTATGAAGATTAATGAGTATGAAGCTAAGTTCATGGAGCTTCTGCAGTTTTGTCCTCAGATGGATACTACAAACCAGGAGAGGATTCAACATTTTGAAAAGGGTTTGGATGTTGAGTTGACCACACCTACAACTGCACTGGAGAATAGGGATAGATTTGCCACATTTGTAGAATTGGTTAGGAGGATAGAAAGATCAGTAAATGAGAAACATGAGGCCAATTTTAGGAAAGAACTTGCCCAATTCCAAGGATAGAGGTCCGAAAGCTATAAGAAACCAAGGTTTTATGCACCATCATCACCACAGAGGTTCAGTGCTCAAACACAGTGGATGTCAAGTAAGGGTAGATGCCATAATTTTCTACACACTGGAACCCAAAGTACGACGTCTATGTCAGTGATAAGGCTGTCTAGGCTACAACAGGAGCCTAGAATTTACTACAAGTGTGGGCAGACATGACATCTAAAGATAGATTTTCTAGTAAGAGATACTAAGGTAACTCAACAACCAAGGTAGCGTCAACAGGGCTCTCATAGGCAATAGTTCAGTAATGGTGCAAGAGGATGAGGATGTGGATAGGTGTATCAACTAGGTTCATCTACACAAGGAAACAGAGGATGTGGTTAGTAGCAGGCAATGCCGAGATTCTATGCTATGAGTCAATCGGAAGCAGTAGTCAACCCACGAGTCGTGACAGGTCAGATGGAATTATTTCATTCTGATATGTCTCCATCTTGCTTCATATCTGTTTTGATTGACTCGGGTGCTACACACTCCTTTATCACTCGAGAAGTGATTCATAATTGTCTTTTTCTGATTAGTCATAGAACATATAACTTGCTGCTAGAAACTCTATTAGTTGGTTCTGTAGTGTTACAAGAGGTATGTTCCCCCTATGTTCTTTCTTTCTCAGAACACAACATTCAAGTGGATCTTATATTACTTGATATGCATGGATTTGATGTAATCCTTGGGATGTACACCTTGGAAAAGTATAAGGATGTCTTGGATTGTAGTTCCAAGCAAGCTATGTTCACATATAGTGATGAGACATGGATCTTTTAGAGAGACAGGAAGATTCTTCCAATAGGTCTAGTGTCAGCAATGGTAGTTGAGAGACTATTGTGACATGGGTGTGAGGCATTCTTAGCACATGTTGTGGATATCAAGGTAAAAAGTCCTAGTATTCCAGAAGTGCCAGTTGTTAGGGAGTTTAAGGATGTGTTTCTTGAGGAATTTTTTGATGTTCCTCCATCTTGAGAGATTGATTTTGAGATCAATCTAGTTCCCGGTACGCAACCAATAGCTCAAACACCTTATAGGATGGCTCCAGCTGAGATGGAAAAATTAAATAAATAGTTGCAAGAGTTACTTGATGAAGGTTTTATCTATCCAAGTACATCACTGTGGGGTGCTCTAGAACTTTTTGTAAAGAAAAAGGATGGTTCTATTAGTTTATGTATAGACTATAGATAGTTGAATAAGGTGACAATAAAGAACAAATATCCTCTGCCAATGATAGATGATTTGTTTGATCAATTGCGAGGTGCAACAATGTTCTCTAACATAGATATGAGGTTAGTATATCATTAGTTACAAATTAAGGAAGATGACATACCCAAGTCAGCCTTTAGGACAAGGTATGGTCATTATGAGTTTATGGTTATGTCTTTTGGACTACCTAATGTACCAACAACATCCATGGATCTAATTAATAGAGTGTTTCGTCCATTCCTTGATCAGTTTATAGTGGTCTTTATAGATGATATTCTAATATACACTCGAGATATCCAACAACATGAACAACATCTTCATCAAGCATTGACTTTGCTGAGACAACATAAGCTATATGCTAGGTTTAGCAAGTGTGAGTTTTGGTTGTCAGAAGTATCTTTTCTAGGGAATATCATATATGCTAAAGGTATTTGTGTTGATCCTAAAATGGTAGAGTCCATTCCAGAATGGGAACAACCCAAGACACCAACAAAGATACGCAGTTTCCTAGGTTTGACAGGTTACCGTAGAAGATTCATCAAAGACTTCAATTCTGTAGCATTACCCCTAAGTAGGTTAACCATTAAGGATGTTCCTTTGATTTGGAATGACAAGTGTCAACGTTCTTTCCAATTGTTGAAGGAAAAGTTGACTAGTGCACCAGTGTTAGTGTTACCTAAACAAGGGAAAGGATACATTGTCTTTTGCGATGCTTCAAAGAATGGTTTGGGATGTGTATTGATGCAAGATAAACAAGTGATTCCTTTTGCCTCTCGACAAATTAAGAAACATGAGGAGAATTATCCTACACATGATTTGGGATTGGCTGTAGTGATTCATGCCTTGAAAATCTGGAGACATTACCTGTATGGGGAGAAGTGTCAGATTTTCACAGACCATAAGAATTTGAAGTACATCTTTTTGCAGTAGGAATTAAACATGAGACAACATTACTAGATGGAACTAATAAAAAATTATGATTTCGCAATTGATTATCATCCAAGAAATTCTAATGTGGTCACAGATGCACTAAGAAAAAAGTCATTATCTTCACTCACAGATAAAGCACAGTTGAATACTTTGGTGTGTCATAAGCGGGATATGTTAGTTTCTTTATGATAGATGAATGTATAGCTAGAAGTATCTTTGATAGCTGGATTGTTGGCACAGATGCAAGTTAAACCTACACTAAGACAAAAAATCAAAGAAGCACAACAAGCTAATATTGTGGTTCAACAGATCAAATCAGAATATGGCAGTGAGAAGCGGGATGGCTTTCATGAGTCAGAAGATGGAACAGTTTGTTACCATGGTAGAATCATGGTACTTGATGTTAATGACTTAAGGAAGATAGTTATGGAAGAAGCTCACTCATATATGTATGCTATGCATCGAAGAAGTACTAATATGTATCATAATCTAAAAGATATGTATTGGTGGCCTGGTTTGAAGAAAGATGTAGTTGAGTTCGTTATGTAAAGTCCAATGTGTCAGCAAGTTAAAGTTGAGCACCAGAAGCTAGTAGGAATGTTACAACCATTACATATACCACAGTGGAAGTGGGATCACATGACAATGGATTTCGTAGTTGGTTTGCCTAGAACAACCAAGGGTTATGATTCCATTTGGGTGATTGTTGATAGGTTGATAAATTTGACACATTTTCTTCCTGTTAAGACAACATACACTGCTGAAAAACTTGTATAGGTTTATGTAGATGAGATAGTGCGATTGCATGGGGTCCCAACAAGAATCGTATCAGACAGAGGTCCTCAGTTTACAAGTCACTTTTGGGAGTGATATTACATACATTTTTGGGTATGCAATTGAAGTTTAGTACTGCTTTCCACCCTCAGATAGATGGACAATCTGGAATGACTATATAGACTTTAGAAGACTTGCTTAGGGCACATGTTCTTCAGTTTGTAGGTAGCTAGGATATACATTTAATTTTGATAGAGTTCGCTTACAATAATAGTGTTCAGAACATCATTGATATGGCACCATATGAAGCATTGTATGGTAGATGTTGTAGATCCCCTCTATGTTGGTATGAAACAGGAGAATACCAACTTCTTGGTCTTGAACTTTTGCAATAGACAATAGAAAAGATTAAAGTGATACAAATATAGTTAAAGGCTGCACAAGATAGACATAAGTCATATGCTGATAATCATCGTAGACCTTTAGAATTCCAAGTTGGAGATAGAGTGTATCTCAAGGTCTCTCCTTGGCAAGGTGCTTGTAGATTTGGGAAGATGGGTAAGTTGACTCCTAGATTTATGGGACCCTATTCGGTGATAACACGTGTTGGAAAGGTAGCTTATACATTGGAACTTCCACCTGCGTTGCATAGACTACATCCAATGTTTCATGTATCTATGTTGAGAAAATGTCATCCTGATACAGAGCTTGTATTATAACCTGTAGAGATAGAATTAGATGAAGATATATCTATGTGGAAGGCCCAGTGTTGATTCTTGACAGAAGAATCGAGAAGTTGAAAAAGAAATACATAGTGCTTGTGAAAGTTCTTTGGCATCATAGGGGCGTTGAAGAAGCCACATGGGAGCTGGAGGAAGAGATGAGGAGGAAGTACCCTTCTCTTTTCTCTTGAGATTTTGGGGATGAAATCCTTGTTAGGGGTTGATAACTTGTAACACCCATGACTTGGGTTTTGGGATAACCCTAGAAGATTTACTTAAGTAAGTTTCTTAGAACCTTGTTTTAATCTTTTGAAAAGTAATTAACACTTGAGAAGAGTTTATTTCTCACATTTGAACTTATTTGCAAATTGTTTGTGCCTTCTATGAAAACTTTGGTAGTGATTGCAATTTACACAAATGAGGGGTTTATGTGCAAATTATCACCTCTAGAATGTCTCTTCTCTCTCTTAACATCATCTAGAGGAAAGAGAAATAAGGGGGCACCTTGTTTGAGTCTTTGTTAAATGATAACACTCTTTGTGGTGAAAGAACCAAAGGAAGTGTTGAATGTTTTGAACCATAGATGAGGTTGTATCAAGTTATGAAGTGTATATGGGAGTGCCTATCAGCTTGGAATCCATAGAGGAGGTCCCATATCAGTTTGTTAACCTTTGAAAGTGTTCATGATGGGATAAACACCTCAAGTAGGTGAAGCTTGATGGTTTGCATGTTCCTTGCAAAAGTTGAATCGGTTTGCTCATAAAGTAAGAATGGGTTGTGATATCTTGTCAAGAACGATACCCAAATGGCCGATATCTTGCCTATGGATTATCCATAATAGTTTTGCATGGTAAGATAAATATGTTTGCATGAAGTCACCATGCAAGGACACGTGTCACTCAAGTAAACAAGGTGATGACACCTTATACACACTCTCTTTCATAAACCTCAACTATATATACCTCTCTTTTCATCTCCTAGTAAAACTTTCGAATCCTTTACTATCTCTTGCTTGGAGGACGACCCTAGGAGCTCAAGGAACAAAGAGAAGGCCGATCATCTTGGCTAAGGTGAAGCCATGATAATCTTCAACCTTTGAAAGACCTTGTTTCTTAGATCATGATTCTTTCCTTCACTTCTTTCTTCACCAAGTTTCTCACTATGATATCTTATTTCATATAGAAGTGTTGTGATGAGTCTTGGACTTTTGATAAGTTATCTTTTGGTTTGATTTCATGAGTAGAACTACTATCCCCTCAATCATTTAACATATCACCTAAATGCTAAGAATAAGGCAGGCTGATATCTATAAGATATCCAAGTCTACACATACATATTTGCACCATGACATGGATGGCCAATATGGCCAATCTTAACCCTAATCTGATACACTCACAATCCATTATCCCTTTAGCCCAACCCATGTGTGATGGGTGACATCCTTAGCTCGAAATACTTGTGAAAAGTATGGGAAATATATTCTTTGAAGTCTTGACTGATATACCAAGTAATGGCGAGGTCAATAGTTGAAAGAAAGTAAGGTATTGATGAGGGTTCACCCGATACAAATCAAACCTTAGAGGTTGATACCTTATATTGAGAAATGGTCAATACTCAAAGGGATAGCTAGGCCGATAACCTAGCTGATGTTGAGTGGCAGATACACTAGTTGTTTGAGGTGGCTAATACCCAAATTGATGGTATGGCCGATACCCTAGTTCATGATGTGGTTCACACACTAGTGGATAGAGTGGCCGATACCTTAGATGATGGTGTGGCTGATACCCTAGTTGATGTTGGGTGGCCGATACAAAATATGATGGTATGGCCGACACTCACAAGAATACTCTATGGTCAATATGTATCAAGTACCATTCAAACGATACTACTTTAAGCATCTCTAAACCAATATAATGTGACATGTCTAGGCCGACACAAGTGGATGTGTCTAGGCCAACACAAGGACTAAAGTGGAGGCCGATACACCTTGTTGAATATAGGTCGATACACCTTGATGAGTGTAGGTCAATACACCTTGAATATAATCAATGGATATATCTTGAATGTAATAAGTAGGATACACTTTAATAGATGTAGATTGATAACCTTAAAGAAGGTTAAATCAATGTAATAAGAATGTTGAAGTTAATATCCTAGTAAGGAAGAAAGAGAAACTTGCACTATTCATATGAGAAAGGTAATACTTCATGTTGATAATCAATTGATGAAGTATGCTTGAAGGAAGTAATATAGTTTGTATGATGTGAATTAGGGCTGGTTGATAAAAATACACTTGAAAACCCTAAATCAGTTATAAGGGAAAACCCTAACCCTAATTATGAGAGGGTTGCAATTTGAATGATCCTCTTTATGGCATAGACATGATATTTACTTGATATTGCATTTTTTATGAAATCCTAACCATGCAGGTGTTGTGAAAAGATGAGCATGGCCAGGTAGGTGCTATGATGATTTACCATAATGTAGATTATATAAGGCCTTGTGAGCCATGTGATATACTTGTACAACAAGTATGATTTGTGTATGGGTCTGATGACCTAGAGTTGGTTATTGCCTAATGAGAGGTGATACTATTCAAGAATGAACCGAGGGTTTGATATCCAAAACATATGATCATGATAATGATAATGTTGAAGGGATTAAATTCCCAATAATGTGTTCAGGGACTGAGATCCCAGGATAAGTGTAACAAGATATGTTCCAATTGATACAAGATTTCTTGAAAGATATGTTAAACCTTTTCTAAATTCATGCTTGTAACTTGATTGATGCTAAAAGATGTTGTATTGCACTTAATCTATTAAGTGAACTAAAAATGTAGCTTCCCTGTCCATAGAACCATTCAGTGTCATGATTTCCTAAATGGTGAAATGAGTTTTACTCAGAGCGCATATTTTTGAATATGTGAGGGTGCTACACGAATATTTCCTTGCTTCCTTCAAGCCCCATGATTGGCTTCGAGCCATTTCCTAAAAAGAGTGTGGTTGTAGGCCGTAGCTCCAGGACAAAAGAAGAGTATGGCTGTAGGCAATGACTCAATAAGCAGGGTTGACTGTAGGTCATACCCTGAACAGAGAACATGCTACACACTGTATCTCTATAGCAAAGAGCCTATATATGCCAGAATCTTGTACTGATCAAGAATGAGAGGTTGTGGATTTCGGCTCTTCCATAGACCTATATGGCACTGATGCTAACTTTTTCGTGGTTAGTTGGAGAAGGAAGGTATATTCCCATCTCTACAGGGCATAAGATGGAATGTTTAAAGATGTAATTAGCCATGTAGTGTATTTGTTTAGGGATCAAATACGGAAACATTGGTTGAAGCCCTACTTTGATTTTATACTATTTAGTTTATCACTACGAAAAATATGGTCTTTAGCTACAAAACAATTGTAGTGAAAACTCCAAAATTTGTAGCTAAAAGCTTTGGCTACATTTATCCTTAAATTTATAATATATAGCTAATACCCGTGTAGCTAATTGTTTAGGCTACATTTTTCAAAGTTGTAGCTAGTTATTCTTTTGGCTACAAATTCATATGTAATCCTTATTGTAGGTAAAAAATGTCTTTACACATAAACATGTAGTTTCCATTGTAGCTAAATGTATGACTACAATTCAATTTGTAGCCATGATATGTAGGGAGAGATGACATTGGTTACAATTTGTATATGTAGTTCATGTATAGCAAAAATTAGCACTTACTACACATGTAATTATAGCTAGTGTGTAGTGAAAGACGCCATGTACTACACATACATATGTAGTAAGAGACATTATGTATCCAGTCAGTCACTTGCCAATATAGATGGGTTTTCGATAAGATAATAGATGAATGTTAATCAAGATCGAGTTGTGCTTAAAATGTCAGCAATGATACTTTTATTTATATTTGAACAATGAGTACACATGGGGAGGACATTAACCTGGCCCCTATTTTATAATATGCATGGGAAAAAGATACATGTATACAATATGTTCTTCTGACTACATCTATCCACTGCAGACTCTATATGACACATGATCATGCACCATCTTCTTGTATCTTGATTTTTCTTTTATATTTATTCCACCACTTGTATTATCCTTTTTTGACTGCCTCCCTTTGTTGTAGAAGTTTCTCTATAAGCCTTTGATATTCACAAAGAATCAACAACAACTTCAAAGCATATAAGACATCATATCATATTTTGAGCAAAGCACACTGACAGATACAAAATAAGCTTCAATTCAACAATCAAATAGTTTGGTATTATGTATTAATTCAGCTATAAACTATACAAAGTCATACCCCAGAGAGAGCTATGATGGAATTTAAGTTCATCTACTCAACATTGCGTGTAAATATACCATAATGAATGACTCTCTCGCAATCACCATTTCATAATAATCTACAGTATACTCATTATCCTGTGGAGCCACCACTTATGTTCTATGGATTTCCTCTACCAGAAGCATACCATCACAATGGTCATTTGATAATACCTGAAGAGGTTCATAGCAAACAAACTATAAAAAACCAGAAATTTTTAGATCTGTATCAACATATAGTAAAGCTCTGGATATATCAACAAAAAAACTACAGGGAAGTTGAAACCAATAACCACCTTCTCTAGAGATGTGCAGTGGCCTCTGAAATCTGGAGCATAGCTGCTACAATGTTCTCCTTTGTTCCAAGGTGCAAGGATGATTTGCATCTCCTGAAAAACAAGAATGAAGGTCTACTAGCTGTATAGGAAAAAAAGATATTTGGATCCCACTCAATTGGTCTCAAATGTGTGGCGGAAATATGCAAATATGATAGGAAGTGAGATGGAAGTGTAAAGTAAAAATGAGTGGAAATGGAATCATAAGTAGAACAATGAAAAGTCATTGTGAAAACTAAAATTAAGCCAATCAACTCTTTTGGACTGTAATGAGAAAATCTGATGAAGCAAGTCTGGACGGAACACTTTCTGTTAATACGAGATGTTAACAGGTTAAAGTAGGGAGGTCTTGTGAATCAATTAAGTGTAGTACATTGTTAATTATTAAATCTAATTGAATGATAGCTCTTTTATTTCGGTAGTTAGAGGCCATGAAAATGATTGGAATACTCTGCAATTTCACATATTATACCTCCAAGCTGATTATGATTTAGAGTCAAAGTAGGAAGTTCACTAAGCTGTGCCTTTCCATAATTGTTAGCAAAACCAAACTAGCCTCAGTGAAAAGAAAGAAAGGACCACTTATCATATTATACCTCCAAGCTGATTATGATTTAGAGTCAAAGTAGAAAGTTTAGTAAGCTGCGCCTTTCTATAATTATTAGCAAAACCAAACAAGCCTCAATGAAAAGAAAGAAAGGCCCACTTATCATGTTTCACAAGATCCAGTCATTTCATTCTTTTTTTAGAAGATAATACATGATGAACTAATGAGAATTCAACAAATATGTTGAACTCGATCAATTTTTTTCACTACTTAGTAACAACATCAGACTTGTATGTTTCCATCTCCTTATAGGACTCCATTGCCTGGATGGCTTTATCATTCCAGACTTGCCGCTCTGCTTCAGGAAACTCCTATTGCAAAAACCGTTGTTGAGTACCGAATGAAAATAGAGCATAATGTATAATAAGAGCCCAATAATAAGAATGTCCGCATATATGATGCAGATCATAGTGTTCTTCAGGCCTTTAAAGGATCAGGTCTTGAGATGACTGTGGGGTTAGGAAATGAATTCCTGAAGGATATGAGTGTCAGTGAAGAGAAGGCCATGAATTGGGTCAAATAAAATGTACAACAATTTCTGCCTGATACACATATAGTTGGAATTGCCATAGGCAATGAAGTACTGGGTGGTTCAGATGTGGAGCTCTATGAAGCTCTATATGGAGCTGCGAAGAACATATACACTTCCTTATCTAGGCTTGAACTGGCCGATGTGGTTGAAGTTAATACACCACATTCCCAGACTGTATTTGCCAATTCCTATCCTCCATCATCCTGTATATTTAAGGAAAACTTACTCCCATACATGAAGCCACTTTTGGATTTCTTTACTCAGACTGGGCCTCCTTTCTACATCAATGTATATCCATTCTTAGCTTACAACAGTAACCCTCAACATATAGACATAAAGTATGCTCTGTTCCAGCAAAATTCGGGAATTTATGATGCAAAAGTGGATCTGCATTATGACAATATGTTTGATGCTCAAGTTGATGCAGCTTATGCAATATTAGCAACTGCTGGATATGATAAGATGGAAGTTATTGTATCAGAGACTGGTTGGTCTTCACATGAAGATAGCGATGAAGTTGGAGCTTCCGTTGAGAATGCTAGAGCTTACAACTCCAATCTTTGCAAAAGGCTCCTTATGAAGAAGGGCACACCTTTCAGACCAAAGAGACCAGTAAAGGCATATATATTTTCCCTATTTAATGAGGATTTGAAACCTGGAAAACTATCTGAGCGGTACTATGGCCTGTTCAAGCCAGATGGGAGTATTTATTATGACATTGGATTTACTGGAATCAAGCCTTCCTTAGCATCTTCCTTACTCATGTCAATTAAGGTACACATTCTTCTGTTGTTCTCACCTCAGTGACGAACTACTAGTTACTGTAATCATAAATTGTGATCTTTTGATATTGTAGTTGTTTCTTTGTCATAATTGACGTCGTTATAAGGATAAATATTTTAGGGTAAATGTCTGATATATCTTGGTTTTAGAAAACATACTAACCTCCATCTCCAATAGCAAAAGAAGCAGCAACCTTTCAAAAATTTCATTGCATTTTCATGTGGCTGCATGTGTGATTCACCCTATTTTTCACACTTGATAAGCAAACTGACATATGTGGCCAAATATGTTTTGTCACTTTAGTGTGAATGTATGTTATCAATATTCACGTTCTCATTGTACTACTAAATATTATATGATCAACCGACCACCTCATGATAGTAGTTATTTCTATCAACTGGCCACCTCATGATAGTAGTTAAGCATGCATGTTCAATATTAAGCACTGCTTAAATAAGAACCGGTCATCATTTTAGTTAGTTGTCATGTGCAACGCATATCCTGGGTTGATAGTGGTATCACCACAAGAGTAAGCATTGTTTAAATTATAAATGGCCATTTTTCTAATTAGTTTTACATGTGGAACACATGACCTAGGTAGACGACTCATATTTACATTTACATTAAACTTGTGACTTTAATATGAATAATTTCTATAACCACAACAGTAAGTAGTATTTAGATGATGATTGGTTGCCTTTTTTTAGTTATGTTAACATGTTGCAGAGCATGTTCTAGCTTGAATGTGAGTTGTTGGTTTAATTTTGGTCCTTTCTAAAAAAGGTTGATAGAAATAATAGCCTACAAATAGACCCATGAACACAAGTAGAACCATGGAAGTCATCACACCACCATGTTCTAATGGGGATAGGACGCCTAGAAAGGTGAAGATCTTTGTGACAATTGTCATTCCAAAGAACGGAAATCTAGTTCCAACATAGATGCATACACCTGAGTTAGCAAGTGGTTTCAAGGCATCACCCTAAACAAGTTTCCAGCCATTAGTATCTGGGATCCAACAGTGAGAAATTTACTAGAAAAAGCCAGGTAGGAAGCATGGTCACTCCTAGAACTAGCTTTCCTGGTATTGGACATGCATCTTGCAAAGAGAGACATGGAAGCTTGGGTGAAGGAGAACACATAAGGGGACAATTTTAGTTAATGTTCATGCTAATATGGTTGATGCTCCAACTTCTATGACACTTTCCCTTAATTATGTAGTTGGTTTCTTGCATTCAATTTTCATTGTCTCCAAGAGTCTAGTGAATTTACTTGGTGTTGAAGAAATTTAACCAAGTATATAAAAGAGTTACATAATGTAAAATATGTGCTTCTATTTTAACTAAAACATGATAAAGGAAAATGAAGAATTATATGTCTTCATCCTCCTCATCACTTGCTTTTTTCATTTTGGAGTTTCCCTTACTGAAGTATATTGAATCTAGTAGATCCCAACACCACTCAGTAGTTACGGAACTGTAACCCATCAGGAGGCCTACATCCAAGAAAACACGACAATTGTGGAACTCTTGGATGGGAAGAACCTCCATATCTCTTCTTTGAAGTAGATGGATTACACTTTAGCAGATCCTTCTTCAAAATAGAATAACCGGAAATAACAAATAGGGAGGTAGTTGTTTTGCTACTACACTGGGAGTTACTACTTGTTGTATTGTTACTTCTTGTGATGTAGATTCAACAACCATAACTTCCATAGAAAACTGTAATTGATGCCCAAGAGTTCCATACTCCCAACATATTACCATGGATCATCTTGTAGAATAGATAACTTCATCTATAAGAGAAAAATCAAGCACCATAAGCCTACAATAGGGAACTATAGAATAAATAGCAGCTGGATGCATGAGGACCACTCAGTTAGAATGTCATGATAGCAAACAACAGACAAGCAAGCCAAAAATTCCAAATAGCCTAAGAATGCAAAACATATTTACCCATTCTTATAACAAGCATCAAGCCAATTAGAAACCCCCAACTAGTCAAGCCTCACTGCCTTTATTTTAATGGTGAACAAAATTTAGAACAGTAAAACATTGTCATATCATCATTATAATGAGGAGTATCATGTTCTATTTATGTTAAAATAAAGACATAGTACTATCTCTCAAGATTCTTTCAACTTTGTCTCACAACTTTCAATAGTTTTCAACATTGTATCATCAAACAATATGTAGGTATTTATCCAAGAATAGGAAAATGCAAGGTAGACACAAGGTGGATTCATTCAAGCTCCATGCAAATTCCCCCAATCACAACCATAGATAAAAACTTTTCATTCATGTGTGCTAAGAAAAACATATGCACCCGTTGAAGATGTTTCTGACATATAACAATATAAGATGGTACTAAAAAAAGACCTTAGGAATAATATTAACAATTGCATGGAGAATTGAAGGCTAATCAAGATCCCTAACATTAAAATGATTAGTCAGAACAGAAAGGTCCTTTGTGATATCCCTCCATAAAAGAAGAGAAAAAAACTCGATTCTTGATTACGCTTAGATTCTTACCCTCCACATCCAGTGATAGATGATAAAACCCATTAGGTGTTCCTTTCCACTTTTTCAAGTAACTGATTCATCTCTTCAATTCTTAAGAAAAAGTGCATAATTTCTACTAGAGGTAATACTAACCTCGATGATAATAGGCACATTAGATTGATCTCACATGTCTTCTTCAGAAACAATGACCATGTGACCTCCCTTATGAATGAGTCATACAACCCAAGTTTTTCATGTCAAGAAAGGATTCTCTGGGTTCTCAATATTATCATGCCTTACATTTCCATATAGTTGTTCACAAGACAGAGCAGTGAGTCATTTGAAAACATCAAAAACTTGAGAAATTAGATAAATATATGTGCCAAAAGAAATATAGATTATGAAGAACCTATAATGTTACCTTATAAACTTGCAACATATCACATAATGATAGTAATTGTATCCTTGTGAGAAGGAGTATCCCAATGAGAAAAAAAAGATATTTTGAAATTAATGTTTCCAAGCCAACATAGAAGCATCCCAATAATTTCAAATGACTTTAGAAGTATCTATGATACTATTTACCTAATTGTTATGTGAATTTCTTACTATTTTTTCAATGATTTCTCATCATGTAATCCCATTTAACCATGGACCATAAATTGACAAAACCAACATGATCCACTACCACTATTGCCTCCATGAACTTTGTTGATGTGCACCACAATAGTGGCTTCCCTACCTACCCAATACTTTGTGCTCCTCATCTCCTACTCCCAAACTACTATAGTTCACACATCCTCCCCACCCCAAGCTAGAAAATACATTGCCCTGACTTAGGATATTCAAGTATATGCTAACAGACCTTCATTTTCTTATAGATGGTAATTCCTGATCAGTGCAACTCCTATTTTGGTTTTGCTGTTGCCTTTGGGCATTGTTGAGACCCTCGAGTACTGACCCAAAATCACCCAAAATACAACCCGGTTAGTTGTAATTGTACCTTATACATTACGATTTGAAATCTAACTAGTCAAATAAAAAAGAAGCCATATATAAAGACCATGAGAACTCGGGTTTTATATAGCGAGACATAGGTGATATATATAAGAGAACATCGGTAAATAACATGAAGAACTGCATATAAATGAAGCACTTAATCACATGGATAGATACTCCCCCTCATTTTTTCTCAGAATTGAATGGGAACCCATGAAGAATGGTTGATTTTGATCTCACGTATTCATACACCATTTCAATCTATTAACAAAAACAACAGAACATGATAAATGCTTTTCTTCAAAGAATAAAAAAATAGAGAGAGGAAGAGGGGGAGGGGGAAGGAGGGAGAGGGGACAGAAGATAAATACTCAATACTTGAAGTCCCCAAGAAAGAATATCTTTCTCAGTAGGAGAGCCTATTACCTCAACTGGCCCATCATTCTATAAAAGGAAAAGTACATTTAGTGTAATAGTCAAATACATATCCATTACAGCCAGTAAGCAGTAGCATGATGCAATGAAATGACAACAATTGTTGTTCATGATTATTAATAATGGAAACAGACATCTAATAGTCTCGATCACCATTGTGGTTATGCCAATCTAGGGCTTGAATGAAAGGTTATGAGGAAGAAAATAAAGAAAATAGAGAAGTAGCATTTTCTAGGGCTTGATTGAAAGATCTCTTGTATATCCCTGTTCAGGAAACGTCTAGATTATGTTGACAAATGATTGCATGCTGCACATGAATTTCCCTTTCAATGTGCAGTTCAGTTACAAGTGTGGGATTGTTCTTTTGATTTTGAAGTTATGTTCTAAAAAATAATGTTAGTCATCACCTTATCCAATATATTAATCACAAAATCAAAAATAACATTGGTAGAAGATAACAATAGAAGAATTTTGGTGTGCCTTTAATTTTGAAGCATGACCAAGATGTAACAAATAATTGTCAGCTTGGCCCTTCAGCTTGGATCAGGAAGTAGGGAAGAAGGTAGGTGGAAGAGGAAGAGAACTAAAAGAGTAGGGGAACCAGAATCACATATCTTCTACTATTCAACTCACCTTCTCCAACCAGTGATCATACATCCTGCTATAGCAACACTTGTAATATGGATGTCAGAACTCAACACAATGAACATGGGTGTTTTTTTTTCTTTTGTAAGGTTCAAAGAAGAACTTTTGTTGTTGTTTGTAGTTGATCCCGCCACAGTTTTACTATTTCTAAGTCCTTCTTTTGCATTTGAACACCCTCAATCAGCATTTATCGAACCAAGATACCCTCCTTTTGGTCTTTTAGAAATACCTGCAACTAAAATGATGATATGAGTAGTTCTAAGAAAGATATTAAATGATGTAATTTTTTATTGTACCTGTCATACTCCCATGAGTTAATCCTTCATTGCAGACATCATCACTAAGTGGAGACAGTAGCTGACTGCATCTTTTCATTCTCTTAAAAAGACAACAATATTCAATTACAAACTGAAATCATGGCATACATTCTCTAATTGTGTTCCTCAAATAAAAATAAAAATTTCAATAATATTTATATGTTTTTGATGAAGCCAACATCCAATAAGAAAACTCATTAAGCATATTAACCCAAAAGAAATAAATTGTGCAACAAATGTATAATCATGTAAAAGAACAAATGGCAATTTTAGAAATAAAAGGATAACATGAGTGTTTCCACTATTTAACCCAAATAATAAAATAAAAAGAGTTACATAAGATCAATGATGGGGATCATGACCCCCTTCATAAAAGGTCACACCCTCCATGTCTTCTTTGAGTAAATTAAAGTCATCACAAATGTCACTTAAGATATCTTCTAAATGACTTGGAGAATTATCTTCAGATAAGCATGTTCCATCCATGAAATTATCATGAAGCTTCTCCTCCATATCATAAGTATCACGAGGTGTAGTGTGCACAACAAAGCTCCAATTTTTTTACTTACGTCTTTCACATAAAACACTTGTTGTGCTTGCGAGGCTAATGCAAATGGATGATCATTTACATCAATACATTTTAAATTGACCATTGTGAAGTCATTTTCAGATTTTTTGATGCCTCTGTTTGCATTGACCCAGTCACATTTGAACAATACAACTTTAAGTTGCTCGTAATAACTGATCTCGAAAACATCCCTTAACACCCCGTAGTACGTAACCTGACCCGTTACAAGATTTTTGTCCTTGTAGCTGGCAAAACTTTCGGTCTGAGCATTCACCATAATTCCACTATTTTGTGTTTTTCTACCGCATTCTCGATCCTTGGTACGAAATCTATAAACATTTGTTACTTATCCCACATATTGCATCGTCATTTTTTGTAGTCCTCGAGCCAACACTAAAAGATTTGGTGACACAGTTGTCGACTTTTCCTTTTCCTTAATATGAAAATATTAAGAATATTATTATTTATATACTTTTTGTTATTATTCTAATGGAAATAACTTATTTAAACTTACATGTTTCTTAATCCATTCATTGAAACCGTTCATATGAATATTACTGATTTCCCATTGTCGTGCACGTGGATTGATTTTCTTAAAGTATCGAATGTGCTCCTTACCAACAAACATGTGTAACACACCTAGATGTAAATATGAAATTACATAAAGATAAGTAAACAACAATCTTACTTCACATATGGATCAACTGCATATATTGATGTGCAGCTTTGAGCATTGCTCTATCAAGTGTAATAGGAGTCTTCTTTCTGAAATGACGTCCTTTATGAAAGAATATAGACCACTCTTCATCATTATCCATATCTTCATCTTCCACATAATTTCTAGACAATTTAGTGAGCCTTGTCTCAACTCCTGAGAGATATCTCAAATAGAATGTTAAGCATTCATCTGCCAAGTAACCTTCTGCTATACAAGCTTCTGGAGAAGCTTTATTTCACACATATCTCTTTAAAGTTTGTAAGTGTCTACAATAAGAAAAGAAAAGATTTTGTACGAACATCACATACGATCGGATGTAAAGTCTGAACTTGTTAGAAATATTAACTCTCCACGGGGTACATCCAACGATAGAATATCGGTCAGGCTATCTTTGCTTCTCGTGGAAGATGAATAACCACATGCTCCATCACATCAAAGAATGATGATGGGAGAATCTTCTCTAGGTTATAAAGAGTAACTGCTATTCTGGATTCCAACTTCTCAAAAGTATTTGGATTTATGACTTTAGAGCATGTCTTTTAAAAAAACTTGGACAACTCAATTACAACAACTCTAACATTTTTGTTGGGCAATGCTACTTAAAGTTAATGGGAGAAATTGTTGCATCAATACGTGATAATCATGACTCTTCAATGCCATCAACTTTCTTTCTTTGACGTGTGCATTTCTAGCTATATTAGAAGAATACCCATCAGGAACTCGAGCAGACTTCAAAAACTTACAAAATAATTCTTTTTCCTCCTTCAAAGTAAAACATGAAGGCAGGATGATATTTTTATTTCCATCCTTGATAATGTGAAGTATATCCCTTATGCCCATCTCTTCAAGGTCATATCGAGAATTTTTAGTGTCCTTTGACTTCTCCATTCCTAGTAGTGTGTGAATCAAACTCTCATATACATTCTTTTCTATGTGCATCACGTCAAGATTATGATGTATAAGGTTATGCTTCCAGTATGGTATCTCAAAACATATACTTTGCTTTCTCCAATTATACGATAAATTATCTACATCTCTAGTTTGATCTAGAACTTGACTTCCAGACAACATCTTAGGAGCACTTCTAAATTCTTCTTTTCCGTCAAATGATGAAACATCTTTATGAAATTTATGATCCATTGGGAGGAACATACTGTGACCCATGTAACATGCTTTTTTACTATATGGTAGTCTCCATGAGCATGCGTATTTATTGCATAAAGGACATGCAAGATACCCACTAGTTTGCCAACCATATAGATAACCATATGCAGGAAAGTCACTTATCGTCCACAATAAGGCAACATGCAACTTGAAAGCCTCTTTACAATCAACATCATAAGTATCAGCACCAGCTTCCCACAGTTCTTTTAACTCCTCAATCAACGGTTGTAGGTAGACATCTATGTCCATTCCAGGTTGATTTGGACCAGGAATAAATATCGGCAAGATAAAATTGGGAGACTTCACGCACAACCATGGTGGAAAATTGTACGGAATCAATACGATGGGACAAATGTTATATGATAGACTCATGAGTCTAAAGGGATTAAATCCATCGGAAGTTAATCCAAGGCAAACATTGTGAGAATCAGAAGCAAACTCAGCATGCATATTATCAAACGTCTTCCATGCTAGAGAATCTACTAGATGTCGAAGAATCCAATCCTTGGTACGACTTTCATCGTGCCACCGCATTAGGGGTGACAATTTTGAATACATGAACAATCTCTTCAACCTAGGCGTCATAGGAAAGTAGCGCATGACTTTACAAGGAACTCCTTTCTTATTTGTACGAATGTTTTCTACACCAGATTCGTCAATTTTGATTTCTTTATATCTAGAAGCACCACATTTTAGACATGAAGTCTTATCTACAAAATCCTTTCGATACAAAATGCATTTATTTTTGCAAGCATTGATTTTATCATAATCAAGTCCAAGGTCCCTGATTATTTTCCTGAATTCATAATAAGAGTCAGACAACGTCTCACCCTCTGGAAGCAATTCCTTTAAAAGCTCAAGCAGCTTAGAAAATGACTTATTACTCCAATTATTGACACATTTTATGTGAAACAACCTCGCAACAGTGTACAATTTAGAGTACTTCTTACTTCCATGGTATAATTCCTGTGCAGCAATCCCTAATAGTTTGTAAAATTGCTCAGCTTCTACATCATCAACAAATACAAATCGATGGTCGTCGTCTTCCATATTCTCTCCATCCTGTGATACACCATACACATCATGCAATATGTCTCTCATGTAATCTTTGGACGTGTCATGTGTTTGTGAATCCTTAGAGCTATCAAATGAACCCTCACCGTGAAAAATCCAATTTGTGTAGGTGGTCAAGAATTCATTCCATAACAAGTGTTCAGTTGTGACTTGCCAATTCTGCCTATGCACATTTAAGAACTGCTTACAAGGACAAAAGATAGTCCCATCCCTACTGGATTTTGAAAATACATGCTCTATAAATTTAACCACCCCAAGTAAATATGTCGTGCTCATTCTGTGTTCCTCATGGATCTAACTTTTATCTATCATGACTACCTATAACAATTAAGAAAAAAGGATAAGAATACAAAGTCTTAAAAATCGTTACATAACTTAGTTTCAATAAGATTTAAGAGCTCTTTCTCAGATCTTGGGAAGAGTTTGCCCAGACCAATAAGAAATTGCACTTTTCAAAGCCTGATGAGAGACAGTGGCACAAAGGCTAGTTCAGCCTGTACCAATGAAGAAAGCATCAGCTACTAACTTTCCAAAGCTATCCCACTTGTTTATCATTGTAGGGAGAATATAGTATAATTAAAATACAATCCAATGTTAAAAAAATGAGAGTTGCATGCATGTTGTGGAAGGAGAACCATGCAGCTTATAGCATAGTTTCCTTGTGGAGTGCCCTTTTCTTCCATAATGAGTACACTCCTTTTTTTATTCCCTGTTCCTTTTTTTGTATATCAAAAAGTGAGTTTTTACAATGCATTGGCTTGAGCCATGAAAAGAAATACTATACAAAAACACACAAAAAAAACTATGTACAATAGTCCATGCAAGCCTCAACAAGCCATATGACTCAAAGCAAACTATCTATATTAATCTTCAGCCTGATCCAAATAGGCAAATAGTAGTCATATTCATGGACAAGCCGATCATGATTAATATATATTGTCCAGCATGAGGGGGAACCTTAAAGTGAAAAGGAAGTTACATAGTATTAGCGGGCCTATTAGGCGTAACATGATTATCATTACTTAATATATATATTAGGCATACATTGTATAATTAGGCAATTGTTCTTCTTCCCAATGCCTATTTAAGAGGTATGGTGTATCCATTACGATAATCAAGCAAAAATCTTTCTCCTATTTAATAGAAGAATGTGCTGACAGAAATGTCAAACATTCCTCTTGTTGCAGATGTACGAATGATATAGAGGGGAATAAAGAGAACAGTTGCTCTCACAAGTGTAGGCAAAAATGGAGGGCCCTCACAGAGGGATGGTATTCAATGGAGCCTAAGGTCTGTGTGCCACTTCTAATATGGGATAAACCTATGAGTATTTAATGGTATTCTTAATGCCTACTTTTACATGTATTGTGTATCCACAATAAGCATCAAGCAATAGTCTTTCTCCTATTTCATAGAGGAAGGGGCTGACAAAAATATCGAACGTTCATCTTGTTGCAGTTGTAGGATTGATAGAGAGAGGAAGAATGAGAACTGGATATAATATATATGATATATACAGAGACAAGAGTAGAGGGTAGGCACCGTCGTACGTCGGAGAGCGTAGGGAGCACCGTCGGAGAGAAGACCAGATGGGAGATGCTGCCAAAGAGTGCACAAAGTAGGGGAGGTCTACATGAGAGAAAACCAGCAGGAGCACCATTGGAGAGAAGCCAGAAAGGGATGCCTCCAAAGAGAAGACTGGAAGGTGTGCCGCTGGAGAGGAGTGCCACCGATCTGGGGGGAAACGTCACCGATCGGATGGCAGTGGGCGCAGAGAGATGGGGGCATAGAGATCAGGCGGACGGCTTTGGAGTCGGAGGAGGCAAGGCGGCTTCAGGCGTTGGTCTTCAGGAGTCCACCAATGCATGGCATATGGTCGGCGGACGGTGTTGTGGAGTCCATGCGCGGAGGGCGCCGTTGTAGACTGGGGTCGAGGGATCAGGGGTGGGGGTAACTGTCCGCTATGCTGCGTAATAGGGGAGAGAGTGCATGCTATGCCTCCTTACAATTATTTTGCATACAATTAAAATAGAGTGAACAATTGTAGCTACACCTTATTTAATGAGGTGGCTACATTCATTTTAGTTATACAAAAATATTTTATAAGTAAAAATGGTTCTCGCTACATATAAATTAATTGTAACTGAAGCAATAATATCTAAATCATTATTTTTTTGTAGTGTATAACAACTATACATGTTCTTCATATTCCTTTAAAAGGTGATTAAATGATCTATTTCTCAGTTGCAGATTCTTGAACTAATAAGATATTGAGACTTCTCTTCTCTGCACATAATCAACAATTGTACTATTTAATTTAATATAGGTTTCTTCTACTCTCATTCATAAAAGTTTAACTGTGATAATAATATTGTTGGGGGAGAGTTATATCTCTTACTGGGATAAGTTGTCTCACCCAGTGGGTTCCACAACTTATTAGGTGGACGTGCACGAGGTGGTAGAGATCGTGTCGTAGAGAGGAGGTAGCATCAAGAACATCGGTAACATGTCATGTTGAATGTGTTGTTATGTGTCTTGTAGATATAGAGTCGTATGTTTCGTCCTTGTACTCTCAAGTCCTTTGGGAGATAGAGGATAAATAGTTCTATAATTAATCTGATATTTTGGCTAGTACGACTCGATGCATAAAGTTGCTTTTGTGTATATTTTGGTAAAGTAACAGTAATCTCATATCCTTGCAAGGAGATGGAACAATGTATGTGCAAAGTGAACCATGGTGTATATATTTGGTTTGGTTCTTTCTGGAAAGAGTAACCTGGTAATGGATCTCTTGGAAAAAAGGTTTTAATTTGTAGTGATTTTCGGTAATCCGATGTTAATGATTATTTCCACATAGTTTTGTGTGATTAAGTTGTCAATTTGATAGCGATCGTCACACTTATAGGTGGTTTAGTGTTAAAAAGACTTATGGGGGGAATGTTTACTTGCCACGTTCTCCTCCCATTTATGACTTTCTCAGTGTAGTGGAGAGACAGTGGCAATGGAGGGCTCATTCTCTCTCTAGCATTGTCCAAATTACTTACTTGAGAGGTCTTTGGAAGTGACTCTCTGAGAAGTACAACTTCCCTCACACGAAGTCCACTCCAAAGCCATGATCAGAAGAAACCATGACGTGTGTGGTCATTACCCGTAGACAATGTGTAACTGCTAGGTAGAAGATGAACTCATGAATGTTGGTTCCTTATTCATGACTGAGATGAATCCTCTATTAGCTAGGATCCGTGGCTTCCCTTCTCAATAGTCGTGACCAATGGATTGGATGTCCATGGTCAAAACTCTGCCACACATTCCATCCCAAAAGCAAAAGGGCACATGACACATCTTGATAAAAACCTAAGTCTTAACAAATAAAATATTTTGATCCTAAAAATATAAAAATGCTCATTATTTCATCATATTAATACCTATATTCTCCTTCTAGGAACACATAAATATTATGAAACTTTAGCCATAGATTTAACACAACTCGAGCTACTTTTTATTCAAATTTGGTTCCAAAACGTGACTGTTTGTGCTGTCAAATAAAGACCTCAAAAGGCATGAACTTATGGATCTTAATGATAATATTGACATCAATTATCATCCATATTTTATCAAAGCACTAGGAACTCTTCATATAACTTAAAGATATGATATCACTTATATTTTTAAGCATCCAAATACATCAAAATTTCATCCATCACATCCTACACACCTTAAGAGAATTTGTATCCTCAACATTAAGTCAAAAATCCAATCCATCACAAACTCCATGTTTGAAAGGAAGTGAACTCTTGATTCCTCCTATTTTGGCTGATGGGAGTGTTTGAAATCAACCTAAATGTTCACCTCATAGTTCCTATCATTCCATTAATGGTTCCTCTTACCAAGAAATTATTTTTACTATAACATGTTCTATACCCCCCTTGGAGTTGAGGAGTCTATTTATAAGATTTAAAGACTTGGGATGCAAGTTTATGGTGTTTTAAGGCAATCCTGATCTGTACTTTCTACTGCTTGGTGGCCTAATTGATCAACTAACAAACTAGTCAATCATTTGCTTGTTGTTAGAATGTCTGTATAACTTTTTAGCATCCAATTGGTGCTCAATTTATTGATTGGAGGCCCCAATCAGTTCAGATGTAGTTGACCATTTGGAGGTGTCTTTTGGATCTACGAGCTTAGAGGGTGTGTGAATTAAGATATAAACACTTAAACCAAATTCATTAGACCTCTAAAATATCTTACAAGATAAATAAGGAGAGTATTAAAAGCAAGGGAGAGAAATATTAAAATAACCACAAAGGCATGATCATAATATAAACTTGACCTCAAATATCAATTTCAATTGTGTCCATCTCCAAATTTGCCCCTCGTTTCAAGTCACATTCCTATATTTGTTCATTTTTCACATTATTTGGTGTCATGTATCCCCATGTAATAGTTCTTCCATGTAAATCACTCACTTTTTTTTCATTTGAGAAATATTTGCAATCTCGTCCCTCAAATTTACACATATTAACCAATTTGGTATCACTTAGTGCAATTTAAACATACATGAATCCAAATATAGTGAGTAGATTTGAATGAACCAAATATTCTTGATTCAAGAACTAATGACTAATATTTTTAGTATATAGCACAAATGAATGCATATCAAAGGTGGAGACCTAGGATGGGTAGGAGCATTAATACGAGGACTAAATATTTTAGAAATAAGTTTTTTTTAAATAAATCTAGGGAAGAAATCCCAAAATAAAACAGAACTTCAAAATCTTAGATATAAAATCTAGAAAAGTTGCATCTAATAAGAATGTTTCAACAATCAATAATGCTTCCAGTAGCTAATGACCCTAGCACAACATGCATTCCTCTACCTCCTATGTAGCACCTTCAGTAGTAGTTACTTAGGTTGAAAACGACCTTCTCTCCTCCTTCCTAGATAAATCTAGATCCAAAAACCCATCATTTACTTTTTGCATTGGAAATGTTTAACTCCCACTCTAATGAATGCACATACTTTTTGCTAAGAAATGGCAAGGAAGCCATCAATGAGTGTTGCTCCTCCTCATCGCACTCATCGACTACATTCACTGAACCCATGTCATTACCCTTAATGACTAGATGATACAATACCCATCATAGGTCCATTACCTTCTAAATACCTATAAAGTCTCGACTATAGGAAACACCATCAATATTGTAGCATCTTATGCCTTCACACAACCACACAGACATCATTGAAGCTATCTACTATATGATGGGTCTATAAAAGACATACACATTGACCGCTAGACCAAATTACCATATATATTCTGCCACCAATTGATGTGTCTCATCCTCAACATCAGAAACTTGAGAAGAATAAGAAGTTGCAATGAGTTAGAGAAATGAATCTAGAGGATTGGTTAGGTTCACAACAATGCATACAATCTTAGAGGACCATCACAACCCGTTAAATCCTCAACAACATTTGATCCATCCCTAATTAGGATAAATGAAAAGCTATATCCTTAGTTCCTTGTTGTACCTATGCTGAACTAGAGTTTCAACTCTAGGTTTCTCAACAAGAAGTACATCATCATGCTTGGAGATTGTGATTTTCTTGAGGAGATCACAAAGTGAGAGAACTCTATAACATCCCACTTTTCAAATACTTAATATAAGCACAGTTCTCAAGGGGGGTGTTACAAACAATGATGATGGCTACATTAAAATATAATGGTATTTAACCAACCCAAGATAAAATTCTCATGTCTCAAATTTCACATTCAAAGCACTACGTGGTTCTCATAAGTTGAGGGAGAACTAAAATAATATTATATTATAGTAGGAACCCCATAAGGTCCTTTATTTAGAAGTTCTTTAGGTAATACTTACACGTCAGATTACTCTAGTCTTGCTCCTTACATGTGGGTATCATGCCCCCAATCATGCATAAAACATTTTTTTAAGTGGAACTGAACATACTATAGCATGACAAGAACATACTATAGCATGACAAGAACATACAAACTAAAAGTAAACATTTGAACATTAAAAATAAGTTTCTTTTATACCACTATCTTTTATCTTTACTTATATAAGAATCATTGTGGTTACATCGAAGTGCCTCAAGGGTTGCATCGAAGTGCCTCTTCTCTTTTCACCAAACTACTTATTGGGTTGCACCGAAGTGCCTCTTAATATGATCCAAGGATCCTATAAGTGAGGATCTTATATAAGTTGTTTTCTTTATCTTTCTCTTAATACGGAGTTCTTGCATCATTCTCTGATCTTATTCTTAACTTTATTCTTAATATACATGAAAATCCATACTATAAATCTTGATAAGAAAAAGGACATACACTTTCATTATTGATATGATGACTTTTATCTTCATAAGTAACTAAAACATAAATAATATATCATGTCATTCTATGTATATTTTACATAATAACATGCAAATATTCTATACTTACGTTCAAAGTGAATGGGCTACTTATGTTTTTGGAGAGTTCCTAGTGTACTCTCGAGTTAATGGATCACAAACTTGATAATTTAGTTTGGATTGATCACAAACACCAGTTTGAGATCAAATGAGTAGGATTAGTGGGCACTCCTTTTCTTTTTCCTTAGTCATTTGGTCGCAAGGGAAGACTTGATCTGACAAAATGAACAACATAGTATCCTTTACTCCAACCTTCGTAATCAAAGAATCCCCACTCAACCTCTCTGTTGGATGTGTCTAGTCTTCTTCCTCTATTCTCGTCTCCTTAAATATTCTCATCTTATTCCATAAATCCTATAAATGTATCATGAATTCCCCTCCTTTTGGAATCCAAGTCTTTTATTTTGCCCCTCATCTGGATTTCAATGAGATTTTTCTAAGAGGACTTTGGTCAAGTCCCCATGACTAGAGAACTCAACAGACTGTTCCTCTTTCCTATATTTTTAACTTATATCTATATATATATATTTGAAGTATTAGTTATAACCCTAATAATCATTAAAAAATAATGAAAATGTTCCACTTCCTTTTTCATTGACAAACTTCTCTTGGATCAGATGTAAGTTATCAACTAGTAATTATCTAAACTTGCCAATAACTATCAACATCATTTTCATTACAATTATTACTAAATATTCCCATAAAATTCATGACACATTCTCAATATAATATCCATTTTGATACATATAGATTCTAAATTCAAGATCCATCCCACATACATTTCTACAATTCTTATTAAAACAAACATCTTTTAATTCTTTACGACAATGGAACTTATTTATCATCGTAGTGTCTTTCCTAGTTTTAATAGCAACACTACTTCAAACCTCCTAAAATTGTATACAATGCCTCATCAAATTTAATCCAAAAAAATTATGTTAGTTTCATATTTAGAAAGTTATCTATAGAATTATATGGAAACATTGCATAAAAGACCTTAACATTCATAATTTTGCATTAGAGCGTGTATTTTAGCCAAACTTGAGTTAGTCTAGGAATTTAGAATGTGATAAGAATATTCTTAGCCAATTAGTTTTAGAATTTTGACTAACCATTATTAAATATTTCCACATTTGGATTAGCATTGTATTAAATGGATAAATATTGTTTTTCCTTCTTTGTAAATTAATTGTAATGCTGAAACAAGGTCATAATGGCCTCAAATTTTAATCATAAGCTACTTATGGTGTATGAAACATTCCTATCTAGTTAGATTCAAGTTTCACAATAACTATTAGCAATCATTTCTATATATGGATTATCTTTGATTTATATGTATTTGAAAAAGTTTGATAATTTGAAATGACTTTCCATTGTTAGTTAGTTGAGTCAAAATACAATGAAAGATGTTTACCTACTTCGTGACTTTATTTTTAAAATATTTTTTAGTTATCTAGAGGAGAGATAAAATAGAGAATTTATTGTCATTTATTTCATATATTAAATGTATATTATGGAAAAATAAAAATAATAACATTATGTCTTATTCAAGTGAGTATTTCTTTCCTTACAAAATGAAGTTAGTAAGCTCATGTTTTCTTACCCAGTCTGGATTATGGCCCATCATTTTGTGCCACATCAGATTAATCTGGTCTGAGTTGGCTGGAATTTGTGTTTGGTTGGCTATCCTGAATGACCCCATTTTGAGGTTCCGTTGTCCCAAAATATGGACCAAGTAGGTCTCAGTCAGAGAGATTGCAAATCCCAATCTGGATTACCCTTCCTTAACCTCCACTTTCCTCCCTCTCACCCCTGACTCCCTCTCACCGCCTGAGTTTACTCCATCTCCACACAAACTAGATACTCTCAAGGGAGATGATATCCAAGGAAACATGAATGCTACGACTAGCTGTGGCACAACGTCTACAGCTAGCAATGAATCCGCCAGGTGGTCTATACTTTGTCCCAGAGGTGAGATGTGAGCCCTAGCCTCGAACTTACACCCCGACTCTATGACCAACAATTAAATCACATGTGGAACAACTTCTACCATGCACAAAATTGAAAGGTAAGGTTTGTTTTATATCAGTCTAATCTTATTCTCCCCCATCCCTTTGACCATAGTTGGGAATATTTTCAAGAAAGAGGCAAGAGAGAAACCCTTGCTTCAATTTGGGGTCCTTGTGCTGTTTTGAATTAAGGGCATTGTTAGTGGAACTTCTATCCTTGCAGTTGCACATCATTCTCCACCTCCTCGCCGAAGCAACAAATTCATATTCTTCCTTGGGAAAAAGCTCTCCTTACTACTTAGGTAGGTTAAATTTTTTGGTGTATTCATTATTGTTGCATTTTTTCTTCTCATCATAGACTCATATTAACTTTTATGCATTTTTTTATTATGTTCCTTCTCATACTCGACCTAGACGCTTCCTAGAAAATATGGATACATTTCTACAATCCTAGGCATTCCCTCTCACCATTTTCTCTAAATTAGTTTCAACATAGTGAAACAATTGCAATGTAAGTGTACCATAATGTGTGAAGTTGTTGTTGATATAGTTAAATGTGCTGAAAAAGTGATTTTCTGAGACACTATTGGTTGATTTTGAAATGGAAGTTGTTCTAACAATGATCTTCTTCCTCTGCTTTAAGCCTATTTTTTGTTGTTTATATGGCAATCGTATGCCATTTGAATAGCATATCTCAATTAATTATAATTGTCCATATAAGAAAAATGTACTTAGTGGTGATTGCAATCCTTGTATGGATACCAATGAAATTAATATGTGTTCTACTTTGTAGGATCGAACAAAAAAGAAAGATTTCAATATAATAATAGAGTATAGTTATCCTTTCTCTTTATATTAGAGGATAAAATACCTATTTCAATTTTTAAATATAAAATGGGGGGTTAATATGTATATATCTAAGATCCTTTTACACAACACATGGTACCATACAAGATACAAATGTTACAATCCCCTTGCTTCAATCTTATGAAAAGAAATTATATTTTAAAGCCAAAGTTCTACAATGTATTGTCCATTAAATGTGTTTTTTGTATATCGATATTATATGGAATTGAATTAAAACATGCCTCATTTAACCACACTATATGGAATTAAATTAAACCATTGCAAGTGATCTGGAAATCATCTCCTTATCTATCCAAATGACACCTTGTTTCTTACTCAATGCATTAATACAATCAATTATTATATTTGTCCACACTTTTCAGGATAGAGGTTGGAGCAATCTTGGAGAAAGGGCTTTCCCTGTTGTGTTTTCTTAGTTGTCCTGTCATGAGGATTTATGTATCTGACTCATACATATTGATGATTGAGGTTATAATGATTATGTTGATTACATATATTTCTACCCCAAAATAGATGTCAATGGGAAAATAGTATCTAATATACAAATAGCTACCAAATTCCAGTATGAGTACATATATGTCTAGCCCAAGGAAATATTATTTGTTGATATTAATTTTATTGTTATTCTTGGAATTTGCTTGAATCCGATTATGATGTTGAGGTATTTTATTCCCTTGAAACACTACTACATTGTCTTTCATCCCCTACTCAAGACCAAAATTAATGTGAAGTGGACTATAGAACTTATATAAAAGTCTTATTGTATATTTGAGGAACCTCATCTACCCATATTATGACATATATGTTTATGAATCCATCTATGAAATAATAGAATGGTATATATTCAATAATAGTCTATGTTTATATATTAAATAGTCTTTTTTGTATATTAGTTCATTCACCGTATCTTTATATGGATTTATGTACATATGTATATGAAATATACCATATATATAGAGAAATGTGATCTAACTCAGTGATGTGAACTTGTGCCTACTTTACTCATCATAATTTTATCTAGATTTACGTACACATGTCTTTCAACTCCTATCTTGTGTCCTTGTTTTTTTTTTGGAATAATAAAGATTTTAGGGTGATTTGATATTTGCTAGTGTATGCGATGCACATGTTTTTTCCCAAACATTTATACATTCAAACTAAGTCAGTCTTGAATGACATAAAATTGGAAATTTTGGGCGAACTCATAAAAAATGAGAAAATATGTCAAAAGACAATTGGGTTGGAATCAAATATTTCCATAATATGTATATAGTTAAAAACAAAATGCCCCTATCTTTCCATGAAAATAGATGTATTACCTATATGTATGCATTTCTTTTGTCTGGGAGTCTAGGCTAATGCCTGTTGGTGGGGAAGACCCTACACAAAATGTTTCCCAAAATGGTGAGCAACATAGACAAAATAGTCATTGAACCAAATAAAAATTAAGAAATTGAACTTTGCTTGAGTCATATATATCATTGATCAGAAGTGATGGATTACAAGTGGGTTATTAGTCAATTAAGAAGTATTTAGTTTTGTGTGTAATTTTGTGTGTGTATTATCATGTTGGTTAAATTTTTTTGGGATTATGTTGTTGTGTATAATTTAAGTGGATTATATTGTTGTCGATTTGTTCAACCTCCATATTACATATTTTTCTGGTGTTACTTGATGGCCATGGTTTGAATCTTTTGCCCCATTGTCTATCATGGTTTGGTTTTGTTGTTCTTGGATTGCACTATTCACCTATTTGTACCAATTACCTTTCTATTTACTGTACAAACCTACATTTAATATGTTGAATGGATCTAAACTTGATTTACATTGATGCATACGCCCCCATGCTCTGTATGGCTAGTATGCTTCTGCAAATGCCAACCTTATCCCAACTTCAACTTGCATTAATGTGAATTTAATCTTAATTTTCATTAACACCTAGGTTGACAAAGGTTTCGTTCAAACACCCTCATCACTGTGTCTATTGTAGCACCATTTCTAGTATGTCTTCAACAGACCCCAAGCTCCATATTGTATGGTCGAGGGAGTCTGATGAGTCTCTAGTTGCAACACTGAGGAGGCAGTATGTCATAGGTAGGTGTATTGTAACGCCCGGGCCCACTGCCCAAGGCTCTAGTAGAGTTTCAAGAATGACGACTGGCCCCACAGACCACCACTAGTCTTAACTACGCACTTTGTCTACACTGACCCACAAGCCAGGATCAACTTCCCGACTGGTCACCCATCCTAGTACTACTCCAAGATGAGCACTCTTAACTATGGAGTTCTTTAGTGATGGGCTCCTGGAAAAGGAGGTGCACCTTGGTGCTATGGGTAGTCCAATCATTCCTTTTAAGATCATGTTATCCAAGGCCTCAAATCCTGGGATGTTACAATCTCCCCCACTTAGGCTCTTGATGTCCTCGTCAAGGTTCAACTATAAGGCTTCATAATCTCTTCCCCATTTCAGTGCAGACCCACAATGGCCCATGGACACCCAGCTCCCGATCACGAAATACCAGTGGAAGGGTGACTACGTCAACCATGGACAACCCTTTCCTACATGCCTGGACCGCACGGCTCAAGACTGGCATGCCATGTCCGTGTGGGCCCCACCTACTGGAGGGGTTATGGCTCTGATACCAATTGTAACGACCCCGCCTCCTGGTAACACCCAATTAAGGGAGACCGAAAGGTCGGTGTCGTTATCCAATTAACAGGATCAAAGGTTCGACAAATAATCAATAACAATTATGAAATTCTACTAGCTAACTGAAATTTGGTATACAATTAAAACTTTACTTACCTTTGAAAACCTGGGGGATCTATCTATCCAAGCTCGAATCCACTCTAACTAATCCTCCCTGCACTTTATGTTGTACTGTCACAATGTGTCACTTTACTGTTTGTTCTTTCAATTGTTGTTCCTAAAATGCCGACAAACAAAACATCGGTCAGTATATCAAAATATACTGGTATGTGGGAGCAACCAAAATCTTGCAAATATGGCTAACAATTTAATAATCACAATCAAATTAATTAACAAGCCAATTTACACTTTTCAGTATGACATTCTCCACCGCTTTTGCCCTAACCCTGGCATGCCCACCTTAGGGTGCCCTTTGCCAATGACTTAAGGCCACCTTCTCAATCCCGAGCTTGGAGCCTGGGGGTCACCACTCATGGTGCCCACTAGTCATGCAATATTATATGCCACCTTCTTGGTGCCTGGGGTCACCACTCAAGGTGTCCATTGGTCTACCCATCTGGGCCTGACCTTTGGCATCATCCATCAGGGTGGCATGTAGGTGCGAGAATCCATATTTCTATTTTTTTAAAATGTAATAATCATAGTGACTTTATGATTTGCAAGTATGAACATCCAACAGATAATTTGCATTCAATGCGATTAACCATCCAAAAAATCATCGGGAAACTAAGGCGGTTATTCATAATTAACCACATACCTGTTAAGCATACTTGAATGCAGAAATAACTCAACCAATCAAGAAATCAAGCAAGTACACACATGTGGATCCTGAAAAAGGCATCCAATATATCTATCATTACTCATGTCATCATGATCTATTACTCTCAGTTGTTTTCTAGGGTTATTACTTCTTTTAGGGTTTTGACCATAATTAGGGTTTCACTTCCTTTTACTACTTTTACCTTACTTTTATCAAAATATCCATCAAACCCTAATTATCTCAGTTTATTTTCTATTAAGATGTTAAGATTAGTTTTGGATCATCAAAAACCCTAATTTTCATATTATTATATCCTTTCTTCCCCTTTTCCCTTTCTTAGGGTTTCTAAGGGTTTTAATCAACATATTAGGTTTAAAACCCTAATCCTTGCAATTCCATCATTAAAAGAGGTTACAATCTATCTTAATCATTAAACTAGCTAATAATTCTTGAAATTACACACTTGCAAGATTAAATCTATTTCCAATAATTAATTAGGGTTAATACCCTCAAATTAATACTTTTTCCATCCACAATATACACTTTTGCAAAACTATACTGATTTAGACTTCCAAACCATTTTTAAATTATTCCTTGTATTTTTCTGATAAATTTTCATGATACATTTTCCTCATCCGAGTTTTCTATCAGAATATACATTTTTAGCAAGAAAAGCCCCTTTTTCCGTTTTACTGGTCGGCCACCCTCCATAGCCAGGGGCTATATAAGGGGATGTTCCCCTTCTGTGAGGCTGCATGCCTCTTCACAGGATAACCTAAGGCTTAAGGGAGCCATCCTCGCCACTACATTATCCTCTGGCCTTCTCTTTCCTAGCCAACCTGCTCTGGACCATCGTCGGCGGCACCTCCTAGTCGATCCAGCGACTTCGGATGACTCAAGCGTAGTTGAGGCCACAGTTGAGTTCATGGAGGTGCGACGGAGATCGTGGTGGCTTAGTCTAGTACCGAGAGAGACTAGATCCCGAAGTCAACCCTGGCGCTGACCTTGGTTGGGCTTCACTCGCGAGAAACAGAGATCGCAAGGTAGAAGAAGCAATAGGGGTAAAGACCCCTTTGCCCTCATGCTCGCGCTGACCTGGTAAGGGTATTCTGGCCCTTTTCCGCAAGTTTACTCTCTAGTAAGGTGCACGATCGCGGGCCCTTGGATCTCACATAATCCTATGGACCACCGATCGAGCGGCCTAGTTTTTTTAGTAGATATCTTCTCTCGGTTAAATATTCTAGAAAAAGGGCTTTTCTTGCTAAAAATGTATCTTTTGATAGAAAACTCGGATGAGGAAATTGTATACATGAAAATTTATCAAAAAAATACAAGGAATAATTTAAAAATGGTTTGGAAGTCTAAATCAGTATAGTTTTGCAAAAGTGTATATTGTGGATGGAAAAAGTATTAATTTGAGGGTATTAACCCTAATTAATGACCGGAAATAGATTTAATCTTGCAAGTGTGTAATTTCAAGAATTATTAGCTAGTTTAATGATTAATATAGATTGTAACCTCTTTTAATGATGGAATTTCAAGGATTAGGGTTTTAAACCTAATATGTTGATTAAAACCCTTAGAAACCCTAAGAAAGGGAAAAAGGGAAGAAAGGATATAATAATATGAAAATTAGGGTTTTTGGTGATCCAAAACTAATCTTAAGATCTTAATAGAAAATAAACTGAGATAATTAGGGTTTGATGGATATTTTGATAAAAGTAAGGTAAAAGTAGTAAAAGGAAGTGAAACCCTAATTATGGTCAAAACCCTAAAAGAAGTAATAACCCTAGAAAACAACTGAGAGTAATAGATCATGATGACATGAGTAATGATAGATATATTGGATGCCTTTTTCAGGATCCACCTGTGTGTACTTGCTTGATTTCTTGATTGGTTGAGTTATTTCTGCATTCAAGTCTGCTTAACAGGTATGTGGTTAATTATGAATAACCACCTTAGTTTCCCGATGATTTTCTGGATGGTTAATCGCATTGAATGCAAATTATCTGTTGGATGTTCATACTTGCAAATCATAAAGTCACTATGATTATCACATTTTAAAAAAATAGAAATATGGATTCTCGCACCTACATGCCACCCTGATGGATGATGCCAAAGGTCAGGCCCAGATGGGTAGACCAATGGACACCTTGAGTGGTGACCCCAGGCACCAAGAAGGTGGCCTATGATATTGCATGACTAGTGGGCACCATGAGTGGTGACCCCTGGCACCAAGCTCGGGATTGAGAAGGTGGCATTAAGTCATTGGCAAAGGGCACCCGAAGGTGGGCATGCCAGGGTTAGGGCAAAAGCGGTGGAGAATGTCATACTGAAAAGTGTAAATTGGCTTGTTAATTAATTTGATTGTGATTATTAAATTGTTAGCCATATTTGCAAGATTTTGGTTGTTCCCACATACCAGTATATTTCGATATACTGACCGATGTTTTGTTTGTCGGCGTTTTAGGAACAACAATTGAAAGAACAAACAGTAAAGTGACACATTGTGAAAGTACAACATAAAGTGCAGGGAGGATTAGTTAGAGTGGATTCGAGCTTGGATAGATAGATCCCCAAGGTTTTCAAAGGTAAGTAAAGTTTTAATTGTATACCAAATTTCAGTTAGTTTGTAGAATTTCATAATTGTTATTGATTATTTGTCGAACCTTTGATCCTGTTAATTGGATAACGACACCGACCTTTCGGTCTCCCTTAATTGGGGGTTACCGGGAGGCAGGGTCGTTACATGTATAGATGGGTAGTTTACTAAAGAGGCATGGAGGGAGACATTCCACGATTGAAAAAATAGGATGAGAAGGCTACAATGTACATTGGAACAGGTCAAAATTTGATGGAAGAACCTGAAGAAGGAGTTTATAAAGTTGGAGAATCTGACCAACAAGAGTGGTTTTGGATGGGATGAGACCAGGTTCAAGCCCATACTTCCTAACACCCTAGAGTGTATGAAGATGCTTCAGGTATGTAGAATAATATACTGGCATAACATTCATTTACTGCATATATATTTAACCTCCTAATTACATGTGTTTGACAATTAGGAAAATAAGGATCTAGAGAGATTGATTAGTCGACCATTCTAGCATTACCATGACATTAAGTTGATTGGGGGAGGAAAATTTCTAGAGGCCACCACAAAATGCCTTTAGTGGGGACACCACCTCTGAGGATCATGTTGTAGTCAACTTAGATGCTACCAATACTCCTATCAACATAGATAGAACCAGATATGTCGTAGACATGGGCTATTTTGGCACCCAGAGTGAGGGAGATAATGCCAAAATGGATAACCAAGGTGCTAGGGCAAGGACTCCTCCTAGCCACAGGCACTTGAAGCGAGTGTCAATGACACCTGAGCAATGCATGCTATCTAGTGATGTGGTATCCAGATTCACAAAGGTGTATGCGAAGGTGTACAAGTTAGGCACCAGGGTAGCCACCCGGGCCATTAAAAAGGAAGTGTTTGCAACAATGATGCAACATTTCCAGTACTAGATGCCCCTGGCCCTAGTTTTACAACTCTTGTGAGTGCCATTAAAGATTCAACCAACCATAGTATCTACCTCATTCTACGACATACCCCACACAAAGTTATGATATGGTTGCAAGACCTTTGGGAAAGGTCCCACAGAATTAATGCAATGCCACCACCTTCCATGCCCCCCTTTATTGTGTTGTCTCAATAGGATTTTCTTTGCAGTCTCCCCCTTTGCCTTTTAACACCACATCAAGTATGCCATCCATGTGACATATTGGAAGTGATGATGTTGGCACAAGCGGGAATACAAGAAGACACACACCATAGTCAAATTCTTGCATGATACAATACCATAAGCTCTTTCCAATTTTGATATCATTTTCTATATCCCGGTCAGATGTTTGTTGTATTATTTTCTAAGTTTGGGAACATTACATACATTTGATTATAGTTGTAATATCTACTTCCATAGTGAACACTTCAATGTGATTTTCCTATCTCCTTTTGAAATTGTTTTGTGTATGCATCCTCTTTCATGTTATCTTAGGTTTGTCATCATTCTAATTGTAGGCATCATGGCTGGTAGTAAGCATACATGTACACTAGGCCTGGTTCCACAAATTTTTGATATCGCATTTGAACCAGAAAATCACATTGTTGACACAATAGCTGACTCAATAAGGGCCGCCATCTTAGACAGTCACAATGATGACGAAATACAACATCCAATACCTAAGTCAATTAGTATTAGGAGTGGGAACCAAAATGTTTTAGAAATCATACATGGGCATGAACATATGGCATATGACATGTATCGAATGCTACCACATACTATTTTAACCCTCGTTGATAAGCTTGAGAGTTGTGTCTTATTACAAAGTAGTAGAGGTGTCTCATCAACTAAAGTTGTATGCTACTTCCTACAGATGGTTTTCTTATTACAAAGTAGTAGAGGTGTCTCATCAATTGAAGATGTATTCTACTTCCAACAGATGGTTGGATTATTACAAAGTAGTAGAGGTGTCTTATCAGTTGAAGCCATATACTAATTCCTACAGATGGTTGTCCATGGCCATACCAATTTTGTTTTAGCTAAGGACTACATTCATAATGGTGAGACCATATGTAGAAAGTTCAACAAAGTATTGGATGGGGTGTGTGCCTTATGTCATAAATATGTTGTGATGCAAACCACAAACACAATGCCCACCATTGCATCTTGGAGAGCCCAAGGTTCTATCCTTACTTCAAGGTAATAGTTATCACCAAAAACTATGATGCATGCCAAAAAAAAATTTGTAAATGGAACCCTATATTGCCTTATTTTAGGATGCTATTGGGGCAATTGATGGAACACACGTACCAATTTTGGTGAAAAGGGATAAGAAAAACCATTACCGAAATAGATAAGTGTTTGTCTCACTAAATGTCATGGCTGCAGTAGACTTCTCCATAGAGTTTACATATGTCCTACTGGGGTGGGAGAGCTCTGTAGCACGACAGAGGATCTCTAGAATCAGACACGACCATAGGTGGTTTCAAAGTGCCCACCAAAATGTATTACATGGTTGATTTAGGATACACCAACACCCATAAGTTCCTTGCACCATATCCCAACACAACTTACCATATAGTTGAGTACCGGGAAACAAACACACATATAACAACAAGAAGGAGATGTCCAACCACCAACATGCACAATTACTTAATATTGTTGAAATAGAATTTGGTGTGTTGAAGAGGAGGTTTTCTTACCTAAGAAAGGTATGACTTATCCCATGCTTTCACATGGTTTCCTAATATTGGCATGTTATACTATGCACAATTTTATATGGCACCAAAATGATGGTGACATTAAGATGGATGAATTTGCAGAAGACAAATCATCAAATTGCCTCCTAGACAATGGGATCGACTTGAGCTCCCTCCAACAAACAACATAGGTTGATGCTTACGACGATGATGTATTGCATGAATGCATTTCTAGTTTAATTTGGCAAACTCAATGACCTCACTTTGTACTTGGTATTAGTTTTGTATAATTTTAAACTCATCCCTCACTTGTCATGTGCTATAATCTTCTTAAATTGTGTCCTTGGGTTTTTTTAGTGCAATCTTATCATGTCTCCTAATTAAAAGTGTCACATTATGCCTTATTAGGTTTTTTTACAATAGATAATGGAATGCCCTCATGTCCATGTGGCCTCCTATGCACTGTACAAGTCTACATGGATGCCACAGATGCATCTAATGGATGATTCAAAGACAACAACCCCCACACACCATATTTTACATGTGTTAGGGGTCTTGTTCAAACCAGATGTCGTATGATGTTTCTTGTGCATGCGCTATGAATAAAACATACCTTGACCACCCTTACAATAATTGGGGATGTACTAGTAACACAACTTACTTATGCACGCAACAAACACAAGCATTGGTCTACTTTTTGTGACTTTGTATGTTCCATAAGAGTAGACACTGATAGGTTAGTAACTGAAATTACAACTCGTAGGAGGAGACACCAATATCTTCTCAAACGAATTCACCTACCAATAGGTAGTGGTTCTTCAACTGAGGATGACAGATACAATACATCATAGTTGTAATGTACTTTTTCCTATCAAAATAGACATTATTTGTGTGTTTGAACACTCATTTGTAATTCCTTAGCTTAGATGTGAAATCTATGGTATGAACCCCAAATTATGTTATGAATGCACAATAAAAATTTAGATGTCAATGGATGCATCTGAAGTGCGAAGGTATATTTGCGGTAATGTTTCTACATTGTGGATTAACATGGAAGATATAGGGTTATATGACTTTGGCATTCTTAGTGAAAGGCGGGGAGAAATGTATTACATATGTTCTACCAAACATGTTCGATAGTAAAACCATAAAAAATATGGTGCACTACTAAGTAGATTACACATTCATTTTCATTAACTTGAACTTCATAATACATTTTAGGGAAAAGGCCGATCAATTACTTCTATTGGGCAGTCGATCTCCCCTCAACAACTCATCCTATGCATGTTGAGATTAAGTTACTAATGGATGAGTGCAAGTCGGTGTAGGGTCATATAATGAACTTGAAGGACTTTGGTGAAATCCATCACTACACTGAAGATGTTTGAAACTCCTATAAGTATGAGTTTGAAGTTCCTAAAATTGCAGTTAACAAGTTGGAGGAAAGTTGTAGTATTCTTTGGACATTCCTTCACGACTCTATAAGATTGAATGGTAGAGTTAGATATATATGGATGATATTTAATTCCTACACTCAGACCCCTGAGTTTGATTGTTGTTAAAGTTACATTATAAGCTGCTGATTTTTCTATTTTAATGTTTGAATTTTTGTTATCATAATTGTTGCTAAATGTTTATGCGACATCAACTTACCCTTGAAATGTATTAAGCACATAACTAGTAATATGGTTGGACCAAATAAGAGGTCGTATGTTGTTTGTAGATTATTCTATCTTCATGTTTGAGTTATCATATTGTATCTGTATATTTGTGAAATGCACCTTACGATTGAAATATATTACATACATAATTGGTAACATGGGTGGGCAAGGCACAAGGCGGTATGGTAGATGGTGTAGGGAGACTGATCAGATTCTACTTGATGCAATAAGAAACCAACATGACATGAGGGATGTGTCAATTGAGTATATACTCAAGAGGCTTGGAGGGAGACATTGTGTGACTTTTGAAACATAATGGGGGTGCCTTAAATATGTTTGAACAAGGTGAAAATTGATGGAAGAATCTTAGGAGAGATTTTATTAGACAAATAATTTCATTTTGGAATATGCATTGGCTACTCAGCCCTAAGTCATGCAACAGGCGATTCCATACAACTTTGTGATGACTCATCATACTTACCCACCAGAAGTTGTAGTACACACGAACAACGTTGAAAACATTGATGATGCAGCTACAGGGGCAAGTGGTGAAGGCAATGAATGAATTTGCAATCCCTAGTACAAAAATTATGCACCAACTTTAGGGCATACTTTGATGTTTGTTTTATGCATTGGTAACCGTACTTGATAGAATTATTATGAACTAGTACTTGTTGAACTTGATGTCAAAGACACTACCTATCTATATAACTTTTCTTTTAACTATTTTCAACATATGTATTAACTATATTTATTGTTTGTTTGTTATTATCATTATGGGCTCAAACTTGTATTTATCTTTTATGTAAATATTTTATTGTCTAGATGTCATGCTCCAACATCAAAAAATATGTAATGGTCAAAATTTTGTCCAAGTGTTGCCAGCCTTCATAGTCTCATTCTCCATCTTTGCTTGAAGAGACCACAAATGCGCACCCTGAACAACCCACAAATGCAAAACATTAGCAATGACATGGTTTCTCACTCTCTTTGTCATTCTCACTTTTTGTTTGATTGGCCAAAAGTCGACGTCAAGCATGGGGACAAGGCTACGGTGCTGAAAGATTGTATGGTCTCATGGGACAAGTACAATGAAGTCATAAAGTGGGCCAACTGGAATGGTCCTACCTGGGATCAACGTAAATCTTCCCCGCCATTGTAGAAGGGTCAATACAATGGTTGGCGTCATCTTAGATTGATTGTGGGTGTGCTGACCTAGGCATCCACCATGATCTTCTATAACATTTAGAAGAATTCAAAGGATCCTTGGTAGAGATATGCTTGACTTTACCATTTGATGGATCCAATGAAGATGGTAACATGATGCATTCTACTTTTGTTTGGTTAACCAGATGCAATCCCATTTCCAAAAAAAATTAGATTGCACCATGTTACTATCTTTACTTGATTCATCAACTAGTAGTCAAACTTCTCTCTACTGGATAGATCATTTGACTTCTTTAGACTGATGCAACAACTCATGGAATATACCGAGCTTGCCACAAAAAATCATATGATGTTGTCACTCCAACCTTTCCATATTTGACCATTATCTAGTTGCCCCATGATTATTTTGTAATTGCATGTATTACGTTTCAAATCACCTATGTACACTATTTCTATGGAACTAGATCTTTTGTCAATGTGAATGCCAATTATAAATAGGTGATATTTAGTTCTTGTCTATGTAGTAGTTGAAAATGTATTTCATTGTTTTTCGTACATCTTACTAAATTATAGGATGTTGGCATTGTTTCTTCTACATCTAGTGGGACAATGCTTCTATTATTTGTTTCCCATTGAGTAAATTAATGCTAGTTCAATTCAATCACATTTTTTGTTAACAAATATGCTGCTAATATCAATATCTTTTTAAACTATGCTACATGCTTCTCAATAAAATGAATTAGTTTCAATGGGATGACGAGTCAGATGTAGCACTTGGCACAGTCTTAGGACATCAATACTTTTTAGGTCGAATGCGTCGACCTTTTTTATGACAAGTTTGGTGTGATGCCTTTTGCAAATTCCACACATTAATAGGGAGGACTAACATCAACATGAACATTTTTAAGGTGAGGCAAAGAGTGTCAAAAGTTGTAGATGATGTTTCAAGAACCTTCTAGACCAATCCCCACACATACCCACTAGGACTACAACAACTTGACCAAAAGAGAACCTCTAAACCATGTGCAATAGTGGCCGACAAGCGAGAAAAAACACAAAATGATGTTGTTGAGGGCATTGATGGTGCAGACAATGAGTAAAGTGAATGCATATTATTGACTATATAAAAGGATGTAATGATCCTTAATTTGTAATCGAGTGATGTCTTCTGATTTTATTTATGTAATATTACGTACTCACATGCACACTTTCAGACTAGTATCTCATATCACCTATTTCATTTCAGTTGTGATGTTACATGTGTTTATTTTATATTGCTTGGTTGTTATCCTTGTATGCATACATAAACAACTTTGTTCTATGTCAACCTGATTCATTTAGTTCATTGTTGGATTAAAAATGGAGGTACTACTAAGCATCCTTACAAATAAATATCCGTGATTCATTTTGTCACTAGTAAGTAAAATAATATTGAATTCAAAACATACATCACTAAAAAACCTACTCAAGTCATACTCACAACTGAAATAAATATAGATTTTTTTAAAGCATACTTTTTATTGCATTGACATGTAATAGTTCTATATTACCAAACAGTTCCATGTTACAAGCAGTTCAGTTCAAAATCAAACTAGATCTTGACTTGGTTGCCAAAATGAATCAAACTATGTCCTAATCCTGACTAGGCTAATCGTGACTTGGTTGCCAAATAGAATCAGACTACACCCTAATCTTGGTTGGGTTGTCAAACAAAATCAGACTGAATTATGACTGAATTTAGACAAGCAGACGAGAACTAGATAGGGTTGCGAAATAGAATCAGACTAGATCCAGACCAACCTAATCCAGATCTATAGACTAAACCCGACTAATCGAGTATTCACTGCAGAATCCCAATCCTGAACGAAACAGGGGCTAAGTGTATTACCGTTCACTTTATTTTTTAGTAATACAATAAGGAGGAGAGTGAAAAATGTAATGATAAAACCACATCTTCTTATATTTTCAGGTAAAGCGAAACTTGCTAGTATACAGAAGAAAAGAGAAAATATATTTCAATTATTTATCTTCTATCTCATTATTTAATTAGAATAGTTATTGTTATACATACTAAATGGATTAATAAGTTGAGTTAACTTTCCATTTATAGTTAGTTGGAGTCATATTTTGTGGTTAAAGATATCTATTCAATTCATGGGTTTTATCATTATGTTTATATGCATGGAGGAGTTACACAGAGCAACAATAAAGAGTGAAAGTTCATTCCTATTCTTTATTTTATTTTTATTTCAATGGTCAAACAAGGTCACAATGACCTCAAATCTTAACCAAAGCATAGTTGTATTGACTAATTAATTTCTCTAGCACTATTTGCCAAATTTGAAATTCCAAAAGTCATAATTACTTAAACCTTTCCTTTTACAAAATTCTATTTATTAAATGTATAGATTAAATGTTCAATTAACCAAAGAAGGGAGAGATAAAGAACATTTCGACAGGATGGTAGTGGCACAGCTGGAGGCAATAGGGTTGATGACAATAGCCACCACTGGGCGCCCCCACCCTCCACTTACCACCACTCAACTTCAACTAATAATTTCAATCTTCTTGGATATAACACAAGGTTTTGGGAAGATCTGTTAAAGAAAAAATAAGGGGATACTTCTACAGAGAAAGTGGACATTGAGTTGTGTGGTTAAACACTTATGTACCCACTGGAGGAAGCTAAGAAGAATGTTGAGTGCTAGAAGTCCTACCTTGTTGGATATGTAGTTGGTCTAAGCATTCACATCCCCACCCTTTAGAACTATCTCTCTAAGGTCTAGATTCTAAAAGGCTCTATTGAAGTCATCAACTATGATAAAGGGTTCTTTCTTATCAAGTTCTTAGAGGATTTAGATTTGGAGAATTACTTGATGGACATGTTTGCATTGTTTGAGGTAAATTGATGATCTCAATGAGATGGAAATCAATGGATATTATTAGAAGGTTCAAACTCACAAATATGTTCATCTGGGTCAAATTTCATGACTCTCGCTGGAACTTTGGGATATGAACACGTTTGCAAGGCTAGGTTCATATTTGGGTTCTCCCCTTCGTGTTGATGGGCTGACTTTTTACATGAAGAGAGTGGATTTTTGCTAGACTACATATATTAATGTCGACTAATTCTCCCTTCCATGAAAAAATAGAGTTGCCCAATATTAATGGCACTACACATGATTTATTTTGAATATGAGTGTATTCCCAATGTCTTCCCAATATGCAAATTGTTTGGGCACAATGACTGCAAAGAGAAACCTAAATCTATTCCTTGTCAAGTATGGGTTGGAAAGAAGCCTATTGAGATTCCCCTCAAAGAAATTCCTACAAGCATTGAAATTACCTCTCAAGTTAATCCACAAGTTCAAGAGGTATTGTTTGAAAAAACTTATGAAACAGAGAAAGAAGATTTTCATGGTGCAAGTGAACACTTTGATGGGGAAGGTTTTATGATTCCAGTAGACATCTCTTCTTCCATTGTGGTTCTGATCAACCCTCCCAATTCTATTGATACTAACAAATCTATGAAGAGTAACAAGATCTGATGGACACAAATTTCAAAATCCTAAAAGAACTAAGAAGGCTAAGAATAGGAGCATCTCTTATAGTGAATCAGTTGATAATTCTTCAATTACTACTACTCTTGACAATAGATTCTAGAGTCTTGTGATTGATGAAAATGTGGATGTTTCTTCTGAAACTAGTGAAGTACTGGTCAACACTATTTCCAATGGATAGTCCTTCTTTCAACATAGTTTCCTAGAGCGTTAGAGGGCTTAACCTAAAGGCCTATAAGGTTCAGGAGTAAATAAGATGGCTTAGGCCTCAACTCAATTTTCTAATTGAAATTAAAGTAAGAGAAGAAAAGATGTAGAAACTTATTAATTGTTTTTTGTGTGATTATCAATGGATCTTGAATCGTAGTTCTCATAAGCTAGGCAGAGCCATTGTGTTGTGGAAGCATGATAATTGCTCCATTAAAAAATTTTCTAAATCTGATTAGACAGTTCATGCTAAAATCTCTTTCTATGATCATTGCTTCTTACTATCTGCTATCTACGAGCATAATCCTGATTCTGATAGATCTCGCTTGTGGTTAGATATTTAAGATCGTTGCTATAGGATTATTAAGCCTTGGATCATCATGGATGATTTCAATGTAGTGAGAAAAGAATGTGATAAATTAGGTAAAGATCCTCCCTCTAATAGATCTATGAATGGGTTCAATAACTGTGTTGTTAACTGTGGATTTTTTGAGCTTAAGCTGAATGGTTCTCTCTTTTCATTGGATAATCATCAAGGCGTGTCAATTTTTACTTCTTAGATTGACATAATCCTTTATAATAATACATTCTCCAACTATTTTTCTAACTTCAAAGGCATTCTTCACCCTAGTACTATTAGTGAAAGTTGTATTCTCAATTTGTCTATCGGTGAGAAAAAGAAATTGAAAACTCCTTCTAGGTTTGTCAATGCTTAGATAGAGATAAAAGAATTTTAGGATATTGTCTGTAAAGAATGGAACTCTTGTCATAAAGGCGTGCTTGTGTATAGAGTCTATTCTAAGATCAAGACTGTTTGATATTCCCTATTTATTTCAAACAAAACCTTAGTTGGTAATTTCTCTGAAAACATCAAGGTCTTGGAATGTTTTTCTCTACATTCCCAAACTATTGCAAATAATGATACTACTAATCAAGCTTTACAAGATAGGGACACTACTTGCAAAAAGGAGGCCCATGCTTCTATGATAGTTGAGGGATCCTATTTCAGGCAAAAAGTGAGGATATACTGGCTCAAATAGGGAAACTCCAATACTAAATTTTTCTACAAGACCATGAAAGTCAGGAGACATATCAATAAACTTAAAGACATTTCCATTGATGAAGTGCTTTGTACTAATAATGATTCCATCAAAAGCCATATCGTTGATTATTTTTGTAGTATCTTTAACAACAGTCATTCCTCACAATATTGGAAGCTTAATGATCTATCGTTTTATTCTCTTGATGATTTCTAGACGCTTGCTTTGGACAAACTCATTCTATTGAGGAGATAGATTATGCATAAAACATATCAATTGAGATAAATTCCCAGGTCCTAATGGTTTTAGTGGCAAGTTAAAGAGGATTTAATGGAGGCTATTATTAATTTCTTCAGGAATGGAATGTTACTAAAGGAGGCAAATAGAAAATTTATCACCTCATTACAAAGATTAAGGATACTTACGATCTGAAGAATTGGATACCTATTTCCTTATGCAATGTCACTTTTGAAATCATTTCTAAGATTATGAGTAACAAGATCCAAAATGTGCTTTTTAATCTGATTAGTAAAAATCAATGCCCTTTTATTAAAAGTTGTAACATCCAAGATCCTATTCTCTTGTCTAACTAACATATTCATTATTTTAATAAGTTAGATACTAAACCCAAAGTTTGTCTCAAGATAGAATTATCTAAAAATTACAATTATGTATCTTGGGTTGCTCTATTTAAAATCATTGATATTATGGGTTTTCTGAAGTGTTGGCTTGTCTAGATAAAAAAATCTTCTTTTCCACTTCTTATGAGATCCTAATGAATGGAGAACGTACTTTCCCTTTTATACTATCCAATGAGATCCATCAAGGGGACCCCCTGGCTCCCAATCTACTTGTCCTAGTCATGGAAACTTTCTCCCAGTAAATGAGAATAGTTGTTAAAGATGGAGGCTCAAACCTCTTAGGAATTCTAATTACTTTGATGCCTTTCATCTCCTCTTTGTCCTGATCTAATGATATACATGGGAGCTGATCTTGATGGGGCTTCTTGTATTAAATACATTCTTCATGGTCTTCATTCTATCAACGAACTAAAGATTAACTTTGACAAAAGTTCTGCCATCTTCAGTTCTAATGCATATAAAGTTATTTTCTCCAACATTCTTGGCACTGACGAAGCGTCATTACCTAAAAGATATCTAGGTATCCCTATCTTCATCAGAAAATTATCTAGGAATCATTATGCTCCTCTACTGGATAAGATTAAAGGAAAACTCGATGGTTGAAAAGCAATGTTCCTTTCTTTACCTAGTCATTTTGAGATCGTTCACTCCACCCTCTCATCTTTCCCTCTTTCTATATATGTCTGTGATGATATTGATAGATTATGTAGAGACTTTATTTGGGGACAAACTGATAACAAAAAGGCTCTACATCTTGTGAAATGGGAAAAAATTATCAAACCTAAATGTAAAGGTGATTTAGGTATTAAATATGCTAGAGACTTGAACAATGCCTCTATTATCTACCACGGTTGGAATATTTCTATGAAATAATGACAGTCTCTAGATCATGTGGATCCATGAAAAATACCTCAACAAAGCTTCTTTTTGGTTTGTTATTGAAAATTATAGCTTGTCTTGGTTTTTTTAATTATATCATCAGTTCCAAAGATATTATTAAATATCATATCAATTTTGTTATTGTAAATGGCAAAAGAATTTCAATATGCAAGGAATTGTGGGCTTCCAATGGCAAGCTACTGTGGACTATTTAGGAAGATAAAGTGTTATTAAGCTAGGGATCAATGCAATTTTTGGAAAATCCAGGCTTTATATAGGCATGAATACTCCTTTTGACAGTTTACCTAAACTGAGATGTTGTTGTGATGAGATTCTCTTTAATAAGAAGAATCTTATCAGTTTTAAAGACACATGGAATGCTATCAAAACTGTTGGTTCTCCTAACCCCTTCTTCAACTGGCTATGAAAGTTTAAAATCCTAGGAGATGCCACCTTTGCTACTAGAAAGTTGGTCATGGGAAACTTCCCACATTGAGCTATTTAAAGAAGTTGGGGATTCCTTTGATCTCAATGTGTTTTCTCTATAGACAAGAAGATGAGGGCATTTGGCACATATGATTCAACTATCCTTTTACTTTGACCAACTGGAACAAGGCTAAAGATTTCCTTCTTAATTCTGCTCCCAGTTCTAGAGAATATCTTCTTAACGTTTCTATTAGGAACCAACACCGTCTTTGCATCATCATTATCTATTGGATCTAGTGTGAAAGGAACATTACAGTTCATGATGAGAAAGCCAATCATTCTAGGGCCCTTTGGAAGATCATCACAACTGATTTTGATAGTCTCCACATATAGTTTTCCCTTCTCTATTTTTCTCAGTGGTGATTGATGTTTTCTCATAGGCTTTCTTTCTTACCCTCCTTTTTAAATGAATACCCCCTTATAATTTTTTTCTTTATTGGGTATGGATAGATAGTTGTGTCTAAATGTCTCTCATGTCCTCATGTAAATATCACAAAAAAAGAATAAAAAAAGGAAGAACTTTTTAGGACCAAAAATGGTCAATGAACCATTATCTTTCTAAGTATATTCATAATCTAAACATTTCATGAGATATTATTTAGTATTCCAAACATAAGGAAGAGAAGTAATGAAACACAATTTAATTCTATATTTTGAGATAAGGGAAAGCTATTTATGCATAAAATTAAAACAGAAAGGATATATTTTTTCTTTATCTTTTATAAATATAATTTTAAAAAGGGTTATTAGTTGGGTTATATACATTAAGTAAAAAACTTTAATTCTACTTAGAAAACTTTACTAAGAATATAAAATGATGTATGTGAACGTAGGATGTTACAATTCTACCCACCTTATTAAGTTTGTTCCTCAAAATTTCATTTAGATTACCAGCCACCTTAGGATTTTTCTTAGTCTTTGCTGGTGATAGATAACTCATCAAAACTTACTTAGGTTTATAATTTGTCATGGGAAAGAGATATGATATCTAAGTTTTTTAGAAGATCTTATGTGAACATGAATTAAATATTACATTGGTAAAAGGACTGATGTAAACATGTCCTCAATTCATATATTTTCTATCATCTAGAAAGGGATGCAAAAGATACCTAAGGAATCATGAGAAAGTATTGGAGGCTAACTATGTTTTCCTCTATGATACCATAATGTAACATCCCACTTTTCAAAAAGTTAGCAGAAGCATAATTTTCAAGGGGTTGTCATGAACATGATGACCATCTCATTAAGATATTATAGCATTCAATGAACACATGATACACATAAATATCTCATGTATCAACATTCATTACATAAAAATCACACATTTAAAGTAATATATGGTTCACATAAATTGACTAAAATCTGAATTACTATTCTATTATAGTTGGCATCCCACCAGGTCCTTTCGTTGGAAGTCCTTTATCTAATACTTGTACAACAAGTTGATTTACTCATGCTCCTAACATGTGGGCATCGTGCCCCAATGCTGCATAAACATTTTGTAAGTGGAATTGAATATATTATAGCATAAGAAGTATATGTAAACTAAAAACAAAGATTTGAAAAGTAAACACAAGTTACATTTAAATAATTGCCTTTTACCTTTACTTATATAAGAATCATTGGGGTTGCACCGGAGTTCCTATTCTCTTTGTGACGAAGTGCCTCTTGGGTTACATTGAAGCACCTCTTCTCTTTGCATCGAAGTAGCTCTTAATTTACTTCACGGAGCCTCTTATTGAGGATATTGTATAAGTTGTTTTCTTTATCTTTCTCTTAATCTTGTAGAATATTACATCTTGCTCTTATAATATTCTTTACTTTATTCATAATATGCATGAAAAGTGATATTATAAATCTTGACAAGAAAGGACACACACCTTCATTATTGATCTAATAACTTTGATCATCATAAGAAATTGAAATATATATAATACATATCATTTTATGTACATTTCTCATTTATACATACAAGCATTCAATACTTATGTTCTAAGTGCATGGAACACCCTCATTATTTAGAGAGTTCCTAATATGGTCCCGAGTCACTGGTTCAAAAACTTGATAACTTAGTTTAGATTGATCACACAAATGAGTAGGATTAGTGGGGACTCCTTTTTTTTCATGTTGTGCAATCATGAGGGAAACCTTACTATGTCTTTTGGCCTAACAACCATAAAATAAAAAATATAGTATTCTTGGATCTAGCCTTTTGAATCAAAGAATCCCAAGTCAACATCTCTTTTGTCCATAGTCCAGTCTTCTTCCTTTATTCTCCTCTCCTTAAATTTTCTCATCTTCTTCCACAAAGCCTAGATTGACTCATAGGTGCCCCTCATCTTCAAACTCAAATATTTTATACTACCTATCATCTAGATCTCAGAGAGATATTTTCTAGAAGACTTTGGTCAAGTAAGAGAGAATAGGAAACTCAACATACTGCCTCCCTCTTTCTTTTTTCTATTTATTTAATTTATATCTTTATACATCTTTGACTATTACTTAGACCCCTAGAAATCATCCAAGAATAATGAAACTTTTTTGAATGCCTTCTCTTTTGATAAGATTCATATATGCTCTTAAACAAGACCCAAATGCTGACCACATAGTTAATTATAATTATATAACTTGCTAATAATTATCAACGTCTTTTTCATTAAAATTATTGCTAATATATTTGTAAAATTCCTGATAAATCCATAAAATTTTATCCCATTATTCTACATGTACCTTCCATATTTGAGATATGACCACACACATTTCCCCAATTATAATTAAAACCATCATCTCAAAATTATTTTCATTATTCAAGCTAATGTAGCATTTGTAGAAAAATACAACATCAAAGTAGGCAACACAAAAAAAATTGAATTGACATATTTCCCTTTAACCAATGAATCACGTCAATAACTATGTAATGGGAAGGATGGTTTATAGGATTTATCTGGTCTTAGAGAAAGCCTAGTGACAATTTCCTCATCTTGTTCACACACCCTTTCTTCAAGTCGCACTCGAACAACGTGCATTGGCCTCCTGGTTGATCACCATAGACAACGGGTTGATGATATCCTCCTAGCCAGAAAAGTATCTATGCCTCTAGAAGTCCACACAGACCACCAAAAATGCCTGTTGTTCTAGTAGAATAATCAAGGAGTTGTCCCTCTTTGTTAATGTACTAGTCACCAATTTTCTCTCCCATAATTGTTCTCCCTTGCTATCCTTCCCTTTATCAGGTAGGTCTTGCTCGATTTCTCTCAGTTACCACAGCCACAAAAGACATACAATTGTTAGAAGCAATTGAGTTGTTGTGTCTGGGAAGGCCCCAGTACCCCTCTATTTATAGGAGGGTTAGGTTTAGGGTTCCCAATCTATATAGGAATGGAAGAGACTATAATTTCATGAACTTTCATAGCCTACAATAGGCTAAATGGTTGGTTCACATGTAAACCAAATCATTGGCATGTGAGTCAATCAGTTCAACCCTTGAACCACTCATTTTAACATGTTTTCCAATCACAATTGTATTGGAAGTTCTAATCCAATTATTGCACAACATGATGTTAGCACTAATCTTTGATGCAATCAAATTTCTCTTGTGAACCGGGCGGTTCATCTCATGAACCGGTTGTCTCACAATGATGAGCCTATCAATTCACCTAGTGAACCAGTTGGTTCATGCCCTAATTCATCTATAATTTGGCTAATGCAATATCCAATCAACCTGACACTCCAACCTGTAAGTTCAACACTTGAACCCATCAGTTCGGAGTCCCGATAGTCAATTGTTGTTTAAATTGACACTATAGTAATAAATTTATGTTCATTCATGATTCAGCTCCTATTCCAAGTGAATTCCAATGTGTGTGACCCTATAGGTTCGATATTACGTTGGCAGTGAATGTCCATAACTCATTTATGACATCACAAGCAAAGAGCACTTCCTAGTCACACATCATTGCTACCCAAGTAAATGGAAAGTTGGAGAACAAATTCAACCTACAATCTGTGATAGGTGTTATAATGATTGTATAATTCATTTCTCTCTGATATCTAGATTGAACTCTAGGCATGTATTTGCCATCCTTTGAATGTCCAATCTATGTTCTTTGAACTAGAGCAGACTGTCTGAGATATCTGTGACCTCAATATCATATATTTATTTACATGTGCATGCTCATATATTTCTCAGTCTCTCTTATCAAGTGGTTAGGATATCAAACTCCATTAGGAGGGATAAATCCCATCAACATCACTCACAGTCATCCCCATGTGTCATAATGTATCTTATCATCACCTTTATGCAAACCCTTATTTAGGATTATGACGGATGTTGTCAAAACATACCAAATAACATGTGATGAGTGTAGTGATTTTAGGTCTAAGAACCACAATCACCACCTTTACTATGAGAGATGACTATGACCACCGAGTATGGTTTCCAGGTATCACTCTCAAGTTGGGTCTTTTTGATACATTATTCTCTAACAGGCATCAAATTGCTTGGTGAGATATCACATATCACGACTGATGAGATTTTGTCATCACCAACACACACTCTAGTCTTATGTGTTATTGTTGTCTATCATCCTTCCACAATAACATCTGATAAGGGACATAACAAGAATGTGCATACTCTTAAGATCTGTATGATCTCATTGTCCAAGTCACATACTTGAAGACATACGTCATTGAGTAATTGTCGCTATATAAAATATTCAATATGTTTCCTCATTATCTCATAATTGAGTGAAAGATAATAAATTGGAAGCTTTCCTTTATTACTAATCAAATCATTTATATAACACCCCATCACAATCATCATATGATTGGCTCTCTGGGCATACATACCAACAGACTCCCACTTGTACATAGAGCCAATCACCCACGAATATCATTATTATCGATATAAACATGTCCATCATGTTTCTTCCATGCAAGTTCTAATCTAGAGGGTTAGCAACACTTTTCCTTTAGTTAGTATATTGCATGCTTCACATCTCTGTGTTGTATGACATTTTGTATGAGATGGAATTATTGTAGTGTTCTATCTAATATTCCTTGTATAACCAATATCTCTATTATTGTCATAGTATTTCTATTGTGTCAGCGATGGTTGGAACATCTCAAAAGTTCATCCATATGAATTTCTAGATGCATACAATACTCATTTCTATATTCATAACACCAGGACACACTTCTTCTATTATAGAATTATAATAATGGTGCATAGTTCGGAACCCTTTCCAACTTACAACTCTTCTCTTAAGATTAAACACTGTCTTATATCATGATCATTTTATGTCATTTCAGAACCTTGCATCAATGTAACCCTTTACATCCAACTCTTCCTTATTACCATTGTGGCAACACATCCCATTATCATATAGATAACGAGGTGTTACACGAAAACGTGCGGAAATCACCATAACCACAGTTTATGAAAACACGGGTTAATTAAAACCGATTGCAGAAAATTGATAATCTATAAAACTATTACTTTCCAGTCCTCATCCTGCACAGAAACATGTCATATATACATACACGACATCTGATACGTGTTCACGGCTTACTGAAACAACTGTATATCCATCACATGAGTTCGTCACCTGTTCACATACATAAAGGCCCACATCCAGCCAACAACAGGATATACAAACGTCATCGCTCATTCATAGTAAAACATCGTCAAAACACTGCCAAGGACCTGAGAGTACAGGGATGACTCTAGACTCTACTACAAAACATCCAAAACAGCAGCATGTCCAACGCTTGCCTTCTACTGCTCCTCAAGCTGCTCGGCCACAACACCACGACCACGAGCACGCCTACCTCGACCACCTAAAAAGGGTGTAAACCAGCGGGGTGAGACAATTGAACAATTATCCCAGTGGGAAACATAACTCCCTACCGCAACTACAGAACCTCAACAAGATAGACTATAACAGCAGATATCTAATAATAGATATAACAAGAGAGATCTATATAAAGCAAAGCTATTCTTACCGACAAGCTTACCAGCTATACGAAATCATATAACCAGATATATCTCAAGGGATATGATTAGCAAGTTAAGATGTATCACTATGTAACATAATTATCAGAACAAGATATAATGCCACATAACCTGCTTATCAAGATCAGACATATTATCACATAACCTGCAAGATATAACAAAGATATTACACAAACAAGGCCTCAACCAATGTTTCATGTTTATCCTAAGCAATAAGTACTAAACGGCTGTATCACGTATTATTATGCCCTGAGGATTTGAACCGTACCGTTCAACTCCAACCTTCGGTTACGAAACCCAAGCCGGTGCCATACAAGGTCAATGGAAGAGCCGGACTCCATGACCTCCCACCTCATGGTCAGTACACGAGTACAACACAAGCAGGACTGTAGTCACATGCTGAAGTGGTCTAAGCCACAGGGTCATCTCCATAGGCTACCCTCACTCTAGCCCGCCTTGGTACAGGTCTCGGCGCTAGTAAAACTGAGCCACAGGCCTGTTCATCGTGCTCTGAGCCATGAACACATTCATGCTCTTCACATCACATATCCTGAGCCATGGGCCTGTTCACCATGCTCTATAGATGTATCTGAGTCTGCAACCGAAGTTACACTCTTACCTCCTCATTTCCAGGATAGGAGCAACCTACACATATTCAACAATATGCGCTTCCAGGTTAACCCGTAGGAGAACCCGTTTCACCATCACCAAGTCCTGACGATGATGGATCTATGGCCAGGGCAACTACATGATATAATTCCAATGTAGTTAATTAGTATCTTTTAGATGGATTGCAGGATTCAACCAAGTTATATAACATGCAAAACATAACAGAAAGTAAACAACATTATATTATTATGGAAACCACATCAACCTGATCCATCACAAGGATCCAACATCACATGTTACCACTTGGCCTCTTGCCAACCATCCAGATCTACCTCAAGGATCATCTCATACCATGGGATCTCAATCCCTTATCACATCACTGCCTCTTCAAGGCTCATATCAACCTCATGGGACAAACACATCATTTATACAACCTCATAGAATAGTCATCAAAGTGATGTTACTCATCACATGTGTCTCATAGCCTTTTCAAGGCTAAATCATCACCTGCATGGTTAGAGTACACAATAATCGTATATTCAACATAAGAAATATGCTATCATCATAAAATGCCATTCAAGATACTCTACTTGCCATTCTTACACTATGTGGTGATCAAGTCACATCATTAACAAGCCATATACATGCTCATTCTTATCTCTGGATTATACAAGTAATCAAGGTGCTTACTTTGTATAGAATCATGTTGCGTATGCAGAGCAAACACTATTATTACTACTATCATTACTGTCACCATCCACTATTATCAATGTTATCATTATGTAAGCTACTAGTATAACTACCACCATTCTCATTTAACAATTAAGTACAAGGATTACTTCATGCATATCATTACTATCATTATTGCCATCATTATTATGATCAACATTATTACTATCATCTTCTTTATTATTAACAAATAAGCATAAGGATCACATCATGCATCTTGTTACCATTACCTTCCTCATTATCATCACTACTACCGTTATCATCATTAATATTATCAGCATTATCATCCACCATTATCTTTATTGCTATGTCATTAAGCCAACTATTAATGTAACTGTCACTTAGCAACATTATTACCATCATTAACACCATTATTACTTTCACTACTAGCAAGGCATTACCATCATCCCACGATTATTAATATCATAGCTATCAAAAACATTATCATTAGTATCATTCTCATTACTAATCAAGGCATCACTCTCATTATTTGATTATGCATAAGCATATACTATCATCACCCTAGAAACCGTCACCAAAGAACCATACCACCCTCACTACAACTCACAACCCTCACCATAGCTAGCTCACACGGCTAGGACATGGGAAGGCAGCAACGTTGCGTTGCACCCAGCACCCATCCCGACACAACGTCACAAGGGGAGAGTGGCGCGCGTCAGGGATATCGCGCGTCACACTCTATCGGGCAACGCCCGTCAGGGCTACCGGCCAACACCCTGTTGCATGCCGTGCAACCCAACTAACTCATCCAACTAGGCCCTGTCGTCCACCAAGATACAAAGGCCTATCATCCAAGAGAAGAACAAGAGCATTGCTCATCTATCGTTCACCAAGGTCACCAACATATCAGCCAACATGACCCTAGCTCACCCTATCGCCCAACACATGGGAAAGGGTATCGGCCAACCTCAAGAACACATCAGGTCGTCCACCAAAGGCATACATATCGTCCAACTCAAAGGCAAAGGTTCCATGTCATCCAACTCACCAACAAAGTAGGGATATCTCCCAACCCTAGGTCACCATCAACCTCCAACTCAAAGGAGCACAAACCCTAGATCACAAGGTACACTAGAAACCTTAAACCTTAAGGGGATATCGGCCACCAAAGGAAACTCAAGCAAAGTACAAGTCTAAGCTACTAATCTATGAGCAAAAACAAGAACAAGAGGCAGAGAAGTTAGGGTTAGAAGCTATGCAACCCACCTTAAGCTCCAGGCTCCAAGGAAGAAGATGCACTTCAAGCTCCAAGGGATGTCGTCCACCAAAGCTGATCCTAGAGGGGGGGGCGGGGTATCGGCCACCACTGCAACTCCAGGAGAGTGTATCAGCCAACACACAAGGAAAGGAGAGGAGTGTCATGCACTCAAGGGGGAGGGGAGACCAAAAGATCAAAGGAAGCTAAGGTAAGGGAAAGAGCTACCTATATAGAAAGAAGGGGAGGAGAAACCAAGGTAGATCCATGCTAAGTGACATCCACCCAAGGGACACTTGTCCTAGGGTTCAAGCCACCACTCTAGCAAGGCATGGGACACTTGTCCAAGATATGCACCAAGTGTCCACCAAACATGGTCAAGGCTGGACCAAGAAACATGGGCGACACAACTAGCAGCTCTGCTGGGAGACACACCACCTTGTTGGGCGACACAAACCAACCTAGGGTGACACAAGCTTCATTTGGCTGACACAAGGCTCAAGCAAGCCCAAACAAAGCACCTCAAGGCCCAAACAAGCTCAACTCAGGCCCAAAGAACTCAAACAACAAGCCCAAGCCTTCCTCTCAACCCTAGAGGAAGCAAAGAGGGGAAAACATCTCACAAGATGACAAACTTGCACACAAAACCCTAGACTTGGGTTATTTGCAAGCAGCCCCTCGAACTCTCAACAAGGCACAACAAAAACCCTAATCACCACTCATAGGTGATTAGCAAGCACCAAAGCACCAAGATCAAGCAAAACAAACAGGGTAAACCCTAAACGAAGGTCAGGGTCCTTACAATCTAACACCCTTTAAGGGATTTCGTCCCCGAAATCCGAAGAGAAAAGTAAGGGATACTTCCTCCTCATCTCTTCCTCAAGCTCCCATGTGGCTTCCTCAATGCCACGATGCTGCCAAAGAACCTTCACAAGAGCCAGGTCCTTCCTCTTTAGCTTCTTGATCCTTCTGTCAAGGATCGCCACAGGACCTTCCTCGTAGGTCACATCTGCATCGAGCTCAAACTCAACAGGTTGTATCACTGTACCTGAATCTGGATGACTTTTCTTCAACATACTGACATGAAACACTGGATGCAACCTGTGCAACTCTGGAGGCAACTCTAACTCATAAGCTACCTTGCCAACACGTGCTCTGACTGAGTAAGGCCCCATGTACCTGGGAGCTAACTTACCCTTCCGACCAAACCTTAGCACACCTTTCCAAGGCGAGACTTTGAGATACACTTTGTCTCCTACCTGGAATTCCAAAGGTCGTCGACGATTGTCTGCATAAGACTTCTGCCTGTCCTGTGCTACTTTCAAATATTGCTGTATCACCTTGATCTTTTTTGTCATCTACTGTACTAACTCAGGACCCAAAAGCTGATACTCACCAGACTCATACCAACATAAAGGATATCTGCACTTTCTTCCATACAAAGCCTCATAAGGATCCATGTCAATGCTCCGCTTATAACTGTTGTTGTAGGCAAACTCTATCAAACTCAGATGTACATCCCAGTTACCTAGAAACTGCAAGACACAAGCTCGAAGAAGATCCTCCAAAATCTGTATAGTCCTCTCAGACTGTCCATCTGTCTACGGGTGAAAAGCTGTACTGAACCTCAACTGTGTTCCCAACGCTTTGTGCAACTGTTCCCAAAAGTGAATCGTAAACTGAGGACCTCTGTCAGAAACTATCATTGCTGGCACGCCATGCAAACGTACTATCTCATCCACATATACTCGAGCAAGTTTCTTAGCTGTATACATCATCTTCACTGGTAGAAAATGGGCAGACTTAGTCAATCTATCCACTATCACCCAAATGGAATCATGATTCTTAGTTGTCCGGGGTAGACCAACTACGAAATCCATGCTTATATGATCCCATTTCCACTGCGGTATCGGAAAAGGTTGCAACGTACCTGCCGGCTTCTGATGTTCAGCCTTCACTTGCTGACAAACCGCACACCTTGCCACGAACTCAGCTACATCTTTCTTCAAACCGGGCCACCAATACCAGTCCTTCAAACTATGATACATCTTGGTAACACCTGGATGCATAGCATACATCGATGTATGTGCTTCCTCAAGCACCAACTTCCTCAGATTATCAACATCTGGAACCACCATCCCGTCACGATAGAAAACTATCCCATCCTCGGACTCATGAAACCCATCGCGCTTGTTGCTGCCGAACTCTGATTTGATCAACTGTACCACATCATATGTCAGCTGTGCATCCTTGATCTACTGTCTCAACGTAGGCTTGACTTGCATATGTGCGAAAAGACCAGACAACAAAGAAACTTCCATCTGCACATTCATCTGTCGCAGAGAAACAAACATATCTCGCCTATGGCATACTAGAGAACTCAACTGTGCCTTCTTTGAAGAGAGAGAAGAAGACTTTCTACTAAGCGCATCGGCTACCACGTTCTCCTTTCCAGGATGATACTCGATCGTGCAGTCGTAATCATTGATCAACTCCATCCATCGTCGTTGTCGCATGTTCAACTCTTGCTGCGTAAAGATGTACTTCAAATTCTTATGGTCCGTAAAGATCCGACACACTTCCCCATACAGATAGTGTCTCCAAATCTTTAATGCATGAACCAAAGCCGCTAACTCCAGGTCATGAGTCGGATAGTTCTCCTCATGCTTCTTGAGCTGTCGCGAGGCAAAAGAAACCACATGATCTTCCTGCATCAAAACGCAACCTAAACCTTTCTTGGAAGCATCACAGAAAACAACATAGCCTTTCCCAGGCTCTGGCTAGATCAACACTGGAGCAATGGTCAACTTCTCCTTCAAACTCTGGAAAGCTTGCTGACATCGATCATCCCAAACAAAAGGTACATCCTTCTTGGTCAACTTCGTCATCGGCAACACGATCACACTGAAGTCCTTGATAAACCTCTGGTAGTATCCTGTCAAACCAAGGAAACTACAAACTTCTGTCAGTGTCTTCGGTTGTCCCCAATCCGCAACGGATTCCACCTTCTTTGGATTTACTTTGACTCCTTCAGCAGATATCACATGACCCAAGAAAGTCACTTCATCCAACCAGAAATCACACTTACTGAACTTGGCATACAACTGATGTTGACGAAGAAGAGTCAATGCTTGACGAAGATGTTTCTCATGCTCTAGCCTGTCCCGACTATAGATCAAGATATCATCTATAAAGACTACAACAAACTGATCTAAGAATGGACGGAACACTTTGTTCATCAGGTCCATGAAAGCTGCAGGTGCATTGGTTAACCCAAACGGCATAACCACGAACTCGAAATGACCATACCTCGTCCTGAAAGCTGACTTTGGTATGTCATCTGCCTTTATCCTCAACTAATGATATCCAGACCGTAGATCGATCTTCGAAAACACTGTAGCACAATGCAACTGATCAAACAGATCATCTATCCTTGGCAATGGGTACATATTCTTGATCGTGACCTTGTTCAACTGTCGGTAGTCTATACACAACCACATCGAATCTATACACAACCACATCGAACCATCCTTCTTCTCAACGAACAACACGGGAGCACCCCACGACGACGTACTCGGTCGGATAAAACCTTTCTCCAACAATTCTTGCAACTGTTTCTTCAACTCTGCCATCTCGGCTGGAGCCATCCTATACGCTGACTGTGCAACTGGCTGTGTTCCAGGAACCAAATTGATCTCGAAATCAATCTCTCGGGGTGGAGGAACACCAGGAAACTCCTCAGGAAACACGTATGCAAACTCTCGAACCACGGACACCTCCTCAATACTAGGACCTTTCGCCTTGTTAACTACAACGGTATCCACCACGTGAGCTAAGAACGCCTCACATCCCTGTCGCAACAACTTATATGCCACCATGGCTGATACCAAGCATGTCAGAAGAATCTTCCTATCTCCCTGGAAGGTCCACTTCTCTCCAGCGACATCAAACACTGCCTGCTTGGAACCATAGTCCAAGACAACCTTATACTTCTCTAAGGTATCCATCCCAAGGATAACATCGAAACCATGCATATCATGTGGTATAAGATCCACTTGGATACGGTGTCCCGAGAAAGACAAAACACAAGATGGACACTCTTCTCGAAGCAAAGAGGAACCATCAAGAGGGGTTTCTAACAACAAACTATCCTTCTTACAGCTAACAGGTAAACGACAGTTTTCAAGCATACTATAGGTGATAAAAGAGTGTGTGGCACCCGGGTCAACCAGAACAGATATAAAGCAAGAAGAAGACATATCAGAATGAAATAACTCCATCTGACCTGTCACCACTCGCGGGTTGACTATCGCCTCTGGCTGACTCCTAGCATAGAATCGAGTCGTTGCTTGCTGTCCACGAACTCTACTCCCTTCAGCAGACGATCCAGCCTGAGACGCTTGGCCGTGTCCTCATCCTCTGCTACCACTGGGTTGTAGCCTCTCTGACCTCTGAAAACTTTGTCTCGTCTGCTGCGTCACTTCGACATCTCTATTCGGGCAATTAAGCTTGAAATGCCCGACTTGTCCACAGAGATGGCATGACCTGTCCTCAAACCGTGGCCTAGCTGGCCCTATCACTGCCACAGAAGCTGAACTGTGCGCCTTAGACGGTGAAGAAACATAACCTTTCCCCTTGCTCGGAGACCACTGAGAGGGTACACCGACACTTTTCATCGCTGACGGTGCAGAAAACCTAGGCTTCTTAAAGCCACCGAACCTCTGTCCTTGAAACTGAGCAGGTCTTTTAAGAGGCATAGACTCTCTTTTCTCCCGTACTGTCCTCTCGGTCCTTCGAACTGATTCCACAAACATAGCAAACCATTCTCGATTTTCCAACGCAGATACCGGGGTCTTCAACTCAGCACCCAAACCCTTCTCGAAACGTCTGATCCGTTCCTCATCTGTTGCCGCCATGTGAGGATAGAACCTCAATAGATCCATAAACTTGGCTTCGTACTCAGTGATGCTCATCATTCCTTACCTCATATTCTCGAACTGACTCACCTTCTCATCTAGGTACGTCTTTGGGAAGTATCTGGTGACGAACTCACGTCGAAACACTTCCCAACAGATCATCTCACCAGGCTGCTTCTCTTCTTCGATGGTCCACCAGTGACCAGCGCTACCCTTCAGAAGGTAGACAACATGCTTTACCTTATCTGCTTCGGGGATGTCAAGGATCTGAAAAGCCTTCTTGAGACTTGTCAGCCACAGATCTGCATCCGCTGGATCAGCCGTCCCAGCATAATCCGAAGCTCTGACTCGGCGAAGCCGCTTGAAGGTTTTCCCAATACCCGATGCTTCTCCATGGGGAACCTGTGCTCGTAGAGGAGGCAATGGTAATCGCTCAACCATGAGATTCATCGTATCCATTAACTGCCCCATAAGCTGTTGGTAAGCAGGATGTTCAAGTATGGCTGGGTTGAATTGGGGAACCTCAGGCACCCGATCTTCATGTGCCTGTCCATCTGCTCCATCAACCGATGCAGCATCACTGTACTCAGCAGAGTGTTCTTCATGGTTTCCAGACATCTTGACTTTTCTTCCACTGAGGGCAGAAGATATTGTAAGAAAACATGGAAAACTCATAAGAACAACTCAACCTAGTCCTAAATCCCTGTAGACTCAGCGAACCTAAAGCTCTGATACCAAAAACTTGTGGCAACACATCCCATTATCATATAGATAACGAGGTGTTACACGAAAACGTGCAGAAATCACCATAACCACAATTTATGAAAACACGGGTAAATTAAAACCGATTGCAGAAAACTGATAATATGTAAAAATATTACTTTCCAGTCCTCATCCTACACAGAAACATGTCATATATACATACACGAGATCTGATATGTGTTCATGGCTTACTGAAACAGCTGTCTATCCATCACATGAGTTCACCACCTGTTCACATACATAAAGGCCCACATCCGACCAACAGCAGGATATACAAATGTCATCGCTCGTTCATAGTAAAACATCGTCAAAACACTGCCAAGGACCTAAGAGTACAGGGATGACTCTAGACTCTACTACAAAACATCCAAAACAGCAGCATGTCCAACGCTTGCCTTCTACTGCTCCTCAAGCTGCTCGGCCGCAACACCACGACCACGACCACACCTACCTCGACCACCTAAAAAGGGTGTAAACCAGCGGGGTGAGACAATTGAACAATTGTCCCAGTGGGAAACATAACTCCCTACCGCAACTACAGAACCTCAATAAGATAGACTATACCATCAGATATCTAATAACAGATATAACAAGAGCGATCTATATAAAGCAAAGCTATTCTTACCGACAAGCTTACCAGCTATACGAAAGCATATAACCAGATATATCTCAAGGGATATGATTAGCAAGATAAGATGTATCACTATGTAACATGATTATCAGAATAAGATATAATACCACATAACCTGCTTATCAAGATCAGACATATTATCACATAACCTGCAAGATATAACAAAGATATTACACAAACAAGGCCTCAACCAATGTTTTGTGTTTATCCTAAGCAATAAGTACTAAACGGCTATATCACGTATTATTATGCCCTGAGGATTTGAACCGTACCGTTCAACTCCAACCTTCGGTTACGAAACCCAAGCCGGTGCCATACAAGGTCAATGGAAGAGCCAAACTCCACGACCTCCCACCTCATGGTCAGTACACGAGTACAACACAAGCAGGACCATAGTCACATGCTGAAGTGGTCTAAGCCACAGGGTCAGCTCCATAGGCTACCCTCACTCTAGCCCGCCTTGGTACAGGTCTCGGCGCTAGTAAAACTGAGCCACGGGCCTGTTCACCGTGCTCTGAGCCATGAACGCATTCATGCTCTTCACATCACATATCCTGAGCCATGGGCCTGTTCACCATGCTCTATATACGTATCTGAGTCTGCAACCGAAGTTACACTCTTACCTCCTCATTTCTAGGCTAGGAGCAACCTACACATATTCAACAATGTGCGCTTCCAGGTTAACCCGTAGCAGAACCCGTTTCACCATCACCAAGTCCTGACGATGATGGATCTATGGCCAGGGCAACTACATGATATAATTCCACTGTAGTTAATTAGTATCTTTTAGATGGATTGCAGGATTCAACCAAGTTATATAACATGCAAAACATAACAGAAAGTAAACAACATTATATTATTATGGAAACCACATCAACCTGATCCATCACAAGGATCTAACATCACATGTTACCACTTGGCCTCTTGCCAACCATCCAGATCTACCTCAAGGATCATCTCATACCATGGGATCTCAATCCCTTATCACATGACTACCTCTTCAAGGCTCATATCAACCTCATGGGACAAACACATCATTTATACAACCTCATAGAATAGTCATCAAAGTGATGTTACTCATCACATGTGTCTCATAGCCTTTTCAAGGCTAAATCATCACCTGCATGGTTAGAGTACACAATAATCGTATATTCAACATAAGAAATATGCTATCATCATGAAATGCCATTCAAGATACTCTACTTCCCATTCTTACACTATGTGGTGATCAAGTCACATCATTAACAAGCCATATACATGCTCATTCTCATCTCAGGATTATACAAGTAATCAAGGTGTTTACTTTATATAGAATCATGTTGCGTATGCAGAGCAAACACTATTATTACTACTATCATTACTGTAACCATCCACTATTATCAATGTTATCATTATGTAAGCTACTAGTATAACTACCACCATTCTCATTTAACAATTAAGTACAAGGATTACTTCATGCATATCATTACTATCATTATTGCCATCATTATTATGATCAACATTATTACTATCATCTTCTTTATTATTAACAAATAAGCATAAGGATCACATCATGCATCTTGTTACCATTACCTTCCTCATTATCATCACTACTACCGTTATCATCATTAATATTATCAGCATTATCATCCACCATTATCTTTATTGCTATGTCATTAAGCCAACTATTAATGTAACTATCACTTAGCAACATTATTACCATCATTAACACCATTATTACATTCACTACTAGCAAGGCATTACCATCATCCCACGATTATTAATATCATAGCTATCAACAACATTATCATTAGTATCATTCTCATTACTAATCAAGGCATCACTCTCGTTATTTGATTATGCATAAGCATATACTATCATCACCCTAGAAACTGTCACCAAAGAACCATACCACCCTCACTACAACTCACAACCCTCACCATAGCTAGCTCACACAGCTAGGACATGGGAAGGCAGCAACGCTGCGTTGCACCCAGCGCTCAGCCCGACATAACATCACAAGGGGAGAATGGCGCACGTCAGGGATATCGCGCGTCACACTCTATCGGGCAACGCCCGTCAGGGCTATCGGCCAGCACCCTGTTGCATGCCGTGCAACCCAACTAACTCATCCAACTAGGCCCTGTCGTCCACCAAGATACAAAGGCCTATCATCCAAGAGAAGAACAAGAGCATTTCTCATCTATCGTTCACCAAGGTCACCAACATATCGACCTACATGACCCTAGCTCACCCTATCGCCCAACACATGGGCAAGGGTATCGGCCAACCTCAAGAACACATCAGGTCGTCCACCAAAGGCATACATATCGTCCAACTCAAGGGCAAAGGTGCCATGTCGTCCAAATCACCAACAAAGAAGGGATATCTCCCAACCCTAGGTCACCATCAACCTCCAACTCAAAGGAGCACAAACCCTAGATCACAAGGTACACTAGAAACCTTAAACCTTAAGGGGATATCGGCCACCAAAGGAAACTCAAGCAAAGTACAAGTCTAAGCTACTAATCTATGAGAAAAAACAAGAACAAGAGGTAGAGAAGTTAGGGTTAGAAGCTATGCAACCGGCCTTAAGCTCCAAGCTCCAAGGAAGAAGATGCACTTCAAGCTCCAAGGGATGTCGTCCACCAAAGCTGATCCAAGAGGGGGGGGGGTATCGACCACCATTGCAACTCCAGGAGAGTGTATCGACCAACACACAAGGAAAGGAGAGGAGTGTTGTGCACTCAAGGTGGAGGGGAGACCAAAAGATCAAAGGAAGCTAAGGCAAGGGAAAGAGCTACCTATATAGAAAGAAGGGGAGGAGAAACCAAGGTAGATCCATGCTAAGTGTCGTCCACCCAAGGGACACTTGTCCTAGGGTTCAAGCCACCACTCTAGCAAGGCATGGGACACTTGTCCAAGATATGCACCAAGTGTCCACCAAACATGGTCAAGGCTGGACCAAGCAACATGGGTGATACAATTAGCAACTCTGCTGGGCGACACACCACCTTGTTGGGCGACACAAACCAACCTAGGGAGACACAAGCTTCATTTGGCCGACACAAGGCTCAAGCAAGCCCAAACAAAGCACCTCAAGGCCCAAACAAGCTCAAATCAGGCCCAAAGAACTCAAACAACAAGCCCAAGCCTTCCTCTCAACCCTAGAGGAAGCAAAGAGGGGAAAACAACTCACAAGATGATAAACTTGCACACAAAACCCTAGACTTGGGTTATTTGCAAGTAGCCCCTCGAACTCTCAACAAGGCACAACAAAAACCCTAATCACCACTCATAGGTGATTAGCAAGCACCAAAGCACCAAGATCAAGCAAAACAAATAGGGTAAACCCTAAACGAAGGTCAGGGTCCTTACAACCATAATGCAACAAGTGATCCTTTAGTGCTTCTCAAGTACTAATGGATGATTTCTATGGTATTCCATTGACTTTCATTGGATCTAACTAGAATCATCTCTTTGTGTCTAACACATACAAGATGATGGGATGAGTACACTATGTTGCAGGTAGATACAAATGTGAATGCATATGACATCTCTTCCATTCTTCACAAGAATTGAAACATTGGATTCTTGAAAAACTGATTCGACCTATATGGATAGATTCTCTCTTACTGAATCCTTTGTTGAACCCTTTCAACATCTAACCAATATAAGTGCTCGTATTTAGTTTGAGAAACATTTTGGAACTATCTCTATAGATCTCAATTCCTATCACATCGGATGTTTCACCTAATCCTTCATATTGAAGGTGATTTCCATGCTAGATTTCAATACTTGGTATTGAGATGTTATTCCTCATCAAAATGAGGAATATTTATATGCTCCCATAAAATCTTTGTAATCACATATGCCATCTTTTATATTGACTCAAGTCAAACTCTTTGACTATCCTATCAAATCAAAGATTCCAATGAGATGTCTGTTTCATCCTATAGATTCAACATTGTTGCTCATAGACTTTATTTGCATTAATGGAGTTATAAAACCTCCAGGTTGTGTTACATACACATCCTCTCAAATATTCCTTTCCAGGAATGTGGTTTCATCTCCATATGCCAAATCATATAGTCTTAATTAGCTGCAAAATAAGCATGTTATTTGGTCTCATTATCTTCAACACCTTGAACAAGTTTGGAAAACATTTTCAACAAATTCATCCTCATATGTCATACGTGTTGGTCTTCCTTATGAAACCTCAACTACACCTTATTAGTTTTACCCCTTTAGGAGGTATTTCCAAGGTCATACCGTGTTGGTGTTCATGGATTCCATTTTGGATACAATGGCCTCAAACCATTTCTCAGACTCAGGTCCCTTAACAGTTCTTAGTTGAATGTTGGCGCATCATCTTATGACCAACTCATAACTTATCTAATTTATAGGATTCACAATCCTTTAACCTTAGATATGTTATAGTAGAAATATGAGTTATGTGTTACATATGGAACTTGAGATTACACAAACATTTTGTGAGTCTCCTTGTTTCCATGGTACCTTCTTGTTGCTCAAACTTTACGAGCTCTACTTTACTCCCACTAATTCTTATGGAATTCAACTATCCTATGAACAAACATTTTGTCATCGTATTGGTATAAGTAGTGTTCAACAATTTATATGGTCTTGAGGATAAATTCTCCAAGTAACTATTTCTTGTATAATATTAAATCCTTATAAATGATATATCAGGGCATTCCCATATCATATCTCATATTGCATCTTCTAAACCATTCCAGGTGGTACATTGATTTAGTGTTAAGCATGTATCTTTGAGGAAATTTGAAGATTGGATTAAATGATAATTACATCATCATGTTGTGACTCCTTGTTTCTGATACATTATCATGTTTCAGGTAGAGTTGATTGTGATATTCTATCGTAACTTTTGCAGAAGGACCTCAAACAATTCCTTTAAATTATTTCAGCATCGATCATATCAAAGTATCTTTATACCTATAAGGAAGTTGTTTACTTCATTCATGTACTATTCCTAAACACTTCCAGAGATTTGTAATTTACTAAATACATATCACCATATTATCAATAACTATAATGAAGTACAATTGTCTATATCATTTATTCTGAAGGTCTTTATACATCATTATGTACGTGTCCTTATAGAATGCTTACTCTCCCACTACACCTAGTGAGAGGTAGTTTGTCATGTTGCTCATATATAAGACCTGCATGTCTCCTATTGGTTCAATAACAAAGAAATTTTAGATAAACATCAATATGTTCTAGGAATGCATTTCTCATATATGTTCTGTAGATGACAATGCTATAGATATTGACTATTTGAGTTTACCAAGTTTTAATCCTTTAGGTATTTACGTTATAAACATTTATCTTTTGATCCTTCATATAAATATCACAAGATGTTTGGGGCATTGCCATATAATATCATATATTTGAAATACAACCATTAACAACTCTTTATTAATGATCATCCTTGTCCATACAAGATGCATAGAGTAAATGTTTTTATTATTGGAATAATGAAATTGTAGTTCAACTAACTCTATTACTTTCCCAAATGGGATAAGATAAATTCTAAATGTAGACTAAAGTTGCAGAAACTCTTGATCTACATAGTCCATCCTTGCCCTTTCATAAATGCTTTACTTCTTATCATATCCTACACATCAACTTATGTCATATCTACATCCAGTATCTCATACCAAGATGAAGAAGTAATCAAATTGATCTTATAATGTTTATACCTAAAGTAGAGGTTCCTTCTTCTTCTTCTTTAATTCCTCCAAGAAGAGAGGGAAACTCATTATCTAGTGTCTAGGGTGGTGACAATTGCCTCCCTTCTTTACTCCTCCCATTGCCTCGAGTGTTGAAGAGTTGTTCTTCTGGATAGCTTTATCACTCTTCTTAGATTTGCCTTTTCCTTTAGAATTTCCCTTTGTATTTCTAATCACCATCATAAACTTGGGCTTGTCTTTCTTCATTTGTGCTTCAATTGTTCTCAACATGTCAAGTAGTCAATGTCTTGTTAAAGTCACTCATGTTGTAGTTCATGACAAACTGAGTGTATGACTCTGGTGAAGACTGCAAAATCACATCAGTGGCCAACTTTTGACCCAAGGGGAATCCTAGTCTAGAAAGGTTCTCCACATACCTAATGATCTTGAGAACAATAGGGTCTACTAGATCTCCTTCTACCATGTTACATTTGAACATCACCTTAGAGACATCAAATAATTCCTTTCTTGCTTGATCTTGGAACATGTTCTTAAGATGTTTGACCATCAATAACATCCATGTTCTCATGTTGTCTTTGTAACTCATAGTGCATGGATCACAACATTAGGCATTTGGTATCAACAACATCTTTAGTATGATTCTTTTAAGCATCCCTATCGGCCTTAGGTTCAGTGGGAAGAGGTTCATCTGGCTCTGGTGTCTCCAGGACATAGATCTTATGCTCCTATGTGAGAACCATTCTCAGCATCCTGAACCAGTCATGGAAGTTGTTACCATTTAATTTATCCTTCTAAAGGACTGATCACAGAGAAAACATGATGTTGTGTGTTGCCTTTTAATTCCACAAGAGAAATTTGCAATTTTGTCAAAAACTCATTTTTGATTTGTTTTGATTTGAAAAAGACAATATTCAACAAGGTCTTTAATTAATTATCGCTCACACTATTTTATATAAATTTATAACCTTCACATATCAATTTGAAAGATTGCAAACTACAAACTTCTAGTGAGCCAAGATCCAAAATAATTCAATTATTACCCGGGCAATGCCAACGTCCATAATCAATCATTAAGGTAGGCAACATTTGCCAATTGCATCTTATGCAATTCTTAGATAGATTATATGCACAACTCTTTTCCATATCCAGATGCATGCCTCTGGTTCTTAATCTCATTAAGGACACTCAGTTAAACCCAACCCAAAATCCAACACAATAATAATGCACCCTTCTTGGTAGGCTCACATTATTACCATCACACTTCCACAAGATAGATGGCACACCACCCTTTGTGTGCCCATGCTTAGTCGATCAACCTTTTCATGTGTGTTGCTAATGTAAAATATCTTATACTTTATATGTTTGATTGAGGGATTTATATTTATAAGTATATATACATTATCCAATCACTACATATATATAGTACATATTGTATACATACTATCTCCCACAACATAACATGCAATATAAGAAATTAGTGATGATTATGGCCATACTAATGTAATTCTTTGGAGGCGCAAGGAATGATTACCACCTAGGTCTACATCTCATGCTAGAACCTATTGTTGGTGTAGATTTGTGCCTACCAATTTGGGTTGACCGGTTCAACCCTTGAACCGGTCAACTTGCCTCGTGATCGGTCGGTCAGTCATCTGAAATGATCATTTGGCCTCCTATCCAACCAATGTCTGGACACCTCTAAGTGGTCATTTGGGTCCACCAGTCGGTCATGTCGCTCCTCTTGTGATCTACCCTCCTTGGTCCTCGAATGATTGTCTTGTCACGTGAAATGGTTGGCTTTCCTAACAGTGATTGTCATCTTTGTCATTGTAAGAAATGAAGCTATCATATTCCTATTAAACTTATTACATAGTAATGAGAAACCTCAATTCACATTCAATTGAAGGAAAGATGGGAATGAATAATACTTTTACATTTGGAAGAAGGTATAGGCTCGATATGCAAATGAAGATATAATAGGGACAAACAAATCATTAAACCATACACATATATTTGGTTTACTGCCCATAACCAAGCCACACATCCACCATCAAAACTCTCTTTTAGGGTGACATGTTTAAATTACATATAAATAAATAAATAATTATTATATATATCATATTATATTTATTTAAGTTTGGGATCATATGTGGTCTTTAATCAGATATGCCCATTAATCAATTTGACTATTCACATTGTATGCAATAAATAATTGATGAAAACCAAAAAATCTAATCATATCAATTATCCCAAAACATAGTAGATTGATGTGGCTCTGATACCAATGTAGGGAAATATGGCATCAGAGCAGGTAGCGGAAATGAAAAAAACTAACTGCCATATTTCCCTTTAACCAATGGATCATGTTAATAACTATGTAATGGAAAGGATGTTTTAGAGGATATCTGGTCCTAAAGAAATTCCAGTGATAATTTCCTCGTCGTGGTCGCACACCCTTTATTCAAGTCACACTCAAACAACATCTTCGTCAGTCTCCTAGTTGATCACCATGGATAATGGGTTGATAATGTCCTTCTTGAGGGAAAAGTATCCACGCCTCTAGAGTAGTCCACACTAACCATTGAGAACTCATGTTGTTCTAGTAGAACAATCAAGAAGGAGTTGTCCCTCTCTATTGGTGTACTTGTCACCAACTTTCTCTCTGAAAATTGTTCTCCCTTGCTATCCCTCTCTTTATCGGGTAGGACTTGCTCGGGTTCTCTCAATTACCACAACTAGAGAAGACAAACAATTGTCAAAAGCAATTGAATTGTTTTGTCTGGGAAGCCTCCATTACACATCTATTTATAGGAGGGTCAGGGTTCCTGATCTCTGTGGGAGTGCAAGGAACTGAAATTTCATGAATTTTCACAACATACGACAGGAGAAACAGTCATTTTGTAGGTTAACATATCAGTTGGCATGTGATCCAAACGGTCAACCGGTCGTACCAACATGTTTCCCAATCACAATTGTATTGGCAATTCTAACCCAATTAATGATTGACATGAAGTCATCACTAATCCTTGATGGAATCAAATTTCACTTGTGAACAGGGAGGTTCATCTCATGAATCGATTTTCACATGACCATGAGTCGATCGGTTCACCCGATGAACCGGTCAGTTCGTGCCCTGATTCATCTAGAATTCAGCCAATGCAATATCTAGTCAACCTGACACTCCAAACGGTCAGTTTAGAGTCCATTCAGTCAATTGTTGTTTAAATTCAGTAGCTAAACTCTTTAATAATCAATTTAATTATCATTCATGATTCAAATCCTATTCCAAGTGAATTCCTATGTGTATGACCCTATAGTTTCCATATTACGTTGGCAGTGAATGTCCATAACTCATTTATGACATCACAAGTAAAGAGCGGTTCCTAATAACACATTCTTTCTACCCAAATAAATGGAAATTTGAAGAAAAAATTCAACCTAAAATATTGTGATAGGTGTTACAATGATTGTATAATGCCTTTATCTTTGATATCCAGATTGAATTCTAGGCATGGAATTGTCATCCTTTCAATGTTCAATCCATGTTCCTTGAACTAGAGCAGACTTTCTGAGATATATGTGACCTCAATATCATATATTGATACACATGTGCATGCACATGCCTTTCTTAGTCTTTCTTATCAAGTGGCTAGGATATATATCAAACTCCAGTAGGAGTGACAAATCCCATCTACATCACTCACAGTCATCCCCATTGTCATAGCATATCCAATCATCACCTTTATGGCAACCCTTATTTAGGATTACAGTGGATGATATCAAAACACATCGAACATCATGTGATGAATGTAGTGATTTCAGGTATAATAGACACAATAACCACCTTCACAGTGAGAGACGACTATGACCACCAAGTATGGTTTCCATGTATCACTCCCAAAGTGGGTCTCTCCAATACACTATTCTTTAACAAGTGTTTATGTGCTTGGTTTGATATCACATATCATGGCTGATGAGTTTCTATCATCAACCAATACACACTCTAGTGTTTTGTGTTATTTTTGTCTATCAACCTTACGCAATAACATTCGACTAGGGCATAACGAGAACGCACATACTCTTAACATATGTATTGTAAGACCCCTGACCGGACCTAATTATTGATAGTGTTTGCTTGGATTAATAAGATTCTTAAACCTTAATCTAATCCCTTGAGATTCATTAAAAACATGTGATAAGTTTATGTTTTTAGTTTGGTCCTGTTAGGTTGATGTTTGAGCTAGTTATGCTTGTTATGGACCAAGTTGCAATTTACCCATGTGGAGGTTTTATCTTGCAATTTGTCACATGTACGATGTGCCTTTTGTGACTTAACATCTTGAGAGAGAGAATGATTCTTTGGGGTGCCTTAATGGGCCATGGTTGATGAGGTGGCATCGTGACATGATATTAGGGTTTGTATGGCTTTGCTTGGATGCTTGATTTTGATGGTGTTTCGATCTAGTATGATGGTTTTTGAAGATTTGTGACTGCAACACTCCCTTTGTTGAAGTGTGTTGCTGCATAGTGCCTTTGGCATGTGTTTTGGTCATTAGGGTTGTGCTCTTGTGGGGTGTTGCGACCTGTTTTGTTGGGTGACCTAGTGTAGCGATCTCTACATGGTGATGATCACCTATGGTTTTGTTTCGACCGCAAGAGAGTGTGTAGTGGACCTAAGTGGTTGCTACACTACTTTGTTTTTATCACCCTTTGTTGCATGCATGTCTAGAGTGGTTGCATGGCTGATCCTTTGTTGAACAAGTGTCCTTTTAGTGCTCTCATACCTTGACACCTCACAATCCTTACCTCTCTCCTAGCTTTGAGTATATAAGCTCTCTCTTTCACATACAAGTATCCTCTTTAGATCTTTTCCTCTCTTCTTCCTTGTGCTCAGTCTTGAGCTTGGTGGAGCAAGAAGAAGGTGTTGATCTTGGAAAAAGTGGATGATCTTCTCTTGCATGTGGTAATCCTGAGTTTGATCATCTTCTTTGTGGTGATCCTTGGTGATCTTCCTTCTTGGTAAGTGCTTCTACACCTTTGATATCATTTTTCCTTTAAACCCTACCTTATTCTCCTTTCTGGGCAGTGAGATATGGATCACCATGGTGTCTATCTTGAGGAACTTCTCTCCATAGAGGTCGGACACTATGGTTTGACCATGGTAGTTCCTAAGTGAGATGAAGCTTCATCCTTTCTTCTTTCTTATCTCTTGTTCGGCCTAGGGTTGGATTTTTCTTCACCTTTGTTCTTTTCTTTGACCTTGGTATGTTTTCTTCTTATTGAGGAGACCTTGTGGCCGTGGAGTTGGTCCAAGTTGGAGTTTCTTGTTGGATCTTGTGGTTTTGGAGCTTGATCTTCATCCTAAGGCAGGTTATATAACTTTCCCCTCTTCTATTATTGCACCATATTCTTGCTTGCATGATACTATTTGAATCCGTAAGATGTGATGCTAAGATACACGATGATTTTATCATGATCTAGGGTTTAAGATTTTGAAGTGTTATCTCAAAGATCACTCTTTCTCCTAAACCCTGATTTCATGTATCCGATTTCTATGTGGTAAAAGAATTTTTGTTCCTACATGCATCATTATTCTTGGTTTTATCACCATGTAACATTTTGGCCATCATATAATGGTGAAGGTTTATGATCTTTGGTTTACATGAGTTGGACGCATAGTTTTCCTTCTATCATCATGATTTTCCATGTTTACCTTGGTGATGTTCATTTAAGGGTTTTGATGACCATCTTTGCATGAAGTTTTCCCCTTGATGATGCTTAAGGTTTCTTGATGTCTATCATCTATTTCTATCATGGTTTAATTCTATTTTAAAGTCAGTTATGTGTTGTTTGGAGTGGGCTAACTTTGTGGTCGCTACACATCACTTTAGTGCTTGAGGTCGCTACATATTTGGTGAAGTGTTGCGGGTGCAACAAACCCTAGCCCTAGAGGGTGGTCTCTACACATGCCCTTCTTGCGATCGTAACACCTTGATCTAGTTGGTTTGGTCGATACCTTAAGTTGGTTCTTAAGTGGTTGCTACAGTGTATAACTCATGTTGGTCACAACATATGCCTTGATTGTTTGGTCGCTATACATGTATGAGTGGTGGTCGATACATAGTGATGTTGAAATGATTAAATAATCATATCTATGATGCTTAACCCTAGTGTTCTCTAAGAATATGGGAAATGATGTTCCTAGGGTCTACAAGTACTGAAATGGAAACCCTAATCGGCTATATGTGAAACCCTAACCCTTATTTCAAGTGTATGATGTACTTATTGAGACTGCTTGAATGAATAACATGAGTTGATGTTTTCTCTCTCCTACTTGTGTAACCCTAACCTTGTAGGTGAAATGAATATCATAGCTAGTGATTCCTATGATGTATATGAAATGACACATGGTGATGCTTATGGGCCTTATGAGGCATGATGAGATATGTGACGACGTGATTTGGGTCTTATGATCTGGAAAAGGCTTTATGCATAATGAGAGATGCTATCATCTAGTGATGATATGAGGGATTGATATCCCCCGATGATGTGATGATGTTGATGGCCATAGTAATAACAAGAGATGATGTGACAAGTTCATACCATATATGTTTTATATTTTCTGGAGTTATACCTTTACCCCTATTTTGTTGAATTTGTTTAGGGCTTGTACGTTGTAACTTGATTGATGCTAAAAGACACCCAATTGGCTTAACTAATCAAGTTAAACCTTAAACTTATAGTTTCCATGTGCCATAGATCCATATTCAACGTTAGTATTTGCTAGATCGTGAAATAGGTTCTCCCTCAGTGGAAGCTCGAAATCGTATACTATTGAGTATATGCATTCTCACAGGATTGGCTATAGTCATACCCTGGTAGGAGAATGGTCGAGGTCGTATCTTAGATAATGTGCTTCATATTATATATGATATATTCTGAGGATGGTTGTGGTCATACCTCAATAGGAGTGCAATGTGGTCGTAACTCAGTTTTCACTAATATTGTGCCTATATACCAAGGCGGACTAGGTTGTTTTGCAATTGAACTTTATATGCCACTGTGGCGGACTGGGACTGGCCAAGGGTGTGAGATATCATAGGATTCTAACTCCTCCTAGATCTTGTATGGCACTGATTTTGATTTAGTAGTGTTCAGTTGGAGCATGAGTGGTATACCTCATCACCTCAGAGCATAATAAAAGATATAATATTGTCGTGTAAAATATTTTCCTACGGTTAAACACGACTCACATCGGATGACACTTTGTCTTATCTCTTGTACTGATTAGTTGATCTATAATATGGTAAGAGAAATCAAATGTTATACATGTTCTTCATATTTCTTCTAAAAGTATGAGATGTTCTACTGCTCAGTTGTAGATGGCTAAATTGTTTAAATAGTATGAATTGTTTTACTTATATCATTTAGTTGAATCTTTTCATCCTGATATGTTATCTTCCTGCTATAGTTTATCTGTGCTTATAATTGTTGTTAGTGGAGAGTTATATCCCTTGATGGGATGTTGGTTTCACCCTATAGGTTTCCACATCTTTTAGGTGGTCATACACGACGAGGTAGAGATCGTGCGGTTGAGGCTAAGCAGCAAGAGGAGCAGTAGTTGTTAAAGGTTGGATATGCTGCTAGTGTTTTGTAGTAGAGTCCTATGTGCCATCCATGTACTCTCAAGTCCTTGGGTGTGTTTTGTATACGTCGTATATTGACACGAGCTTTTGGCAGTATGCCATGGCTGTACAGATATGGATGATATATGTGAACATGTTATCATATGTAATAGGTTATGGCAAGTTGGCCAAGTGAACAGTGATATATATCATCTCGTGACATGATATGTAATACATATGGCATAGTTTGTGGACTCAGATGTAATATGTTTCCTCTTTTGTGGTTATATATGATCAATTTAATTTACCCTATTTTATATAATCTGGATGTTTAGTATTACATCTGGTCTTTGTTTTGAGTAATAACACTTTTGTGTGACGATGGTCGTCACACATATGATCTCATTGTTCAAGTCACATACTTGAATACATACATCATTGAGTAATTGTCATTCTTTAGACATTCATTATTTTTCTTCATTATCTCATAACTGAGTTTAGCATAATAAATTGGAAGTTTATCTTTATTATTAATCAAATTGTTTATATAACACCCCATCACAATCATCATATGGTTGGCTCTATAGGCATACATACCAACACCATTATTGTGTCTTTCCTAGTTTTAATAGCAAGACAACTTCAAACCTCCTAAAATTGGTGATAGTTTCTCATCATATTTTAATAATCTTTAAAAATTTCTTATTTCATATTAAAAAATATTTAACCACTATATGGAAACTTTGTATAGAAGACCCTCATGTTCATAATTTTGCATTAGAGTGTATATTCTAGCCAAACTTGAGTCACTGTGTTCTAAGAATTTGATATGTGACAAGTATTTTTCTTAGCCAATCAGTTTTGGGTTTTTGACTAACCAGTACTAAACATTTTCATATTTGGGTTAATGTTTTATTAAATATATAAATATTGTATTCCCTTCTTTGCACATTGATTATAATGGTCAAACAAGGTCATAATGACCTCCAACTTCAACCATAATCTAACTAGGAGGTCTATAACGTTCCTAGATAGTTAGATTCATGTTTTGAGATAACTAGTATCCAACATTTCTATATATGGATTACCCTTGATGTGTTTGTATTTGAAAGGTTGGATAATTCAAAATGACTTTCCATTGTTAGTTAATTGAGTCAAAAACGTGATCAAAGATGTTTACCTAGTTTGGGACTTTGTTTTTAACATATTTGGAGCAATTATTTAGAGGAGAGAGAAAATATAGAAAGTAATATCATTTCATTAATATGTTAAATGTATATCAATGAAAAAGTAAGTAATAATATTATATTTTACTCAAGTATGTATATATTTCCATGTATTTGAAATGAATTCATTAAGTGTATTTTCATTCATTTAATTTCTTTTTAGTGATACAATAAGGAGTAGAGAGAAAGGGTGAAGGTAAACTTCTTCTTCTTTTTTGGCATAAATGGAAACTCATAAATGTATAAAAGAAAAAAACAAAATATATTACAATTATTTATCTTTTATCTCATTATTCCACTTTTTTACTATATAACTTCATCAACTCTTCACAAATGTGTCTTACAAAAATTCCTTCACAGAAGTACATGCAGCAAATTGGGCTATCAATGCTTTTTGGATGACAAATTCTATAGATATAAAAATAAAATTCTAAGATGTAGATGATGGTAGTATAATGTTCCTAGTGGTGATGTTTTGAAGGCACCATAAAAGAGAGGTCACATCATCAACAAGTACTCAAAAGGCAAAAATAAAAAAGATGCACTATGTGTTTGTACCTTTTGTGCGTTGACATCACCAGCTGCCTGACCTACTTTAAAGTCAATTAAAAGAATGTCAATCAAGAGAGAGACTCTGGTGAGGTCAACACAGGTGTACTTTTCGTCTGTCTAATAAAATAATAAGATGTCACTAGGGTATTGGGAGTGAATACCATCAGGTAGTGTGACAAGGAAGCCCCCATGAGCCTCCTTTAGGACCTTTAACCCAACTTAAGAAATAAGGTCAAAAGGACTATCACGAACTACATCATATCAAAACTTATATCCAGGTATTGCGTGGCGATGCAAAATATGATCGTTGAAGGCATCGAGGTATGTGATGTTGCAAAATGGGAAACAAGCATCACATGTGTACAAGGGAATCATGAGTCAATAACCAAGATAGCCTGATATCCAATAGGTGACATGGAAGAATCAAGATGATCATTAGGAAAGACAAGTAGGAAGCCTTATACATGGTAGGCTCGAACAGAAGTAAGGATAGCTAGTTATCATTGGAAGAGACCACTTGTAGTAAATTTCTAAATGAAAATTTTATATTATGTATCACCCAAAATAGGCTAGGCCAATGGAGTGGTAGAAGGCGTGCTTGATAACTAGGACCAACAAAAGGACGCCAAGATTTTAAAGATGTCAAAAAGGAGAGGAAACCTAATTCAGTTGGAATAATTATTATTTTTTTGGTCGGCCAAAACTCTGTTGCTATTAAATGATACCAAAAACTTTAGGTACAAAGGAACGCACCCCCTAATCCTCTAAAAGGATTACCAAAGAAAACACAAACAAAATAACCCAAAGTCTTACACAGAAGACCTCAAACAGAAAAAAAAGACCAAACAAAAATACACCAGAGCCTACATACAGACAGAAGACTGGCCTGCCAGCAGCCATCTCAGATGAGGAGCTCCACTATCATTATGCTTACCCACAAAATGTGCAGACTCAGCTTTGATGGGAAGATGACTGTCAGCTAACATATGTACTAGGGCATATGAACGTATTCAGATATTGGCAAGTCTAACCATCATCAGCATCCACTTAAGTGGTCGCTGGAACTATCTCCTGTCATCAGCCTGTTAAGAAACACACATCTTCAAAACTTGGAATCGGCAGAATCAAATACCAGTGGACCAACGGCTAGGCCTCCCCTCAACTGGCATTAACAACACAAACTGAAGGTGTGGGCGAAAGATCTAGGATTGAACCCCCAAACATCAACCAGCAGATTAAGAATTTCAGAGGTGAATACTGAACAAAATTGAAGCCAGAAAATCATCATGATAAGGTAGGGGTCAGCCCCCATACTTTTTCTTCTTAGGAATTTTTTTCCTCCTATTAGGCCTAAACTTGCTAAAGTCTAGCGAATCAGCCTCCAATGGATCATAATCCAATTCAGTATTCGAGTCGGTATTAGACTCTTCATCATCTTCAAATAACTTCTCCTTTTCCTGTTGGAAATCTGTGGAGAAGTCACTACTGTCCCAAATCTTGTTGATCTTCCACGAAGATGAACTCGTCTCTACTCTACTTCTCCTACTCAGCTCCAGTTCCCAGTCAAGATTGAGGCTCCCAGCGCATACCACCGGTGGAGACCCAGCCATATCAGGCTCTAGATCACAGAGAGGGAGGTGAGGCTTGTGCTTTTTGACTCCAGAAAGAACCACATCTTCAACCTGTTGAGCAATGGATTCGCGGAGAGCATCATCCGTTGCATTTGGGTTGTCAACATGAATTTCTTCCTGACTCGAATCTTTGTTCTCTTGACCTGCCATGGAAAGCTTCTTAGAACTCTTCTTGGCATTGACTCGAGCACCTAACGACTTCCCCAGCCGGACCTGAAGGTCGTTTTTTGGAGGAGCTTTCCTCGTCTTCTGAGGGCAGGAAGGAGCCTTGTGACCATAATCTCTTGCAATTAGGACATGTCACAGGTTTTGCAACAGTCTCAACCTTCAGAGTCTTGGGCAGCAAGTCGACCTACACCATCGTTTCCTTGGGCAACTTGGAGTCGCACTTCATCTCGATGCAGACATGGGCATCACCAAGGCACCCAACAACAACCGAGAACTCATCGGAATCCATAGGTCTTCCAATGGTGCTCGCAACACTGGAAATGTGCTTGCGAGTCCAAGGGATTCCAGGATTCTCTATTCTAAACCAAATCGGGACCTATGTGAATGAGAGGGGTTGAAGGGGAGCGCCCAGTTTCCATGGATGAGCCACAATCAGTGACCCATCCATAAACCACAGAGCTTCATCCAAGACCCTGTCTCTTTCGTTTCGGGATGGCATCTTCACAATGAATCCCTCCCTCTCCTCAGAAATGACCTCGACAGGGCCACTAGGCCTCCATTGCCTTCGGATCCAGCCTAGCAACTGGCCACCGTATGGCTTCCTACCAATGAATCTGATAGAGATACAATCCTCCCAATCGGGCACGATGTTGTCTTGGATGGATATGGATGCACACCTCTTCCCATCCTTGACAATCGGCTCGATGAAGTCCATCATCTCGACCTGAACCTCGCAGCGGCCAAATCTGCTACACTACAGCCAGTCGGAAAGTTGAATCGAGGACGGACTCCTTCTAGAAGAACATGCCGGAGTACTGGAAGGGAAGGCGGTGGCAGACGCTTGAGGGTCTGTGTCCTTGCACGGCGGAGCTGTGGCTTTGTCCAGGGCGGAGGAGCCTCCATCCCCATTTGCCTCTGATTGGCAAGATGGAGGAATCGAAAATTCAGCGGTGTGATTTCCACCCCCTTTGCCGCCAGCAGATCGCCCGCGCCCTCACCCCCTTCCCCCGTCCATGACCCATCTCAAGACCTCTCAGTGTGATTGTTACCAATCATTTGCCCTTATATATACTAGATGGATAATATGTTAAGGTGACTTTCCATGATAGTTAATTGGAGTCATATTTCATGCTCAAGGATGTATGCTTAATTAATGGGTTTTCTCATTACATTTATATGTATAGAGGAGTTATACAGAGGAGAGAGATAGAGTGACAATTAATTCATATATTTCATTGTTTATTTATTTCATTGGTCAAATAAGATCATAGTGACATCAAACTTTACTAAAGCTTATGCATATTGTATAATTAATTATTCAAGCATTATTTTCTGAACTTATAGTGTCACAATGAATTAAGTCTTTCCTTTTACAAAATTCTATATATTAAATATATAGAAGATAGTATTTATATCTCTTGCTCAATTAGCCATTATGTTTCCTAGTATTCAAAACTATATCATTAATTGGATTATTTTTTAGTATTCCAAACAAAAGAAAAAGAAGTAATGTAACTAAATTATTCTATATTTTTAGATAAGGGGAATCTATCTATTTGTAAAGGGAAAAGAAAAAGGCTATTTTATTTGTTTATTATTTATAAATATAGTTTAAAAAATGGTTATTACATGGATATCCACATTGCGTCTAAAAATTTAATTATACTTATGAAATTTCACTAAGATTGAAAATAATATATGTGAACTTTGGGATGTTATAAACTCCATGTTAGATCCAAGAAGTCATAAAACATAGGAACAACCAACCAACACCAAGGAAAACATGATAGCAAGACTGATACATCAACGACCATTCAAACACTTTGAAATGTAAGTTATATACTGACCGTTTTGATGTACATTCATGATACCAAAAATATATTTCAGATGGTAATCAAGAATTTTTGAAAACACAAAAACTAGACATATCAATCTGTTAGATTAGTAGAATTGTTACACTTAAATACATCCTATTCATTTCTAAATGTACTAATCTATCAAGAATAATCGAGTTTATGTGATCAATATTTTATCTTACTATAATTATTCATTACATGAATCAATGGATACACTCAGAGAAAACTATATATAGAAGGTATTATATGTTATCAGTATATATAGGTTAATATGCTTATTGCATTGTTGAGAATACTAGTTGATTTATCATATGACAATGTAACAACATAAGCTGAATTTTTTTATCTCTAATGACTAAATATTCTATGTTTAAATCTAGTTATTATATATGCAATATAATTGAGTAATATACCTAGGTTATAAATATCTATATGATGGTGTTTATTTAAGTCAATGTATTGCAATAGAATATATATTGGTCTATGTATATTATTAAATAACAAGTTATGAAAACTTAGTAATCTTTTTAATTGAACATCCTCAACCGTGTTATAATGTAAATGGTAACACCCCATTTTTTCTCACTTAGAAGAAATTCTTGATTAATGTTATTTATCTACTAAGGATAGAGTCCATTCCACATTTTGTCCATTTTCCCATGTTTATAATTTTTTACCGTTTTCATATTTTTTTATCTTTCCACCTATTTAATTATTCATTTTCACCCACTTTTACCCAATTTGTGTCTTTTTGTATAGAACTCTTCTTTTTAAACTAAAAGTGGCATTTCCACTCCAATCCTACTTTTTTATAAGCCTTTTAGATAAATTTCTTGGTTGAATTATCTTAAATAAAAAATTTCCTTCTTCCCACATATATTCAATTTCTTTTTATTTGATAATAACGAAGGATAATACTACATTATTAACTTTTCTCTCTCCTTCATTATTTTGTTTTAATTTTATTTGAAATCCACATTTTCCATGATTTTTTCTAGAACATTCCTAAAATATCCAGAGAATAAAAAAAGCTTTATCATGCTCAGGCCACCGATGAATTGGACCTATCCACCATGTGTCACATGATGGGTTGCTTTGATCCGAAGGCCACACCTTGTGACATCTTGGTGAACTACCACTTTTTTTAAAACCTTTCAATTGTAAACCCCAAGCTCCACTAGATTTTCGGCCCATTTGTCTCTCTTAAATCTAGAGAGTGAATTATCTTCCTTTTTATTTTCTATTACATGTGACTAGAGGAACCTTCCTCTAGTACCAATTGTCGTGTTAATGTCGATAGGCTTCTCATGATAATTGTTTATTTCCCTACTACATTCATTAATGTTGATATCTGCACACGATTTTCAAAAATTTTGATCGAGCTCTATTGAATCTCTCTCTCTCTCTCTTTTTGCACATCCATCCCAACTGACAGGGTTAGATGTCCTCTGTGTACTGAGGTAGTTGGGATGCCAACATTTAAAAAACTAGGACATTCAAGGCAATGATGGGAAAGTCATAGACATTTCAAGCATCAAAGGTTCACCAACAAAAAGTGCTTTATGTTTCTAACAATTTTCTTTCATATAAACCCCAATCACCATCATTTTAATTCAAGATATCCAAAAAGGATGCAATATCATTATCGAGTGAGATGGGAGTGCTAACACCTTCCCCACTCATAATAGATTGGGGAGTCTGATCTATAAAAGTATGCAACTTATCTACACCTTATGTGGATTCCAAATTGGATCTTTGGTGTTTACCCACTAATTTAAACACCCACCCCCATTTTTCCTTGTTTTATGAATAAAATTAGGTCACAAATCCAAGATCTTTCTCGTATCATCATTTTCTTTTGTTTTCTTTGTTATTTCATGTGAACGTAGGATTATCTTTTTTTTGAGGAATTTTTTTGAGCCAGGTACAACAGTTTGGTGACTCCACCAAGGATGGCCAGACAATCTGAGTTGCATTTTCCTTTTTTCTCATTGCCTCATGTTTTACCGTTTAATCAATATTTCTATTTTTTTCTATTTTTCTTTCATTGTTTCAATTTTTGTAGAAATATTGAGTTTTCCAAAACAAAATGTTCATGGAAAACCAAAGGAATCCTCTGCAAAATATCCAAACTTTTTTCTTCAAAAATAATTTCTGTAGAACACTATATTTTTCTTAAAAGAAAATGTTTTTTTGTTTTTATTCTCCCAAAACTTAGTGAAGTTGGAAGAATCATCTATTCTTCTAGTTAATAAAAGAATTTTTTTCATTGCTTTTTTATTTTTCTTATCACTTAGAGTTATCTCTTTGTTTTTCTGGAAGTACGACAATTATCACATATTTTAAAACAATTTTTGCTTTTAGGGTTAGCCATTGTTTTCCTACCAGGATTTTCCTTAGCTTCCCTTATAGGGTTTGCTTCCTCTTCCCTTATAGGGTTTGCTTATGCTTCCTTTTTAGGGTTAGGCTCCACTTCCCTCCTTTTTTTTCTTCTCTTCCTCTTTTCCTTTTTTATAAATAATACAAAAATAAAATAAAAGTATCTAAATTTGAAACCATATATAAATAAGTATGCAAATTATATGATTTCCACTTAGTTCATTATGATCTTTCATTTTTTCTTTGGTTAACCTAGGATGAACCCATGAAGATACAACTAACTAAATCAATCTCATTAATTTCACCTTAAGGTCTTTGTAATAACCAAGCCATAGCTTATCTAGGAAACCTAGGATTACAAACCTCATCTCCAATCATAGCATTATCTGTTGATTTACATAGTATCTACATTGTTTATGATCGGTAGATTGAATGCATAGTTTTATTTCAATATGTTAATGATAATAAAATAGTATAATGTATTAAAGTGCAATTTTTTTAAAATGGGTATATGTGTTTGAAATGTATGTCAAATTCAAGCATATAATTCTGGAACCCTAGTTAGATATGTATCAAAATGTATATCAAAATTTACACAGATAACTAATAAATCAAGAATATGTAGTAAAATACATGGAACAACACTTTGGTCCTTTAGTTGGGTTAAAATCAGGTTGGGAAATCTAATGGAGTATTTAACCTTATTTTACCCTAGCTAACTACATTAGTCAATCAGCCACCTAAGATTGTTGGGCTGACTAAACAACATCATGAGGCCACAATAAGATGTTTTTGTTTGATTTTTTCTGAGAATTTCAATGGCAAGGGTTACTATAGTGAAAAACTCAGATGAATGAATTTCAGCTAGCACAACTGGAAAACTAACATCTATGAACTAGAATGACACTTTTTAGTAAGGTCAAGCCCATCAAAGAAACGAAATTATTCATATGACATATATAAAGTCAAACTAAGTAAATGCTTCTAATTAGACAACTTATGAGACTAAATGGAAAGGCCCCATAGCAACATGTGTCATAAATTATTTGGGTCATTTAGTGATGTAAATAGGTAGGGAATTACCCGTTCACCCACTACCCATACCCTATAGGGTAGGGTAGGGGTAAATACACTTTACCCCACCACTCCTTTATCCTTTATCTACATTACCTGCATCTAAAGAGGGTAAGGTAAAAGGAGAAGCTTTATCCTACCAACTTTACCCATTTACCCATTAGTATAAGGTTAAAATATTAATTTCATATATAGTACAATTATACATACCTAAAAAAAACCCCAACAAGACTCACTACTATTGTATTAATTTTTAATATTATTGAATTCTAGAAACTTTATTAAACAAGTGGTAACATGACACACTTTTATAGTCATGCATAAGAAGAAAACAATTCCCCAATAATAAATAATATATCCAAAAGGTTATACCTTGAATGCATATATGAATGTTAGGATAAATATTAGTATTTTTAGTGTATATAATTACTACTACTATCTAGATTTAGTTTTAGGAGTGAATTGTGTTTGAAGTAGGGAATATAATATGAAATTATTGTAGAAAATAATGCATTTCTCGCTTCATGATGCTTTACCCATTTCACCAGTTACCCTACCCATTACCCTATTGGTAAATAGGTGTGCGTAAGGGTAGGGAAAACATGTTTAGGGAAAGGGTAAATACCATACCTACTACTTGCATCTTTGACGTGGGTAGGGGTAAACATAAGCCTATACCATGCCTACCCTACCCATTTACAACCATGTGGTCACTGCCATCCATTGGTCAAATCAATTAATGGGATAGTCTACCAATTATTGGTTTATCTTCACTGTTTTTAGACTAATAAAAATTGATGTACTCTGATATTTATTTAATAACTAAGTATATAAATGTAAACATGATAGAAATTGAAAATTTCATACCTAGAACAATCCCTAGTTTTGATCTCTCAAGTATTAAGGGTTGTATTCAGAGAATTAGTAGAAATGAGAAGAATGAGGCTGATAAGATAACTATTAACTTCCCGATCTTAGTGTGATCTAGACTATTGATTAGGAAAATAATGTCATTTTCCTTATCTAGAAGAAGGAAAATGTAGAATGATCACCACATCAAATGAACATAGATATTTCAACTTTTAAGGATCCTACCAACTATTTCTATTGACCATGATGGTCCTAGGCCCCATGTTTGGAAATATCTAGTGTCTTTAGTGCTAATTTATCCCCAACAAAACCAACTCCTCCATACTAGATTACATAGGCAAAATTTGCAAGAAATACCCATACCTTGGACTAACCATCTACTTATAAAACCCCTCAATATTTGATGAAGTACCAACTAACCCCTAATCCCCTGATGAAGTTGTACATATCTCTCTTCTCACCTCCCACTCCTTCTCTATCATTCTTGAGTCTAAAGGAATGGGTCCATGCCCACACCTTCATGATATTGTAGGCAGATCAACTAGAGTTTGCAAACCCTTTGAAACCTTTTCTGCTCTCATTGATACTTGCAAAGCCCTTGAACTTACCACAAGTAAATTTTAAAATATTATCTCCATATCACCTACTAATTTAGAGCTACAATCTCAAATGGATCCCTTTCGGCCATCTCTTACCTTGGTTTAAACCCTATAAAGGTGAGTCACTCACTAAAATTGGACCTAAGAAGGTCTTAGTAATCCCCACATCTTCATTTCTAGCCTCCTCAACACTAGTTTCTTATATGTGAAGGATCCAAGCTCTGTTCAAAGAAGATGAGATGGAAAAGGTCCAAAACTGATATTAACTATTCAACTCTTATACTATGACTGAGGGTTCTTGTCTCTAGATGTGCAAAACCATGATCCTAACACAAGTGAAGCGTACCTCTTCCATGTGGAAAAACTACATGCCACCAACTTGTCATCAAGGTCCTGATAAGATTATCTAGGCTAGTAAAAATATCTATAAAACCTTTTTATCTTACAAAAATATAGAAATATTGGAAATGAATAAAACATATAATATGGTTAAATAAAGAAAAAAAAGGAATACAATATTATGGGTTGATGTAGAGTTTATGGATACATAGTTTTCCATATTTGAGGTGGGCTCACATTGGACCGGTGTCCATGATGTTTAGGCTTAATATTTGTCCATTTTTAGGGTTAAATGGAGTTTTTATAGATCTCATGTACATCCTAGAGGACGTGTGAATTGTACCATGAGGGATCAAGACTCGAAAGGTGAAATATTAGGGTTTTACATAGTGTGATGTGGGTCCATATCCAACCCAAACTGGGTGTAGATCAATTCTCTATTTTGGATGAGCTAGAACATATCATGTAGAGAGTGTTAAACACAACAAATGATTCTTTTGGTACTTAAAATGGTTATCATGCCTTAGTTTCACCACCTAATTGGAATTATGATGGTCAAATTTAAATATATTTATAATTTTAGATACTTTAAGTAAAACCAATTTTTGTGATTATTTTTCATGAAAATAAAACTAGTTGATATAAATCAAAACAAATAATAAAAACCTTCCATTAGGCATGGAAAGGTTACTATACGTAGTCACTTTAACTTGATGTTTACATTCCCAGATATGATCTTAAAACTCTCAAAACTAAGGATACCTTTTAATACTAAGTTGATATCATAGATTTTTTGACCTAGGAGTTTCATGGAAAGAAAAATATACAAAATAAAGTTTGTCTTCTATTGATAATCCTAAGGTATTTCTCTAATTAGGGACAAGAAGATGCAAGGGAATTAAAAATTACCAAAAGTAACTATAATATCCCTTGCATAGATACATGAATTTAAACCAAAAGTACATAGGGTAGTGGTTGTAACCTTGTCTATTGTTTTTGCAATGAATGCAATCAGATGTCTGTATAATCTACTTCACATGTAAATATTAGTTGTCTAAAACCTTAAAAACTTGAAGAATCTAAAGACAACATGCATGAAACTTTATTTAAGTTAAGTGATTTTGATGATGCACTTTCTTTGGATTTGCTATTGTACTTTAAGTTTAAAATTTTAAGTACATATTTTGTTATGATGCTTTTACCAAAAGTTCCAACTTTGAACATTGATGAACTCTTCCTATTGGACATTGACTGGACTAGTGACTTAGTCTCCATTTATGCAATCTTGACTGATTGAATTAGGTGTATGTGCCAAATATGTTCATTGTGTTACAATATATGATGTAGAAATGATGAAAAACCATCAACAAGAATGAAATGTGCTTATATCAATTACATATACATGTTCATTGATTGTGGATTTATGCTATACTATATTGCCCATGACGTTCATTTTGTTCTTACCCATGTACTAACATTCGTTTGTTGAAGCATTTTATGAATTTATGATTAGGTCCCCACCCATGAACATGATTTTGAATGGCTCACTTAAGATGAGTGTAGAACTACTTAAAGGCCCTCTTATCTATCATGTATATCTTTTGTTTACTCAGAATGATCAATTTTTGAGACAAGACTTAGTGTACGGAGTTTAGACAAAGTGGGCACTATTTTTTTTAATGTTTTTGTTATCTTTATGGCTTGGTACACTTTTATACAAACTTATCTTTATCTATGAAATGGTGTTTGGTTTCATTATGCTTCGATGATCATATAAAGTATTTGGATTTGGTTCTTGTTTCCTACTTATGTGTAATGATGGCTATATCAAAATGACCATCCTAAACATAACTCTCACATGGATCACAGTCAGATCAAGGTGTACACTAATATAAGGGGAGTTCTTGCAGATTTATAATTTGGTTTTTAAGGAATATATTTTGTGAAAAAGATAGATGTGTTGAGTGCACGCTACCTCACTTGTGACTATAATTTTCATGGTGGTTTTATAAGATACTAAATGTGAGTATGGCTATTGTATCTTGAGTGATGAAGGTCAAATAACATTGGAGAGAGTATGATGTCTTTAATTTTAACTAATTTTTGGTGGCATGGTCTAGTAACACGGTCTCAAACTATACAATCATAGATGCGAGTGAATTTTTTGGCATACCGAACACTTCAAATGATGGTGCCGCAACAACAAAAAACTAACATATTCAAGGGATTTTCGTGGTGTCATTTTTAAATCACAATATCCCAATTATATTATAAAGGGAAATAATTCTTACCTTATTATTGGGTGCGACTTGTGTTTTGAGAACATATTTTAGCAATGGATGAGTAAGGACTGGTGTTAGAGTAGAATGAGTATCTGCATTCATGAATTCTATAGAAGATTATTGGGAAATTGGGGCAACAAATAAGGCAACGAAAACAAACATATTAATTCCTAACTTCCTAATCAGAAAGATCTTGTCAAAAATGATGTATCTAGGAAAGAGGATATCAAGATTTATACCTGGTCCTGGAGAAAGTCCATCAACAACTCTTGTTGCAATAGCGTGCTACTTCTCCAAGCAGTACTCGATTAATCGCCAGCAACAACCTCCTGGTCAGGAACCACGCATTAGTTGACGGCATCCTCCTAATGGCAAGCAAAAGCCTCCTAGCCTCTAGAGTAGTCCATGTAGACCATCGAGAACTCCACATTGCGCTACCAGAGCCAACTGGAAGGAGTTGTTCCTTCAAATGTCAATCTGCTAGGATTGATTTGCTCTCACAGTTGTATCTCCCTTCTTGTCCCTTCCTTTTACCTGATAGGACTTGCTTGGGCTCTCTATTGGTTACCAAAACTAGAGAGGACCACAATTCTCAGAGCTTATTATTGTGCCTGGGAAGCCCCCAATACTCCTCTATTAATAGGAAGGCCATGTTTAGGGTTTCTAGTCCATCTGGGAGTCAAAGAGATGGCTTTTCATAAATATTCTAGAACCTGTGAACACTGAACTGGTTGATTTAATGTCCGGTTGGTTCATGGATGAGTCAATAGGTTCACACCCTAAACATGTTAGTTTAGCATGTTTTTTATTTGCAAACATATTAGTTTTTAGTATTTTATTAATGCACAATCATGACATCAACATCAATCCTTGATCCAATCGAATTGATCATTGAACTAGACCTTCTAGATGATGAACCAGTCATTTCACTTTGTGAAATGGTCATTTCATATCATGACACAGTCCTTTCATTTATGAAACAATCCTTTCATATGTAAAATGGTCATTTCTTATGTCCAATTCTGTCAAATATTTAGCCAATTGTTGTTTGTATTGACTTGACACTTGAATCGGCCAGTTCAACACTTGAACCAGTCAGTTCATAGTCCAGTCAGTCAATTTGCAACCTCAATTGTTTAAATTGAAAACCTAAACACTTTAGTAATCAATTTAAACATCATTCATGAATAAACTCCTATTCTAAGTGCATCCTATGTGTGTGAACCTATAGGCTCCAATTTACGCTGGCAATGAATGTCCATAACTAACTTATGACATCACAAACAATGAGTGGTGTCTAGAAATACATCATTGCTATCCAAGTAATTTGGAATCTTGGAGAACAAATTCAACCTACAACCTGTGATCAACGTTACCATGATTGTATAGTTCCTTTATCTCTGATATCTAGATTGAACTCGAGGCATGGAATTGTCATCCTCTCATGTTCAATCCATTTTCCTTGACCTAGAGCAGACTATCTGAGATGCATGTGAGTTCACATAGAACAGACTGAATCACATGAGTATGGCCATACATTTCTTAGTCTCTCTTATGAAGTGGCCTGGATATCAAACTCATGTATGAGGGACAAATCCAATCTACATCACTCACACTCAATCCACATGTGTCACAGAGTAACAAGCATCACCTTTAAATCAATCCTTATTCAAGGTCATGTTGGATGACATCAAACTACAACATATGACATGTGATGAGTGTAGCAACTTCAAGTCTAAGAATAAAAATCACCACTATCACTATGAGAGCTGGTTTTGATTACCATTCCATGGTCTCCACATATCACTCTCATAGTGGGGTTGTCCGATACACTGTTCTCTAACATGTATATATATGCTTGACTTGATATCACATATCATGACTATTGACACTCTATCATTAGACAACACACACTCTATTCTTATGTATTATTGTTGTCTATTTTTCTTCCATAGTAATATCGGAATAGGGACATAACAAGAATGTATGTACTCTTATCATACATATGATCTCATTGTTCAGATCCTTAACCTGAAGACACATGTCATTGAGTAACATCATTCTTTAGATATCTATTATATATGTGTCATCATCTCATGATTGAGATAAACATAATGTACAAAATTATCGTTATAGTTATCAAATGAACTATATGATGACCCATCACAATCATCATATGATTGTCTCTATGGACATACATACCAACAAAGACTCCACATTCTAGAGGTCTTGTGAAACTAGGAGGGGGCAATGAATCTAGGAATGAGTCAAACTTGTTTTTGGGTTGGTGCAAAGCTCATACACAATGGAATTTTGTGATACGATGACAAGAATAATGTTGCACTTACATGTGCTTCCTAGTACATTCATAGAAGGAAAGATTCATATAGGGGCACTTTTCCTTGATCTTGTAGTAGTACAGAGATAACATGAATACATTAGTTTCAATGATTTGAAAACCCAACTGAAGAGGGACATAAGGGTATGTGTGGTTAGAATTTAAAATTCCTTTTTAGCCATTTTGGGTATAGGAAGGTTGTAAGATATAAATACATAAATCAGAGGTCTTTTAGTGTAATGTACTAGTTATTGAGAAGATAATGGAGAAACAACTAGGTTTAGAGGGGGTAATCTTTGATAAAGTTCAAAAGGATATGGTGAAACTTTGTAATAACTTTTGTGTGTACCATATGAAACTATGGTTTTCTAATGTGGATGTTGTCATGTTTAATATATTCTATTTCACCTTTATAAGAGGAATAATTTTCCAGTGCTAATGTCCTTTCGTGCATAGAAAGAAATGTATACCCATTTCACCCTCCATCTCATGGATTTACTCTATTTATCTATATACATAAGACCAATTGGTTTCCTGACTCCACATGGTGATAGGATTATATAAAGTGGTAGAAGAGTGTAAAAGTTAGATCTTGGGATATCACTTTTCGCACATTATGTTTAACAAATATAAACATTTGGTTACAACTAGATAGTTTACTAGAGTAAATGGAAGCTTTTTATAACACCTATACATAGAATTATATTGGATAAAAGGTTCCTAATTTATTCCTTGTCTCAAGCTGATGAAACATCCACTATTCTTACTAATGTGTATTCTTTACAAGTCATCACTCACTATTATCTAGAACCACCTGATTTGTTCATGCACTCACCTAGAGGAATGTAAGACATAAATCATAGACAATAGCTAGTCACACAGCCTTAAAAGAACTATTTTATTTGGAAACATTTTCATATATACTAGCTACACTATTTTAATAAAAGGATGAAAGGATTAATAAACCTGGGAAAGTATCAAAAAGGATCTGGGTTATCAAATTAATATATTCAATTCCAATTTCAATGCTTAGAGATTCGTATCTAAAAGGAAAATATTAATGTCTTACTAGTTGTGAAGACATATGTTCTCTCCTATGAAGAACAATAGCATACATGCTAAGTTTGAGTATACCATACTAGAGGACCAATGCCCTTACTTTGAAATTTAAACGATGAACCTTTATTTCCAAAAATTTAAAGTATTGGGTGTCTTTGAAGAAGGAATGCGAATGTATTCATTTTAAATTGGACACTCTTAATCTATCTGTCATGCATGTTCAAAAGAAATTACTCTCCAAATAATAAATAACAAATTTGTACCTCAAAATGAGAATTAAGAAACAAGTTATGTTCCATGACTTGATTGTTCAAGGAGTTCATAATAGTCTATATAATGGTCAACAACTATGACTTGGATTCATCATTATACTTTTTAAGTTAATTTTATAACATATTCTATGTGCTTGTCTGATTTTCCATGTTTTGGTTCCAAATATTTTCTCATTGACTTTCTTTATCTTAGATTATGCATATGGTGTTCATTAATAAAACTCTTTCAACACATTTCATATAGCAGATTAAAATTCTTATAAACGATATTTGATTGTGGTTCAATATTAGTTATAATCTACAAATATTAGGAACAACATAGAGATTTTTATTTATTAGGTATTTCTCATAAAATTAGAAATAATCACAAAGTAAATGATATAATGTATATTACAAAACCACTCATTTCTAACAGGAAAAGTTGTTCAAATTCACTCCTTCATTATAAAAGCCCTGACCTAGATTTTTAGGCTAACCTTGTTTTATTTGCTTTATTAGATGCTTAAAACCTTGATCTAATCCTTTGAGATGCTTTGCTAATATGTGACAAACTTATGTTTTTAGTTTGGTCCTGTTTGACTGATGTTTTGAGATATGTATCCTTATTTTGGAATCAAATGCAATTTACCCAAGTTGAGGGTCTATCTTGCAATTTGTCATATATTGAATGCGACCTTAGTGTATCAACATCATGAGAGAGAGAAAGATGTTATGGGGTGCCTTGTTGGACCTTGGTTGATGAGGTCGCATCATGTACTGATGTTTGGGTTTCTAGGGTTTTGACCACTGTGATGTGTATCGACCTTGAGCTCATGTAGGGTGTGCTGCACCCCAACACATCACTTGGAGGTGTGTTGTGACCGCAACACTTTCCCTAGTTGATGCTTGTTTTGACCATGGAGGTCTTGATGTATTTTGGTTGAGATGGTTGTCTCCTAGTGATGTGTTTCGACCAGGTTATCTTCGTGGTCTTTTGTTGTGGTCGAGACAAGGTACCTTGATGTTTGTTTCAACCTCTAGAGTGGTGGTGACCCATGTGCTCGAAACCCCACATAGGTTTTATCACCATAGGTTGTGTGCATATGTTTAATGGTTGCATGGATTTTTCTTAATGGACAAGTGTCCCTTTGGTGCCCTCTTGTGTTGACACCTCACACCTACCTTATTTCCCTCCTCCTTTGAGTATATAACCCCTTTCTCCTTCATGCAAGTGATCCTTTCGGCCCTCCTTCTTCTTCCCTCTCTTATGCTCGTCCTTGAAGCTTAGTGGAGCAAGGAAGGACTGATCCAGTGCTTTGGAGGCTGATCAACCTTCCATGTGGTGCTTTGGAGCTTAACGATGTGATATGGTATATGTATATGATATGTTTTGAGGATGGTTGTGGTCATACCTCAAAAGGAATGTGGCTACTGTCGTAACTTAGTTTCACTAGTGTTGTGCATATATACCAAGGCAGACTAGGTTGTTTTGTAGTTGGACATTATATGTCACTACGGAAGACTCGGACTGACCAAGGGTGTGGAGAGAACATAGAAGTTCGGCTCCTTTTAGATCTTGTATGTCACTAGTTTTAACTTAGAAGTGGTCAATTGGAGCATGAGTGGTATACCTCATCTCCATATGACATAATAAAAGATGTAACACAGCCATGTAGTGTATTTGCTTAGGGTCAAATACGAATACCATTGGATGAACCCTTTGCCTTATCTTTGTACTGATTTATTGAATTATAATACGATAAGAGAATTCAACTGTTATACATGTTCTTCATATTCCTTATTAAAGTAATAATTGTCTACTGCTCAGTGGTAACTGCTTAGTTTGATTAAGCTGTGCTGGCTGCTTACTAAATATTGTTTAGTTGAATCTGATCAACCTGATAAGTATGTTATCTAGCTGCTTTAATCTACTTGTACTTTTAATACGCATTGGAGGAGAGTTATATCTATCACTGGGACATTTGGTCTCACCTTGTGGGTTTCCATATTTTTTAGTTGGTCATTCACGATGAGGTAGAGATTGTGCGGTTGAGGCTGAGCAGCAAGAGGAATAGTAGCTGAGTAAAGGTTGGATGCACTACTATAGAACCTACCTTTAGTGTCGGTTATTTAAAGCCTTTAGTGTCGGTTTCTAAGTGACACCTATGTGGGCGACACTAAAAGTCCACCCATTAGGCGTCAGTTCCAAAACCGACGCCCAAACTCTTCGCGCGCCACCGGAAGTGCGCCATCAGGGGACAATAGGCGTCAGTTATTATATAAGAAACCGACGCCCAAAACTTTCGCGCCACAGAAAGGGTGCCATCTTGGCCACTATCAGTGTCGGTTATTTACAAATAACCGACGCCATATATTAGGAAATATACGTCGGTTATTTGTAAAAAACCGACACTAGAACATTATGTGTCGGTTTTTTACAAATAACCGACGCCCAAACCCGCACCATCTTGGCCACGGCCGTGCTGTCCAGCACGGCCGTGTTGTTAAGGAAATAGACGTCGGTTTATTGTAGGAAAACTGACACTATATCATTATGTGTCGGTTATTTACAAATAACCGATGCCTATTGTTTTTTTTTCTTCTATCAGTCTGCAAACCTGTTGTAGCTGGTCGTAGGATGAGAAACCTGTTCAGTTCAGTTATAAACTGCAGGTTTTACGACATCCATTGATATCAGCCGACAATAGGCCGCAAAGCTACAAAATTAACAATAAAAGAGTTCCATTCATTCACACATTTATAAACATTCACACATGCTAGCAATCTGTAGTTCCATTCATTCACATTCACACATGTAGAAACATTCATATAGCAACGAACACTTTCATTCATTTTCACTCAGATACATGTAGAAACATCCAGACATGTAGAAACATTCACACATATATTATAATTCAGAAATTCATTTACAAAGTATCATTGTTTAGTCATTATTCTCTATCAGGATCCCAATTATATTTTAAAGCCCCCACTAATTGTATGGTTGTTTCCCATTCTTCGATTACTTCATTTAATTCTCCCATCGTATAGGGAGCATTAACATTTGGTAAGTCCTTTCCTATAATGGGGTCAGCTTTAAACACCTGTAAAGAGAATGATGTATATATATAATTAATGAGCTATAAATAAGATTGATATATTTCGATCATATTATCTAATGAGACTATATAATACTTGAGCAATACATTCGATATCCAGTGCGGCATGTTTGATAATCATGTGCATATATCGCATGACATAGTATTCACATGCCCATCCGTTGTCTTGTGTAGCACACTATAAATACAAACATACAAAATATTAACAAATACAACTAATTAAGCATTGTTCACATAAATAATATATACATATATTGCAGTCGGGAACTTACTTTCACGTTCTTCCAAATTATTAGCTGGTTCTTTTTCGTGGGGACCTTTCCTCCAGCCTTTTTGTACTCCTCAAAACCCCTACATGTTAATGTCACACAGAGCATTGCAAATAAATAGTAATTAATAACATATGTTAACGGATATGAAAAATGAAATATTTCTCACCGAAATATTGCCATTTTCATTATGTGTCCAAATCTTGTATTCAATTTACCCCCCTTAGGATATAGATAATACACAGTGAACGTCTCGGGGGCAATAACCAATAACTCCCAATGCCTACCCCTAGAGGAGAAAAAGTTAAAATTAATAACTCAAAATCCACAATAAAATGTAATTTTCTTAAGTCCAAATTATAATAAGCAAAGTAAACTTACTCTACATTGAATGGAGCCATTATCACCGTCTTCTTTTTTACAACAAAAATTGAAAAAGCCTCACAGCAGTATTGTTGAACTGATGTAGGGTCTTTAGCTACTAGACTAATCAAGGATGGAATCAAAAATCCTACATGTTTGAATCCAAAATCTGCACATATGTTGTCTAAGTAGCTGCAAAATATGTATTAATTACGCATGCATTAATAAATAAGAAACTAGATCACCAGATCATACACAAGGTATATGGATATATAAAGAATATCTCACCTTATCCATAGCTCTATCACAGATGTATTTAGCCAATCATATCGAAACAACTCCAAAATATCTTATATAAATAGTTTTGTTTCGTATGACTGACCTGTAGAATCTGAATTAGAAGAAACAATTATAGGGGAGTTTATATCATGTTCCCCTAACCATACTGCCATACCCCTACAGTTAGGACCTAACGGGACAGGTAGGTCCTGTGGAACCCAACTAGGTAATGCAGGAGGTGGAGGTGGAGGCCTAGATGTTGTGGGTGTCTTCTTTTTAACCTGTATATATATATATATATATATATATATATATATATATATATATATATATATATATATATATATATATATATATATAAAATTTCAGATCAACTGCCAGCATATACACACACTAACAATTGAACGTAATGTAAATTTACCACACCTTTTCAGTAAAGAAGACATACTCTTTTTCCCACAATATCACTCCGCCTACTGCCTCACTAAGCGTTTCACAATCGGGGTGGGCATATGGCAGTGGAAGATCCATCCACTGGGGGAATATATGTATCAGGCTCATCCGAATCCAACCAGCTGGTACTGGAGACCCGTGACACGTTTCCCCTGGTAGGGATGGGTAAGCCGACGCCTCTGCCACGACATATTCTTTACTTTTTAGACGGCATAGCTTCAACCCCTACAAATTTTTGTGTAAAGAATGTTATATACATATATACATATCATCTTTTTCTTAAACGACTACAATTTCATATATACGTATCATCTTGAATTAAAAAACTAGTTACTATGTCATAAAAATACTTACAGTGGATGTGCTAGGTGGTGGTTCTACATGATTACTCCCAACCTCTACATTAGGAGTAGGAGTAGAGTCTGCAGTAGGTATTGTCTGGTAAGTGGCAGTCTGAGATGCCTGCCACTTTTTCATTGCTTCTTCGAGTTTTTCTTCGAGTTTCCTGTCAAATAGATTATCCACCTATACATGGATAAAAGAAACGTCAAATTCTAATTTTTGAATTCTCTTTTATAGTAACATTATAAAGAAAGAATATGTTACCTCTTCTTGTGAAAGTCCCACTTTTGGGACATGTTTGCGCTGGGATGACCCAAAAAAGATTTGATGCCCACACCAGTGCCTGCAGCCCTAACACATCTAGGATGCTCTGGGTTACCCAGAGAAACTGTCAATTCATCCTTTGTTCCCTCAGGGATGAACTTTCCTTGTTTCCTCAGCTCGTGCAGCTCCCGCTAATCACCAAAACAAAAATTTGTACTTAATTAAACAACACAAATAATCAATATTCGAATGATTGCTGTAAGAGTTGTATTTTACCATTTTTGCAGCCGCCTCAGCAGTTGCGGCCGTAGGTATTTCTCCCTTCTTATTTTGCCTCCCAGCTATCCAGACATCATGGCGAGGCAGAGGTGTGCTACCTATGGTAGAGGACTCCTGAGTAGCAGTAGACTGAGCAGCAGTAGCCTCAGCCTGTAGTCTTTGGCGAACGCCTGCATACCCCTTTGGACCCATTGTGTGGTCATGCACATTCAGTGCACACCTTGATCTTTGTGCCTCACTGAGGGCCTAGTTAGTATGCAAATTAATGATTTGGTTAGTAACACTAAATGTTAATCTTGAATAAGTGAATACAACATATATTAATTAATGAGATTGACGCCTAATACCTTGAATTCATCAGTTTGTCTTGAAGCGACAAACGCGTCCCATTCTTCTTTGTCCAGGAAGTTCCACTATTCAGTGGTTGTCTTCTTCCTCATGTCGACTTCTTTTATGTATTCTCTGGTGAGATTTGTCCTATAGTTCCTTAGGACTCTCCCACAGCGTTACATCACGCATTTATGATGCAGCTTTTCATCCAATTCAAATATACTCTGCAAAATAGAATTGCTATTAACTAGTATCCAAAAATTTAGTAATCTACAAAATAGAATTGCAAATTAATAATAACTCACGCATAAATCCCTCCATATTAAATCTTTCTTCTCCTTAGAAACTTTATGCCAAGAATCTAAGCGACAACCGCAATGGCTACGAGTAACAAACCCAAGATATGAAATAAATGAATTGCGATTCACACCACATGCATTTCCTGCATTATCGAAATCCACACAAGTTTGGGTCCATTGCCCTTTTGCGAAACTAACTTCTTCATCATAGTGATGCCCCTTCTCTTGTCAACTTTTTGGTGTTGTTGATCAAGTGCCTCAAGTGCTTCAGCTGGTACCTGTGCATCATCAACCTAAAATTTGAAAAAATAATTCAAATTTACAAGATATAACTATAAATGGACATATACATATAAATATATGATATATTTTTAAAACTTACATTGTGAGGTGGCGCATTGATGTCCTCACCCTCACGGTAGTCATTAGCACGGTCATCAGGAGAATGGTCAGCCATCTGCAAATTCACATTCAAATTGTAAAGTTCACATTGTAAAGTAGTAATTCAAAGTGTAAAGCTCACATTGTAAAGTAATTCAAATTGTAAAGCTCACATTGTAAAGTAATTCAAATTGTAAAGTATCCATTCTATGATCAAAGAGAAAAACAAGTATATATTAGGACAAGATTAGGCCAACAAATACATGTGATGTCATTCTTATATATAATAAATGTGTACCACCTATCCCATTCTTGAACACCTAATCTCACTAGTAAGTGTATAATGTGTATTGGGGTTTCGAGAAAATTTCGGCAGCATTTCCCCGCTGTTCTCCAAGTACATATGTACTTAGAGAACAAATGGGGAAATGCTACCGAAATTTTCTTGAAAACCCAATACACATTATACACTTACATCCTAAGTGAGATTAGGTGTTCAAGAACAGTCCCAAACCGGGGACTATCCAAGATTTACTCCTAATGAGTAAATCTTGGATGGGGTTCTAGGCTAATGAGTACATATCCACATTAAATCTCACATTGTAAAGTTCACATTCACATTGTAAAGTAATTCAAATTGTAAAGTATCCATTCTATGATCAAAGAGAAAAACAAGTATATATTAGGACAAGATTAGGCCAACAAATACATGTGATGTCATTCTTATATATAATAAATGTGTACCACCTATCCCATTCTTGAACACCTAATCTCACTAGTAAGTGTATAATGTGTATTGGGTTTTCGAGAAAATTTTGGCAGCATTTCCCCGCTGTTCTCCAAGTACATATGTACTTAGAGAACAAACAGGGAAATGCTATCGAAATTTTCTTGAAAACCCAATACACATTATACACTTACATCCTAAGTGAGATTAGGTGTTCAAGAACAGTCCCAAACTGGGGACTATCCAAGATTTACTCCTAATGAGTAAATCTTGGACGGGGTTCTAGGCTAATGAGTACATATCCACATTAAAGCTCACATTGTAAAGTTCACGTTCACATTGTAAAGTAATTCAAATTGTAAAGTATCCATTCTATGATCAAAGAGAAAAATTAAGCTCACATTATAAATTAAGCTCACATTGTAAAGTTCACATATTCAGAAAAAATAAAAACGTATAAAACAAAACATATATACCTCTAATATTGCGATTTTTTATCAATTAACAATCCTTCATTGTGATCTCCGCGCACATACAAGTCATCATTAGCTTCAATATTTGTTGGTGTTGGCAACCCAACTGAGAATGGACTGGAGTCATCATACTTATCATAGTATTGTTCTTCATCTATAGGATCTTCAACGAATTGTCTTTTACCATGAAGAACAACCGACCATTTATCATTTGCAGGATCATCGATATAAAATACTTGTTTCGCCTATGATGCCAATATAAATGGTTCAGCCTTCTCGTCAATCTTTTCAAAGTTCACTAAAGTGAAACCCAATTCATCCACTATAACTCCTTTGGTGTTATCAACCCAATTACATTTGAAGAGAGGAATTCTGAAATCTATGTAGTCAAATTCCCATATGTCTTCAATGACACCGTAATATGACATTTTAGCTTCACGTGGACTCTTATCCTTTGCACTTGCAAAAAACATAGTCGATGCTTGAAGGGCGACCCCACTATTTTGGACGACACTCTTATCATCTTGGCGCTTTGTGTAATATGTGAATCCATTAATGTCATACCCTTCATAAGACATAACAGTCAACTTTGGTTTAAAGGCGAGGCATTTGATAGTTTCAGTAATATCATCTGGTGTTTGAGATAGTTGATGTAAGACTTTATCTTCAAACCACTTAATAAAAGTCTTGTTATGCTCTCTAGAAATCCACGTTGTATTCGCTCGAGGATATTGTCTTTTGATGAAATTGGTATGTTCCTCGATATAAACGTTCACTTCGTCCATGTGGTGTAAAATATACAAATGACCTTATTCCAACTGCTCATGGCTGATTACTTTCACACGTGATCCCAAAATTCCTTTTCCAAATAGCTCGTCAATATTCTTGTCATTATCAGGAGTGTCATTACCACTGAGAAAGTCATTGCAGAAATCCATAACCTCTCTTGCCACATAACCTTCAATTATACTCCCTTCAGGCCGATAGAGGTTTCGAACATCACCTTTGAAAACGCTCATGTATCGTTCAAAGGGATACATCCAATGCAAGAAAACCGGTCCCAAGATTTTCACTTCCCTAGTCAAGTGGACAACAAGATGTACCATGATATCAAAGAACGAAGGAGGAAAATACATCTCAAGCTGACATAGGGTAACAACCACTTCTCTTTGTAAATTATCGAGAGTCTCAGGGTCAATAACTTTGCTACAGAGACTGTTGAAAAAGAAACAAAGTCTGGTGATTGCAAACCTTACATGCTTCGGCAATATAGATCGAATTGCCACGGGCAATATTTGTTGCATTAGAGTGTGACAATCATGAGATTTAAGACCTATCAACTTCAAATCTTTCATTGATACCAAACTACGGATGTTGGATGAGTAACCATGTGGCACCTTAACATTTACCAAGCATTCATAAAAAGCTTTCTTCTCCTTTCTAGACAACGTGTAACAAGCGGGAGGTAAGTATGTTCTTTTATTACCCATTTCACGTAATTCTGTTAATTCTGACCTTATTCCCATTTCACGTAGGTCCAGTATGGATTTTATCCCATCTTTAGTCTTACCTGGTATATTTAACAGAGTACCAATGATGCTATCACAGACATTTTTCTCAACGTGCATTACATCGATACAATGTCTGACTGTCAAAGAACTCCAATAAGGAAGATCCCAAAATATTGACTTCTTCTTGAATGAAGAATTGTCACTCCGTGTAGTACATTGTGATCTCTTACCAAATTCATTGACAATGTCTTTTACTCTTTCATAAACAACCTCCCCTGGTATAGGTTTAGGTGCACTCCGTTCCTCATTCAATCCATTGAATGCTTTGCGCTTCCTACGATACGGATGGAATTTTGGAAGAAACCTTTGATGACCGAGATATACATTCTTACCACCATGTTTTAGTCTTGTTGAATCAGTGTTCTCTTCACATATAGGACACACTTTAGCTCCTTTGACACTATATCCAGACAAATTCCCATATGCTGGAAAGTCATTAATAGTGCAAAACAACATAGCATGCAAACGAAATGTCTCTCTTCATGAAGCATCATAGGTCATCACACCTTCACCCCCAGAATTTCTTTAAGTCATCAATCAGAGGTTCAAGATAAACATCGATGTCATTTCCAGGTTGTTTAGGGCCCTATATCAACAACGAAAACATTACATACTTATTTTTCATACACAGCCATGGAGGAAGATTGTATATAACAAGCATGACTGGCCAAGTGCTATGTTGGCTGCTCAATGTCCCGTACAGATTCATCCCGTCTGTACAAAGCCCAAGTCTTAGATTCTTGACTTCTTTACCAAATTCAGGGTACAATAGATCAATCCTCTTCCACTGTGGGGAATCAGACGCATGTTGTAGGATCCCATCACTGTTTTTCTTAAGATCTGCATGCCACCTCAAATTCTTCGCATCTATCGGATTGGCAAACAAGCGTTGAAACCGTGATATTATAGGTAGATATCACATCACCTTGACAGGAGAACCAGTTTTGGACTCCCCCGAAGTCGTCAATTTATACCGTGACGCACCACATTTTGGACAATCTTTCAAATCCGCATAGTCCTTTTGAAATAATACACAATCATTCGGGCATGCGTGTATCTTCTTGGTATCCATTCCCATTGGGCGCAACAATTTCTTTACCTGGTATGTTGAGATTGGAAGCTCGTTTCCTTCAGGAAGCATTTCTTTCAACAAAGACAGCAATGACGTGAAGCTTTTGTCGCTCCATCTATTGTTAGCTTTCAACTTATACAATCTCAACACAGCACTAAGCTTCGTAAACTTAGTACAACCTGTGTATAACGGCATCTCAGCATCATGCACAATGTTTCTAAAAATGGGAGGTAGATCGGTGTGCTCTACCCCACAACTATCCAGCATCGCATCAATGATGTCTACTGGAAATGGTTCATTCACATCTATGTCATCATAGGCAGTTTCTTCTTCCACACAAGCACTGCTATCGACATCCACTGGTTTCGGGTTTGAAATCTCTCCATGCCAGTGCCATTCTGTATAGCCTTGTATAATCCCGTTGCACATGACATGAGTTTTGATTTCGTCACCAGTGTTGACTTTCAAGTGGTTACCGCAATGCCTACATGGACAGTAGAACCTATCTCCAGGTTGTTTCCTATATTCCTCGGCAAATCTAATAAACTGGTCAAGACCAGAAATAAACTCTGGGGTGCAGCGATTGCGAATGGACATCCATGATCTATCCATTCTATGATCAAAGAGAAAACAAGTATATATTAGGACAAGATTAGGGTCTAGGGTTAACAAATACATGTGATGTCATTCTTATATATAATAAATGTGTACCACCTATCCCATTCTTGAATACCTAATCTCACTAGTAAGTGTATAATGTGTATTGGGTTTTCAAGAAAATTTCGGCAGCATTTCCATGTTGTTCTCCAAGTACATATGTACTTAGAGAACAAACTGGGAAATGCTGCGGAAATTTTCTTGAAAACCCAACACACATTATATACACTTACATCCTAAGCGAGATTAGGTGTTCAAGAACAGTCCCAAACTGGGGACTATCCAAGATTTACTCCTAATGAGTAAATCTTGGATGAGTTTCTAGGCCAACAAATAATGTGTTGTCATTCTTATACCTAAAATCCTAGTTCTTCAAGTTAGGGTGATTATTGATGTCTTTAAAAGCATGATTGGCAATTTAGGGAAAAGTTCATCATTTACATTCCAAGCATGTCACATGTGTGCATTACAGTTCATCATTAAGCAAAAGAAGGGTGATTAGGATTGTCACCAAGAATATAGCTAAACTATTAAACAATGATTATAGCTAAACTATTAAACAATAGACTTGCCACACATAAAACACCCTATACAACTATAAAACAAAAAATTATTAAGTATATATGCATGATACAATAACTATTTTGCATCACATTACAACAGACTTATCATTGATACCTTACTAACTTATTGCTACATTTACATATCATCACTTGATCAAAAATTACAGCAGTACATTTAACCAAAGTATGCATTCTAAAATCTATGTCATGATTAGTTACATAGAACATGTATATATTGTATAGACAATAGAGGATTCAGCTCAGTAGAAGCACAAAATAAGTACCTAAACCCTAAAATCACACCTTTTTAGCATTTATTCTATGTACATCAATATGTGTATGACCAGGCAGGCACCTTGAGAGAAGTAAATAAATTAAAAAAAAAGAAAAACACCCAGCAGTAGGGCAAGCAGCTTGAGAGAAGAGGAGCAGAGGAAGAAGAAGAAGGCAGGCTAGGGTGGGCACCTTGAGGAAAGAGGAGAAGCGGCCGGTCCTAGCAGCTGCCGACAGCGAGGAGAGGAGCGGCGGAGAGGGCGGCGAGGCGAGGAGAGGAGCGGCCGGTCCTAGCTGCTACCGGCGACGGCGGAGAGGGCGGCCGGCGGGCGGGCGGTGATAGCTTCTCGCAGCGACGGCGACAATGGCGATGACGCCGACGAAGGAGCGGCGGCGACGAGCAGGGAGGGGCGGCGGCGGCGGCAGGGAGTAGCAAGAAATCGCTGGAGGTTAGGAGGTTAGGGAAATCGATCGGGAATGAATGAAACAGGGAAAGGGGAAGAATCGGTCGCTGGTGAGCTACTAAGTTCACAATAGGTGTCGGTTATTTAAAAAAACCGACAACTAAACCTATAGTGTCGGTTATTTAGTTATGAACCGACACCTATACTAAGTGTCGATTATTTAAGAAAACCGACAACTAAACCTATAGTGTCGGTTATTTAGTTATGAACCGACGCCATATGTAAAATTTTGGAGCCAATTTTTTCAATGGAATTTTGGGTTTGGCGGTTGAGTTTAGGTGTCGGTTTTTTATTAATTAACCGACACTTATTAAAGCGGTACCCGTGTATGGGCTCCCTAAGTAGATTGGATGTCGGTTTATGTTATCAACCGACACTGTAGACATTAGGTGTCGGTTTTTGTAAACAACCGACACCTTGAAAAGTGGCTTTATAAGCCATTTCTGTAGTAGTGATGAGCTACTTTTGTTTTGTAGTAGAGTCCTATGTGTCATCCCTATACTCTCAAGTCCTTTTGGGAGTTTTGTAGACATTGTATATCGAGAGGATATTTTGTCTAGATGCCTTTGTTGTACATATATGGCATGTATGTATGTGAACATGTTATCATATCTACATGTTCTGTCCAGTGAGCCAGTAGATAATGTTATGTAATAACTCTTTGGCATGCATTATATATATATATATATATATATATATATATATATATATATATATATATATATATATATATATATATATATATAGGTGGCTTTTTTGGACTTGTATGTGATAAGTTTTTGCTTTTGTTCTCATGAGGAAAAAGTCTTAATTTTCCTGTCTTTTTTTGGTAACCTGGTTGTTTAGCATAATTCTACACTTTATTTTGAGTAATCTTGCTTTGTGGTGCATGGAGCATCATAGTTTGGTTGGTATCAGAGCTCTAGGTTCACTGAGTCTATAGAGACATAGGACTAGGGTTGTGTATGTTCTAGTGTCCTCCAGTCTGTTAATGGTTACTTCTGCTTATGTATAAGAAGAATAAGAGAATAAAAGATGGCTAGAGAACACGAGGAACATGCCACTGCACCAGGAGATGGTGCTAGGAGGTAGGAAAGGGTTGATGGAGTGCCTGAGATGCCCTAGTTTGACCCTACAGTGGTGGCCAATACCACTTTCCAGTCCATGTTTGGACAGCTCATGTCCATGATGACACACATGGAAGACAAAATCCTCGTTCCTCAAGCGAGAGCATCAGTCCCCAATGTGGAATCTTTCGATTCTGGGAAGGCCTTTGAAAGTTTGAGGTGTGTAGGAGTGTGGAGTATGCGGGTATTGTAGACCCAGTGGATGTAGATTTGTGGTTGATGGAGTTGGATAAGGCCTTTAAGATCTGCAACATCCCCAAAGAGGATAAGGTGAAGCATGTTGTGTATTTGTTGAAGGGGAGATCTGGCCACTAGTGCTCCATTGAGGAGGAGAAAAGGCTAATTGTGTGATCAGTTGGTAAGAGTTTTGATGGGAGTTTGTGAGTCAGTACTTTCTGAAGACCTATCTTGATAAGAGATCAACCAGTTCGAGAAGATTCAATAGGGATCCATGACAGTCAATGAGTATTAAGCCAAGTTTATGGAGCTTCTGAGGTTTTGTCCTCACATGGCTGCTAGAGACAAGGAGAGGATCAGACAGTTTGAGAAAGGTTTGAGTACAAAGTTGACAACACTGATGTCATCCCTAGAGAATAGAGAGAAGTTCGCCACGTTTGTGGAATCACTCGAGAGCGTGGAATGGTCAGTGGTAGAGAAGTGTGAGATGAAGGCCAAGAAGAGGCATGCCCAACATCAAGGATAGTCATTTGGAGGCTTTAAGAAGCCTAGTTTCTCATCACCACAATCATAGTAGAGGTTAGGTGTGCAGACCCAGTGGTCACCAAGTAAGGGTAAAGGCCACAATTTTCCACCAACAAGAGTCCACAACTTGGCATCAGTGTCAGTGGAGGGGCTATCTAGGCTACAGTACGAGACTAGGACATGCCACAAATGTGGATGAGTAGGACATCTGAGGTGGGCATGTCTGATTAAGGATGATGAGGTGACCCAACAATTGAGACAGAGTCAACAGGGCTCACAGAGGCAACAATTTAGTAACGGTGGTGGCCGAGGATGTGGATAGTTGTTACAAGATCGTTCTTCTGGATAGGTCAGCAGAGGATAGGACCGACAACAAGAAATAGCTTGATTCTAAGTGATGAGTCAGCTGGAAGGAGTGGTCAACCCGCAAGTTGTAATAGGTCAAATGGATTTATTTAATTCTAATTTGTCTTCCTCTTGCTTTATATCTATTCTGGTTGACCCAGGTGCAAAATACTCTTTTATCACTCAGAAAGTGATTGCTAGTTGTTCTTTACATGTTAGTCGTAGACTTGATAGGCTTCATTTAGAAATCCCATTGGTTGGTTCCGTAGAGATATGGGAGGTGTGTCCTTCCTGTGTCCTTTCTTTTTCAGGACATAACATTCAAGTGGACCTCATACCACTTGACATGCATGGATTTGATGTGATCCTTGGAAAGGATGACTTGGAGAAGTATCGTGTGGTCTTGGAATGTATTTCCAATGTGGTGACATTCGTCAATGGTGATGTGATGTGGGTATTCCAAGGAGATAGGAAGATCCTTCTAACATCTCTAGTGTCAGCGATGGTGGTAGAGAAGTTGATGACACTGGGGTGCAAAGCATTCTTGGCACATGTGATAGATACCAAGGGAGGGAGTCATAGTATCTAGGAAGTGCCAGTTGTCTGTGAGTTCAAGGATGTGTTTCTAGACGAGTTCCCTGATGTTCCCCCACCTCGAGAGATTAATTTTGAGATCAATCTAGTACCCACCTAGAGGATAGCACAGACATTGTACATGATGGCGCCTGTTGAGATGGCATAATTGAAGAAACAGTTGTAAGAGCTGTTTGAGAAAGGTTTTATTAGACTGGGAACATCTCAGTGGGGTTCTCCCATTCTATTTGTGAAGAAGAAAGATGGATCCATGAGGTTGTGGATTGATTATAGATAGTTGAACAAAGTAACAATAAAGAACACGTATCCCTTGTCGTGGATTGATGATCTGTTTGACCAGTTACGAGGTGTTGTGGTGTTTTCCAAGATAGACTTGAGGTCTGGATATCACCAGTTGTGGATCAAGGTGGATGACATACCAAAGTCAGCTTTTAGGGCAAGGTATGGTCACTACGAGTTCGTGGTTATGCCTTTTAGGCTAACAAATGCACCGACATTGTTCATGGACTTGATGAATAGGGTGTTTCATCCTTATCTTGATCAATTTGTGGTGGTGTTTATAGATGATATTTTGATATACTCTATAGACAGCCAACAACATGAACAATCATCTACCCAGGCATTGACTTTGTTGAGACAACACCAGTTGTACGCAAAGTTAAGCAAGCATGAGTTTGAACTGAAGGAAGTGTCCTTTCTTGGACATGTGATATATGTTGAGGGTGCTCATGTAGACCACAAGAAGTTTGAATCTGTGATAGAGTGGGAACAACCAAAGTCGCTGATAGAAGTTTGTAGTTTTCTGGGTTTAGCGGGCTACTATAGGAGGTTCATAAAAAACTTCAGTGCCATAGCATTACCCCTAACAAAGCTAACCAAGAAAGAAGTACCTTTTGTCTAGGATGACAAGTGTTAGTATGTCTTCTAATTGTTAAAAGATAAGCTGACTAGTGTTCCAGTGTTGGTTCTGCCTGAGCAAGGGAAATGATATATCGTCTTCCTGAGTTGCGTCTAATGCAAGACAATAATGTGATTTGTTTTGCTATGTGACAACTTAAGAAACACAACTAGAAGTACCCAACCCATGATCTAGAGCTTACAGTAGTGTTCCATTCCTTGAAGATCTAGAGGCACTACCTTTATGGTGAGAAGTGCCAGATTTTCACCAACCACAAGAACCTCAAGTACATCTTTTGACAGCAAGAGTTGAATATGTGGTAGTGTCACTGGATGGAGTTAATCAAGGACTATGATTGCATCATAGACACACATAAAGGGAAGTTGAACATGGTGGCAGATGCTTTGAGAAGGAAGTCTTCATCATCATTTGCTAAAAGGTGCAATTATTCTCCTTGGTGTGTCATAAGAGAGACATGTTGGGGTCCTTGCATAAGATGAATGTGGAGTTGGAAGTGTCCAAGTTAGCAAAGTTGTTGGCACATCTATAGGGGAAGCTTATGTTGAGTCAGAAGGTCTGAGATGCTCAACAGAGTGATAGAGTGATACAGCAGATGCAAGCAGAGTTTGACAACAAGAAGCATGATGGTTGCCACAAGGCAGAGGATGGGATAGTATGTTATCACAACAAAGTTGTGGTTCCTGATGTTGACAATCTGAGGAAGATAGTTCTGGAAGAAGCTCACTCTTTAATGTACGCATCTAGATAGCACCAAGATGTACCACAATATTAAAGATCTGTATTGGTTACCTAGCTTGAAGCATGATGTGGCTGAGTTCATTGCAAGGTGTCATGTGTGTCATCAAGTTAAAGCAGAGCATTAGAAGCTGGCAGGAACTTTACAACCATTTCCTATATCACAGTGGAAATGGGATCATGTTACAATGGGTTTTGTGGTTGGTCTGCCTAGGACAACCAAAGGTCATGATTCTATTTGGGTGATCATTGATAGGTTAACCAAGTCAGTGTACTTTTTGCATGTGAAGACCATGTATGCAGCAGAGAAGCTTGCACACATATATGTAGATGAGATTGTTAGTTTGCATGGTATCCTAGCTACCATCATGTCTGACATAGGTCCTCAGTTCACCAGTCACTTTTGGGAGCAATTACACACGGCTATGGGTACACAGTTAAGGTTCAACACTGCATTCCACCCACAAACAAATACATAGTCTGAGAGGACGATATAGACTTCAAAAGATCAGCTGAGAGCCCGTGTCTTACAATTTCTGGGCAGTTGGGGTGTGCACCTCCGTTTGATAGAGTTTTCTTATAATAATAGTTATCAAAGGAGTATTGATATGGAACCTTATGAAGTGTTGTATGGGAGACATTGCAAGTCTCCGTTGTGTTAATATGAGATTGGTGAGTATTAGCTTTTGGGTCCTGAGCTTGTACAATAGACAAAAGAAAAGATTAGAGTGATTCAACAATAGTTGAAGGTAGCACAAGACAGGCATAAGTCATACATAAATAATTGACATAGATTGTTGGAGATTCAAGTGGGAGATAGAGTGTATCTCAAGGTCTCTCAGTGGAAAGGTGTTTTGAGGTTTGGAAAGAAGGATAAGTTGGCTCCTAGGTATATGGGACCTTACCCTATGGTGGCACATGTTAGAAAGGTATTCTATAAGTTGGAGTTGCCACCTAAGTTGCACATGTTACATCCACTATTCCATGTGTCTATGTTCAGGAAGTGCCAACCAGATACTGAGTTGGTGTTGCAACCTGTGGAGGTTGAGTTGGAAGAAGATATGGCATATGTTGAAGGACCCGTGTTGATCCTTGATAGAAGAGTGAAGAAGTTGAAGAAGAAGCACATAGTGTTGGTGAAGGTTCTATGTCATCACTGTGGCATTAAGGCATCCACATGGGATCTTGAGGAAGAGTTATATAGGAAGTACCTATCTTTTTTCACGTAGGATTTTGGGGACGAAATCCTTGTTAGGGGCCCCTGACCTAGCTTTTTGGGCTAACCTTGTTTTCTTTGCTTGATTAGATGATTAGAACCTTGATCTAATCATTTGAGATTTTTTTTAACATGTGACAAGCTTATGGTTTCAGTTTCATCATGTTTGGATGATGTTTTGAGCTATGTATACTTGTTTTGGACCAAGTCAATTTGTCATATGTTGAGTGTGCATGTAGTGCTTTAGCATCATGAGAGAGAGGATGACACTATGGGGTGCCTTGTTGGACCTTGGTTGATGTGGTGGCATCATAGATGATGTTTGGGTTTCTAGGGTTTTGACCTTGGTGATGTGTATCGACCTTGAGCTCATATCGTTGTGTTGTGACCCCAACACCCCACTTGGAGGTGTGTTGTGACTGTATCACCGGCCCTAGTTGATTCTTGTTTTGACCATGGATGTCTTGGTGTGGTTTGGTCGAGATGGTTGTCTCGTAGTGATGTGTTTTGACTAGGTTTTCTTGGTGGTCTTTTGTTGTGGTCAACACAAGGTACCTTGATGTTTGTTTCGACCTCTAGGGTGGTGGTGACCCATGTGGTTGAAAACCCAGCTAGGTTTTATCACCATAGGTGCATGCATATGTTTAGTGGTTGCATGGTTGTTTTCTTGATGGACAAGTGTCCCTTTGGTTCCCTCTTGTGTTGACATCTTACACCTACCTTACTTCCCTCCTCGTTTGAGTATATAACCCCTCTCTCCTTCATTCAATTGATCCTTTCGGCCCTCCTTCTTCTCCCTTCTCTTTTTCTCATCCTTGGTGTTTTGGATGCCAATCAACCTTGCATGTGGTGCTTTGTAGCTTAATCACCTTCCTTGTGGCAATTCTTGGTGGTTTCTCTTCTTGGTAAGTGGTTCTACCTTCTTGAGCACATTTTTCCTTTGGATCCCACCTTCCTTCTTCTCTTTTCTTGGATGTATACTATCGATCATCCATGGTGGTCATCTTTAGAGAAACTCCTCATCACAAGGGTCGTAGACTATGTTTGACATGGTGGTACCTGAGTGAGAGGAAGCTCTCTTCATTCTCCTTTCTTCTTTTAGTTCGGCCTAGGGTTTCTTTCCCTCTCCTCTTGAGCTATCTTTAGACCATGTTGTTCTTCTCTTTTGAGGTGATCTTTTGGCCAAAGTGCTAATCCAAGTTGGGGTATCTTCTTCTCTCTTGGAGCCTTTGATCTTGGATCTTGGATCTCTACTTTAGGCAGGTTATATAACACTCTTCCTTCTCTATTATTTCACTTTTATTACATGCATGTTGCTGTTCACAACTCTAAAACATGATCTTAGCATGCTAGAAGATATTATCATGATTTAGGGTTCAAGCCGTAATGATAATCTTCTGAGTTTTGCTTATAATCCTAAACCCTAATTTCCTTGCACCCGATTTTGAGATGAATGTGAGATAGATGGTTTTCTCTTGCCCCTTGATCTATGATTTCCATTAACATGCATGAAGCTCGAGTACTTTGGTGTAACATGGAATTTTGGTGCTATTTTACATGTATTGAATGTGAGTTTCACCTCTCTTAACAAGGTTCTTTCGAGGAGATTTCTATGATACATGTTTTAGGGTTTTGGCGATCATCTTTGTGTTGAATTGTTTCTTTCGATTTTGATGAGTTCCCCTTGGTGGTAACCTTATGTTTTGATCGTGGTTTATCTCTATTTTGAGGATGGTTATTTTCCCTTGTGGTCATTTGACCTTGGTGGTTACTACACCCTTGATTTAGTCTTGGTCAAGGCACATCTTTTGTGATGGTCGAGACACATGCTTTTGTTCATGGTCGAGGCACATGGTTTGCTAGTGGTCGATACACATGTTTGAGGGTTGGTCGATACACTCACATGAGTACATGATCACAAAATATGTGAGACATTGTAAGGTTGTTACATATGTACATGTAAATGTTGGTTGATACCTAATGTTGTTTAGATAGTTAATACGATAATGGTGTTGTTCTAATCCTAGTATGCTCCAAGATAGTGGGGGTTGATGCACCTAAGGTCTCTTGGTGATTATTGTCTTAGAAACCCTGATCATCTTTTGAGAAACCCTAATCCTAGAATATGCTATACTTGTTGACATCATTGGATGAATGGCATGTGATCATATTTTCTCTCTCCTACTTGTATGGATCTAACCTTGCAGATAGCTATGTGAATGCTATGGTAATCATTATGTGGTATAGGGTAATGGCTATGAGCCTTGATGAGGCATGATGAAAGCATAATGATGTGATGGTCTTATAACCTGGAAAAGGCTTAAAGCCTAGTAGAGGTCTTATCCTCCAATGATGTGATAAGGGATTTATATCCCATAGAAGTGTAATCATGGTGATGGACTTGTATGGTAGTATGATAATGTTGATGGCCTTGTGAGTGGCAATGCTACAAGTATCATGTGATGATGTGACAAGTTCACACTTTATATGTGTTATATCATCTGAAATTGTATTATGCCCTTATCTCTATAGAGTTTGTTTAGGGTTTGTACGTTGTAACTTGTTTGATGCTAAAAGATATCTATTTGGATTGACTAACAAAGTGAAACCCTAATCATCTAGTTGCCCTATGCTAGAGATCTGCCTTTAGCGTCAATACTTATTGGATGGTGAAATGATCTCTCCCTTAGTGGAAGCTCAGAGTCGTATATTCTTGAGTATAAGCATTTCACAGGATTGGTTGTGGTCATACCCTGGTAGGAGAACAGTCAAGGCCGTAACTCAATGATGTGATATAGTATATGTATATGATATCTTTTGAGGATGGATGCGATCATACATCGGTAGGAGTGTGGCTACGGTCGTAACTCAGTTTAACTAGTGTTGTGCCTATATACCAAGGCAGTTTAGGTTGTTTTGCAGTTGGACTTTATATGTCACTACGGAGGACTCAGACTGACCGAGGGTGTTGTGAGATCATAGGAGTCTAGACCCCCCTAGATATTATATGGAACTAATTTCGACTTAGCAATGGTCAGTTGGAGCATGAGTGGTATACCTCATCTCCTCAGGTCATAATAAGAGACATAACACAGCCGTGTAGTGTATTTGTTTAGGGTCAAATACAAATAACATTGGATGACCCCTTTGCCTTATCTTTGTACTGATTTCTTGAATTATAATGCAATCAGATAAATCAATTATTATACATATTCTTCATATTCCTTCTTAAAGTAATAATTGTTCTACTACTCAGTGGTAACTACTTAATTTGATTAAGCTGTGATACCTTCTTATTACATATTGTTTAGCTGAATCTACTAAACCTGATAAGTATCTTACTAGTTGCTATAATCTACTTGTGCTTTTAATGTACATTGGTGGAGGCTTATATCTCTTGCTAGGATGTTTGGTCTCACCCAGTGGGTTGTATTTCTTCTAGTCTCATTATGTCTGAGTAAATCTCTCTAGGGCATGGGAGTAGCCCCTTAGCCCGGTTCTATACAATATAATCAGTTATATTGCTCCATCGGAAAAATATATTCTCTCTATTTATGTGTGGTTATTTGGATGATCTGATATATTCTTATGGAGCGATATGACCATGGATCTCTATAAGAATGAAACAATAGACCCTTAATTGTGATGATCATCTTTTTATTCTTATTTTCATTATAATCCTTGGTGACGTGACCACCTGAGCCTTGAGTTTGAATGCCAATTTGAATTCACATACTTTTTGATATGACCATGGATAATGACATGTTGGACAGTTGGGCAATGATTCGTGAACACTGGGACCAACAAATTAACGGGAAGTCTGACCCTTGTGAGTTTGTCCATAAGGATATGTAACCACAAGGTCTTGATTTCATCCTTGGAGTTTATAATTTGATTAGTTGAATATGAATGTAGTTTTAGTGGTGATCTTTCGGACCCCCAGATCTTTATTTCTTGATTAATTGAACTTTATTTCAGCACTTTCATTTTTTCTCTTAGTATTAATAACTCTCTCAAATTGAAATTTAATTCTTGTTCTTGCGATCGGATTTGGATCTCGAATTTTTTTTTCTGCCATCCCTTGGATCGATACCTATCTATACTAAGTGGACTTGTTTTTCGCAACAAGTTGACCATCGGGTTAGAAGGTTAAACTCTAGGACTTTTCTTAGTGATTATTATGTGTACAACGACCCGCATCAATTTGACACCATTGCCAGGGACGACAAGATTATTTTTTAGATCTGGTTGCTTGTATATCTTGTATAATTTTGTTCATATTTCTCTAACTTGTATAACTTTAGTCTTGTTCTCTATCTTCTATTTTACAATTTCTTTTTTTAGATTTTTGTAAGTTTTTTGCCTACCAAGTAACATTCTGGTAGTGTATCTCCTCCTTCTGCTGAGTTTCCATTCCGGTAGTACTACTTTTTATTTTTATTTTATAATTTTTAATCTTGTTCCATAATTTATTTTTGTTTCATAATTATTTTAGCCTGTTCAATAACTTTTAGCCTTGTTCTATAGTTTCTTTCTTAGATTTTTTTATAATTTCTTTTTGCCTTTCGAGCACAATTTTGGAAGTGTATCTCCTCTTTCTGCTGAGTTTCCATTCCAACAATACTGCTTTGTAGTTTATATTTTTCATAATTTTAGTTTATTCCATAATTTCTTAGCTTTAAAATTTTTCATTCTCTTTGTAATTTTTGACTAACCCACGTTTCTTGTAATTTCTTGTTATCTTTCTCATCTCGTGTGTTAATTGACATATCTTTGAGGAATACTTTTCAAATGGAGTGGACATCTCAATATCCCCCGCAATGTTATTATTGTGGTCTTTACCACCATGCATCTCTTTCTTGTCTGACTTTACCCCATATGTATGGTAGCACCCCTTTTAATTACGAGCTCTTTCATCTTGGTGGATACAATGTGAATCCATATTTTTCTGAGAACCATTGTGGGGAACCTTTCTACCCATATTCTGAGGGGGGTATGATCAACATAATTTTAGAGGGTATGACCAACAGAACTTTGGGGGAAATGGACCTATTTATGATACCCAACATAATCCTCAATAAGAAGAGAAACTTAGGTCCCTAGAGAAGATGGCAGCAAAATTGATAACTAGACAAACCTTATTAGCCACTTTGTTGAAAGCCCAGTACCAAAACCCAAATGTTTCAAATATGCTCCCCCATGATTCGGTGACACCTTGTAATATTGAATCTTCCCACCATGATAGATGCAATGGAAATTACAATCCACCATCTTCTGAAGATTATTATGAGAAGCAATGTCACAATTAATATGAGGAGCACAAAGTCTAAGACTACCATGAGGGGTATGGTGAGGATGGCCAAAATTTTGGGGTGTATAAATCCTATGGTGAAACTCAATTTAATCCTAAACTAGAAGAGATACTTAAGGCCCTAGAGAATATTACAGAAGAAGGACAAGCAAAACTTGAATCCAGTCAATCCATGTTAGCTACCTTACTAGAGGCTCAATCACAAACTCCCCCTATAGATCTTGAGCAACCCAAGATGGTTCTTCCTGACGACGACGATCCTATTTTTGTGTCATATATGTCAGATCCTGAAGAAATAGCACAAACTATGGAGCCATATTTTGCATGTGATGAGGATGTTTGTATCCCTACCTTTCCTTTTGGGACTCTATTACTTGAATATGAAATGTCAAAGTAGAAGAGTCATTCTAAAGATCCAACAATTCCTCCCATCCTTAACATAAACCCATATTATTTATTCTCTTAATTTCATAATTAATTATGTTATTTTAGATTTTTCTCTTTAATTAGAGTTTTAATTATATTTTCTTGGGTTTTGTAGGAAAATGGCATAAATAATCTTGGAACATAATTACACAATTTGCAGCAGTCCTGAAATTCATGTATACCCGTCACCAAAGGTGACATAACATTTGCGTTCAAACTCCAAATTGAGGGTACACGTATTCATTAGAAAGGGTATTTAATTTCCTAAAAGAAAATCCTATTATTTGGACTACTTTTGTGCCTTTTAAGGGATAGAAATACATTCAAAATTTATGCTATGAGAATCTACATTAAAGAGAGTTACATGGTCAAGATAATTAAAGACAATCAACTTTTTATTTGACCAGATCTAGAAAATTCAAAAAGTCTCCCTATCTCCCCCCCTCTTTTGAGGGCATCTTACCCCCTTCCCCTCCTATAAAAGAGGGACTCTCCACTTGTAAAAGCATTCCATTCTTCATTCTATTTCATCCAGTTTTTAGTTGTAGACCACATCTTATACAATGTTGGATCTTATTTTAATTTGCATTTCTTCTAGTCTCATTATGTCTGAGTAAATCTCTCTGGGGCATTGGAGTAGCCCTTAGCCCAGTTCTATTCAATATAATCAGTTATATTGCTCCATCGAAAAAATGTCTTCTCTATGTTTATGTGTGATTTTTTGGATGATCTGATATATTCTTATGGAGTGATATGACTGTGGATCTCTGTAAGAATGAAACAATAGTCCCTTAATTGCGATTATCATCTTTTTATATTTTTAATCTTATTCTCGTTATAATCATTGGTGGCGCGACCACCTGAGCCTTGAGTTTGATCGCCATTTTGAATTCACGTACTTTTTGATATGACCGTGGATAGTGACATGTTGGACAGTTGGGTAATGATTCGTGAACGCCATGACCAACGGGTTCACGGGAAGTCCGACCCTTGTGAATTTGTCTGTAAGGACATGTAACCACAAGGTCCTGATTTGATCCTTAGAGTTTAGAATTTGATTAGTTGAATATGAATGTGGTTTTTGTGGTGATCTTCCGGACCCCTAGATCTTTATTTCTTGATTAATTGAGCTTTATTTCAACACTTTTATTTTTTCTCTTAGTATTAATAACTCTCTCAAATCAAAATTTAATTCTTGTGATCGGATTTGGATCTCGACTTTTGTTTTCCACCATCCCTTGGATCTATACCTATCTATACTAAGTTGACTAGTTGTTCACAACAAGTTGACAATCAGGTTAGAAGGTTAAACTCTAGGACTTTTCCTAGTGATTTTTGCATGTATAACGATCCACATCACTTGTATTTTGTAGTAGAGTCCTATGTGTCGTCTATGTACTCATGGGTCCTTGGGGGAGTTTTGTAGATATTGTATATCGAGATGATGTTTGCCCACATGCCTTTGTTGTACGGATATGGCATGTATGCATATGAACATGTTATCTGTACAAGTTGTGGCCAGTGGACAATGCTTTATAATAACCCTTTGGCATGTGTTTTTTTTTTTGTGTGTATATATATATATATATATATATAGGTGGATTTTTTGGACACAGATGTGATAAGTTTCAACTTTTGTGCTCATGAGGAAATGGTTTTAATTTTCATGTGTTTTCTGGTAACTTGGTCGTTTAGCATAATTCCGTGCTTTGTTTTGAGTAATCTCACTTTGTGGCGCGTCGGGGCGTGACATTCATTATCATATGCTTGGACCAAGCCTTGTTGCAAATATGGTAAATTTATGAATTACCATATGTTTTATGCAATTATCTTACTCCTTAAAATAAAATATATTGTGAATTCATAGGTACAAACAATTATCATTCTACATATTATATTTTTCCAGATCGCCGATTTTCTTATATTTACTATTATTTTTCCTATTTTTATTGACACTTAGATATATTTATTAGAATTTGTCAATGAAAATAGAGTTTAACTAACAAATTTTTAAGTATTTATATTAAAATAAATAATGGGTAAACATAATGGTATAATATAGTAAAACTAGTCTTATAGTTAGACCTAGTTATAACTAGCATATGATTAAAAGCTCAGTCAATAATGTTTTTCTTGTAATTAATTACTCAATTTTCAAATTAAATATCAAGAAATAGAAATATGAAAAAGAAAAGAGAAGTAACATGGTTTGGGCACAAGACATGTGGTATTGTGTGTCTGGTATGATGTGACTGCACCCATTGACACAACATATTTGCATGCAATTAGTGTGTGAATTTCATGTGATTTTTTGGTTAAGTAAGGGGGCTAGCAGGGGCTACATCCCCTCCCCATTAATAAAAACAAATAAAATATGAATATGTATCTATATATGCAACATTTATATATATAATATGTTGAATCAATACAAATAGTAGATGAAGTGGCACATTGGTTTCTTTTTAAGGCATTTATGATCTTGTTGTTGGTTCAAACCCAACATGTAACTCTTTATTTTTGTAGCCACAAAATATCAGTGTGGTTATCATTTGAACACAACTCTTTTGTAATTTATCTAATCCTTTCAAGTGAATGATAATTTAGATGTAAAGTTAAAATATCCACTACATAATGTCACATATACATGATACTAATTAAATTGCAAAATCCTACTGAAAACTATGCCTAAAAAGTTGTATTAGACTAGATAGAGAATTGAATAGATTGCTATAATCTTTCATCACTATCCTCATAATCCATTTTCAAGTGTAGAAATAATTTAGATGTATTCATGTAGGTCTAGAAAATTTTTAAATATTCCATACATAATGTCGCACATGCATGCTACTTATTAAGTTACAAAATCCTTATCTTGTATTAGACTAGATCTAGAATTGAAATGAACTTTACAATATTTTCATTTGATATTTTCATAATATATTGTTCTATCATCAATAAAAAAAACCCTAATATATGATCAATTTCACAATGTTCTCCTATAAATTCCTTACAAAACCTCTAAGTTGATCTAGTGTTCAAGAGAATATGGAAAGCTAAATGGAGAGTTAGGGAAGATTGCTTATTTCAATATTACAATCCATATGCTCTTTTTTGAATTCCTTTAATTAAGAAACAATGCTTGAAAGATCAACTTGTTAAAAGTCCATGTATTTTATTTTTGGAACATCAAATTCTTTCATAATATTTTGTTTTAGTTATAATCTATAGGACTACGTAGAAAATAAGATATTTCTGAATTCAAAAGAATTATTTAATTTGTTTAAAAACATATATATTATTATCTATTGAAATCAAATGAATTCTTATCATACTAAAATAGTAAGACTAACATATATATTCCAATGTATTAATATTAAATGAATTATTATCGTAGCTGAATCACTATGTATTTGCTTTAAGAGTAACCAACAATATTGGTTCACTAGTAAATTTTAATGTAATGTAACCATTTAGAATATATTCAAGAATTCAAATTTATGCAATTATTAAATATAATTCCCAAATATTTTCAAAAAATGTCACTATATTAGGTTTTTTGTATCAAAATTTCTTACAACATGATCAAGAAGTTCCATGTTTTCATCTAAGTCATGAATATGTTGATATAAATAGATTCTGGCAATCGTTATTTATGCATATTTATTTTATGAAAAAAACATCACTAGATAGTTTCGTAAGTTCAAGCAACTCCTTTTTTTTATTTATTGGAAGTATAAATAACTTTATATTTTCTAAATGTATATTATTGTATCCTTGTATATATACTTATATTCTTTTTATCAGGAAAATATCACACACGATTTCTCTATGTATTTATGAATGCAAGGGCACAAATACTTTTGTATATGTTTATGATTCTTATTGTAAATTGGAAGATACCTTTACAAAAACTTGCCCCCCACAATGAAAAGTTATGGTTCCATTCCTATTTGGCTATTTAACAGGTGTCACTTCCATTGCACGTCATCCTCGTGTGTGTTTGTCATGCACCTATCTGTGTTTGCTTGTGTGCATTTTCTGTAGGTTTTGGAAACATAAGTCTGGAGGGTGGCGATGATGACTTGATTATGCCATGATTTGGTCACTAGGATAGCAGGGAGGAAGAAGTACACAATGATAAGGGGATGCCTATGACAGGAAGATGAATGTGATTGATGGAAATGCGAACAAAGAAACTATACTTATTTCATATGATGGAAAAGGACATGACGATGTGTGATTTTTTGTATTCTAAAACAACAAGATTAAGAAAATAATCAGAAGTATATGTATGCCAAATATTTGAAAGTAGTTGGGTAGGTAATGGTATATGGACCAAAGAAGGTAAGGGAATCTCTTATAGTAGATAACACATGATTTATTATATAAGATCAAGATAAGTAGGATGACATGTGATGTATGTGGTTTTAGAATATGTAGGCAATGGGGTTTGTTAAGCTTATTTTATTTGGCATCCCCTACAGTTTAGTTTATTTCATTCAGAATCTCATGTAGTTATCTTAACCTTTTTTGGGTTGTTAAAATGTATGAAGATTAGAGGCCAACATATGTATGCCATTCATGTATCCCTATTATTCTTCAGTAAGTCCCAAAGGATTAAAAAGAAGACAACGTCTTTTTAGTCAATTAGTGAAGAAATTGAACAATAATGTAGTTCTTTATCAATTTTTCCAATACCAGTAACAGGTACATTGGATGAAGACGGATATATGAAAATGGTTTTTTCTGACATATAAAGAGGCATTATTCCATTTTGAAGAAGTAAGGACCACATTATAATGAACATGAATGGGTCAATTCAAAGGAGGTGGTGGGAATGTCATGTTTCTTGCATCAATATATATAACAAGTTTACAATCATTTTTTCCAATAGATCTCATGTCTTGGTAAAGATAATATGTTAAATAGATAAATGAAATAGAAAATATTATATGTGGTATACATATGGAAATGTAAACAAATAGGGCTACTTGTGTAGCACAATATATTTTTTATTTATCGTAAGCTAGAGATACTAGATGTATTCACTGTAACTATGATCACAATTGATAATTTTACTTATATGAAGAAGAAAATGGTGTATTATTTGTTTATAAATCATAGTTGTATATGATCACATGTTGGTAGTTGCTTGTATAACAATTCCATGAAGAACAAATGGGTGTGATATACTTGGCATTTGAATGCAATAAATGGAGTTGCAAGTTAGTGTTTATTCTGTCTATGTAGCTTCATTTGATATTTGTATTTTACTTCAAAATAATCACATCTTCAATTAAGCTAAATTTCCATGACGGGTTGACAATATCATATTATATACAATAAGCACTAGTATTGATATCTTAAATGATTGGAGTAATATATATCAATGTGTATATATATATCATTATAAACAATTAAAACTACTATACAAAAAACAAGCATGTTAACTATAGTTAAAATTCATGAGATGCTAACATTATATTTTAGTAGCTAATATTATGTAACTAAACATTTTTAGTACACCATATTTATAGAGGTTGATTTTACTTATATGAACTAACTTAAATATTTTTACATATATATTTTCTATGAAGATCCACTTTTTTTGTTATCATGCTATCAGATCATTCATGGATACCATATTTAGTTTACAAATATATAATCAACTAATCCATTCAAACTCAATTATATCAAATGACCTATTTATTGCACTTTACTCTCTAAGGGATGAAACCACAACATCAATAAAATTTACTTATTCTACATGATACATCTCAACTCCAAGAAATGTGTAATTTTAACCATAGGTGTAACTCAATATTAAGAGTTTGAAAATTGTACATACAAGTTTTTCTACTTCAATTACTCATTTTATCTGTTTCCTTTAAGAGAAAATAACAAAATTTGTTACTCATGAGCCATGTGACATATACTTGTAGAGGAAAAATAGCAACAAAGCATACTACATTCTATAGAATGATTAAAATATATAAACTCATGTTGAACTTGAATAAGACACTTTTGGATAGACCCCTCTTCACCAAGGATGACTAAACAAATGTTTTACTTTTACCTATATACTTTCAAATTGATCATCAACTCATAGTCGAAAGATTGGTCTAGAATGGTAACCTCTACACACTCAATCCATGCAACCATGCAACCAATTTGAACGAGGTGAAAGTGAGACCTTATAAACTGAGAAATGTGATGCTCTCTCTCTTTGGATAGGAACACAAAACTACACGTGAGACTGATAAAGGACAAATGAATACAATTAAAGGCATAAATTTCATAAGGCATCCTATATAATTAATAAAAAAGAGAGACTAGAAAAACTAAATGCATAAACAACAAGGAATTAAGGAGATATTGGATGAACCACTAGTAAGGAGAAGACACACACAAACACCATGGAGTCATTGCAAGCTATGAGGCCAAGCCCTATGAACTACAACCTCCACTTCTTACCTATCTAGAGTAGCCATATGGAGCCAACACCCACACTTCTTGGCACTAGTGTTTTCAATACTAGATAAACACTAGAGAAGACACTATCATGTCAACCTCTGATCCAACACAACTAAATGATTCTAAGTGAGTCAAGCCTAGGGGAGTGGCCAAACACAGATTGGCAACCTAAAACTACAATATACCGAAACCTAGCTTTTGACTCTATGGACCTCAATCCCATGGATCAAAGATGGGTATTCTTGATTTTTAGATATGGCTAAACAAGGATAAAAGTTATGCCTTAATGAACATTATTAGTGCATGTAACACAGGATGTGGCAATGGGTTATATGATCAACACCACTTATCATAATACACTCATACTAACATAATAATTTAATTGTGATAACATGTAATTAAATTCATTAAATAGTTCACACATGTTTCCTTTGCTAACTAATATGCACATGACGGAAAAAATATGATTAATAAGAATTATAATGTGCTTTGAAATCACAATTGGTGTTTCCATGTTCATAAACAATAATAGTGTTCCATTATATAAACAAATATTAAATTAATGAACTTAATAGTAAAATATGGAATTTTTGAAGAAAAATATTTGGGTAACATTGTGAAGATAATGGAACTCTACATAAGAAAAATGACGGTAATGATGTAATGTTATAATAATATAGTGGTAGTGAGTCTAAAACTCTTAAGTGTATTAAAATCCGTAAAAGGAAATCTCAACACCCGAATCTAGTGTGAAGATCGTGTTTCTTGGTCCCAATTAGATGGGTTGCCAATATTCACATTATTTCAAAAACCCTAACTATCCTAATTTCATTAAGAAAAAATGATATGATAAAGCCAAAAATATTATATATATTAAAAATTCAAAAGTGAAATTAATGCCAGAATTGGACTCTTCATATCCTAATTAGTGTTGCTGACAAATTTAGTATCTTTTGAATCTTGTTTCTATCCTCAATCGAATTTGGAAAGAAAATTAATTAAGCTTGAATTTAATGCTTGATATCTTTTTTATTACTATAGTTGTTAGATATTTAACTGTCATGCGCCGATTTCTCAGATTTTCCTAAAGTATCAGCTCTATTCAATGTCATGCTGGTTTGGCTTTTTCCATATTCTTTGTCAGCCGTTACATTCCAATCGTACGAAATAGCTATTATCTTCTACCTTCTGTTTGCGGCATCCCTCGTGTGTGTACAGTACCCTGATTCTTTCGCTTTTATTTACTCCTTTTTGATCGAGTTTTCTGCTAGATTTTTCACCCATTGATTTCCTTTGAGGATTCCGCACGCTTTGATCCTAAACTTGAACCCTAAATCCCCTGATTCGTGAAACGTCCAAATCAGCAAGTATCACCTTGCCACCCCCAGCTTCACAGAGCATCTTAGGCTGTCTTGAACCCCTATATTACCACCCAGAAACGACTGCCAAGCCTCGCTTATACTTCCTCTGCCACCAATTTCATACCTGACGCTCTGTATTGCTATCATGAATCCATGATGTTCCGCCGGCCCGCTCTTCCCCTCGAGTGCTTCTCAAGCCCTTTCAACCCAATTCCTAGCTTATGAACCTTCTTGGAGTTTCCCTACAGCCTCCCGATGCATTCTCTCCTCACGAGTTTTGATGAGTTGGTCTACTCATAGGGCTGTAAATGGGCAGGGGTGGGTAGATCCACGGACCTGCAAATTGGGACTCTTAAAAAATTCATCACGGGTCTAATTTTTATACCCGTATACCTTTAGACCCGTATACTCTTGGACCCGCATATAAGTGGGTGCAATAATAGGTACGCTTGAACCCAGACACGCTAGACCCGTGTACCCGTTATACATAAATAAATATTTAAATAATATATTATGTATCATACTTTACTAGTCTGACTAATATATTTTTGAGATTATATTCTAGTCTAAGGACAATAAAGTTGAGACTAGTCATATAATTAAGAATTAACTATTCTAATTACAATGAATAAACTTCAAATCAAAATATCTACTAATTTACATTACTTTCTACATAAATTTAACGTTATGACGATGACTACAAATATATAAATAATTAACTCAATTAATGTTAATGTATAAAATTCAAATTATCTAATATAACTATTATATATTAATATATTATATAATAACAATATCTTCATACATTAAAATATATAGAACATAGTCATTTTTTTACATAAATAATATGATGTTTTATAGAACCACTTACCCGCTATTATTACGAGTACGAATATGATGCGGGTCTAAATTTTATATTATACGGGTCTAGAACCAGAACCAGACCCGTTAAATTAGATGGATATAGGTATATATATAGCCATACCCACACCAGAAGCCCACTGTTTACACCCCTATCTACCCATCTCGAGAAACTCCTACCAGCCCATTCCACTTGGACAAGGCATTCCGGTGATCCTTCTGATTCAAAAATATCCCTAGCAAGTCCGTTTAGTCAGGTAAAGCCTCCCCTATTTTTAGTTATGTCGTGTATCTGAGATAATCACAAAACTCCATCTCAGTCTCCTTTCTGTTGGTTTGAGAACCCAAAGCTTGAGGTTCTGTTTCGCTTGGTTATTGTCGGGGGTTCATGGATGTCCGACTTAGGTTATCCTTGGGAAGTTAAGGCAGAAAGTGATGCTCTCTGGGTGTGATCCTCGCTGGTTTTTACTCGTCTGCTCCTTGTTCCATGTCTGTAATGGCAGAAGCGATGATCAACAACTTGATGCACTATTCTGCTCTGTTTCTTCGCCATTTTTCTTCTGTCCTTGTTTTCATCTTCGTAGAGATCTCACAAGGAGGTTTCTCAGATTGGTTCCGACTTTTCCTCTATTTTGTTGCACCTTCGGTCTCACCGAAGGGATCAAGATGGGTTTGTGACTCCATTGATATTCTCATTTAGCAAGGTTGTTAGAAAGAGAAAATTTCCAGGTCTGGAATTCCCGGAGTATGCTTGCATCTATTTGACGTTGTCACACCCCTTAGAGCTATAACTGTAATTTTCCCTCTCTGGTTTAATTTAGCTGTGCTGACTTTTGAGTCGTTGATTTTATTGTTTTAGTCTATTAAACAGATATAGTAATAATATATGATACGAGGGCAGTTCGGTCTTCTATTTTCATTTTCTGATTTAATATCAGTAAATTGGTTGATTTTATATTATTCATAACTAAATAATAGTAACTCATAAAAATAAAATAAAATACATTATGAAACCAGGACCCAATGGAATGATTTTTATGACCTGATTCTAATATAATATATATATTTTAAGGAATTTTCTAATTAGTTAAAATTTCTACTATTCATTGATAATAATCTATAAGTTTGAAAAATAATTTAAAACACGATATAAACTCAGAAAATATAACCTATAAGGTTTTTATAACCTAATTCATTAATAGTAAAAAGTTGATTTTTAAGGTTTGTGTAATTAATGTAAACCTAACCCTAGTCTCGTATATTCCTTTAATAGGTTATTTATGGACCGAGATGGAATTAGGATTTTGACCTTGGACATTTGTAGATTTCATGTGAGGTATGTTGCACCCCTATGTGTTATATTGAGCAACTGATATGATTTCTCTCTCTCTTAATGTATGTCACATTTTTTATAATCTTATTTAGTAACAACTCATATTTGTCCTTCTCTCTTGCCTTTTGGACAGAATATCCTAAACACTTTTCTTTCTCTCCTCTGAGAGATTGACTCATATGAGTTAGATGATATGAATTTTTTTGTGGATATTCTTTTGGACTCTTATTTATATCTTGATCATCTTTTTACATTCCTATTTTGAGAAATTGAACGTAGTGAAATTTTATTTTTTAATGTGATGATCTCTTGTGATCTTATGGCGTGTCTTGTTTATGGAGATTGATTGGATACTTGTTTATGGGTCCCCTAGCCCACATGACAATTTTTGGATGTTCACATTCTATTATTTTAGATTGACTGAACATATACTTTCCTTTCTCTATTTGAGTGCATGTCTTATACTTATTTTATTTCTTGTAGTGGTACACGATTACAATCATACACAGGACACACTTTTTCCACCCCAAGTGTGTTTTTTCACTAATTACACATATAGGGCGTGCTTATTTCATCCAAGGTGTGCTTTCTCCATCCAATACTTTTAGGTTGAGATCCTATGGTGGCCCAACCCTTCTTGAAATGACCTTAGTCTATATTTGTTTACATACACTACTTATGAATTGTGATACTAATATTGTGACGTTGTTAGAAGGCAAGAAATATCTTATTCTTGATTATCATTTTATTGAAATTCATATTCCCTTTGATATCCAATTGGATAGTACTTTTCCTCTTCTATGGGAAGCCTTGTTATTTTGATGTTCTGTTTCTTGATGATGCTTAATCCCCAATTAATATGCTCATATCGACTTTTATGCTGAAAAAATCTATTTTGTCTTCTCTTATGGGCTATGCTTCCAACCCTAGGTGTAGGACATAATTGACTTGACATGCAGACGTGGACTTGGCTTAAGGAGTTGATGTTTGGGAGATAGACTTGAGATAGTTTAGATATCCCTCTACTTAGATCATGATATTGTTACTTTCATGTGTACCCCAAGTGGGAGAATATTGTAAACCTTTGAAATTGAATATAGTCATGATATTTATTTTTGCTGCTATACTTTGCTTATTCTTGTATACCATCATTTCAAAAATGGAAAAATTACACCTATTCCGACATGCTTGTTACTATGTTTGGATAGATGGATTTATTTCTCCAATTAAGTGAGGAGTGGATCCCCTCTTAGGTCCCACTCCCTACAAGATGGTTTCAGAGTCATAGTAGTCAAATTCTGACTATTTCAATTTGGTCTCCCAAATTAGAACCCTTACCCCCATAGTTACCCCCTGAAGTGAGATTTTTACCCTAGAATTGACCTATGATATTCATGAAGTGATGAAAGGTCGATTTAGGATCATACGAGTTACACATAATAATCATGATTGGTAAACCCTAATGTGACAAGACTCTAGTTGATCATACCCTATGATTGGGGTTATTTGTGACATTTCTCTTTGGAAGTTATCGTTTTTGTCTTAGGATGAAATTGGACAATGAGGATGTTAGTGTAGAATAATAAGAAGATCCTAATATGGAAAAGTCGTGACTTGATTTTTAGCATTTTTTTTGGGCCCTATCTCCAGTTTTATATCACAAAGTTTTGACATCAAATTATTTTTCCTTATAATACTATATGTACAAAAAAAGTTCTAGATTTGATCAATGTTTTTTTGAACTAAGTCACAATGAAGAGATGTGTGAAGTCTTGATCAAGTAACCCTAGAATTATTTAGGATGGAAATATCAACCCTAGTTTGCTATTAAGTGGTGACTAGGAAAATTTTACTTTATACAAAGGTTTAGTTGACCTACCGTTTTGTACACTATGATCTTTACTTTTGAGATGTGAATCTTATGGTTGTTAGGCTAGTAACACAAGGACCTAGAACTTAACCCTAGGTGGATTAGATCATCTAGTTGGAGGCATGACCTAAGTATATCATAAACATACCCCTATGTTCGATCTAAAACCCTAATACCTTTAGTTTTGTCTAGTTTAGCTTACTAGGTTAAACCTTTTAAGGGGTGCAGTCATGTAATGTAAAGCCTCTAGTTTGTAATTCAAATGTAAGGGTTATCTGAGAATAATGATAGATACATTAACTAACTCTTAGTATCTTTACCAATAAATGTAGGAAGGATAGAACAATCACATAATTAAGATAATAATGCACTCATCTAAGTTCACCACGTGAATACTACTTTTTTTTAATGCATACTGAATTTTAACTTACCGAAAGTGTTCATCATAAATAATGCAAGATAGTAATTAGGTTTGAAAAGTATTAAAGGATCGATTTTGTCACCCCTTTTCAATAACTTGCTATAATATTGATAAAATTAGGTTAAATGCTTTAAAAATGCCATACGAGTAACCTTGACCCGCTTGGTCGCAAAATATTAAAGTGAAAATAAATTATGTATAAAATAATCATGATATGTATGATTAATTGCACATCAAAATTTTTAATAATTCATGTAGTTAGTTACAAATAACAGAATGCTCAAATATATCATCAAACCCTAATTTTACATCTTATATTTTATATAAAAAATACTATAAGTAATGTCTTGGTTAGGAGATACACAATAATTGATTACTTTGGTGATTTGTAAATTTACTCAACTTAATTAATAACCCTAATACCAAATAAAAGAAAGATATATATATATATATTCATAATATACTCTTGAATTAACCAAACTATTAATCCTTAAGAAAAGATTTATATGAATATAATGATGAAGAAACAACCAACACAAAGTATGTAACTCTAATAAGTGTGATAGTGTTGACAAAACCCTCGGTTTTGACTTAACTCTTTAAGTTTTGCTTCTAGTGAGAGAAGATAGTGGAAATAAGATGCTTGTACTAACATACTTACCCTTGGTCAGTGGTGACACTTTACTCTAGATTTTGAATGCTTGGATTTTGGGGACGAAATCCTCTTTAAGGGGTGTAGTTTTGTAACATATAGAAAGCTAGTTTTTGACTCCAGGGACTCCAATATTGTTGATAAGAGAGTGGTATGCTTGATTCTTTAGATGTGACCAAATAAGGATAAAATTTATGCCTTCATGAACATTGCTAATGCATATAATACATTATGTGGAAAATGGTTCTATAATCAACATCATGTATCACAATACACTCATATTAACATAATAATTTAATAATGTGCTAACATGTAAGTAACTTCATTAAATAGTTCACACATGTTTCCTTTGCTAACTAATATGCACATGATGGCTAAAATATGACTAATAAGAAGTACAATGTACTTTGGAATAACAATTGGTGTTTCAATGTCCTTAAACATGAATAATGTTCCATTATCTAAATAAATATTTAATTTAACAGACTTCATATGTTAAATGACTAAAATATTGAAATTTGTTCATAATAATATAAGAAAACTCGTTTGGTAACAATGTAAAGAAAATGGGATTCAAGATAATATGGTAATGATATAACACTGTAATAATATATTGTAATGAGCTTAAAACTTTAATTGTATTACAATTCATAAAAGGAAATCTCAAAATCCAAATCTAATTTGAATTTTGTGTTTTTTGAGTCCCAATTAGCATGGATGTCAAGTTTCACATTATTTGAATAATCCTAACTATCCTAGTTTCAATAAGAAAAGAAACATTATGTAGGTCAACTCCTGGTTCCTCGATTGATGTGGTCTTCCTCGTTAACCAGTGATAACATCAGTTAGAGCCTTGATAAGCACTTTTAGAGGTGCATTAGGGTTACCATTAGGGTTATCCCTCCAGAAGCACTATGGTCACTTCGCCCATTGGAAGAGCTTCCCTCTCCTTCTATGTGCTCCTTGCCCTTATCTAATTTCCTCTTGGGAGCCATCTACAAATGGGAACATAAATTATATGAGATTTTGAGAAAATCCTGGTGGCTAACTATACTTTTAGCTCTGATATCATACTGTAACACCCTAATTTCTAAAACGTGTACAACACTAAGTAGAAGCATAGATCTCATTGGGATGTCATAAAAATGATTATAATTTCATAAAAATAAAGTTCATATATAAACCAACACCGGATAAAATAACATTTCTCATACTCAAGTCCTCAACATAACTCATACATGAACCAAACTAAACTTGTTTACACTTAAACATCCTACACTTTCTCATAAAACTCACACTAAACTAAAACACATGTTTCATAAACATAAAGGAAATCCAATCTATGGATAGTTGGCACCCCACTAGGTATGGTCTCAGATGTCCTTGAGCCCCTTCTTCAACTGGTCCTTAGATGGCTTTATCCATGACATTGCTCCTTTCTTGGGGGCATCACACCCCCACCCATGCATCAAACAAATGGGTAAGTGGAATTGAACATATTATATCTTTAAAGAAAACATGTAAGCTGAAAATAAACTTTAAACATTAAACTTTGAAAAAGAATCACAATTGTTTTTAGATTATGTCTTTCATCTTGACCTATATAAGGATCCTTAGGATTTGCACTGAAGTGCCTCTTCTTTTATGCACCAAAGTGCCTCTCGGGTTGCACAGGAGTTCCTCTTATCTTATGCACCGAAGTGCCTCTTAGTTTTGCTTCGAGGAGCCTTTTGGTGAGGATCTTATATAAGTTGTCTTTTAATAATTATCTTTCTCTTAAACTCTTACATTTCTCTTAGACATTATTTTTGACATTACTCTTAATGTTCATGAAAGATGATACAATAAATACTGATAAAAAAGCATGACTTTCAATTTCTTATACAATCATAGACTTTTAACAATGAAAGTAGTAAATAATACATTCATAACATTCATATTACACATATAATTAAAATCATCCAATCATTATGTTCAAAATGCATGGACCACTTACCTCTCTCTTAGAAGAGATCCTAGGTGCTTCCTTAGGTTTAGAAAACACTAATGTCATTCCTGGGGCTAATAAACCCTAATCACCCTGTTATAACAATTATCATTCATTAATAATTAATATTCAACCTAGTTTCTAGGGTTTTGAGGCTATAGATTAAAATAGGGAAATCAGAGTTGAATCAGGTTTTAAAACTTTATCCATCATCTAGATCTCGAAAAAGTGTGCAAAATCCATATATAACTAACCCCATAGGATGTACCAATAAAAAGATATGAATTTTCGTTTATCATCCAATCAGAAAATTCCTTGATGATTTATAAAATTCCAAACAAAACTCAGAGCAGCCGAGTTGGCAATGAATTGGACCAATGGCTTGACACCGCGAGGATAACAAGATCCACGCTCACCCAAAGGGTTCAAAGGATGGAAGTACCCATGCGTGTGTGACAATGATACTGAATCTTCTGAGGGAAAAACCAGAAAACGGTCGTGAAAGACCCTCTCTCTTGTGACTATAACCTTCAAGCTTCAGTAGCTTGACATCAGAAGTAGGATCATGTGATCCATGACCAAGAAACTCATAAAACCCGATGTTCTAAGAAAATCCATCGTGATCCTTGTCTCCGACAAAGCAGGAAGAACCCAAGCCGAGGGAGTGGAGGTACCCATGGCCAAAATGCCCGTCCCCACCAAGACTGTCGAGATTGAATCCTGAGATAAGCAAATCGTGGGGAAAAACTGAGCTGCAGGTAGCCAAAAAGCTCCTTGGTGAAAGTAGAAGTACTGAAAAGAAAATTGAGGGTCCGGGTGGCATATTAAAAGCATGAAATTGCTCTACGGTCGTCAGAAAATCAACAAAAAGGGAAAAAGGGGAAACCTGAGGTTACCTCGATACTGATAAATTCACGACCTTAAAAATGTATGAGGGTCTTCATGAAGCTCTTGTGACTCCCTGACCAACTTGATGATGGCTGGAATACCTAGGTGAGTTCACGATGTCCGAAACGGGGGATGAAATAGGTCCATAGAGCGTCGGGGCAAAGGAGGACGAAACAACGGTAGACTTGGGTTTGTGGGATGTGTGCAGTCATTTTCGAGACCTCACACATATAGGCAGTGGCCATAAGGGGTAGGATTCCTAACCACCGTGGGAAACAAGAGAGGGAGAAGGAGTTCTGGTTGACCTAGGGTTTAAGGGCAAAATGCCCTATCATGTTTAGGATCAAACTATCTGAGACGCGTCATTGATGGTGAAGAGAGTCCTAGTTTCTTGTGACACCTACGAGGGAGAGAGAGTGGGTGTCGGGAGGTGGTTGGTCATTGTGGAGTCCCTACATCGCTGGACTTAGGTGGAGGGGACGGTCTCCCCACGTGCAGCTAGATCTGTGAGAGACCAACCCAGATTGGGTCACTAGCATTGTCACGTGACAGGATAAATTGACTGAACCAAAATCCAGCATATATAGGATTAGGTTATTTTTGGGTTATATAATAGATTAGGTTATTTCCTTATTAGTTTGATTGGATTAGCAAGGAGACTCCAAATCTTATCAAATTTTGTTTGTTACTTAATTGGGACACAAGGAACCCAAAAATAGGGTTAGTTTCTTGATTTGGCCAACTTAGGTCATTATATATGTCTTTTTAGGATAAACATTTAAGTTGTCATACAAGATTATTTAAAATGAATTTGAGGATATCCTTTTGGGAAAATCCCAACCTTATCATAACCTACTTGTGTTAAAATTATTGGGCTAAAATGAGAACGTTGATTGGGTTAGTTTCACATAAAACCCTTAATGTCCATTATTGGAGGCTTAGAGCTACATTGGTGATATTAAGTTTCAATTTAGGGAAAAAATTATCAAATTTAGTTTATTTAACAAATTAGGAGCCATCATTGCATTATCATATGTTTTAATTATCAATTTCAAAAAAAAACAAATTATCAATTAAGTTACAATTCTACCCACCTTATAAAAATTTCAACCTCGAAAATTCCAAGGTATCGCCCACCTTAAGGTTTTCCTTATCCTAAACATGAAACTTTTAACTTATTATTCTACATATGTTCATACATAAGATGAGACTAACCACAACTATAACCTTGAATAGATTTAATACTTAAATCATACCTTGTTCATTCTTATCATCTTCATCATCATCCACCATGGTGAAGATCCTAGCATGTCGCTTCTCTCTAGGTTCTTCATTGACTTTGGGCACTTTCTTTTGAAACTTGGGGAAGTTGGGTCTAATGTGGCCTATTTCAACACACGCATAACACACTCAAGTTCCAAATCTACATTCTCCAAGATGATACTTAGAGCACTTGGCACATTGGGTCTTAGCAGGTTGATTTGCAGCAACCTCCGCTGGAGCCTTCCTCTTTTTGTCATTATGGTGGTTATTGTTGTTGGAGTGGTTGTTCTTCTTCCATGCTCTTCCTGTGTGGTCTTCTAGTTCAAGGGAAGCATGGAGGGCACCTTGCATGGTGCGGTGTCCTAGTCCAGACAAAGCAAAGCTAAGGTCATCCTTGAGACCCCAAATGAACTTCTTCACCTTGTGTCTTTCATCGTAATCATATCCTTACTTCTGCAAGATCCTAAAGTTCATGGCATATTGGGTGACTGTCATATCACCATGTTGACAAAGCTTGCGAAACTCCTCTTCTTTCTTCTCCACCATAGCCTCAGATATGTAATGGTATTTAAAGGCTTCAGTGAATTCCTCCCATGTGAGTAGAGGAACAACAACTTCATGAGATCCTAGCACAGCCTCCCACCAAGTCCTAGAAGCACCTTTGAGCATATGATTCCCAAAAGGAACCTTGGATGGGTTAGGGAAATCTAGATCATGCAAACAATGCTCCATGTTTTGTAACAAGCTTTCAGCTTTGCCCACCACATTTATCTCTTCCTCTCCAGCAAAAGAATCATGTTTGATCTTCAAGAAGTCAACTAAGGTCAACTCCTGGTTCCTCGATTGATGTGGCCATCCTTGTTCACCGGTGATAACATCAGTCAGAGCCTTGATAAGCACTTATAGTGGTGCATTAGGGTTACCATTAGGGTTAGCCCCTCTTGAAGCACTATGGTCACTTCCCCCATTGGAAGATCTTCCCTCTCCTTCTATGTGCTCCTTGCCCTTATCAGATTTCCTCTTGGGAGCCATCTACAAATGGGAACATAAACTATATGAGAATTTGAGAAAAGCCTGGTGGCCAACTATACTTTTTGCTCTGATATCATACTATAACGCCCCAATTTATAAAACATGTACAACACTAAGCGGAAACATTGATCTCATTGGGATGTCACAAAAATGATTATCATTGCATAAAAATAAAGTTCATATATAAACCAACACCGAATAAAATAACATTTCTCATACTCATGTCCTCAACATAACTCATACATGAACCAAACTAAACATGTTTACACTTAAACATCCTACACTTTCTCATAAAACTCACACTAAACTAAAACACATGTTTCATAAACATAAAGGAAATCTAATCTATGGATAGTTGGCACCCCACTAGGTATGGTCTCAGATGTCCTTGAGCCCCTTCTTCAACTGGTCTTTAGATGTATTTATCCATGACATTTCTCCTTTCTTGCGGGCATCGCACCCCCAGTCATGTATCAAACAAATTGGTAAGTGGAATTGAACATATTATATCTTTAAAGAAAACATGTAAGCTGAAAATAAACTATAAACAATAAACATTGAAAAAGAAACAAAATTGTTTTTAGATTATGTCTTTTATCTTGAACTATATAAGGATCCTCATGATTTTCATTGAAGTGCCTCTTCTTATGCACTGAAGTGCCTCTCGGGTTGCACAGGAGTTCCTCTTATCTTATGCACTGAAGTGCCTCTTAGTTTTTCTTCGAGGAACCTTTTGGTGAGGATCTTATATAAGTTGTCTTTTAATCATTATCTTTCTCTTAAACTCTTACATTTCTCTTAGACATTATTTTTGACATTACTCTTAATGTTCGTGAAATATGATACAATAAATATTGACAACAAAGCATGACTTTCAATTTCTTATACAATCATTGACTTTTAACAATGAAAATAGTAAATCATACATTCATAACATTCATTGTACACATATAATTAAAATCATCCAATCATTATGTTCAAAGTGCATGGACCACTTACCTCTCTCTTAGAAGAGATCCTAGGTACTTCCTTAGGTTTAGAAAACCCTAATATCATTCTTGGGGCTAATAAACCCTAATCACCCTGTTATAACAATTATCATTCATTAATAATTAATATTCGACCTAGTTTCTAGGGTTTTGGGGTTATATATTAAAATAGGGAAATCAGAGTCAAATAAAGTTTTAAAACTTAGTCCATCGTATAGATCTCGAAAAAGTGAGCAAAATCCATGTATAACTAGACCCCATAGGATGTACCAATAAAAAGATTTGAATTTTTTGTTTATCATCCAATCAGAAAATTCCTTGATGATTTATAAAATTCCAAACAAAACTCAGAGCAGCCAAGTTGCCAATGACTTGGCCCAATGGCTTGATGTCGTGAGGATAACAAGATCCGCACTCACACAAAGGGTTCAAAGGATGGAAGTACCCATGTGTGCATGACAATGATACTGAATCATTTGAGGGTAAAACCAGAAAACGGTCGTGAAAGACCCTCTCTCTCGCGAGTACAGCCTTCAAGCTTCAGTAGCTTGACTTCAGAAGTAGGATCATGTGATCCATGACCAAGAAACTCATAAAACACAATGTTCTAAGAAAATCCATTGCACTCCTTGTCTCCGCCAAAGAAGGAAGAACCCAAGCCGAGGGAGTGGAGGTACCCATGGACAAAACGTCCATCCCCACCAAGACTGTCGAGATTGAATCCTGAGATAAGCAAATCGTGGGGGAAAATTGAGCTGCATGTAGCACAAAAGCTCCTTGGTGAAATTAGAAGTACTGAAAACAAAACCAAGGGTTCGGGTGGCAGAAGAAAAGCATGAAATTGCTCTGTGATCATTGGCAAATCAACAAAAAGGGAAAAAAGGGGAAACCTGAGGTTACCTCGATACTAATAAATTCACAACCTTGAAAATGTATCAGGGTCTTCACGAAGCTCTTGTGACTCCTGAACCAGCTTGATGATGATCAGAATGCCTAGGTGAGTTCATGATGTTTGAAATTGGGTGACGGACTAGGTCTACCGAGTGTCAGGGCAAAGGAGGGCAAAACAACGGTAGATTTGGGTTTGTGGGATGTGTGCTGTCATTTTTGAGGCCTCACACATATAGTAAGTGGCCCTAAGGGGTAGGATTCCTAACCGCCATGGGAAAAAAGATAGGGAGAAGGAGTTCTTGTTTACCTAGGGTTTAAGGGCATGAAGCCCTATCATGTTTAGTATCAAACTATTCGTGACGCATCACTGATGGTGAAGAGAGTCCCAGTTTCTTGCGACACTGATGAGGGAGAGAGAGAGAGAGATTGTCAGGAGGTGGCTGGTCACTATGGAATCCCTGCATCGCTAGACTCAAGTGGAGGGGATGGTCTCCCCATGTGCGGTTGTATATGTTATAGACCAACCTAGATCGGGTCACTAGCATAGCCGCGTGATAGGATAAATTGGCTGGACCAAAGTCCAGTAGATATAAGATTAGGTTATTTTAGGGTTACATATTAGATTAGGTTATTTCCTTATTAGTTCGATTGGTTTAGCTAGGAGACTCCAAATCTTACCAAATTTCATGTGCTACTTAATTGGGATACAAGGAAACCAAAAATAGGGTTAGTTTCCTAATTTGGTCAACTTAGGTTATTCTATCTCTCTTTTTAGGATAAACATTTAATTTTTCATACAAGATTATTTAAAATGAATTTGTGGGTATCCTTTTGGGAAAATCCCAACCTTATCATAACCAGCTTGTGATAAAATTATTGGGCCATAAAAAGAATGTTGATTGGGTTAATTTCATATAAATGTCCATTATTGGATGGTTAGAGCTTCGTTGGTGATATTAAGTTTTAATTTAGGGCAAAAGTTATCAAATTTAGTTTATTTAACAAATTAGGAGCCATCATTGCATTATCATATGTTTTAATTATCAATTTTGAAACAAAACAAATTATTGTTTCAAATTGGGGTCATTTTATAAGGTTCAAAATTTTAGGGTGTTACAATTCTACCCACCTTATAAAAATTTCGTCCTCAAAATTTCCAAGGTACTACCCACGTTAGGGTTTTCCTTATCCTTACATGAAAGGTTAAACTTATACTTCTACATATGTTCATACATAAGATGAGACTAACCACAACTATAACCTTGAAGAGATTTAATAACTTAAATCATACCTTGTTCGTTCTTATCATCTTCATCATCATCCACCAAGGTGAAGATTCTAGCATGTCGCTTCTCTCTAGGTGCTTCATTGACTTTGGGCTCTTTATTTTGAAACTTGGGGCAGTTGGGTCTAATGTGGCCTGTTTCACCACATGCATAGCACACTCCAGTTCCAAACATGCATTCTCCTAGATGATACTTAGAGCACTTGGAACATTGGGTCATGGTAGGTTGATTTGCAAAAACCTCAGTTGGAGCCTTCCTCTTCTTGTCATTATGGTGGTTGTTGTTGTTGGAGTGGTTGTCCTTCTTCCATGCTCTTCCTGGGTGGTCTTCTAGTTCAAGGGCAACATCTAGGGAACCTTATGCGGTGAGGTGTCCTCATCCATACAAATAAAAGCTAAGGTCCTCCTTGGGACCCCTAATGAACTTTTTTGCCTTGCGTCATTCATCGTAATCATATCCATACTTATGCAAGATCCTAAACTTCATGGTGTATTGGGTGACTCTCACATCACCACATTGAAGAAGGTTGTGAAACTCCTCTTCTTTCTTCTCCACCATAGCCTCAGATATGTAATGGTCTTTAAAGGCTTCAATGAATTTCTCCCATGTGAGTGGAGGAGCATCAGCTTCACTAGATCCTATCAGGTTCACCCACCAAGTCATACCAGCACCTTTGAGTGTATGAGTCCCAAAATGAGCCTTGGATGGGTTAGGGAATTCTAGGCCACGAAAGCAATGCTCCATGTTATGCAACTAGCTTTTAGATTTACCCACCACATCCAACTCTTCCTCTCTAGCAAAAGAATCTGGATTGATCTTTAAGAAGTCAACTAAGGTCAACTCCCGGTTCCTCGATTTATGTGGTCTTCCTTGTTGACCGGTGATAGCATCAGTCAGGGCCTTGATAAGTACTTCTAGAGGTGCATTAGGGTTAACCCCTCTAGAAGCGTTATGGTCACTTCACCATTTGGAAGATCTTCGTTCTCCTTCCATGTGCTTCTTTCCCTTATCAGATTTCCTCTTGGGGGCCATCTACAAATGGGAGCATAAACTATATGAGATTTTGAGAAAAGCCTGGTGGCCAACTATATTTTTTAGCTTTGATACCATATTGTAACACCCCAATTTCTAAAACATGCACAACACTAAGTATAAGCATATATTTCATTGGGATGTCACAAAAATGATTATCATTGCATAAAAATAAAGTTCATATATAAACCAATACATGATAAAATAACAGTTCTCATACTCAAGTCCTCAACATAACTCATACATGAACCAAACTAAACATGTTTACACTTAAACATCCTACACTTTCTCATAAAACTCATACTAAACTAAAATACATGTTTTGTAAACACAAAGGAAATCTAATATATGGAAAGTTGGCACCCCACCAGGTATGGTCTCAGACATCCTTGAGCTCCTTCTTCAACTGGTCCTTAGATGGATTTATCCTTGATGTTGCTCCTTTCCTACGGGCATCATGCCCCCAGCCATGCATCAAACAAATTGGTAAGTGGAATTGGACATATTATATCTTTAAAGAAAACATGTAAGCTGAAAATAAACGTTACACATTAAACATTGAAAAAGAAACACAATTGCTTTTAGATTATGTCTTTTATCTTGACCTATATAAGGATCCTTAGAATTTGCACCAAAGTGCCTCTTCTCTTATGCACTGAAGTGCCTCTCAGGTTGCACTAGAGTGCCTCTTCTCTTATGCACCGAAGTTCCTCTTACTTTTTCTCCAATGTGCCTCTTGGTGAGGATCTTATATAAGTTGTTTTTAATCATTATCTTTCTTTTAAACTCTTACATTTCTCCAAACATTATTTTTGACGTTACTCTTAATGTTCATGAAAGATGATACAATAAATATTGATAACAAAGCATGAATTTCAATTTCTTATACAATCTTTGACTTTTAATAATTAAAATAGTAAATTATACATTCATAACATTCATTGTACACATATAATTAAAATCATCCAATAATTGTGTTCAAAGTTCATGGACTACTTACCACTCTCTAAAAGAGATCCTAGTTGCTTCCTTAGGTTTAGAAAACCCTAATCTCATTCCTGGGGCAAAGAAACCCTAATCACCCAATTATAACAATTATCATTTATTAATAATTAACATTCAACCTAATTTCTAATTTTTTGGGGTTCTTGATTAAAATAGGGAAATCAGAGTCAAATCAGGTTTTGAAACTTAGTCCAACGTATAGATATTGAAAGAGTGAGCCAAATCCATATATAACTTAAACCCATAGGATGTACCAATAAAAAGATATAATTTTTTGTTTATCAACCAATCAGAAAATTCCTTGATGATTTATAAAATTCCAAACAAAATTCCTAGCGTAGCCAAGTTGGCAATGAATTGGCCCAATGGCTTGACGTCGTGAGGATAACAAGGTCCACGCTCACCCAACGGGTTCAAAGGACAAAAGTACCCATGCACGTGTGACAATGATACATAATCATCTAAGGGAAAAACTCAAAAATGGTCGTGAAAGACCCTCTCTCGCACGAGTACAACCTTCAAGCTTCAGAAGCTTGACATCAGAAGTAGGATTATGCAATCCATGACCAAGAAACTCAGAAAACCCGATGTTCTAAGAAAATCCATCGAGCTCCTTGTCTCCGCCAAATCAGGAAGAACCCAAGCCTAGGGAGTGGAGGTACCCATGGTCAAAACGGCCATCCCCACCAAGACTGTCGAGATAGAAGCCTGAGATAAGCAAATCATGGGGGAAAATTGATCTATAGGTAGCCCAAAAGCTCCTTGGAAAAGGTGGAAATACTGAAAATGAAACCAAGGATCTGGGTGGCGGATGAAAAGCTTGAAATTTCTCTGTGGTCAACGGTACATCAACAAAAAGGTAAAAAAAGGGGGAAACCTGAGGTTACCTCGATACAAATGAATTCACGGCCGTAAAAATGTCGCAGGGTCTTCACGAAGCTCTTGTGACTCCCTGACTAGCCTGATGATGACCGAAATGCCTAGGCAAGTTGACAATGTATGTAACTGGGAGACGGACCATATCCACCGAGCGTCGGGGCAAAGGAGGGTGGAACAATGGTAGATTTGGGTTTGCAGGATGTGTGTGGTCATTTTTGAGGCCTCATACATATAGGCGGTGGCCCTAAGGGGCAGGATTCCTAGCTGCCACAGTAAACATGGGAGGGAGAAGGAGTTTTGGTCAACCTAGGGTTCTAGGGCATGAAGCCCTATCATGTTTAGTATCAAACTATCTGGGACGCATCGCTGATGTTGAAGAGAGTCCCAATTTCTTGCAATACCATCGAGGGAGAGAGAGTGGGTGTCGGGAGGTAGTTGGTCACTGTGGAGTCTCTACATCACTGGACTCGGGTGGAGGGGATGGTCTCCACACTCGTGGCTGGATTCACGAGAGATCAACCCGGATTGGGTCACTAGCATAGCCACGTGACAGGATAAACTGGCTAGAACAAAGTCCAACAGATATAGGATTAGGTTATTTTAGGGTTATATATTAGATTAGGTTATTTCCTTATTAGTTCGATTGGATTAGCTAGGAGACTCCAAATATTAACAAATTACATTTTCTGCTTAATTGGGACACAAGGAACCCAAAAATTGGGTTAGTTTCCTAATTTGGACAACTTAGGTTATTCTATCTCTCTTTTTAGGATAAACAATTAATTTGTCATACAAGATTATTTAAAATGAATTTGAGGATATTATTTTGGGAAAATCCCAACATTATCATAACATACTTGTGTTAAAATTATTGGGCCATAAAAAGAATGTTTATTGAGTTAATTTTCATATAAAACCCTAAATGTCCGTTATTGGATGCTTAGAGCTACATTGGTGATATTAGGTTTCAAATTAGGGCAAAAGTTATCAAATTTATTTTATTTAACAAATTAGGAGCCATCATTGCATTATCATATGTTTTAATTATCAATTTTGAAACAAAACAAATTTGGGTTTCAAATTGGGGTCATTTTATAAGGTTCAAAATTTTAGGGTGTTACAATTCTACCCACCTTATAAAAAATTCGTCCTCAAAATTTCCAAGGTACTTCCCACCTTAGGGTTTTCTTTATCCTTAACATGAAAGGTTTAACTTATAATTCTACATATGTTCATACATAAGATGAGACTAACCACAACTATAACCTCGAAGAGATTTAATAACTTAAATCATACCTTGTTCATTCTTATCATCTTCATTATCATCCACCATGGTGAAGATCCTAGTATGTCGCTTCTCTCTAGCTGCTTCATTGTCTTTGGGCTCTTTCTTTTGAAACTTGGAGTAGTTGGGTCTAATGTGGCCTATTTCACCACATGCATAGCACACTCCAGTTCCAAACCTACATTCTCCTAGATGATACTTAGAGCACTTGGCACATTGGGTCTTGGTAGGTTGATTTGCAACAACCTTAGTTGGAGCCTTCCTCTTCTTGTCATTATGGTGATTGTTGTTGTTGGAGTGGTTGTCCTTCTTCCGTGCTCTTCCTGGGTGGTCTTCTATTTGAAGGGAAACATCTAGGGAACCTTGCACGGCGCGGTGTCCTCGTGCAGACAAAGCAAAGCTAAGGTCCTCCTTGAGACCCCTAACGAACTTCTTCAGCTTGCGTCGTTCATCGTAATCATATCCATACTTTTGTAAGATCCTTAACTTCATGGCGTATCGGATGAATGTCATATCACCATGTTGACAAAAGTTGCAAAATTCCTCTTCTTTCTTCTCCACCATAGCCTTAGATATGTAATGGTCATTAAAGGATTTAGTGAATTCCTCCCATGTGAGTGGAGGAGCATCAACTTCACTAGATCCTAGTAGGTTCTCCCACTAAGTCCTAGAAGCACCTTTGAGCATATGAGTCCCAAAATGAACCTTGGATGGGTTAGGGCAATCTAGGTCACGCAAACAATGCTCCATGTTCTGCAACCAGCTTTCAGCTTTGCCCACCACATTCAGCTCTTCCACTCTAGGAAAAGAATCATGTTTGATATTCAAGAAGTCAACTAAGGCCAACTCCTGGTTCCTCAATTGATGTGGTCATCCTTGTTGACCAGTGATAGCATCAGTCAGAGCCTTGATAAGAACTTCTAGTGGTGCATTAGGGTTACCATTAGGGTTAGCCCCTCCAGAAGCACTATGGTCACTTCCCCAATTGGAAGATCTTCCCTCTCCTTTCCCTTATCATATTTCCTCTTGGAAGCCATCTACAAATGGGAACATAAACTATATGAGATTTTGAGAAAAGCCTGGTGGCCAACTATATTTTTAGCTATGATACCATATTGTAACACCTCAATTTCTAAAACATGCACAACACTAAGCGGAAGCATATATCTCATTGGGATGTCACAAAAATGATTAGCATTGCCTAAAAATAAAGTTCATATATAAACCAACACAGGTTAAAATAACAGTTCTCATACTCAAGTCCTCAACATAACTCATACATGAACCAAACTAAAAATGTTTATTCTTAAACATCCTACACTTTCTCATAAAACTCACACTAAACTAAAACATATGCTTCATAAACATAAAGGAAATCTAACCATTAATAGTTGGCACCCCACTAGGTATGGTCTCAGATGTTCTTGAGATCCTTCTTCAACTAGTCCTTAGATGGATTTATCCTTGACATTTCTCCTTTCCTGCGGGCATCGCACCCCCTCTGTCTCCTGAGGCTCGTCGTCGAGTCACTTCATTTAGTAGATTGATCTTCACCTGGTCAAGTGTCAAATTGCCTTCCTTTGTAGAATTGATGACTGTCACTACGAGCATCTTCCAAGTGTCAGGTAATGATCCTGGAAGAAGCAGAGCCTAGATTTCATCATCAAGAACCATCTTCATGCACCCTAATTGATTTATAAGGCTTTAGAATTCATTTATATGCTTGACAGTGCTTGTACCATCCTGGTACTTGAGGTTCACCAACTTTCTAATAATAAAAGCTATATTTGTGGCAGTCTTCCTCTCATATAATTTCTTGAGCTTCTCCCATAGATCTTTGGCATTGGTCTCTTTTGAGACGTGATAGAATATGGAAATGTCGAGCCAGTTTCAAACTATTCCAACAGTCTTCCTCTTTAATTTCTTCCAATCTACATTAGAAGTACTCTCTGGCTTTTGTCCCTCTATCAAATCATACAAATCTTTGCAATAGAGAATATCCTCCATCTTAGATTTCCAAATTTTCCAATTTGTTCTTGTCAACTTTATAATCGTCACATCTTCATCCTTCCCCATCTGGACCAGCATCTGTAGCATGCGCTCTGATACCACTTGTTGGGGATGTTGTACCGATACAGTCCTGAATGTGATGACAACTTATTATGGAAGTTTACCGACAAGTGTATAAACCCAAAGAAAAAACACCAAATTTAACGTGGAAAAATATCCCCAAGTGAAGGAGAGAAAAACCACGGGGCAATACTGGCCAAGAAGCACTATGTAATTCAGATTACAACTCACGCTGGATGGATTTAATTACCCCTAATCCAGGTAGCCCTCCCCACATGAGAACAAAGATGAGGAAGAAGAGAATCACACCCAGTGTGTATAAAACCTCTGTCTTTACTTGATCTCCTCACGAGGCCGTTGTCGTTGTTGGGGACTACTTGATGCCGTTGTGACTGCTGGCTAGGTCAGACCGTTGCTGCTATGGTAACACTGCTTCTATAACCACCAACCACTACTTTGATTCAAGGTAAAGTCACTAGCCCTGTATTATCGACTAAGAGAGTTTCTTTCAGTGCACCCAATGTGTCACCGACTATCAACCACTACTTCACTTCAAGGAAAAGTCACTGACCCTCTCTTATTTACCAAGAGAGCTCCTCCAGTTGTTCTTGTTCTCTGGCACCCTCTACCACAAAAGGCACTAACAAACAACTGGAGGGATCACACCTCAACCGGTGGGATGATCTCAATGGCCTCCCCCAGGGCCTCTATTTATATGCCTCCATGACATGTGGTTGCAACTAGGAATTCTTCTCCAACTCAGAGTCCAACTCCATGTTGCACGTAAAAAACCATCTTCTTTCCCTTTTAGATTTGACTTCTATTAGGATTGGTAGCACAAGCCGACTCCTACTCAAGTCCAAATCTAATTAGACATGGGCCAGATCCTTTTCCTATCCCAACAGTCAGCTCCTTTCGATGAGACATGTGCAAACTTCCTCCTCCTCTTTAGTATACGGAGGACAACACATGCTTTATAGTTGTTGATAGTGTCCCAGTTGGCATTCATTTAAGTATGTTAGAAGAACTTACTAAATAATATTGGTTTTGGACTGAAATCAATCTTGACCATACTTTTACGTTCAAGTTAAGTTTGGTTTGGACCATTCCAACAGTCAAGTTTGGTTTAATTTTTTTTTCAGACCACTATGTGTAATCTGGCTTGTGATTTTGGGTTCAAACCAGACTTGAGAAGACTATGCCCAACTCTAGTAACAATTTGTCTAGGTTTTAAAAAAAACATGTGTGCCACATGTTTATATGGTTGTGTTATGATTTTAGTTAGTCATTTGTGGGGAATAACTCCTAAATATTTTTCCTGACCAAGAAGTTAGAAATTTGGGCCCAATGCAGATCATTCATGTTTAAAAATCAAGGCATAGACATGAATCTAAAGAACTTTTGGGTTCTTACATTTCAAATTTGTTTCAGGTCTAATTAGAAAAACTATGAATTGAATCAAATAAAAGTATTGTTTGGGGTCCATCTATAGGATCTATCTTTACAAGTACTGCGTACTCACTTCTTCCATGTTCTAGACATTATAAAATTAATAGCGCCTCTATCTTTCCTCCTCTCTTGCACTCCTACTTCAAAACTGATATGATATCATTCCTCCTCTATATCCTCCCATTATCCCTCTACATGCCCACTCATTCTAGGAAACAAAGTAAATTTGCCTCTCTTATCCGTCTACCCTCATCTTATGTGTCCACCCACACCTACCCCTCAGTTCAATAGTGAGTTCTATCTTGTTATTTGCATGCATATCAATACATACATACTTTCTTGCCCCTCTCTCTTCCCTTTAAGAAAATGTATGATGCATATAGTTTATTATGTTATGTTTCATAAGTTCTATTGTGCTAAAGTGTTTCTAATTTTTAATTGTTGATTTAATCTATTGTATTCATCCTTCTACATTGTGTTATTTCACTAATATTTTCATTTCTTAACCAATTTCATATTTTTTTCAGTCCTTTTTATGGCAATGGAGAAGTGGATGAGGATCGCGGAAGTATTCTCACTATGGTGATTCGGTGAATGCGTCCTTTATAAACTTTTTGATATTCATTGTCCACTTAAAATAAATTGGAAACCTTCCAAATTAGTAACCATCATTACACTAGTGTCTAAAGGAAACTCTTAACCCCCAACCTCTCTCCCTCTCTCTCAACTATTTCATCTTTGATTTTTATATTCCTCTCAAATGTAATTCTTCAAAATGAAATCCTCAAACCATATACAATTGCAACAACTCCTCTAGCCCCATAAATTTTGAGCTAAACCTTGACAAACAAGATGGAAGGGCTTGGGATAATATTATCAAATATTATTTCCCTTGTTGGAAAGATCCTAAATGGTAGATATTTTAGAAATTATGATTTTCATAAGGATCGTAGAAGTCATAACTATTTATACATGGAGAAGCAACTAAGGCATGAAATCTCTTCCCCTAGAGGAGCTCAAATTGAAATAGGAATGTGGTGAAAACATCAAGATATGGGGGAATGACTTTCAAATAGTATGTGATTTGCAAGAGGACTAAGCATGTAGTTTCTTCTACATATTAGTAAATCAGTGTATTTTCACAACATCAAATCTAGAACTAGGGGAGAATCGAGGAGCTAATGCACTTGAAGAGTAGTTGACCATCAACAACATTTCTCTAAGTAGAAATTTAATTTATGATCCAAATTATTATCTCACAATTAATAGCAGGTTCTCAGTGATCTATGCTTGTTGTCTTGGCTATGAGAAATTAAAGTACATGAAGAGGACATCAACCAAGCACAAGCCTAGGTATTTTGGGAGACAAGATGGTAATGTAAACTCCGCCAAAGTTGAATCACTTCCCTTCTGCATGTATTCTAACTTCCTACGAACAAAGTAAAGTTTTTTCATGAAACACATTGAAGCCAATGACAACTTTGACAATTGTGGAGGAGCAAAAGAGGATGTTGATCATGTTTGTTTAACTGCACTATGGTTAAGTCTACTTGGAATAATTCAGTAACATACCTAAATCTGAATTCATAATTGAACCTAGACCCCCTTTTCAATAATGATTAATATTAACATACTTACCCCTGATTTAGGTTTAATTAGGATATTTTGGAGTTTAAAATCATATTTACCTAATAAATATCATTTTACATGAAAATTAGGATTAATTATGTAAATGAATATTTAATTTATTATAGTTATACAAATTCACCATGTAATAAGTTCCAAATCTAATTTGAGACTCTAGAATCTTCTATGATTAGAAGATTAAAGAATTTAAATTATTAATTATGTGAAGTAAATACATTAAATGAATACTTAATATACACATAGTGAAATTGAATATCAAGCGTTTTCAATAGGTAAAACTGATGCCAAACTCAGATTCATTGCATTAGAAATAGTCTACCAAGAAGATTTTATGTCATTTTAGTAATGTTTCCTAACCAAATATATTTAATGAATAAAAATATTAACTACCCTAGGATTTGTTGATGTAATCAAGTCTTCACTCTAAATTGTCTAATGTTTGTTTAATTTGACACATTCATGCACGTTCATCTTGTGACAGGTCATTTATTATGCAAATTTTGGTTATAGTCGTCGGATGATGATTAAGGGAAACAAAGTTCATCTCCTACCCTAATCTTACTCCTATTTCATCATAGTCTATAATACAACCTTCTCTCTCTCCTTTTTCATGGATTTTGCACTATGACATCCCCCCTCTCTCTAATATTGATTGTAAAAGATTCACATTGCCATTCTGCATCATTTATCCTAATTATATTAGGGTTTTGTAGTTTATAACTACAAGTCGGATCCAACTCTATATCCTCCCATTTTCCTCCTCTATTCAATCTCCTCATCTACCCTACCATATCAAGTCTTATAAAACTTTTAGGTGACCGTCTTTATACTTCCTATTGATGATTTCTTCCATCACTTTGCTTCTTGTGGACCTCATATAAGATCTTAACCACCATCTCCTCCTGCCAGCCACCTAGGGTCATGGCCATTACACTTCATAGAAAATAAGCAGACCTTCTCTAAGACCTCCTACAAAACTAATTGGGTCATCAATTTGTCCCGATATAGGTATACTACATTTTCCTTTTTTCTGACATGCTTTTCTTCAGAACCCAATCTTTGTGGTATAATCACTCTTTGTTATTTGATTCTAGTTGTTTGCCTCAGCTTGATTCCCCCAAACTCACCTTAAGTGTTCTCATTGTATGAACCATTATCCTCATCTAAGTTCCCACATTGTGGTTCCCCATTTTCCTCCTCCTCGTGGTCGGTCACGATCAAAGTCCCTATCTAGGCACCTATAGACTTAGTTATGGGGATATCTAGTATTAGAAGAACTACATGAGCCTCATCCTAACCCTTCACAAACCTATGGGAGCAAGGATGCACGAGTTAATCTCAGATATCAAACTCTACTTGACCTACCTGTTGAAAGTCTAGTCCCTCAGTACAATCATGGATGTATATTACTTATTTCATCCATGGGTTGATTTCTTTTTGTCACACCCGTTAAGGGTAAATTAATAATGTTGGTAACTGATTTAGTTGATGTTGTGCTTATTTTTTATAATGAAGAAATGACTCTTTTTCATGTGAATCCCTAGAGTCTAAACACATTATGTATGGTATGTAGGTCATTTGACATTTACTTTTGATTAGAAATACATATACTATAGTAATTTTAATAAATTCATAACTAATTATTGGTAAATTTAAAAAATATAATGAATTATGTGTTGAACTCATAAAATCCAACTCTATAAGGTAAAAGGCTTTTGGTAACCTAATTCAGTGACCATATAATGGTAATCTCTAGGGTTTGAATAATTTATTGAATATGACCCTAATCCTTATATAAAATGTTATCAGGTGCTTTTGAGATCTTGACATTAATATTTATGTTTGGTTTATGGAGCAGCAGGTATGAAGACTAAGGCGTGTGAAACCTCTATTTAAATATGGACATCATACGAACATATTCCAGTCTCCCTATAATGAGGTATCCTTTGGAATATTATCCGTCTTTGTATATCTAAAATGAAACTTTATATGTCCTTATTTGAAATCTTATAAATTCTTTTTGATTAGGTTTGTCATAATGCCTTGATTCTAGTAACCCTCTTCCGCGCCGATTCAATGTTTAGTTTTGATAAATGACTAGAAAAATGCATCGTGCCTCTCTATTAAGTGTGCATGGAATTTAGACGATTTATCTATTGTATTTATAACTACTATGGTGTACTACTTTACCCCATGTGTTTTGTATCCTCATATCTTTATATACATGGGTGTGTTTCTTTGCCCAGGGTGGGTTGTTCCACCCATTATATGTTAGCACTGTTATCTCATCCATGTTGTGCTTTCTCCACCCATTAGTGGTCAATGGGAAAATGTTGTGTTGTCCCTAGATTATATTACTTTTAACCTAATTTATATATACATGTAATTGTTTTATTTTGTGAAATAACCTTGAATAATAGTGATGAATGCATATTCGTCCTAGATTTAGTTGCAATTTAGCTTAATCATGTACTCATATTTCAAAATTTTCTTTAGAATCACCAACTATGATTTAGGTTTCCGTAGTTTTATGTTTATTTGTAGGATTTTGATCTAGTTCCTTAGTTATCATGGTAGGTTTGAGCTTCATATCTTATGCACAAGAGTTTTTTTATAAATGAACCATATTTTTATTGATTTGTCCATTCATCCCTTGATGATCTTCATTGGTTGGTACTTCATCATTGCAAGACATTCTCCAAATGCCAATAAAGAGGTGGGGTGGGTGGGTTCTCCTTATACTAAAGTCATGGGTGAGTGGGTTAACCCTATAATGAAGTCTTGTCAGTTCACTTAATGTCAACCCTTCCGTCAGTTGACTACAGATGGAATGTCCCACTCAACATTTGACAATAAGCCACCTCAAATAACAACCAACAAAAACATTTCAAGCTAACCTACTAAAAGAGACATGATATTGTTGCTAATGAAATCTCTACATTGTCAATGGACGACACTACAAACTTCTCAAATGATGAAAGTCTAGTGCTCGCCTTTAGATGGGGATCTTGTACTTGTCAATTGACAAAGATTTAGTCTTCTCACATACCAATGAAACCACCATGTGTTTTCATTCTGATGGATATTATGGGAGTCATAAGACCCCTCATCGTCCTCCCACAACCATCCCTTTGCACACATGGAAGATGATCTCTAATTATAGGAGGTTGGGGATAGTTTCAAACCCTAGTCCCCCACCTATAACCTATAAATACAAACTCATGTCCCCCATTGAAGGGATCCACCTTTGATTCCATAAGGCTTCTAAAATTTGTTATGAGCATCCAAACTTTAGTTTCTATTGAACATTTATATTGGTGGACAACAAGTCCACCTCTACTTCCACCAAGCATCTGAGGTTCAGACCTCAGAAGAGGCTACTCCCCGAGTGCTTATTTCTTCATTTGACGACCTCTACCCTCATCAACCTACCTCTCCTTTCCTATAGTACACTAGTCCTAACTGTGAGAAGGAAGACAGCCCCTTCAAGATCTTCTCAGATGAATGTCAAGGAGAAATCTTGATGATGTATTAAGTTCCATCATCCCTAATGCATCTAAGCACCACATATGCTCCTTTGTTGTCTACTATGTCAATGCATTTCTTCCCTTCTTCCAATGTTAATCTAATTAATTTTGTAATGAGAAAGTAGTCCTCTCATTAGGGTGCATGGAGTAGCCTCACTGCCCATTTTTCCCATTTACTACTATAGTTATGTTTGTATGAACATCACATGTTATAGAGAAAATGTTTTGCTGCTTAAAAATTTTGTTTGGTTGATTGTTTTGCATGTTTATTAGATATTAAATGTAAAGACTTCTAACATAAATAAAGGATATTATTTGATTCATATTAAAGTTTTTATAAGAATTTTGGATATGTGTTTTCTAATGTGGTAAGTAAATGATATCTAGGTAACACGACAACAAGTTTAGCATAATATATATCTGGTTTTAATCATAACGCCAAACAGAGGATCTAACCTATCTCAACATATTGTGTTAATACTTATTGTGATACAATGAGAGGATGTGTGATAGGTAGAGGTGGAGAAACACATCCAATCTAGTGTTTCCATCCATATGATATATACAACCTTAATATAGCCTTTTTTGTTATTGTCATCTTAGTTTAATCAAACCAAACCTAAACTTTATATTAATACAAGTTCTTGCAAGGTTACTTTGATCAAATTATTCTTAAATATGTTGTCCTTTAGGTTTGATCATGAACTATCTTTGATAAGATCCATCTTCTTGCCGGTGGGATTGTTGTACATTAGGTTGATTTAACCTAGGGATTTCAGCTCTAGAGAATTGGATGTGCGGAAATCATCGCATCAAATAGAAAATATGTATAATATCTCATTTATTTTATGCATAAATGTCTCCTTCTCTTATTTTATTTTTATTGAACTTACCTACATGTTGTTAGACCCTTTTACATGGGAATACCCAAGTTTTGACTTACTTGCCTTGTAATGCCCAAGTATTTCATTATGCACATACTCACTGGCTACTAATACAAACTTTGTGTTCCCCCTTTTTGGGTTTTGTTGTCAAACCTAGAGGTTTAGATGTTGTAGAAGATGATGATTTAGGAGAACCTTTAACTATGGACTAAGAAGGATTGCTTGGGATGGACAAGTCACCTTCTACTGTTGGTCCTCGATAATAACTAGATTCACCATTATTTGTTGTAATGTCGCCTATGGGGTGAGCAACAATGTATGATTTATTTAAAGCCTTTTTTAATGTATCATACTTGAGAAATTAACAATTTATCTTTTCCATAATAAAATTAGTGTGTTTGGATATGATTAGACATGGTATAAAAAATTGAACTGACCCAGTCCAATCTGACCTGGTCCGATCTGATCTACAAAATAAGAATGTGATGGATTATTTTTGTTATATTCAATAGAAAAATATGCTTTCTTCCATTAATGTTTTGAATGCTTGTGAATTAGTTTGTATTTTTGTGGGTTCGATCATATTTGTGTGGTTCGGGTCCATGCATGTTTTCTTAGTTGTGGATTTTTTTGGTGTGATCAAATGCAGGTCATACAATTGTGGGTCCGACCAGGTTGGGTTCGGATTATCAAAAATCTGACCCGTTGCCATGTCTAGATATGATGGTCTTATTTCATAATTAAGTATAGATTGCATCTCTTCTTGGGTCCCACATTTTACAAATTTGCTCATCACTTTCTTATTGCCAACAAACCCTTCAATTGGATGTATAATAAATGTGACTTTCAAGGTTTTGTGATACCTTAATGTGTTGCCTTGTTAGATGGAAATGCAAAAATGAGACTATTTTAACCCATCTTGAAAAAACACAACCGACATTCTTATTTAATGAAGATGTTGAATTACTCTCCATAGAATAGTGAGCATCAGATCTTTTGGAATGACTCCTTCAACACATAATACTAATAGGAATAAGAGAGAACAAACTTGGTGTTTCATTGAAAGGGGTATAATGAAGGATATACCATGATAACACATTTTTAGTAACAATTAGTCCAGTGTGGGAGTGATTTTCAAAGACAATTAAGGTTTCCCTTCACAAAGGCGACCAAGATGATCATGGGCTATTTTGTTAGAGCTTGTGGTTGAAATTCTCATAGTCCTTTTTTGTTTAGTGTCAATGGTTAACCTGATGGTGGGAAAATTGAGGTGGAAGCTATTGTTGTAAGCATGATAAGATAATACATAATGTTGATCATGGACTTGGTCCTCTTATGAAGATATCCAAGAGTCAAAATTCTCACCAACTTATAGTGAGGGAATAGATGTGCACCCCTCCATGCTAAAATCAGTTGGGGGTTGATAACTCCCAAATATAGGCATTTATGCTAAGTATTTTTCTATGATCTTGTACCGTTATAGCCTTAATGTGCCCAAAATAACTCTAGATTTTTTTTATTTAAACCCATTTGAAGATAAAGTTCCTCAACTAGACAATTTTGGGACTTGTAGGCACAAACTCAAGAAGACATCAATTCTCCAGACTTTGCCCATGTGAACCCGGTAAGGTTCAACCCTCAATTTGTGTAGTAGTTCACCATCAGTGACCTGCTAAACCTACATCTCAGTGACTATTAAGATATGTTCATCATCAGCGATCATTGGTATCCACACCTAGTGATCACTGAAGGTAAAGATCCGGTGGTCACTGAAGAAACATGATGATTGTTGAAAAGGAAGACATAAACCTGGCTGGGTTCACCATTGATTGTCACAAAAATCTTAGTGATCACTAAAAACTCAGCAATCTTGCAACATCAGTGACCGCCAAGCTATAAGAAAATGCCAAAACATCAATGACTGCTAAAGACTGAAACATTAGAGACCACTTCCACACAACTCCATCAGCGACCGCTGGGCACGAACCCAGTCAGGTTCACCAACGAAAGGTTAGTGATCATTGGAAATTTAGATCATCAACGACCACTGAAAAGTCAACAACCACCTTTCACATACACTCTAGTGATCCCTATAAATACCCGCCCCTTGCTACCAAGCAAAGGGTTCGGTTGGCTCTAGTATGTATTGTTCCAATATTTAGTTTTGGCAACCAACAATTCCCAGATCTTCATGGGAGAGATCTAAGGTCCAAGAGGGATGAAGAGCACACCCTAAATCATCCCTCCAGTTTTCTACCATTAACCACCATTTCCACCACCATTCACCCACTTCCAGCCATTCCCAGCCACCTTCCACCTCCATACGTTCACCAAATCTACTATTGGGGTGGAATCAAGGAAAAAGAGGGAAAGGAGTTTAGAAGATTAAGGAGGATGACCCAAGGATAAGATCCAACCCTTCTATGGGATAAATATCTTCTTCGACCTCTTTCTTCTACTTTTCTCCTTTTTTTGTACAAATGATATTCTTCCATCTTTGTTCGTGCCAACTATGCTTGTCTATGGCTAGCTGAGCTCCCTTTTGGCTGCGTAGCCCATCAAAGGCATGTTTATGTACTTTTACCTTTAGAAAGTAGCTTTATTCCTGACCTAGTATGATTTCTGTTCTATCGTCTCTTTTTGGTTATGATTGTTGGTTTACTTGATCTCTTTCTTGATTGAACTTCTATTTCTACCAAGATCAAGAGATTAGTTGTAGAAATTTGTTAATGAAGGTAGTTTGGATAAAAATCTGAGAAGAGGACGTCCAAGGGAGAATAAAAAAAACATGTCAGAGAGATCTGAACAGATCCTTAAACTCAGTAGGACTCATCTCAACCCACCCGGGTTCACAATCTGAGTTCTACATAGATCCTATAATGTTCCTAACATCTCTGAATATTCTAGACCTAAGAGGGTATATGGAATATTTAGGAATCTTGACCCGTTATCCTTGAGAGAGGTTTTAGATCATTAATGGGGTTTTAGTCACAATGTGCGAGAGTGAGTGAGATGACCCCCACAGGAGTAGTTACCATGATACATGCTATGTTTGGATGTTAGACGCTTTCTAGGGTGTTCGAGGGTTTCCTACACCCGAGAATGGGTGCATAAACTTCCCAACTTATACTTACATAGTCAGGAACTCCTTCTCTTGATTAGTAGGATTCGACAGACTCTATTTTCTTTACTTTTTTTTGTTTTCGTTTGTATCATTTTGCTATACTAGTTCTAGTTCTTTACATATATAAACTATCAGATTTGCTTAATTGACATAACAATGAGATCTTAAGCATCCTTAACGTCCCACGTCCCTATGTTCAACCCCATATATCTACTTCGATCCCGTATTGAGTTGTGGGGGTCCTTAGGTTTCGGGTCATAAATTTAAAAGTATGATTCACCTTTGGAATCAAGTGTCCACTTTCGTGAGCACTATATTAGGGCAGATCAACTTTTTGGCACCATTTTTGGGGATGTACTTTTCCATGTTTACACATCCAAGGATTTTGTTCTATCACCATAAAATTGTACATTTATGCATAGTTTTTCTTTTATTTTGCACATACTTGTTCATACATACTGAAATACTTTTCACTTTTTCCTATACTTTTTAGCCATGGACATTGCATCAACAAGGCAAGTTATCTTGTCCACCTGGCCTCCCAAATTTTTCCACACTTCAGACTATTGGCGCTTAATTGAAAGTCATGCACTTTAGCTAGTTGAGCTATATTCCACCCCATTGTCGTCATATGTGGGCATTTCAACAATGGAGACTACCAATCATCCCTGGACCTCTACATTACTATGGGATTAAGAGCTAATTAGAGAAGTGGCACTAGATGGAGAAAGTGTCAATGCACTCACCTCCTCCTTAGCACCTCATCTTTAAGAACAAGTCGACCTACTTTGGTAGCTACTAGAAAGGTAGGATCTTTAGGTCCAAGTAGCAATCAGAGTAGCAACCTAGAGAAGAAGCATACTTCAAAATGTTGGACAAAGAGACATCCACATACCATAGTTTGAAGCATCGGCACTCCAAGAACCATACATGGTAGAAATGGCTAGTCTTGAACACATTTCAGCTCAAGTCCAACAACTTTAGGATAAGGCTTTTAACCAAAGTAGGAGACTTCAAGACCTAGTCAGTTTAGTTCTCACACAATTGCAAGTTCTAGAGTACAATAACAAGGATTATAGTCATCAAGACCACTTCATTAAGCTCGATGAGGAACTCATCTTATCTCCCTATCTGGGCATCTATTTATACTCACCTAGATTTTTCTATGATGACTCACCCATCCATGGAAGTCCTACATTTTATCCAGATGATTCAACTGAGCAACCAATGGAGGATACACATCGCCTACAAGAATGGTTTGATGATGATCACTTTTACTCTCCTAAATGCATCCAAACAACCACACAATGTGAAGAGTGGTTTGAGCAGTCTAATTCAACTATTATCCCAAACCAAAGTGATACCTCTCACATTAAGACTTTTCACTTTGTTTCAATCATCGTGCCCTCTATGGTTTGAAATAATTTGTTTGAGGAGGAGAATGACAACTATTCAATTTGGGGAAGTGAGTATACTGATGATGATGATGATGAGTTGGAGCAGCATGAAGTGACATTCTCTACCATTCCATTATAAGGGGTGATAGGCATTGAAGGAGATGGAAGGATAATCCATCACAACATGACTCTTGAGCATGAAGATACCCCAAACCCCAAAGAACTTGACAAGCTTGGGGTGTTAGAACTGCAAACAAATTTACTTGGGGATACTTCTTGCTCAGAATATGATTGGGTGACTTGGAGTGAGAACAAAGATTACTTTGAGCATCCAACCTAAAGTTTAGAGGTGGAGAGAAGAGAGGAGTCCCCCAGAAAACTTTCAACCTATCCCCTCCATCTCATCCTGTGTTGAAATCATATGGCCTACCTATTTAGATTCATACCTTGATGGTTACCTTGAGGATTCTCTTCTGAGAAATTCATTTAGTGCAGTTCAAATCAATTCCAGCACAAAGATGACTTCACCGAGTCACCACATTGTATTCATCTTCAGACTTGAAAGAGCCCATATCTCCACCTCTTTTACTCCTACGTAGTGGACCCCATCGACAAGACATAGGTGATACTGGTCCTAAAGATTTGGATTTGGGTTCCCACTGTCGATATCAAGGGGCATCCACCCCCCTTTATCTTACTCCTTTCTTTTCTCTTTTTGTTAAATAAATTTTATTTTTCATGTTGTTTCTTAGACAGTTTCTTTCCTCTAACTGCTTAAATATATCCTTGCATACATGCATCATTTTAGGACTTTAATAAATTTCTTTCATGTACATCCATGCATTCCTTCCCTATTGTTCCTTGTTTAGGTCTTGCTCGAGGACTAACAAAGTTTTAAGCTTGGGGTGGCAGGGCTATTCACCCTTCTATCACTTCATTTTTCATGCATGTATGTTTACTTCTTGTATTAAGGCATAAAGTTTAAAATATTTGAACAGTTTAGCCTAGATTTACTATTTTCTAGCACTTTTTTTTGTAATTTGTAGCTTTTTAGTTAAGTCTATGTGGTGTGAATCCTATAGTGAAATTCTTATCCATGTGCTTAAATGCATCAATTTCATCTTAAAACTAATTTTTTTTTCTTAACTAGATCATTGACTCTTTCCTTAAGTTTGGCATTCAATCTAAGGTTATGCACTCTTTTTCATAGATTAAAACATTATTCCCTTAATCCATGTTTTGCATGACAAGCCCAGGATTTGGAATTGTTGAAAATATATAAAGTCTGATAATAAAACTCCACATTGCATTATTCATGAACTCATCTTTGCTTTAAGGATCCTTGACTCATATTTATTATTTATCACAAAGGTACCAAGCAGTCAATGATGAGTTATGAGCTATAATCAAGTCGAAGTGTGTTTCTTTGATGTTATGCACGCCTTCTCAGTTTAGATCGAGTCAAAGAGATGAAAATGAATTTTTTTTGCAAAAAGAGGCTTGGTCGCCCATAAATTTGAAAAATATTTAAAATAGTTCTCACCCAAGCCTATCAATTAGAATACAGAGAACAAAAGCCTATGTGTAAATAAAAATATGAGCATTTGTTTTCTCTTTTAGGAGAGTTGAGGATGGTGCCCTACAGGTGTATGATTGTGCTCATGAATGTGGATATGTCGTGCCTAGTTGTGCCACCCTGAAAGCTCATTAGAGAGTCACCAAGAACCCCTAGGAGACCTATGAAATCATCCCAGTAGTAAGGTTGGTTCGAGTGCAGTACGAGGAGTTCGTCTCACTACATTGGGCCAATTGGCTCAGACTACAGGGAATATTGCTCGTTACATGGACCAACTTGAAGCAGATTGGAATCCTTGGAAGTCATTAGAAATCTTTTCCCTTTTGTTTCTTCTTAGGACCCAAATAAGTGGTGGAGGCACATTGTTCATAATTGGTCTACATGAATACGTGATAATAGCTCATTACTTGCCTACATTACCTACTTGATCACCTATGTGATGATGCTTTCGTACTAAATTATTTTGATTCAAACCCTCATGAGTATTGATAGGTTGTAGTGAATTTTCTTAAAACTTGTCTGGATGCTCTTTGATTGAACCTTAGCAGGTTTTGCTTGAATGGTGAGGGGTTGTTCTAAAATAACATGGATCAAGATAATTGTTGTTTTAAACTATTTTTCCTAACTTTAGCATTTATCTCCAAGCTTAATTTGGATGTTATATTTTTGTTCTTTGAGCACATTCTTGCTTGAGGACAATCAAGGTTTAAGCGTGGGGTGGTCGATAACATCCAAATTTAGATGCTTATACTAAGTATTTATCTAAAGTCGTGTACCGTTATAGCCTTAATGTTCCCAAAATAACTCTAGATTCTTATCTTTTTTTAATTTATATCTCTTTGAAGATAAAGTTTCTCAACTAGCCAATTTTGGGACTTGTAGGTCCCGAACTCAAGAAGACATCATTTTATGACGCCCAATGCCACACAATTAGATAACTCAAAGCAAAAACATGCGGTCAACTACTAATAAACCTTACACCAGAAGAACATGGTAAATTAATCTGATTTCATATTACTATCATGCTCAGAAATGTTACATATAGGTCAATCAAACTGTGTCATGACATAAGAAAATTAGGCATATAAATCTGTCTAATGGTTGGGGCCACAACCTGTACAAAAGATCATGTTTCAATACATAGGGAATCTATACAAGCATAAGCATTTTGCTAAAACTACATGTCAATATACATATCATTTACAAAACATACCCTGCTCGGACCTGAGAGTACAAGGATGACACTAGGAGCCTACTACAACAACTGCAACTATCCAACCTTTTGCGTCTACTGATCTCCAAGATGCTCTTCCTCAACAGCACAATCTTGACCACGTCGCTGACGACCACCTACAAAGATGTGGTGACCAACGAGGTGAGACTCATTTTCCAGCAAGAGATATAACTCTCAACCAACAACTATTGTTTACAACATGTATCATTATAAAATAGGATGAGCAGTTTCAACTAAATAAACAAGTTAGCAGAATAAGTAGTTACAACATATTAAACTATTCCAAGAGGTTAGGAAGATGATGAAAACTAATCAGATGAGCATAGCAACATATATGACTAGAAGAAATATGAAAAACATGTAAGTGTATCACCTACTAAATAGTTAATTTCTCTTACCACATCATATAACAATTAAGCAGTATAAGAAACAAGGCAAGGGTTAACATCTAGTGTGAAACGTGGTTACCCCTAAATAGATATACTACACGACTATATTACATCTTTTATTAATGCCTTGAGAAATTGAGGTATACCACTCAATCCCAACTGACCACTGCTAAGTCAAAATCGGTGCCATACAAGATCTGTAGGACAGCCAAATGCCTCAGATCTCATCTGTCCTCGGTCAGTGTGAGTGTACTGCATCGACACATAAAATCTAGATACAAAACAACCTACTCTGTCCTTGGTATATAGGTCATGACACTAGTGAACCAGGGTATAAAACCCAAACATCTATTGTACAACCATGGTTGTCCTCAATCACATCATATACATTGAGATATGAATGCATTCATTCTCCTGTTGACACATGACTGTATCCATTCTCAAAACCTTGGAATCAAGAAGACAAGGGGACACAGTCTCTTACACCTCACATACTCAATAATATGTTCTCTAAGCTTCCCTTAGGAATACTCCTTTCACAATATAGCAAGTCCTAACTCTAGAATGGATCTATGACATAGGGTAACTACAAGATTAGGCTTCACTTGATTAGTTAATTTCAATTGGGTGTCTTTTAACTGCATCAATCAAGTTATGTACAAACCATAGAAGAGTTGTACAAAGATAAGGGTGGATTAAAACTTTAGAAGATATAAAACATGTAAACTTATCTCATTATCACATGGTACTATTTCACTACCATACATGAGACCATTATCATCACATCACCATGGGATACTAATCCCTTATCACATCATCAAGAGGATATCACCTCAATTAGGGTAATCAATCCCGTACTAGTTCATAAGACCATCAAATCCATCCCTACAAGAACATAATTATACATATGGCACATAAGATGATATTATATTACATTCAAGAGCCATGATGTTCACATAAAAACAATTAGGGTTACAAAAATAGGAGAGAAAAAGTATTCCATCATCATACTACTCACTCTAGAGAGCTAAGTGTTATCATCATGTACTTGAATTAGGGTTAAGGTTTGACAAGGTATCCAAATTAGGGTTTCCAATCATCCATTAAAGCTGATGCGATGATTTTGAGTCGCATTTATAGACCTGTTTTATATGTGGTTTATGCTTTAATTAGTCATTTCTATGGTTAATATCGCATAATTCATCCATTTTGGTCTTTGCCATCATTTTATGTCAAATCCCCTTAGTTTTATCATTTTGAGCATTAATTATCACATTATTATTATTTGTGTGGATTTATTTGATCTTGTCTTTGAATTTCAGAACAAACGAGTATTTGCTTCCGTCGATACCATCGACGGAAGTCGATACCATCGACAAGACCGCAGGTTGTCAGCCGAAAGGAGCAGCAAAGAGTCGATACCATCGACGCTGATGTCGATGGTATCGAGACGTCTTCAGATTACTGGCGAAGGAGCAGTCGATAGTATCGACACCAAGTCGATACCATCGACACATGGAGGCTACAGCGTCGCAAAATGACAGAACCGACGCCAAAAAGGGAGTCGATACCATCGACCAAAAACTTGACGTGTATTTTACTACGCGCTAAAAATGCAAGTATACACGTCGAGTAGTACAGGCCTTTGTGAGGCCCGAGTCGAACACAGGGATACTCAGAATTGTCGGAGACTCCTACTAACTATTTGCGATCAGCTAAGCCAAATAACAAATTGGGGTTTGTTGTCAAAATTAAAAGAAAATAAAAATAAAACAAAGCAAACAATCGATTAAAGGTTAATTTAATCAATTCAAAAGGAATCTTTAGGATTGTGGTTTCACCGCGGGTATTCATTGTATTAGATTTTATATAATGCCTCACTCTTCTCTCTCTATCCGAGTAGTGGCCTGAAAATAGAATTGCCCACTGTCGTGGTGCAATTCACTACTTAGGTTTAGGTCGGTTCCACCATCGTAGTAACCTATTCCCTAAACTAAGTGCATTATGAACGATCTCTCAGTATCCACCATTAATTTTACACCACCTTGTTCAAGGGATTTATCGATTAATGTAGGTTTCGTCTCTTTTCAGCCGTTAATCCTTCTGTCGAAGTGATTAAGGGCATTAGATTATTATTATGGTGATCAAGCATAACAATATATGGAGAAAACGAAGCTATACCACGGATTTAAGAGAGAAAATATGAATTACTATTATAAAACTGTCATACAATGAATTCCCGGGCTACTCCCGGTCCTAAAGATGGAGGGGATTAGCCCCGCATATTCATCTCACACAAGTACATGGTAGAAATAGGGGAAATCATTTGAAAAACGTGAATTGAATGGGAAAACCCCTGAACGGAGAAGAACCGATTGATCCTTTGCATAGAACACGTGCTTTCCCACCTCTCGGTGGTGAAATTCGTCTTCGGCAGCGTCCGGATCGACTGGTATGAACTTCTGGCCTCCTTCTCCTTCCTCTCGCTCCTTGGCACTTGTGCAATGGCTAATCCGATCTCCTCTCTGTCTGGGCGGCCGTCCTTAGGTATAAGTCCCTCATTAGGTCGCTAATTAACTCCAACCGTCCGATTGAGATCATTAGAAAGCAAACTCATATCCTACGGCGTCAATACCATCGCTGGATGCAAACCCTTCCTTTGTCGCGCCTGACATCATCTCGATACCATCGACTCGGGTCGATGGTATCGACTCCCTTTTTGGCGTCGGTTCTGTCATTTTGCGACGTTGTAGCCTCCATGTGTCGATGGTATCGACTTGGTGTCGATACTATCGACTGCTCCTTCGCCAGCAATCTGAAGACGTCTCAATACCATCGACATCAGCGTCGATGGTATCGACTCTTTGCTGCTCCTTTCAGCTGGCAACCTGCGGTCTTGTCAATGGTATCGACTTCCGTCGATGGTATCGACGGAAGCAAATACTCGTTTGTTCTTAAATTCAAAGACAAGATCAAATAAATCCACACAAATAATAATAATGTGATAATTAATGCTCAAAATGATAAAACTAAGGGGATTTGACATAAAATGATGGCAAAGACCAAAATGGATGAATTATGTGATATTAACCATAGAAATGACTAATTAAAGCATAAACCACATATAAAACAGGTCTATAAATGCGACTCAAAATCATCACATCAAACTCCCCTAAGATTGAACGTTGCTTGCCCTCGAGCAACTAATCCTTAGAATAGAATTGCAAATGTCAACTGAAAAACAACACACCAACCCAACATCCCATATGACTCCCACTGAACATTCACAAACCGGCCTTCTCTAACCACAGAACAGTAATTACCCTAAAGGTGACAGCAATCATCAATATAAGAATTTAACCTCCTAACCGATGAACACTATCACATAAGGCAGTTAACATAATAAAATTCGCCGATTCAACATTGGTGCATCTTGTGATCGCCTATACTACGTTGCTCGCCCTAACTACCATCTACATGGAAGCAGTTCTCCTGATATTCATTAGTGAGGAGAAATTCATGGTGGCCTACCAATCCGAGAAACGGGTGGATGAAAATGGGTAGCTCATAGAAGAAAGTGGAAGTATTGTACACTTTCAACATGCATAATACAAAAATGTCCTATATGATGCATATGCACATTAGAAATGCCCTAATGCCTAAAATTGGGTGAAATGATGCATGCTCTAACCATCCGCCTCAAAATGAGATGGATATCTAGTCAAGCTACATCATGTACTCAATTATCCTGAAATGCAAGTGATATTACGTTCCTTTCTCCTTCTTATTTCACTTTCTTCTAAATTCTTTTTCTTTTCCCTTTTTTTATATTGCAGATTTTCAGCTTTTTTTTTCAGCCCACATATCCATAATTGCTCAAAGATAATTTTATTGGGCTATTTCCTACATACTCAGAAATTTTTTTTCACTATTTAGAAAGTATGGAACAATTTAATTCACCATTGGGAAAAATTGAGATACATTATATACTTTATGCATGAAAATCATGAATGGGACTACATGGCATGCACCTAAAGGTAATGTGCATGATTCACTATATATATATATATATTATGCAACATATGGAAAATACCAATGCAAGTCCTATCTAAATGCTATGCACACAAAAAGGAATTAAAACTGCACTTTACTTCCAATTTTTAGGTGGATTATAGAAAAATGAAGTGGAACGATCACAAGACTAGATGATTGAACCTTAGAAAGATATTATGTGTCCCTCCTTACTGACCTGTGTAGTAGTTTAGAGGGTTCTCTCTCTTATATCCAATTAAAGTCTCATTACCATTTGGTTAGGTTAGGCTCAAACAACCATTTCCGTCCACTTTCATGAATCATTAGGAGTACAGGTATGAAATGGTGTTTTAAAGTTGACATAATCAATCATTTTCATAGGATGTGTTCCCAAGGTCAAAACAAAACAAGCTATCCAAAGACACAAAATTTTCAAATTTCCCTTGAATTTCCCATGCACTAACAACAAGATGACACAACTTTTATGACATCCACAATTACACTAGATAGCATGTGGATCCTACAAAAGCTAAAATTACAAGAAAACAAATAACAAGAGAACAAAAGCAATAACACTAAAAACTGAAAACGATAAAAGATAGAGATGTTCCAACTACCCCCCTAAGCTTGAATTCGACTATGGCCTCATAGTCAAAAACAAATTTAAAGATTGGAACAAGGATACCCGATCATTCTTGTGGTGGTGGAGGCGGGTATTGCGGCGCCGTGGGGTCCCAAGACGGGTATTGCCCCTGAAAAGTCGGATCATACTGGGGCATCGGAGGAGGCTGTGGATACCCCCCAAAATAATTCTGGCTCCAGTAATGATCGTAAAACGGCTGCTTTTGCTGCTCCATCCTATGCAGCCGATCATGGATATTCTCTTGATTTGCGAAAAGAAGGCGTTCATTCTCGAAGATCGCCTACTGGTTGACAAAAAGTCGATTGGTGGTATCTTGAATACCGGCGTACGCAGCGGTGTGGCTGTGTTGCGTCTGCTGAATATCTTGGAGCATGTTGTACATGCCTTGCATGAAATAGGCATCCTCGCTAGGCTGCGAGGGCTGTGGTGATGGCGGCGTAGGCTGTGATGATGAAGACGCACCCGGATGCATCCGAGGACGCTTCCGGTGTGCTACTCGTGCTCGAAGAGGTGTAAATGCCTCTTCTTCCTCCTCAGCCTCGTCGTCCTGTCCGTCGTCGCCGCCATCATTACCGCCTTCTTCATCATCGGAGTCGATGGCTATGATCGGCCATCTGAAATGTTGTGCGCCCGCAATGTTGAAGACGGGATCCGGCAGCGCGCACTCCTGGTACACTTGATTTACGTGGCAATGCGCAAAAGCCACGCCAGCTCGGAAAAGAACGAGATTGGCTCGGTGTAGATGTTGCAAGTTGACCTTGCTTCTCGTAGAAAGAGGAGTCAGCTGATCGAGATTTAAGCCCAAGTAGAGGGCTACCTTGGTGACAAGCCCCCCAAAATGAATCGGGGCTTTTCTCGTGCTCCTCTTCACCGCCAACACTCGTTGTAGAAAGAATGCACCCCAGTTGGATTCTTGGCGCTTCAGGAGCTGATATAAGAAGAAAAGATCCGTCTCTTGAAATTTGCTTAGCGCCAGATCACTTCGAGCAAAGATGGTGGAACTCAACATCCGATGCAATACCCGAACAAATGGGTGCTCGAAGTCGGCTACCGCAGCGTTGTGGTAGCTCACCGACCTCCCTTGTGGCACCGTCACCAACTCGGAGAAGAGAGCGTCATAGTTGGTGCGGTTATCTGGCCGCCGGTGGTCGTATGGAGAATGCATCCAATTAAAGATCCTGTTGAATTGGCGAAGCGTAAGGGTATAGTCACGGTTGTACAGCCGGAAAGGCACCCGGCCCTTTATCCATTCACAGTCAGTGGCGACGATGTCGTTGGGCACGACGCAGACGTCAAGTGACGCCATGAACTCCGCCACCAACTCTTTGTAGGTTGGCCACTCGCCGAAAAATGGCTGGCCATCTGCATGGTACTGTAACTCATCGGGCCTCTTGCTTGTACGTTTTGCCTGCCCCTGCAGAACATAGGCCAGATTGGCCTCGAATCCGAGGTCTCGGATCATTTCCCGGTCCACATACCGGGTGGGTTCGATCTTCCTTTTTAAGATCTCCTCATAGATCTTCTTCACCTCTGTGGAAGGATGCATCATGCGCGGCCGTGCAACTGACCCGGGAGGAGGTGGCACAAACTCCTGAATCTCCTCCGGGTCCGCACGTGAAGAAGATGCTCCAGCGACGTGAGCCATGTTGGCGACGAGAAAGGGATTAGAAAGAGAGAGCTCGGTGCAGAATGGAGATATGAATCTCCGCTCGGTGACGATCGTCGCTCGGTGATGCTGGTCTTCGCTCTTGGATGGCTCGGGGGAGTGCTCGGTGCAAAGGGAGGAGATCACTCTGAAGGTGTGACATCAAATGACGTATTGGTTCTCCTTAAATAGACTTGGCCGCCGCCACTGTTGGCCCATCGATACCATCGACGCGAGTTGATGGTATCGACTTGGGTCGATGCTATCCGCCCCTCACTGGTATCGACGGTCATTGATTGCTGGATCTTGTGACCCAGATCGCTGTCGTGTCGATACCATCGACTTGGGTCGATGGTATCGACGCTGCACCCAGATCGATGATGTGGAAGCCACGATCGCCGTCGATTTCTTTGCTCGGATCAGTGACATGGATGGTCGATACCATCGACAGGTGTCGATAGTATCGACTTGGATTCATTGCGACACCGCTTTTTTTTCATTTCAATCTGGAACCATGTCGATACCATCGACGAGGCCGTCGATGGTATCGAGTTGACTGAGACAAATCGGTCTCAACTTCTCCAGAGATCTCGATGGTATCGACGCCTATGTCGATACTATCGACGTTTCCTTCTCGACCACCTGTAGGTATGTCGATACCATCGACGAGGCCGTCGATGGTATCGACTCAGAACGAAATCTGTAGTCTTCAACCTGTACCCTTGTCGATACCATCGATGAGGGTGTCGATGGTATCGACTCTGCCTCAGCCTGCACAATGAACAAACGGATCAAGGTATCTTCTTTATACTAAAAATTGAACAAAAATAAAGCAACCTACGATTAGAATGAAACTATCCTAATGTACCGATGGTTGGGTTGCCTCCCAACAAGCGCCGTTCTTTAACGTCTTAGGCTAGACGACTTCCGGGCATCTCATTCATCCAAAAGTGCAATGAGTTTAACCTCATTCACCTTCCTCTTGTAATTCTCACCAAAATAGAGCTTCAGCCTCTGTCCATTTACCAAGAATGTGGTATCACCATCACGCACTAAAATCGCACCGTGTGGTTTGACCTCTTCCACCACGAACGGTCCACTCCACCGGGATTTGAGCTTCCCGGGATGCAACTTGAGTCGGGAGTTGAACAACAAAACACTATCTCCTTTCTTGAACGTGCGCAACTCGATGTGGCGATCGTGGATCAGTTTTGTGCGCTCCTTGTATATCCGGGCATTCTCATATGCCGTCATCCGTAACTCATCCAGCTCATTCAATTCAAACATTCTCTTTCTCCCAGCTTCATCATAACTTAGATTTAGCCTTCTAAGCGCCCAATGGGCCTTGTGCTCCAACTCCACCGGTAGGTGACAAGCCCGGCCATACGCCAACCTAAAAGGCGTGGTGCCTATAGGTGTTTTGTAGGCCGTTCTGTACGCCCACAGTGCATCCGGTAGTAGGACACTCCAGTTCTTCCTTGTGGATGCCACCGTTTGCTCTAGAATCTTCTTAATCTCACGGTTGGAGACATCCACTTGGCCTTGAGTCTGCGGATGATATGGGGTGCCAATGTTGTGATTGACCCCATATTTCTTCAATAATGTCGAGAAGTTCTGATTCTTGAAATGTGTACCCCCATCACTGATTATCATTCGGGGTATCCCAAACCTGCACACTACAGTGGAATCATTAGTCCTTCTGGGAATTGCTTCCACCCACTTCGACACATAATCAACTGCTAACAAGATATATAAATTGGAGTTCGAGGACACAAAGGGTCCCATGAAATCTATGCCCCACAAATCAAATACCTCAACTTCCTGAAATACATTCAGGGGCATCTCCTGTCGCTTCGAGATATTACCTGCTCGCTGACAAGGATCACATTGCCTCACAAAATCGTAGGCATCCCGAAACAAAGTTGGCCAATAAAGGCCGCTTTCCAAAACTTTAGCTGCCGTTCGCGAGATGGCGTGGTGTCCTCCCGTAGGTGATGCATGGCAATGATGGAGAACACTCTCGTACTCTACTTCAGGCACACACCTGCGTAAAATACCATCCCTGCATTGCTTAAGAAGAATTGGATCATCCCAAAAATAATATCTCAAAGAATGAAAAAATCTCTTCTTCTCCTGATATGACCAATCTTCCGGGATGATCCCGCAAGCTAAATAATTTACAATTTCAGCGAACCAAGGCTCTTTAGAGTTAATTTTCAAAGGTTGTTCATCCGGAAACGTCTCGGTTATGGGTATATGTAAATCTTTTTCATCCACCCTTTCTAACCTAGACAAATGATCAGCCACTACATTCTCAATCCCAGATTTATCCTTGATTTCAATGTCAAATTCCTGTAAGAGCAAAATCCACCTAATGAGTCTAGGCTTTGCATCTTTTTTCTCCATCAAGTATTTTATTGCAGCATGGTCAGTCCATACAACTACTTTAGATCCAACTAAATACTGCCAGAATTTTTCGAAAGCAAACACAACGACAAGTAATTCTTTTTCAGTAGTTGTATAATTCAATTGAGCATCATTCAGAGTTTTGAAGCATAGAAAATCACAGCGGGCTTATTATCTACCTGTTGCCCCAATACGGCTCCTACCACAAAATCTGAAGTGTCACACATTAATTCAAAAGGTTTTGTCCAATCCGGCGTTTGAACAACCGGGGCAGAAATCAATTTTTCTTTCAAAACATCGAATGCATGTAGACACTTATCATTGAAATCAAAAACCGCATCTTTCTCCAAAAGCTCGGATAAAAGTTTTGCAATTTTAGAAAAATCCTTTATAAATCGCCGATAGAACCCGGCGTGTCCCAGAAAACTTCTCACCCCTTTTACAGAATTTGGTGGGGGCAACTTGGAAATGACCTCAATTTTCACCGGGTCCACCTCAAGACCTTTGCTAGACACCTTGTGTCCTAGCACTATTCCCTTTGTCACCATCATGTGACATTTCTCCCAGTTAAGGACCAAGTGTGTGTCCTCACAACGCTGTAACACATTATCTAGGTTATAGAGACATTCATCAAACGATGCTCCATACACCGAGAAGTCATCCATAAAAATCTCGAGACAGCGCTCTACCATGTCAGAAAATATGGCGAGCATACAACATTGAAACGTCGCCGGTGCATTGCATAAACCAAACGGCATTCGACGGTAAGAAAAAGTCCCATAGGGACAAGTGAATGTAGATCTCTCTTGATCCAAAGGATCAATCGAGATCTGGTTGTACCCCGAGTACCCGTCTAGAAAACAAAAGTGTGATCGCCCAGCAAGACGTTCTAAAATTTGATCAATAAACGGTAAAGGAAAATGATCCTTAAGTGTGGCAGCATTCAGACGATGGTAGTCAATACAAACTCGCCACCCGGTTACCAATCGGGTGGTGACAGGTTGATTCAATAAATTTTGAGTGACAGTAATTCCCCCCTTCTTAGGGACTACCTGTGTGGGACTCACCCATGTCGAGTCTGATATGGCATAGATAATCCCTGCAGCGAGAAGTTTAATAACCTCTTTCTTCACAACCTCCATCATGCTCGGATTTAGACGTCTCTGAGGCTGAATCACTGGCTTGGCTCCCTCCTCGAGCCGAATCTTGTGCTGACATAGAGTAGGGGAAATCCCCTTGATGTCTGCAATGGACCACCCAAAAGCTCCTTGGTGGTTTTTCAGCACTATCAACAGTTGCTCCTCCTCTTCCGCACTCAAATAAGAAGAAACGATCACCGGTAACTTGTCTTTCTCAGCTAGAAAGACATACTTGAGATGCGGGGGTAGAGGCTTTAATTCCAAATCCGGCGGGCTGATAAGAGATGATTGCAGCGGTGAGGGAAGTGCACCTAAATCTTCATAGTGCCTTTCATAGAAGCATGGAAGCATCTGAAGCATTTTAGCGCACTCCTTGAGTGATTTACTCCGCATCCAATCATATGTAATATTCAACAAACAAGCCTCCAGTGGTAGTTCCGGATATGCATCAACAATAGAAATAGCAATTGCATCATCCTCCCAAGAAGGTGGAATGTCCGCATTCTCATCATTCGGAAATCCCATCGCTTTACACAAAGAAACTACCTTAGTCTGCTCCATGATATCTACAGCTAAGGTTCCATTGTCCACCTTGCTCATCACATGAGCCATGTCCAGAAATGGTTTTCCAAGGCAGAGTGAAATATTGCAATCCAAATGTTTCACCATATTACATTGTTCTTTTGCTTTAGATGACGTAGTGCTAGAAAGCATGACCATCTCAAAGCGGTCATCTGCTATGCCCAAGGTCAAGCGACCTCTCCCCATCTCTAAGATCATGTCGGCTGTAGCTTGGAAGGGACGTCCAAGTAACAACTTGTTGCCATGCTCATCCTGCATTTCCATAACTACAAAATCAGCCGGAAAGACAAATCTATCCACCTTTACTAAGATGTCTTCACAGATTCCATATGGCTTCACAACAGAGTTGTCGGCCAATTGAATAGTCATATTGCTCGGCTGTGACTCCTTCAGTCCCAACTTTTTAAATGTCGAAAGGGGCATCAAGTTGATGCTTGCCCCTGAATCACACAATGCTTCTCCAAATTTACACTTCCCGATATAATAAGAAATGTTGAAACACCCTGGATCATGTCTCTTTGGCGGCAAAGTACCCATAATGAAGGCACTCACTTGCTCCTTTAGCACAACGACCTCAGTATCTGGTATTTTCCTCTTCTTGGTAATAACATCTTTTAGAAACTTCCCGTATGAAGGGATTTGCTCAATGGCTTCCAGTAACGGGATATTGACTGAAAGCTTCCTAAAACTATCCAGGAACTTCTTGAACTATGCATCTACCTTCCTTGCCTTCACACTATTTGGATAAGGGACCGGAACAGCTTGTGTCCTTTGATGAGGTGGCACATATGTCATCTTTTTCTGCGGTTCCTCCTCAGCATCTTGTTCTTGAGTACTCTCCACTGCTATGTCTTCAACTTGCCCTGAGACTGGTGTGGGATGCTCCACATTGGTTTCACCTTCAACTTCATCTCGCGGTGTGCTTGTTTCATCAATTCTTGGATTCAACACTTTCTTACCGCTTCTCAGCAGAATAGCCTTAGCTTGCTGGTTTCCCTCGGGAACATTGGTATTCCCCGGAAAACCCGGATGTGTTGGTTTCTTCAAACTAGCTATTTCGGCTGCCATCTGCGCCATGGATGTCTCTATGGTCCTCATTTGAGCCCCATGGCTCTGCAATGTCTGCCCAAATTGATTCATGTATTCTCCTTGTTGCTTGATTTGCTGCCCGAATGTATTCATTAACTCTTGATTTTGCTTGATGACCTGATTGAGCAACTCCGTGCTCTTGTTTTCTGCAGCCGGCGCGGGCTTGGCTTCCGGATCCTGCAGAAAATTGTTCGGATCCTTCCATGAGAACTTTTTGTCCTTTCTCCATGAGTAGTCATTGTTCCTATACCCTTGTTGTTGTCTCATGTACTTGACTTGAGCCTCATCCTCAGACTCATTATCTTCCTTTTGCAGTAACTTCTTTGCGAGAAGATCCATATTCTCATTCAGCTCTCTCATTGCCTTTGATTCACTGGCGACTTGTGCTTGCTCAACTGGGCCTCTCTCTCTTTCTCCCCAAGACTGCTTTCTAGCCATGTTCTTGAGTATTTCCCAGCATCTAGTGTATGTGTTGTTTAGAAAAAATCCCGACCCGGCTGAATCCAGATTACTCCTATCATGCTCGGAGAGAGCAAAATAGAAGATTTTCACCTGCGTTTCCTTGTCCAACCCGTGATGCGGACACCTCCTCAACATAACCTGGAATCGCTCCCAGGTCTCAGAATATGTTTCACCAGCCTGTTGGTTGAAATTATGAATCTTCCGGATCATGTCGTTAGTCTTCTCAAGAGGGAAGAACCTCTCAAAGAAGACCTCCACCATATTGTCCCAAGACTCCACGAACTCATCGTCTAGATTATGTAGCCACTCTCTTGCTGCTCCCGCCAAGGAACTTGGGAAAAGCTTGAGATACAATGCATCTTGTGGAAACCTGTCTATTTTTACCATGTCGCAGTTTTCAACGAACTGGCTGATGTGTGCAACAGGATCCTCATTCTTCATCCCATGAAATGCATTTGATTTCACCAAATTAATCAACGTTGGATCGATCTTATATGTTGGTATGTTGATCGCCTGCTTCTTTATAGGCCCCTTTGAAGCTGATGAGGAAGAAGATTTGATCTTCTCCCATATGGTCTGTGGCTCGGCCATCTCTTCTACTTCAGATTCAGAATCTACCTCTTCTTGGTACTCTTGTTCGGAATGCTCCTCGTCCTCAGGTCCCGAAAATGGAACCTCGGGTGCGCGTTCCGCGTATTCAGTACTACGCGTCTGCACCATACACAGTACCTGAAATAAGAAAATTCGAGTTCAGTACTAAGCTTAGACGAGTATAAACTATTATAGCACAATGTAAAAATATTTGAATTTGAATGAAAAAAAATTGTGGCCTAGAGTGGCCGCGCGTAGCACTCAAAGTGCCAACAATTCGCCGTATCCCCGGCAACGGCGCCAAAAACTTGACGTGTATTTTACTACGCGCTAAAAATGCAGGTATACACGTCGAGTAGTACAGGCCTTTGTGAGGCCCGAGTCGAACATAGGGATACTCAGAATTGTCGGAGACTCCTACTAACTATTTGCGATCAGCTAAGCCGAATAACAAATTGGGGTTTGTTGTCAAAATTAAAAGAAAATAAAAATAAAACAAAGCAAACAATCGATTAAAGGTTAATTTAATCAATTCAAAAGGAATCTTTAGGATTGCGGTTTCACCGCGGGTATTCATTGTATTAGATTTTATATAATTCCTCACTCTTCTCTCTCTATCCGGGTAGTGGCCTGAAAACAGAATTGCCCACTTTCGTGGTGCAATTCACTACTTAGGTTCAGGTCGGTTCCACCGTCGTAGTAACCTATTCCCTAAACTAAGTGCATTATGAATGATCTCTCAGTATCCACCATTAATTTTACACCACCTTGTTCAAGGGATTTATCGATTAATGTAGGTTTCGTCTCTTTTCAGCCGTTAATCCTTCTGTCGAAGTGATTAAGGGCATTAGATTATTATTATGGTGATCAAGCATAACAATATATGGAGAAAACGAAGCTATACCACGGATTTAAGAGAGAAAATATGAATTACTATTATAAAACTGTCATACAATGAATTCCCGGGCTACTCCCGGTCCTAAAGATGGAGGGGATTAGCCCTGCATATTCATCTCACACAAGTACATGGTAGAAATAGGGGAAATCATATGAAAAACGTGAATTGAATGGGAAAACCCCTGAACGGAGAAGAACCGATTGATCCTTTGCGTAGAACACGTGCTTTCCCGCCTCTCGGTGGTGAAATCCATCTTCGGCAGCATCCGGATCGACTGGTATGAACTTCTGGCCTCCGTTCTCCTTCCTCTCACTCCTCAACACTTGTGCAATGGCTAATCCGATCTCCTCTCTGTCTGGGCGGCCGTCCTTAGGTATAAGTCCCTCATTAGGTCACTAATTAACTCCAACCGTCCGATTGAGATCATTAGAAAGCAAACTCATATCCTACGGCGTCAATACCATCGACGCGAGTCGATGGTATCGACCCGCTATAGTAGCGGTTGGCTGCAAACCCTTCCTTTATCGCGCCCGACATCATCTCGATACCATCGACTCGGGTCGATGGTATCGACTCCCTTTCTGGCATCGGTTCTGTCATTTTGCGACACTGTAGCCTCCATGTGTCGATGGTATCGACTTGGTGTCGATACTATCGACTGCTCCTTCGCCAGCAATCTGAAGACGTCTCGATACCATCGACATCAGCGTCGATGGTATCGACTCTTTGCTGCTCCTTTCGGCTGGCAACCTGCGGTCTTTTCGATGGTATCGACTTCCGTCAATGGTATCGACGGAAGCAAATACTCGTTTGTTCTGAAATTCAAAGACAAGATCAAATAAATCCACACAAATAATAATAATGTGATAATTAATGCTCAAAATGATAAAACTAAGGGGATTTGACATAAAATGATGGCAAAGACCAAAATGGATGAATTATGCGATATTAACCATAGAAATGACTAATTAAAGCATAAACCACATATTAAACAGGTCTATAAATGCGACTCAAAATCATCGCATCAAAAGCTAAACCCTAATTATCGTCATCTTCAACATTCTTGGAAGCATACATGTCAAACATCATCCTCACATAGACAACAAACATCACGACCATATAGACTAGAAAACATCAATGGTTGCATAGGATCGATGGTGTCATCGATCGCTGAAAAAGGGAGCAAGGTTAGAGACCACTGAGACTAAGGTCTACCACCTTCATTGATCGTTAAACATTAAGACAGGTTGGTGATTGAAGAAGATTAGATTTCAACCTTTCATCGACAACTGAAGTTAGCCATCCTCAACGGCCTCCATGATTATCCATTCAACGACCATCATAGCTAAGTAAATTCATTGACCACATACAATCCAAGACCCAAACAACCACTAAGGTCCAAAGTTCAACGACCACATAGGTGAATCTTGGAAACCAAAGGAACACAGAATCATTGGTGACCAAACACATCCAAACTTGGTGACTACTTGATTCAAAACTTGGCAACCATATCATCAACATTCTTGGTGACCACATGAAGAAGAGAAAGAAAATATGGGACTAAAATCTCATCAACTAAATGGGCCAAAATAGGTTGGTCATCATAAAAAGTTCAAAGAGTCACCAAGGTGCAAACCACAAGAAAGGAGATCAAAACAAAATCCTAATTAACAATTGTCATGAGAGAAATCAAAACCATAGTTTGAGAGAAAAAACCAACTTTTCCACAAGCATGCAAGGACCAAAACATCCAACACCAAAGATAGATTTCGTGCACCAAGATTAGGGTTCATATGAGGAGGTATATTACTCAAGAATAACTATGCAAACATAAACCCTAGAGCAAAAAAGCTACCCTCAACTTGTAATACTATTTTTAGGGTAGATAAAGTGCATGCAAGTCAAGTGTAAGCAATAACAGTGAAGAAAGTTATATAACTCACCTCAAAGGTGATAAAGCAACTCCAAGTAGCAAGGTGGATCCAAGGAAAGAGAGAAAAACCCTAGTTGATCACCAAACTTGGCCATGATAGCTCCACTTCCAAGAAGGAAACAAATCCTAAGTCAAAGAAGTAAGAAAAGGGATGATCTTCATGCTATAACTTAAGCACTACCATGGAAAACCATGGATTTGGACAAGAAGAGAAATAAGAAGAGGGTAGGGTAAGGGAAAACGAAGTTGGAGAGAGATATCACTTACCAAGATCAAGAAGAAAGGTAGGTATTGCTCCAAATAGTCACAAGGAGAGTTACTTCAAACCCTAGCTCAACATGCAAGGGGAAACTACCACCTTCACCAAGTCCACCTTCACCACCAAGCACAAGGGGACAAGATATAAGGAGAAGAAGAGAGAAATTGGGTGAAAAGGGTTTAGTTTCATTAAAGGAGAGAGGTTTGTATAGCATGGGGTTGGAGCGAGATAAGGGAGGTTAGGTGTCATGCGAACACATGCCATGTGTCCACCAAATCTCATCCATGCAATCACTACACTCAAGCATGCATCTAGGGTGTTAAAATCAAGAAAAACTAGTGACCAACTTAGTCTAGAAAAATCAATGACTAACGGGAAATCTTGGCAACCAGGATGATCACAAAACCAAATGACTACTGAAGATTCTCAGTGACCACACATGACCAAAATTCAATGATCACTGAAAACCAAACCCTATGTTTTTTTTGGTGAACTAGAGGGCTTATAAAACTCATTGACCGAAAAGACTAGAGTGATATATTCAAGCATCATTGACCGCCAAGAATCATGGGATACAAGATCCTTGGGGACCACCAAAACATAAGCTCATCAGTCAAACATACTTCAAGTTCAACCATCCACTTAGGGTATCCATGCAAACCCTAAACTCAACATCTGTTGTCATCACTCAAACAAAGGTGTGACAAGGCACCCAAAAGCACCACTATCTCCAACATGATGTCAACACATGTGAGGCACAACAAGCATGTGACAAATTGCAAGAAAAAACATGAACATGGGTAAATTATAATTAGGTCCAAAACAAGTATATATATGCAAAACTAGCTCAAACATCATCCAAAGTGGATCAAACTTGAAACATAAGCTAATCATAAGGTTATATTAAGTTTTTAAGCATCTAATTATTCTAAGAAAGCAAGATCATATAGGAAGACAGGTTATGTGTCTTACAACCATAAACCCCTAAAAAGGATTTCTCCCCCGAAATCCTATGCATGATAGCTAATTCCTATGCATCTCATCCTATAGCTCCCACATGGCTTCCTACACACCACGGTGATGCCACAAAACCTTAACTAAGACTATGTCCTTCTTCTTCAACTTCTTCACCCTCTTATCAAAGATCAACACATGACCTTCAACATATGACATGTCCTCATCCAACTCAACCTCTACTAGCTATAACACCTGCTCAATATCTGGATGACACCTCCTCAACATGGAAACATGGAAAACAGGGTGAAACCTATGAAATTATGGCGGTAACTCCAACTTGTACGCCACATTCCCAACACATGTTGTAACATGGTAAGGTCCCATAAACCTGGGAGCCAACTTACCCTTCTTACGAAACCTCAACACACCTTTCCAAGGAGAAATCTTAAGATACACATGATATCCCAATTGGAACTCTAAAGGCATGTGATAGTTATCAACATAAGATTTATGTTTGTCCTGGGCTGCATTCAGTTGCTTTTGTATCACTTTGTTGGTCTCCATAGTCTCTTGCACTAACTCATGACCCAAAAGTTGATACTCACCTGTCTCATACAGCCAAACCAGTGACCAAAAACGCCTCCCATACAAGGCTTCATACAGTTCCATGTCTATACTTCTCGTCTAGTTGTTGTTTTAGGCAAACTCTATCAAACTCAGGTGCACATCCCAACTACCAAAAAATTATAAGACACAAGCTCTCAACAAATACTCTAAATCCTAATGGTCCTTTTTGACTGACCATCTATCTGAGGGTGGAAATCTATACTAAACTTCAACTGTGTCCCCATAGCTATATGCAAATGCTCCCCAAAATGACTCATAAACTGTGAACCTCTATCAGAGACTATGGTAGTTGGGATACCATGCAATTGAACTATCTCATCAACATAGATTTGCACCAACTTCTTTGTTGTGTACATCATCTTGACTGGAAAGAAGTGAGCTAAGTTTTTTAAACTTTCAACTATCACAAAAATGAAATCATGACCTTTTTTTGTCCTACGAAGACCAATAAGAATTTCATAGTGATATGATCCCATTTCCACTACGGTATTGGAAATGGTTGTAATGTTTGTTCTGATTTCTAATGTTCAACCTTGACCTATTGACAAACTAGACATCTAGCCAAGAACTCTACCACACATGCTTCAGCCTGGGCCACCCATAGAAATCCTTCCAAGTTGTGGTACATTTTGGTACTGGTAGGATGCATCACATACATCAAAAAATGAGCTTCCTCAATGTAACGTCCCAGGATTTGATGCCTCAGATAAGTTGATCTTAAAAGGAATGATTGGACTACCCATATCACCAAGGTGCACCTCATTTTCAGGGAGCCCATCACTAAGAGATCCATAGTTAAGCGTGCTCATCTTGGAGTAGTACTACGATGGGTGACCAGTTGGGAAGTTGGTCCTGGCTTGCGCGTGAGTGAGGACAAAGTGCGCAGTTTAGGCTAGTGGTGGTTTGTGGGGCCAGTCGTCATTCCTGAAACTCTACTAGAGCCTTGGACAGTGGGATCGGGTGTTACAAATGGTATCAGAGCCAAAACCCCTCTAGTAGGTGGGGCCCAGATGGGCATGGCATGACATTCTTTGAGCTGTGTAGTCCAGGCATGTTGGAAAGGGTTGTCCATGGTGATGTAGCCACCCTTGCGCTGGTATTCCGTGATCGAGAGTTGGGTGTCCATGAGCCATTCTGGGTCTGCACTGAAATGGGGTGATATTGTGAGGAAATATATTTGAGCCTTGAGGAGGACGTCAAGAGTCTAAGTGGGGGAGATTGTAACATCTCAGGATTTAAGGCCTCAGATAAGTTGATCTTAAAAGGAATGATTGAACTACCCATATCACCAAGGTGCACCTCCTTTTCAGGGAGCCCATCACTAAGAACTCCATAGTTAAGTGTGCTCATCTTGGAGTAGTACTAGGATGGGTGACCAGTCGTGAAGTTGGTCCAAACTTGCACGTAAGTGAGGACAAAGTGCGCAGTTTAGGCTAGTGGTGGTTTGTGGGGCCAGTCGTCATTCTTGAAACTCTACTAGAGCCTTGGGAAGTGGGCCCGGGTGCTCAAGAACCATTTTCCTTAGACCCTCAACATTTGGAACCACTGTCCTGTTGTGAAAGAAAATTGTCTCATCATCCTCCTCATGGAATCCATCATACTTCTTACTGCCAAACTCTACGTTGATATCCTGTATTACAATATCATTCTATTGTGCATCTCTAATTTGTTACGTTGAGGTAGGCTTCACCTGCAACTATGCTAACAAACCTACTAAGAGAGGCCTCCAACTATACATTCATCTGGTGAAGTGAGACTAACATATCCCTCTTGAGGCACACCAAAGCATGTAAATGTGCCTTGTCTGCAGATGATGAAGAAGATAACTTCCTTCTCAAAGCATCTTCCACCATGTTTGCCTTCCTAGATGGTAATGTATCATGCAATGATAATCCTTGATCAACTCCATCCATCTCCTCTACCACATGTTCAACTCTTTCTTTGAGAAGATATATTGAAGGTTCTTGTGATTGGTGAAGACCTGACACTTCTTTCCATATAGGTAGTGCCTCCAGATCTTCAAGACATGGACTATAGCTGCTAGCTATAGATCATGTGTAGGGTAGTTCTCCTTGTGTTTCTTAAGTTGTCACAAAGTAAAAGAGATCATGTTCTTGTCCTGCATCAGCACACATCCCAAAGCGTTCTTCAACGCATCACATAAAATGATGTAGCATTTCCCTTGCTTTGGAAAAACTAACACTGATTCACCGATCAACTTCTCTTTCAAAACTATAAGGAACACTGACACTTGTCATCCCAGACAAAAGTAACACCTTTCCTTGTCAACTTGGTTAGGGGGTAATGCCACAACATTGAAGTTCTTGATGAACCTCTTGTAGTAGCCTACCAAGCCTAGGAAGCTTCAGACTTCTGTCAGTGTCTTGTTATGTTCCCATTCTAGCAATGACTGTACCTTCTTAAAATCCATAGAAACACCTTTAGTAGATATAATGTGGCCCAGAAAAGATACTTCCGTCAACCAGAACTCGCACTTACTGAACTTAGTGTGTGACCCCTAACCGTGCTTAAAGTGTTGAATAAGCATAATTATTATAATTGAATTCTTATAACTATAATATAACCTTTTAATATGATTATTAATCATTATACAGGCTTAAGTTTCAAGTTTGGTCCAATTTGAACAATGTTTGTTCAAGTTCTGCAATTTTATGCACATTTTGAACTTTTATGCAATTTACCCAACTGAGAGGTTTTCTTTGCAATTTTCACTTGCATTATGTTCTTTGGATGTTCTCTCATCATTATTGAGATTTTTGATCCATGGGGCACCTATTTGAATCTTGGTTTGGAGGTATTTTCCTCAAGGGTATTTTAGGGTTTACCCCTTTATGGATGAGCTACCTGTAGGAGCTATTAACCAATGATTTATTTGATTGGCCTGGAAATTTGACAAAGGAGATCTAAACATGTCTCTATGGAAGGTGGGGGAGCTTCTTGCATGGCTTCTTATATCCTTAATATTTTAAGGCCGTGGATGCATGGAGAGCTTTGTAGACACCTCATGCTTCTTCTCTCCCTTATCCTAGAGCTTTATATATCTATTTTGAGCTCTCAAACAAAAGTTTTTCTTTCCACCACTCCACTTCTGCTAAGAACCTCGTTCCCTATCCGTTTATGTATGGAGGACCTATACAAGGTAGAAGAAGAAGGTGAATTTCTTGGTGGAAGCTCCTAGGGTTTTGTTTTGCTCTCTTTTAGGTTTAAAAAGCTTCCTTCTAGTGATCTTGACCTAAATGAGTAAGAATCCCCTTACTTCCTCCATTTCTTTCTCTATTAACCTTCCTCCTACCTTTATCCAGGTCGTAACCTTATTGTTCCATGGTAAAAATTTCTCTAAAGTTCTAAAACCCTACCTTTCTTGCTCTTTATGCTTAGGGTTTGCTCATTTGATGAAGAGAGGTGCTAGATGGACGAGTTCACAGCTTATGCTTGGATTTTCTACCCTACCTGCTCATGTTTTCTTATGTTTGGGAGTTTATCTTCTTATTAGAGGCAAGTTTTATAACTTTCTCCATATTATTGCTTACCATAAGCTTGCTAGCTCATGTTCTTGCTTGAAAATGATGATCCATGCACTAAAAAGCTATGCTTGACTTGGATTTTGATTTTATAATGTTCCCTATTCTAATTTCAGTTCTATATGAACTTGTATTCATGTGTAAGTTATTACTAAGGTATAATATGACTTGTATCAGGTTGGTTTGACAACCTATGGTGCTAAGTACCTATCAACCAATGGTCAATTTTTGGGTTTTAAGCTGATTTCTTCTACAAACCCATGACCCGATGATGGTACCATTGCAACAACCCTATGGTGTTGTCTTCATGACAACTGATGGTGGTGACCAAGGGTGTCAACTGATGTTCACCCCTTAGGTCATGTTTTGGCCTAATAATAAGCTTAATGGTCAACAACTAAGTACCCTAATGATGCTATCAATCAATGGTGACATTAGCTTGATATTCGATGGTGATTAATAAATATAGTGTTGATCTAACAACCTATGGTGACTTAATGGTCAATAGTGATGGTGGATTAGGTCTCCACAACCTATGGTGAGTTAAGCATGTAGATGTATCATCAATTAAGCCTTAAACCAATGATTTCTTGGGTCATTTGATGAAATGGTCGGACCTATACTCCAATTAATGGTTTTAATATATGAACATGACCTAATGGTTAAGATATAATATTTCTTCATCCAATAAATTGGAATAATTCCTAAATGTAATATGTTCGTCCTAATAAAGTGATTTAAATGGTTTCCTTTATGAGATCAACTTAAGAAGCTCATTTACTGACGACTTGTTTCAAATAAACAATCGCTTGTGGGTTTTACCCTACTCTCAATGGAACTTTTTATGTTATTAATCAAGGGATGTCTAGGGTTAGATGGTGACTCTTTCCTGAGAACAACTCAATGACTTCATAGGTGGTTTGTTTAAGATGTTTACTTAGGCAAACGACCAATGGCTTTACCTTTAAATGGTTAGAAGTTGATGCCTCAATATTCCCATTATTTTGGGTGAAGCCTATAGTGTAATGTTATGATTCTAATGATGAGAATTTTAAGGTTCAATGCCTTAAACTTGTAATCTTACCCTTACCCTCGTATGATTATGATTGATAATCACCATAATGAACAAATGGGTAACCCTAATGAGGTATAGCTTGTTATACCTAGCTTTAATATAACTAAATGATGGTATATTGGGTATGGATAGTCCTAGAATGATTAATACAATCATGGAGTACTCTATTATTGTTGTTGAAACATTAGTATGCTATAACCCAATGGTTACACCTTGATTTATATGTGTATTCGTACTTGAGAATAGTATGGAATGTGATGGTGATGCTTCACCTTATGCATCCATGATCCAATGGGGATGTCGTGAGTTAGGGTTTTGGCATAAGTGTTGATTAGTAACATTAATATAATTTATCTTGTTGAACCTAACTCTAATGCAAATAGATAAAGATGAGTATTCATGTTTAACCTTATTATATAATGCCATTATGGTGAAATAACCTCCTTAATATGATCATAACCTTAATGTGTTAATTGGTGGTTATCATAGCCACATGGTTGACACTTTCTTATGCTAAACATGTGCATTATGAATATAATGAGGGTTAATCATATCTATATTTCTTGCATGTTGATGTGACAACAGAATATTTTTAATGTTAATATAAACCTTCTATGATTGTTTATGAATATCTCCTAGCTCATTAATGCAATATTTGCTGATTTGGTGTATTATATGTAAGTGATGTTGCTGAGCCTTGTTATAAGGTATGCAAAGATAATGATGATCTTGCATGGAATAGTATGATGGTCTTAATGACCTTTGGACATGGTTGAGCCCTGAATGAGGTGTAATCCTCTTGTGTTGATAATTGTTCATACCCTATGATATTGTGAAAAGGATTTATAACTTGTGATAGTATGATGAGTAGTGTAGCCTCATGAATGGCAAGTGAATAGTACCATGTGATGATGAGATGAGAAATTATGTTTCACACTTTTTATATCTTTTGAAGTTGTGATATTTATATTCTTGATATAAGTGAATTAGGATTTTTATGTCCACTTGTTTGATGCATCCTTAATTCACCCAATTGGCATGACTAATCAAGTGAAACTCTAATCACGTAGTACCCTATGCCATAGATCCATCTGAGTGTCAAAACTTGCCAGATGGTGAAATGAGTATTATTAAGGGAAACTCAGAGTGCATACTATTGAGTATGTGGGGTTATTGTCATCCTGAAACCAAGTGTTTAGGAAGGATGACTGCGATCATATCTAGCCCTTAGTTTGAGAATAGTTGTAGTCGTGTCTCGGTGATTATATATGTGATGATATTGGAGGACAACTGCGGCTGTACCTCGAATGATAGGGTATGTGTACCCATCTCCTTTCACTAGTTATGTGACCTATACGAAGGACGAACTAGGTTGTTAGTATATTGACCTTATGTGTCACTATGGTGGACCCGTACTGACTAGGGGAGGAGAAGATCTTAGGATTCTGACTCTTCCTAGATCTTGTATGGCACTGATTTTGACTTAGCAGTGGTCAGTTGGATTTTGAGTGGTATCCTCAAATTCCTCAGGGCATAATAAAAGATGTAAGATAGTCATGTAGGATATATGTTTAGGGTTATACACAATGCTTCATGTTGGATGATAATCCTTTCTTGCTTTCTTTTCACTGGATCATGTATAGTATGATAAGAGATAATAGATATGCTAGTGTTGTAGTTATGATCATGTTGTAAACATGCTTATGTTGTCAAATATACTGACTCTGATGGTTAAGATGGTGTTACTAGCTATGTTTAATATTGCCATCCTTTACTATGTAATTATAAATGCTTAAACTGCTAATCATGCCTATGGAGTTAATTGTGCTATGATGTTAGTTCTACTTATGATATAGATCTGTTCCCTTTATTTGAGATGCCAACATTGATATCCATATTATGTTACTAGACATTTTCATGATGTCAGGGATGCTTATGCTACTAGATTGCTTGTGTTGTTAGAAAGGAATATGATGATAGTCATATTAATGATGATTGTTATTAGATGTAATTTGATGAAATTTGAGTAAATATCTATCCAGAGAAATGGATTTATTTGTTACGCATATATACATTGATAATCATGCTTGTTGCTAAGATGCATTTCTTAATCTATTTAGCATGCTTGAACTGTTCAATATTTTTGATTGATTATTATATACTCCAACTACTCAGTTATCTACTATTTTAAATGTTGTAATCAATAAGCATTGTTGGAGGTTATATCTCTTACTGGGACTGGGTCTCACCATTGTGGTTTGCCACATATTTTTAAGGTAATTAGAAGTGATGAAAACAAACCTGTGGCAGCAAAGAGGAGCTATAGTAATGAATCTTTGAGAAAGTTGATTAGATGTCTATTGTGTCCTAGAGTCGTCTATGTACTCTCAAGTCTGGGCAGGAAAAGTTTGTATATGGTATTTCAAATGAATCGAAATTTTATTAGCATGTTAATTCTTGTTTGTGTGGCATATACAAATATTGTTCTCATGTATATATATATGTTGTGGCTAAGGCAATACAACAATTTGTATCAAATTCTCTTATAGTATGGATACAAGAAAGATATTGGGCTCTTATGCAAATATTTCTGAGTGGGTGTTGATGTTGAAATCGTTTTAATTTACCCATATTTTTGGGTATGTGATTAATCAGTGATCGATTGTGTTTTATGTTTTGAGTAATCTCGTCTAGTGTAAAGGGTTCTCACACTTAGCATATAACTTGTGATGCATCAACAACGTCATTTCCAGGCGTAGATGTTGCTCATCTTGTTGAATATCCTTATAGTATATCAAGTTATCATCTTTGAACACAACCCCAAACTGATCTAGATACGATCTAAACACCATGTTCATCATATCTATAAATGTTTTTGGCGTGTTGGTCAACCCAAACGGCATAACCATGAACTCATAGTGACCATACCTAGTCCTAAAAGTAGATTTGGGTATGTCATCTACCTTGATCCTCAGGTGGTAATATCCCAACTTCAGATATATCTTTGAGAACACAAAGACACCCTACAACTATTGAATAGATTGTCTATCATCAACAACAGATACTTGTTCTTTATCGTGATCTTGTTCACTGTCGGTTGTTTATGCACAACCTCATAGATCCATCCTTCTTTTTAACAAACAACATGGGAGCACCCCAAGGGGAAGTGCTCAGTCTGATAAATCCCTTCTTCAACAACTCCTTCAACTATTATTTCAACTCCTACATCTCCACTGGCACCATCTGGTAGGGTGGTTGTGCTATAGGTTGTGCTCCAAGATAAAGATTGATCTCAAAATCAATCTCTCTAGGAGGGGGAGCACTAGGATACTATTTAGGAATGACGTCCTTGAACTCTCACTCCACTGGCATCCTCTCGATACTAGGACTGCTCACCTTGGTATCCACAACATGTGCTAAGAAAGCCTCACAACCCTATCTCATCAACCTCTCTGTTGTCATAGATGACACCAAATAGTTCGAAAGAATCTTTCTATCTCCTCAGAAGATGCATGAAACATTTCCATCATGTAATGTCACTACATTGGAACCATAGTCCAAAACAACGTGGTACTTCTCTAAGGTATCCATCATGAGTATCACATCAAATCCATGCATGTAAAGTGGCATATGATCTGAGAAAGAAAGAACGTAGGATGGATACATATCCTGCAACTTAACAGCACCAACAAGAGGGGTTTCTAACTGAAGGCTATAATATCTAGTACACACGGGCATATTACAACTACTTATCACCTCTCTGGTGATAAAAGAGTGTGTCACACTCTAGTCAACAAAAATAGATACAAAAAAAGCAGATAAATCAGAATTAAAAAATTCCATCTGACATGTCAAGACTGGTGGATTAATCACTCCCTCTGACTATCTCATAGCATAGAACTTAGTCATTTCTTGTTGTCATCCATGTCCTTTTCATGCTGGTCCAGAATCTCCTTCCTGTGATGCCTGATTGTGTCCTCTACCACCACCAATATTGAACTATTGTTGTTGGGAACCTTGATGACTCTATCTTGACTGTTGTGTGACTTCCTCATCCTTCATAGGTCAAGCCCACTTGATATGCCCTACTTGTCCACACTTGTGACAAGTCCTAGAATCGTACTCCAGCCTAGATAGCCCTATCACTGACACATACACAGTGCTACGTGATCCTACTGGTGGATAACTACAACCTCTGCCCTTGCTTGGGGACCACTGTGACTACACTCCAGATGTCATCTCAAAAAAGTTGGTCACTACTGTGACTGGGCTGAAGAAAACCTTGGCTTCTTAAAGCCACCAAAAGACTATTGGTATGTATGCCCATAGAGCAAGTCATGTGATCATAGTAATGAGATACTTTGTAAATGATTTGAATAATAATAGAGGAAATTTCCGTCTATATGTTTTAACGGTTTTGGGATAATGGTATAACATGATAGATGTCTAAACAATTGTTTTATTCAATGACGTATGCCTTCAGGTTAAGGACCTAAACAATGAGATCATACGGATGTCAAGAGTATACATTCTTGTTTTGTCCCTAGTCAGTTGTTATTGTGGAAATAACTATGGACATCAATAATATAAAAGACTAGAGTGTGTGTTGGTTGATGACAGAATCTCATTAGTCATGATATAGGATATCAAACCAAGCACATAGATACATGTTTGAGAATAGTGTATCGGACAGACCCACCATAAGAGTGATGCATGGAAACCATGCTTAGTTAGTTAGGATCAACTCTTATAGTATTGGTGGTGACTATGGTTCTTAGACCTGAAATCACTGCACTCATCACGTCATTGGGTACACTTTAACATCATCAAACGCAATCCTAAAATATGGATTGTTATAAGGTGATGTTTGGGTGACTTTGACACATGGGGTTTTGACTATGAGTTATAGATATGGGATTTGTCCCTCCTAAGGGAGTATGATATCCTGGCCACCATAAGGATCAATTCACTTTGATGAGTGAGACTGAGAAAAGCATGGCCATGCACATGTGAGTCAATGTGTGACATTGAGCTTACATATATCTCAGACAGTCTACTCTGGATCAATAAACATAGATTGAATATTTGTAGAGGATGACATGTCCATGCCTCAAGTTCAATCTAGATATCAATGACAAAGGAACTATACTTTCACTGTAACACCAATTACAGATTGTAGGGTTGAAAGTTGTTCTCCAACTTTCCTTTTTGCTTGGGTAGCACTGATGTGTGACTAGGCACCGCTCTTTACTTGTGAAGTTATAAGTGGTTACGGACTTTCACTGCCAACGTGAAATGAGACCTATAGGGTCACACACATAGGATTAACCTAGAAGAGGAGTTTTTCCATGAATGATGTTTATATTGATTACTAAAGTGTTTAGATACTCAATTAAACATTCAATCAGTTGACTTGACTCAGAATCATAGTGCTCAAATGTTGAACTAACTGATTAGAGTGTCAGATTGATTGAGAACTGCATGACTATTTTCTGCACAACCTGGACCACCAACTGATCGGTTCACTTGGTGAATCGATCAGCTCATGGTTAGTGAGATGACCGATTCACCTTTATGAACTGATCGGTTCATCTGGACCAGATGAGAGAAGTAGGGTTGTCCCGATTTGTGAGAAAAGATTTTCATTTCACTTGTACAATTCGATTGGGACAAGAATTGATCTTTGGATTAATTAGAAATGAAAGAGGAAAGTCAATTGCAGGCCAGTCAGGAATATGAAATAACCGGTTCACTGGGTGAACCGATCGGTTCACACTCCCAGCCGACTGGTTCATTTGTGAAATGACTGGCTCGCCTACCATAGTGTAATCAGTTTGTGGAAATTCCAGACCCTTCTACTCTCACTTTAGTCCCCCATTACCCGGGGCTGAGAACCCTGACCCTGACCCCTCCTATATATAGAGGGGTACTGGGGGCTTCTGAAAAAGCACAACTCAGAACATCAGTTTCTCTACAAAGTTGTCCTCTCTGGTTCTAGTAACCGAGAGAGCCCAAGAAAGTGCTACCCGACTAGGGAGGCACAATAAGGGAAAGACAACTATAGGACGACAACTGGTGGTGGGTGAGTGTGTCAGTGACTAGTATGCTTATAAAAGGGGACACATCCTTCTAGTGTCCTTTGGGACAGGACAACCGGAGTTCTCAGTGGTCCATGTGGACTATCTATAGAGGCGGGAGGTTTCTATTGCTATGGAGGATGACAGTCAATTGTAGTCCGGATCAGGACTAGGAGTTGTACAGACATCATCCAAGACTGGGTGGTTGAAGACCGCACTAGCCGTGAGGTATTGTCACTGATCAAGCCTCAGGACCGGGTACACCTCTCTAAAACCATCCTTCCTATTTCATAGTCGTTGATTTGATCTGTTGTTTTATGGATTTGTGGTGAGATTTTTTTTGCTTATGGTGCCTTCTCTGTCCCACAAAACCCAACAAAGACTGCCCCTGAAACTAAGCTAGTCTCTTCCTACTATTGGCTTCACGCTTCCCAATAATAGACCTCTCAATCCATCTCACCGACTCCACAAAGGTAGAGAACCTCTCTCTGTTTTCCAAAGCAGGCACTATCTTTATAAACTCCTTACTGAAGCCCTTCTCAAACCTGTGGATCCTTTACTTATCTATCAATGTTATGTGAGGACAAAACCTCGAAAGCTCGGCCTCATACTCATTGATCGACATCGATCCCTAGATATTCTCTCAACCTGGGCTATCTTCTCATCGAGATACATCCCAGACCCACAAACTCTCTCTAAAACTCCTGCTAACTAATCACAACTCTAGGTCTCTTCTCTTCCTCAATGACCCACCAATGGCCAAAACTTCCCTTCAGTAGATACACCACATGCTTCACCTTGTCCTCTTCTAGGATGTTGAGGATCTTGAACACCTTCTCAAGCTCCATCACCAAATGTCTGCATCACCAGGGCCCTTCATACCCTCATACTCTATCACCCCTACACATCTCAATTGTTCAAACATCTTCCCAGAACCTTTGGATTCCACATTGTGGATAGCTTCCCTAGCTTGTGGTATGGGCGTTATATCCACCATATGTGTAATCATGGCCATAAGCTATTCAAACATGGACTGGAACGCTGGATTAGCCATGGTTAATGGGTCAAATTGAGGCACCGTGGGCTGCTCCAGCCCTGTTATTGACACTCTATCTTCATGTGCCTACCTCCTGGCACCACATGCTGGTGCCACATAACTACTCCATGCATTTTCTTCATGTTCTCCAAACATATATGCATAGTAAAAGCTATAATCAGATATGTTGTATTACACAAGAACATAAACGAAACTAAGTCCTATCTCCCTATATACTTAGAGCTATGATACCAATCCTTTCATGTGATGCCCAATGCCACACCCAGCAAAACATGTGGTCAACTACCAATTAACCATACACCAGAAAATAGGGTAAATTAAAACTAATTTCATATTATTATCATGCTCAGAAATATTACATATAGATCCAACAAACTATGTCATAACATATGACATATCAGTTATATACATCTGTCCAGTGGCTAAGACCAGAACCTGTACAAAAGATCATGTTTCACATATGCATTCCATCTATACAAGCATAAGCATACTGCCAAAATCACATGTTGGCTTGCGACAACCTATGCCTATACTTCGACGGAAGGAGACATATCATCTACAAAAAATCCCCTGCCCAGACCTAAGAATACAAGGATGACACTAGGACTCTACTACAACAACTGTAGCTATCCAACCTTCTGTATCTACTGATCTCCAAGTTGCTCTTCCTCAACATCATGATCCTAACCACGTTGTTGATGACCACCTAAAAAGATGTGGTGACCCACAAAGTGAGACCATTTCCCAACAAGAATTATATCTCCCAAACAATAACTATTTTTATAGCAAGTATCATTATTAAATGGGATGAGCAAATTTGGATAAATCAATAGGTTAGCAGATTCAATAGTTACTATGTATTAAACTATTCCAATAGGTTAGGCAGATGAGGCAAACTAATTATATGAGCATAGAAACATATATGAATAGAAGGAATATTAGGAACATGCAAGCCTATCACCTACTAAATAGTTAATTTCTCCTAACACATCATATAACAACTAAGAAGTATAAGAAACAAGGCAAGGGTTAACATCCAATGTGAAACTTGTTTAACCCAAAACATGTATAATACACGGTTGTATTATGTATTTTACTAATGCCCCAAGGAATTGAGGTATACCACTCAATTCTAGTTGATCACTGCTAAGTCAAAATTAATTCCATATAAGATCTACAAGAGAGTTACATTCCTTAGATCTCATCTGCCCTTAATCAGTATGAGTCTGTCGTAGTGACACATAAGGTCTAGTTGCAAAACAACCTAGTACGTCCTTGGTATATAGGTCAGACACTAGTGAACCAGGGTATACAAACCCAAACATCCATGGTACAACTACAACTGTCCTCAATCACATCATATATACTAAGATATGACCACAACCGTTTTCCTACCAAGGCATGACCGCATCCATCCTCAAAACCTTGGAATCAAGATGACTAGGCCACACATTCTCTTGCACCTTGCATACTGAACACTATGCGCTCCGAGTTCCCTTAGGAATACTTGTTTCACCATCCAACAAATCCTGACACTCGAATGGATCTCTAGCATAGGGAAACTTCATGATTAGGGTTTCACTTGATTAGTTAATTTCAATTAGGTATCTTTTAACTACATCAATCAAGTTACGTACAAGCCCTAAAAGAGTTGTACAAAGATAAGGGTGGATTAAAACTTAAGAATATATAAAACATATATAGTATAAACTTATATCATCATCACATGGTACTATTTCACTACCATACATGAGACCATTATCATCACATCATCATGGGATACCAATCCCTTATCACATCATCAAGAGGATATCACTTCAATTAGGGTAGTCAACCATGTACAAGGTCATAAGACCATAACATCCTTACTTATAAGAACATTACTATACATGTGGCATATAAGTTGATATTATATTACATTCAAGATCCATAATGTTCACATAATAGCAATTAGGGTGACAACATTAGGAGAGAGAAAGTATTCCATCATCATACTACTCACTCTAGAAAGTTGTGTTATCATCATGTACTTGAATTAGGGTTATGGTTCGACAAGGTATACAAATTAGTGTTTCAAATCAGCCATTAAAGCTAAACCCTAATTCTCATCATCTTCAACATTCTTGGAAGCAAACAGGTCAAACATCATCCTCATAGTCAAAAAACATCATGACCATGTAGACCAGAAAACATCAGCGGTCACATAGGATTGGTGATGTCATCGACTGCTAAAAAAGAGAGAAAGGTTGGTGACCACTGAGACTAAGGTCTAACACCTTGACTGGCCCTTGAAAATTGAGAAAGGTTGGCAACTGAAGTAGATTAGGGCAACCTTTGTTCGATCGTTGAAGTCATCTATCTTCAGCGACCTCCATGGTTAGCCATTCAGCGACCATCACAACTAAGTAACTTCATAGACCACATAGAATCCAAGACCCAAACGAACACTAAGTTCCAAATTTTAGTGACCACATAGGTAAATTTTGGCGACCAAAGGAACACATAATCATTGGAGACCAAACACATCAAAACTTGGAAACCACATGATTCAAAACTTGACGACCATAACCATCAACATTCTTGGTGACTACATGAAGAAGAGAAAGAAATCTAAGAGAACATCATGGGACTAAAGCCTCATAAACCACATAGTCCAAAATAGGTTGGTCATCATCAAAATTCCACAAAGTCACCAAGGTGCAAACCACAAGAAAGGTGATCAAAATAAAACCCTAATTGACAATGTTCATGAGAGAAAGCAAAACCATTATTTGAGAGAGAAGAACCAACATTTTCACAAGCATGCAAGGACCTAAACCTCCATCACCAAAGATAGATTTCGTGCACCAAGATTAGGGTTCTAAGTAGGTATATTACTCAAGAATCACTATGGAAACATAAACCCTAGATTGATGAAACTACCCTCAACTTGTAACTATGCTTTTAGGGTAGAGAAAGTGCATGCAAGTTAAGTGTAAAAAATAACAATGGTGAAAGTTATATAACTCACCTAAAAGGAGATGAAGCAACTCAAAAATCAAGGTAACTCCAAGGAAAGAGAGAAAAACCCTATCTTGATCACCACTCTCGTCCAAACTAGCTCCACTTCCAAGAAGGAAACAAACCCTAGGTCAAAGAAGCAAGAAAAGGGATGATCTTCATGCTCTAACTCAAGAACTACCATGGAAAATCATGGATTTCGTCAGGAAGAGAAAGAAGAAGAGGTTAAGGGAAAATGAAGATGGAGAGGGAGATCACTTGCCAAGATGAAGAAGAAAGGAAAGGATTGCTCCAAATCATCACAAGGAGAGTTACTCCAAACCTTAGTTCAACATGCAAGGGGAAACAACCATTTTCTCCAAGCTTGAGCTCCACCTTCACTACCAAGCATAAGGGGACGATCTCTAAGGAGAATAAGAGAGAAAGAGGGTTCAAAGGGTTTAGTTTCATGCAAGGAGAGAGATTTATATAGCATGGGGTTAGAGAGAGAGAATGGAGGTTAGGTGTCATGTTAACACATGCCATGTGTCCACCAGATCTCGTCCATGCAAGCACTACACTCAAGCATGCATTTAGGGCGTTAAAATTGAGAAAAAAATAGCAACCAACTTAGTCCAAAAAACTGAATGACCAATGGGAAATCTTGTTGACTAGGATGCTCAAAAAACAAAATGACCGTTGAAGATTCTCAATGACCACGCATGACCAAAACTCCATGATCATTGAAAACCAAACCCTAGGGTTTCTTGGAGACCAAGAGGGGTTATAAACCTCATTGACCACCAAGTATAGAGTGATATACTAAAATTCCATTGATTTCCAAGAATCATGGGTCACAAGATCCTTAGCAACTGCCACAACATAAGCTCATCAGTGAAACATACTTCAAGGTCAACCTTCCACTTAGGGTATCCATGCAAACTCTAAACTCAACATATGATGTCATCACTAAAATCAAGGTGTGCAAGGCTCTCCAAAGAACCACTCTCTCCAACATGATGTCAAAACATGTGAGGCACCATAATAATTGACAAATTGCAAGAAAACCCCTGAACATGCATAAATTTTAATTAGGTCCAAAATAAGCATATATATGCAAAACTAGCTCAAACATCATCCAAAATGGACTAAAATTTAAACATAAGCTCATCACAAGGTTGGATCAAGGTTTTGAGCACCTAATTATGCTAAGAAAGAAAGATCATCCAGAATGCTAGGTTAGTAGTCTTATAAACATAAATCCCTATCAAGGATTTTCCCCATAAAATCCTACGCGAACAAAGACGGGTACTTCCTATGCATCTCATCCTCTAACTCCCATGTGGATTCCTCCACACCACAATGATGCTACAAAACCTTAACTAAAGATCCAGTGTTCATAAAAAAAGATGATGATCGTTGAAATAGAAGACCTGAATCCGGTCAGGTTGGCCTCGTCCTGGTCAGTTCACCATTGAATGTCACGAATAAAATCTTAGAGATCGATTAAAATTCAACGATCTTCCAGCATCAATGATCACCAAGCAATAAGATTCATTGAAACATCACTGACCATTGAAGACTGAAACATCAGGGACCGCAACCACACAATGCCATTAGTGACCGTTGGGCATGAACTCAGTCGATTTCACCTGAACCCGGTAGGGTTCACCGGCAAAAGGTAAGTAATTTCTAGAACTTTAGATCACCAGTGGCCATTGAGAATCCAACAACCAGGTTCCACATACACTCCACGTATCCCTATAAATACCTACCCCTTGCTACCTAGAAAAGGGTTTGGTTGCTTGTGGGCCGTCTCATACCAATATTCAGTTTCGGTAACCAACATTTCCTAGATCTTTATGGGAGAACTCCAAGGTTCGAGAGGGATGAAGAGCACATACTACATCCATCCCTCTAGTTTTCTTCCATCCACCACCATTTCTACCATCATTCACCACTTATAGACCATTCCCAACCACTTTTGACCTCCATACATCCACTAAAGCTATTGTTGGGGTGGAATCAAGGAGAAAGGGGGGCAAGGAGTCGATAAGATTAAGAAGGAGAACCCAAGGAGTCCATACCTTTCGGAGGCTAAGGAAAGAGAGCCACCTCTCCTCTATGGGCTAAATCTCTTCTTCGACCTATTTCTTCTACTTTTCTCCTTTATTTATATACAAATTATGTTCTTCCATTTTTGTTTGGTGCCAACTATCCTTATCCATGGCTAGTTGAGCTCCTTATTTGCTATGTAGCTTGCTTGGGCATGTTTATGTACTTTTACCTATAGAAAGTAGTTTTATTAAAGACCTAGTACGTTTTCTATTATATCTTATGTTTTTGGTTATGATTTCTGGTTTGGATGATCTCTTTCTTGCTTGAGCTTTTATTTCTACCAATATTGAGAGATTAGTCGTAGAAATGGGTAAGAGAATGTAGTTTGGATCAAAATATGAGAAGAGGATGTCCAAGGGAGGACTAGTATAGAAGACCTACCAGAGAGATCTGAATGGAGCCTTGAACCCAATCAGGCTCATCTTAATCTGCATGGGTTCATAGTATGACTTTTGTGCAGATCCTCTACTATTCCTAACATCCCTGAATATTCTAGACCTGAGAGGGTATCTAGAATATTTAAGAATGTTGACCCATTATACTTGAGAGAGGTTTTAGATCATCGACGGGGTTTTAGTCACGCTGTGTTAGAGCAAGTGGGATGACATCCATAGGAGCAGTTACCATGATACATGTTATGTTTGGAGGTTAGATGCTTTCTAAGGTGTTCTAGGGTTGTCTACACTCGATAATGGGTGCATAGACTACCCAACTTGCACTTCATAGCCAGGAACTCCTTCATTTTATTAGTAGGATTCTAAAAACTCTATTTTCTTTTTCTTTTGTATCATTTTGCTAGACTCGTTCTAGTTATTTACATATATCAACACCAGATATGCTTCACTAACATAACAATGGGATCTTAAGTATCCTCAATGTCCCACATCCCTGTCTTCGACCATGTATATCTACTTTGATCCCGCATTGAGTTGTGGGAGTCCTTGAAGCTTTTAGGTTATAAATTTGAACATCTGGATCACCTTTTGAATCATGCTTGCACTTTTGGGAGTGGTATTTCAGGGCTGATCAGGAGTGGAGGACATCTCATGGACTGAATATTTCCATGTCATGGATCCTTAGGATTCATATGTAACCACTATGCATGATAATATATGAGAATCTAGATATTTTTGAAAATAGAAAAAACATATTCCTAGATTTAACATATATCATGTCTCATCCAATTTTATTACATATTGCACACATAAAAATAACTTTGGTCACTTTGGTCATATTATACCCCCTAATACCTTCCTTGGTAAACAAGCATTCATATATGTTCAAGACCTTGCACCAAAAACCCTTATAAGATTCCCACATCCCTTAGTTCATCCCCTTTATCCAAATCATTCTCTTCCCTTTTCACCTAGCTTTATGTATGCTTTCTACCTCATATCTACATATTGAAGAAGTGTCTCCTCGTAACAAACTCAATTTTTTGTCCAAGAGTAATACCCTCCTTATCAAACACTTGGATGCTTGTTTGTAATCGAATATATACTATTATAATAAATTGGAATCTATTTGATATTATTCTTGAAACTACCATCAATAATTTCCTTTCAAATGAATAACTCAATTAGACATCACAACTTTAAACTTGGCTTAATTTACAAACTAAGGATTTGGAATTATCAAGAAGGTCCCCTTGGGTCCCTATTTATTTTATTTTATGTTACTAAATAAATAGATAAAACTAGTGGACATTGGTGATACTACTCATCTCCCTAGGGTTCTTGGTTGGCGTGTGGAGAGGGGATTTAGTAAGGAGTGGGACCTAAGAGGGGATCCATCCCCTACTTAATTTGAGGAATAAACCCATCTATCTAGGAAAACCAACAAGCACGTTTCAATAGGTGTAAATTTTCCATTTCTCAAATGATGGTATACAAGAATAACCAAAATATAGCAGCAAAAACAAATATCATGACTATATTCAATTTCAAAGGTTTACATAATAATCTCCCACTTGGGATTTACTTGAAAGTAACAAGATTAGGATCTAGGTAGAGGGATATCTAAACTATCTCAAGACTATCTCCCAAGCATCAGCTCTGTAAAGAGGTGAGATCTACGCGTTACTAAAATTTTGAAGAATTAACATCCATTCCAAACACACTCAAAGGTATGTTGGAATAGGTATAAATTTTCCAAATGTAATAAAATGTTATGCAAAAGACCAAAGTATAGAAGCGGAATAAAAATAATGACTACATTCAATTTTCATAAAGGGTTACAAAAGTACATCATAATATCCATAAGGGTTTACATGTATGATACAACATAAGGATTTAAGTAGAGGGAAATCTAAACCATAACAACTTTGTCTCCAAGCTTTAACTCCTTAAGCTAGTCCAAAACTTCATGCCTTATCATCCAAGTCCTTCACCTAGGGTTAGAAGCATACCCCATCAAGAAGAGAAAATAGATGACATCAACAAAGGCTGGTATGTGCATACTAAATAGGAAATTGAGAAATATATGGAATAAAGGACTACACATATTAAAGGCTTCCCATAGAAAGGATAAGGACCACCCAAATGGGTATCAATAGAAAAGGAATTGAAATCATATGATAACAAAAGAATACTTACCATTAATAAAACATAAAGATTGTGCCACACAAGTACATGCAAAGAATTAGGGCAACACCCCATATCATCAACCTGCATGCATGTGAGATAAACATAGCCCTAGAACAATATAAACACAAAGGAGGCCAAGTCTCATAAACTTGAAACCTGAAAAAGAAAGGAATACTTCCAATATCTCAAATATATAAAACATGGGACAATAATCACACATCTTGCCCTGGGTATGAGGTTCCTTTCCATCCCAAAAGAGAAGGAAATATCACATCTGCTCGACAGGAAATAACACATCTGCCATAAAAACCAATGCAATTACACTACTCTAGTGCTATTGAATCACATCGAATGTTACATGTAGAGGCAAGCAGAAATTATAGTCTGAAATATATAAACTAGTCACCACATAAGTGACCAACATATACATCCACCTCATAAGTGGGCAAAAGACATCACATGTCATCTTTTAGAGTTCCATCATGAACAAAGCATAAGATAAGAGCTCAAAAGAGTATCCATGATCACATGATCAATATATAATAAGGTAGTTCACATGAACCATGATTTTCAAAAGAAAAAACATTGTGTATAGGCTAATGTCCATAGGACAAAGAGAATGAATAAGCATAGGTCAATTGCTCAACATAGAAGAATAGGGGATACATCATACCTCAAATTCAGAGTCTAAATAGTCCAAGTCAAGCCTAGGCCTTCAAAGAACCTCTAGGGAAGGTGGATATGTCAAATAAGTAAGGTTCCCAAGCTTAGAGAGGTTGGTTTCTCCAACAAAGCTCCTATCTCGAGCAAGAAGCACCTTCTCCACTTTAGAGGTGAAAAACCCTAAAAAAAGAACATGGAGATTAAGTGTTTATGGGTTCTAGGTGGAGTTTCACCATGGAAGTTCATGGTTCCAACCTAAAGGAAGGTGGAAGGAAGAATAAAAACATGAAAATAGGGAAGGAAAGGAGGATACTTACTATTTTTTTGGTCAAAATCACGAAGGAGGAACTTACGAAATCCTAAATAGAGAAATTTGGAATCCTAGGAGCCTTCTTCACCAGGGTAGGCACCTCCTTTTACCTTCGAATAGAACCTTCATGGAAAAACATAGTAGGAATGCTGCTCCAAGCTAGAGGAAATAAAGGAGAGTAAGAGTTTTCAAATTGGGAGTTGGGAAGGGGTAGATATGGCTATATAAAGAAAGAGGTCAAGTATGAGGTGTCTATGAGACTTTCCATGTGTCATGTCTAAGGGTGTCCATGGTCATGCAAGAATTTTTGGATAAGAAAGAAGTCAAGCATGAGGTGTCAAGTTACTTTCCATGTGTCCAATGCTAAGGGTGCCTATGGACATGCAAACCTTTATGGATAAGGAGGAAGTCAAGCATGAGGTGTCCATGGAGCTTTCCATGTGTCCTTAGCCTAGGGATTTCATGGACATGCAAGAGGAAAAATCATAGATGCTTATTGAATATAAAATGTCATTTTATGGAAACTTATAGTCCAACCCAACCAACCTCCAATCAAAGAAATAACCCCATTGGTTGATAGCTGCTAAAGATAAGCTCATTTATAAAGAGTGTAATCCCTATAATGCCCTTGGAAAGTAACACCTTTAAACCAAGGTGCAGCTAGGTTCTCCATGGTTAAAAAAATCAAGAATGGTAAGGGAATATCTAAAAATTATAACTCATGTGAAAATTTGCAAAGAAAACCTCCCAATTGGGTAAATTGTAGAATAGTCTAGAATGTACCTAAAATTGCATAACTTGCACAAACAACATCCAAATTGGACCAAACTTCATCCACAAGTTATATTTAATGTGTTGAATATGAATTTGCCATTATTTCAATATATGGAAGTTATATAATCACATTATTCATTACTTATGCCTTTTACTCATTTTTTCTCTCCTAAACTTATCCTAATATTTCAAGGTAGTCCAAATTAGATGAAATTTGACATGTAGGCTAATTTTGATATGTAGATTTCGAATTTGAAGTTTGTTTCCACTTTCGAGACTTCTTTTTATGAGATATGTCACATGGCTCATTAACGTCCCATTATCTAAATTATTCATCCAATTAAGTTCCTTATCTTCATATTACCACCAAAATGAGTTATGTGGCATATTTTATGTATCCATTATAAACCTAAGATTAATGTTTGAACATTAGGTTACATTAAGGTGATCTATACATGTATTAGCTCATTGGGGTTATAATAAACATCTATTTAGGTCTAACCTTTAACCTTGTTTGGCTAAGTCCAAAATGTCAATTTCCAGGGTAGGGTCTGAGATCTAGTATGTTACAACACACCACCCCTTAAAGGGATTTCATCCTTGAAATGAAAACATCCACATATAAGAAAACAACTTATTCACCTTCCCTTAAAGGATTTATCTTATTAAGTTAAAACTATTCTTTAGGTACAAAAGGTTCAACTACACTTCCTTACATCCAACTACATAAGCATCATGCGAGAAAAAGAAATATAACTTGTAAAGACTAACTATGAACTATGGGTTAACTTTCTCTTATCCGTCCTCAAACAAGTCTTTACATCTGGGAGACTATTTCAACATATTAGGGACCCCAAACATAAATCATATAGATGTCTAAGGTTACTATTGCCTAAAAGCATGCTATTTTAAACAATTCATATCAGCTCAGGCCAGGCTGGTATCATATGGATTCGGGAGTGCTCGTAAACCAAGCTAGTGGTGTAAAGGAAAATCTTTCTAGCCCCCGAACCCTGATCCTTTCTAGACACCTTTCCTTTCAACTTCATGTCCTAGTAGTTGCCTAAAGGCCAAGCTAAGCAACCTCAAGTTACTATGGTTACTTATGCATCACTACTACATAAATGGCTTATAACGTCACTTTTAAAGTCGTCGGTTGTAATAATACACCGACACCTAAACAATACAGCGTCGATTTATAAAATAAACCGACATCAATCTGTGAAGGGTGACCAGAGATGGGTATCGCTTTTATTCAGTGTCGATTCCTTAATAAACAATTGACGCCTAAAATTAACTGCCAAATCCAAAATTTCCAACGAAAAAAATTACCTCCAAAATTTAACATATTGCGTCGGTTGTTAACTAATAAACCGACGACTAAAGGTTATTCACGAGATAGAAATTGGGCACATTTTGTTCGTCGGTTTTAAAACAGCGACTGACGCTTATGGGTTTTCCCGCGCCGTCTGCGGGAAATTTTTCACACCCTTTGAGCATCGGTGTTTGATATAAACCGACGACTATGGTCATTAATCGAGAACAATTTTTTAATCGGCATATGTAGATAGACGTTAGTTTTTTTTCTAGTTAAAACCGACACCTATAGTTGAGAATATGTGTCCGTTTTGTTGTAGAACTGACACCTATAGTTTTATGTGTCGGTTTTATTTAATAACTGACACGTAATGTTAACTTAATAGCACCGCGCGAGCCCGACTCTTCCCCTTTCTCTATTTCATTCATCTCGATTTCGAGGGTTTAAGCTCCGGCGACGATTCCTCTGCTCACCGCTCCTGTGTCGCCGCTCGCCTTCACCGCCGCCGTTTGCTGGTCCTCCAGCCGCTGCGCTCCAGGCCGGCCACCGCCCTAGCTCGACGATCACCCGCCCTAGCTCTCTATTCGCCACCCACCTCGGCACCACCAGTAGCTGCGCACGGGACTGCTGTCGTCGCCTACTGCCATGTGCACTGCCGCTGCTCCTGCTACCGCCGTCACCTTCTACCACCTCTTCCTGCTACCGTCGCCATTCCTTCTCTTGCTACTACCGCCACTCCTGCTCCTTCTATCGCCGCCTCTACTTCTGCCAGCCGCCTCCTGTTCTCCGGTCGCGGCTCCTAGGGCTCTACTCCCTGCTCTCCAGGTTGCTGCTCTGCTTGGACCACAGCTCCTGCGTGCCCAACGTCGCCACAAAGGTACCCTTCTCCTACTCTTCTTACTCCTCTTTTTCCTCCTCCCTCAAGCAGTAGGTACCCTGCTCCTGCTCGAATAATGTAGGAAATGTGTAGATTGTGAATAAAAAATGCTCTGATTCACATTAATATTACCAATAATGTAGGAAATGAATGCTAGCTCCAATTATAGACATGTTGTATATGGTTTTGATCAGAAAAATGCATAGATTGTGAATAAAATATACTTAAAGCTCTATTATTCTTCATGTTACAAAGGTATAGTTAGTACACGAATATTAGATGATATTCAAGAAAACCCTAGTTTGATGAGCATGTTGTTAATCATGTTAATTATGATTCTTTTATTTATTCTGATGTTAGTATATAATTATGCGATCCCAACATCTTAAATTGAATTAGAATGATTTCAATGAATTATAGGGTTTTAAAGTTGATAATCATGTACATGCGGAAATAGGGTTATTAATAATGTAGTATGTTAAATATGATGATTAGGGCTATGTATATAATGTCTAGTAAAGATTCCTAGACTTTTTGTCATTAGGGTAATTTTTATACATGTTTGAGTAAATTAGGGTTTTAATAATGCTCTATAGATTAGGATTAACCATGTTGCCTGTAGTTTATACACATTTATTATATATAAGAATGACAACACATGAATTTGTTGGCCTAGAAACCCGTCCAAGATTTACTCATTAGGAGTAAATCTAGGATAGTCCCCAGTTTGGGACTGTTCTTGAACACCTAATCTCACTTAGGATGTAAGTGTATAATGTGTATTGGGTTTTCAAGAAAATTTTGGCAGCATTTCCCCGTTTGTTCTCTAAGTACATATGTACTTAGAGAACAGTGGGGAAATGCTGCCAAAATTTTCTTGAAAACCCAGTACACATTATACACTTACTAGTGAGATTAGGTGTTCAAGAATGGGATAGGTGGTACACATTTATTATATATAAGAATGACAACACATGTATTTGTTGGCCTAAAGTTTTAACCATGCATAAACTCTAATCCGTTAACCCTAGATGTGAACTTTACAATGTGAATGTGAACTTTACAATGTGAACATACAATGTGATTGTGAACTTTACAATGTGAATGTGAACTTTACAATGTGAATTACTTTACAATGTGAATGTGTACTTTACAATTAGTGTTACTTTACAATGTGAAATTTATAATTTGAATGTAAACTTTCAGATGGCTGATCAGGACTGTACTGATGATCATCGTGAGGGTGAGGATGTGCTTGCACTGCCTGACAATGTAAGTTTTAAGAATATATCCCTGAGGTTTCTATCTATATGTTCATTTATAATTATATTATGTAAGTGTGTTTTTTATCAAATTTTAGGTTGGTGATGTACCCGCTGACAATGATGACAATGTTATCAATATGGTTTATACATCCATATACCTTGTTTTATATATGGCAATCTGGTTTCTTACATATTAATGCATACGTAATACATGTTTTTCAGCCACTTATACAAGACATGTACAGATTTTGGGTTTTCCCATGTGGGATTTTTGGTTCCATCTTTGATTAGTCATGTAGTTATAGACCCTTCTTCAGTTACTTCATACTGCTGTGATGCTTTTGAATATTTTGGTAAAAATAATAAGACGGTGATAATAGCTCCATTCAATGTCGAGTAAGTTTACTTTGCTTGTAATTTGGACTTAAGCAAATTACATTTTTATTGCGGATATTGAGTTATTAATTTTCTACTTTTTTACCTGTAGTTCTAAGCATTGAGAGTTATTAGTTATTGTCCCCAAGACATTCACCGTCTATTATCTAGATCCTGTGGGGAGTGAGTTGGATGTATTATATGGACATGCAATTAAAAGGCCATTATTCTCGTGAGAAATATTTTATGTCTTTATATCTGTTAACATCTGTTACTGCATTACTATTTAATTATGCAATTTAATGTGTTACATTAACATATATAGGGCTTTACAAGAGTACAAAAAAGCTGGAGGAAAGGTCCCCAGGAAAAAAAATCTGACAATCATTTGGGAGAATGTGAAAATAATTTGCTGACTCCAATGTATATATTATTTATGTGAACTGTGCTTTTTTGTATTTTTGAATATTTTGTATATTTCAATTTATAGTGTGCTACACAAGACAACGGTTGGGCATGTGCCTACTATGTGATGCGATTTATGGACCTAATCATCAAACATGCCGTATTGGAAATCGATAACATACAATAGGTATTATACATAGTCTCGTTACATAATATGAAATATATGAATCTTATTATATATTAATATAATTATGTATGTACGTCATTCTATTTGTAGGTCTTTAAAACTGAGGACATCAACACAGGTGCAAAGCATTTCGATATACATGCTCCCTATACGAGAGATGAATTAGATGATGTAAGAGAAGATTGGGCAAAAGCCCTGCAAAGAGTGGGAATTTTTCAATATGATTTTGCTGACAATGATGACAATGATGACAATGAATAAAGAATAACTTTGTTCTCATAATTAATTTTGTGTGAATGTGAATGAATTTTTATGAATTGTCATATGTGTGTGAAAATCATCAATACATGAATGTTTCTACATGTGTTTGAATGTAAAAAGAGATGAAATAAATGGAACTACAGGTTGCTACTGGTTTCTACATGCGTGTGATGAAAAATAATATGAATTAAATGTTCTTATACATGAGTGTGAATCACATATATATAATATTGTCCATCATGTTAATTTTGTAGGTTTGTGGCTTGTTGTTGGATGATATCAATGGATGTCATAAAACCTGTAGTTCATAACTGAACTACAGGTTTCTCATCCTGTGACCAGCCATAGCAGGTCTGCAGATTGATAGAAAAAAAAATACAATAGGTGTCGGATATTTGTATAAAACTGACGACATATGGTTACAGTGTCGGTTGCCATACTAATAACCGACGTCGATTTCCCTAATGAGGCAAAACACCACGGCCGTGCTGGCCAGCATAGCCGTGGTAGCGGACTAGACATAAAAAAGGCGTCGGATATTTGTATACAATTGACGACATATGGTAACAGTGTCGGTTGCCCTACTAGGTAACCAACGTCGATTTCCCTAGAGGTCAGACACCACGGCCGTGCTGGTCAGCATGGCCGTGGCAACGGGTGAGATGGCGTCGGTTATCACTAATAAACTTATGCATATAGTGCCCCAGATGGCCCCCTTTCTGTGGCGCGAAGGTATATGGCGTCGGTTTCTAAGCTAATAACCGACGCCTATACCCCCTGCTAGCGCGTTTTTTGGTGGCGCGCGAAGGGTTGTGGCATCGGTTTGAGAACCGACGCGTAACGGTTGGGCTTTTAGCAGCGCCCACACAGGTGTCGCTTAAAAACTGACACTAAAGGCCAGTTGTGTACTAGTGCATATTTTACTTGTAAGTATTTTAATGATCTATTCATCATTATTATAATGTGAAACTATATGATCCTAAATCAACCCTTCATCATCTATTGATCAACTCTAGGGCAAACATTTCACTTAAATGTAAGGCAAGGATTCTAACTAGGGAGATAGAATTGAAATAGTCAGATTCTGACTACTATGGGCTATGATACCATGCTGTAAAGAGGCGGGTCACCCCCTTACTAAAAATTTGAAGAATTAACATCCATTTCAAACACACTCAAAGGTATGTTGGAATAGGTATACATTTTCCAAATTTATTATAATAGTATGCAAAAGACCAAAGTATAGTAGCGGAATAAAAATAATGACTATATTCAATTTTCACAAAAGGTTACAAAAGTACATCATAATATCCCATAAGGTTTTACATGCATGATACAACATAAGGATCTAAGTAGAAGGAAATCTAAACCATAACAACTTTGTCTCCAAGCTTTAATTCCTTAAGCTAGTCCAAAACTTCATGCCTTATCATCCAAGTCCTTCACCTAGGGTTGGAAGCATACCCCAGCAAGAAAAGAAAATAGATGACATCAACAAAGGCTGGTATGTGCATACTAAATAGGAAATTGAGCAATATATGGAATAAAGGACATCAAATATAAATGGCTTCCCATAAAAAGGATAGGAACCACCCAAATGGGTATCAAGAGAAAAGCAATTGAAATCATATGATAACAAAAGAATACTTTCCATTAATAAAACATAAAGATTGTGCCACACAAGCACATGTAAAGAATTAGGGCACACACCCCATATCATCAACCTGCATGCATGTGAGATAAACATAGCCCTAGAACAATATAAACACAAAGGCGGCCAAGTCTCATAAACTTGAAACCTGATAGAGAAAGGAATACTTCCAATATCCCAAATAAATAAAACATGGGCCAAGAATCACACATCTTACCCTGGGTATAAGGTTCCTTTCCATCCCAAAAGAGCAGGAAATATCACATCTGCTCAACATGAAATAACACATCTTCCATAAAATCAATGCAATTACACTACTTTAGTGCTACTGAATAACATAGCATGTTAAATGTAGAGGCAAGTAGAAAGTATAGTCAGAATATATAAACTAGTCACCACATAAGTGACCAACATATACATCCACCTCATAAGTGGGCAAAAGACATCACATGTCATCTTTTAGAGTTCCATCATGAACAAAGAATAAGATAAGAGTTAAAAAGAATATCCATGATCACATGATCAATATATAATAAGGTAGTTCACATGAACCATGATTTTCAAAAGAAAAGACATTATGTATAGGCTAATGTCCATAGGACAAAGAAAATGAATAAGCATAGGTGAATTGCTCAACATAGAAGAATAAGGGATACATCATACCTCAACTTCAAAGTCTAAATAGTCCAAGTCAAGTCTAGGCCTCCAAAGAACCTCTAGGGAAGGTGGACAGGTCCAATAAGCAAGATTCCCAAGCTTAGAGAGGTTGGTTTCTCCAAAAAAGCTCCTATCTCGAGCAAGAATCACCTTCTCCACTTTAGAGGTGAAAAACCCTAACAAAAGAGCATGGAGATTAGGTGTTTATGGGTTCTAGGTGGGGTTTCACCATAGAAGGCCATGGTTTTGACCTAGAGGAAGGTGGAAGGAAGACTAAAAACATGAAAATAGGGAAGGAAAGGAGGATACTTACTATTTTTGGTCAAAATCACCAAGGAGGAGCTTAAGAAATCCTAAATAGAGAAATTTGGGACCCTAGGAGCATTCTTCACCAAGGTAGGCACCTCCTTTTACCTTGGGACAAAACCTTCATTGCAAAATAGAGTAGGTATGATGCTCTAAGCTAGAGGAAATAATGGAGAGTAAGAGTTTTCGAATTGGGAGTTGGGAAGGGGTAGATATGGCTATATAAAGAAAGAGGTCAAGTATGAGGTGTCTATGAGACTTTCCATGTGTCATGTATAAGGGTTTCCATGGTCATGCAAGATGTTATAACCTCATTTTCCAATGCATGTAATGAGATTTGCAAATCTCTTCTAAATAAATAAATAAGACCAATGTGTGATTTCATGGTTTGTTTTGAATGAATTTTGTATATAATGGCCTTGCATGCTTTCTTGATGGGCCTTATTGTCCATTAAGCCCGTTTGAAAGAAAAATAAAAAGAAATGAAAAAGGGAATTCCATTTAATAAAAGAATACAAGGGAATAATGGAATATATATGAAAATGGTTGAAAGTGATAAAAAGGTTAGAAGATAATTTCCCATAATAGGTTTTCATATTATAAATGATCCTTGGGGTTCAAAGAACTCAAAATAATTGAATAATGTCCAAGGAAATAAAGTAAATGTGGAAAATACCATTAAATAAGAGATGACTTGAAACTGAAGTAAAGGACTCGTTTCCTTGGGATAATGACTCCAATTTTTGCACAATGAGAGATAAACATATAAACTACTTTCCTTTAAAATTTGAGGCCGAAAGGACTTATGGATTAGGAGTTATTAAGTTTTCAAGTTATCTTTAAAATAGGGACTTTCCTTGTTTTATTGGGAATTCTTTTTCCTTTTTGGTTTGAACGTGGATGATAAGAGCCGTTGGATCTTGATCCAACTGACCCGGCGATTGTCCAGAGTCCCAAAGGGACAAGAACAGTAGCGCGTCTATGGGGGTTTTTCCCCTCATTTTTCCGTTCACCATGGTGCATGTGCACTTGAGATGGTAGTCCCATCGGGTTCGGGAGTCCAAGGCGAAGAGCTTTGACCCCGGTTTTGCCAGCTTTGGCTGTGTATATCCAAAACGCCCAAAAGGGCTAGAACCAGGGTTGGCGGCGAGGTCTGGAACCCTAGAAAAGACCCTCCCCTAGCCTATAAATAGGCCTCGGGTGGCTTCCCTCACCCTAACGCATCCAGGCGGCAACTTCTAAACCCTCAAAGCTCTCTCTCCCTCCGGATTGCCCTATCTCTGACGAGAAGGTTCTTGCGGTGCCACCGCTGGTTCTTTTCAGAAGACAAGGAGGAAGACGAGTGGGGATCGTCAGATCCTGGAGCATCGTGTGCCCGCCTACGATCCAACGCTGCTGGAGAAGCGCGTTGGTTTAACTCAATTAAGTGGAGCGTGTCGACCAGGACCATTGGATCAAAGTCCACTGTGAACCCACACGTCATCGACGATTGGTAAAGGAGGCGCGCCGCTAGTGGAGGCATCTAATGTAGAGCGTCAGATCGAGGCAAGGTTCACCGGCGCACCAATCAAACGGCTGAGGATTTTTGGTAAAATACATCCCTCTGATCAAAATTGTAAATAAATGATTTTTCTTGTTAAAATCATAGTAATTGCTAGGAATCTCGAATAAAGAAACTTTATATATGAAAGTTGGGTAGAAAATTACAAGGAATCTGTTAAAAATGTTTGCAACAACTGATTCCAGTTCGTTTTGCAAAAGTACTTTAATGACTAGTAAAATGCATTTCAAGTTATTTGAAAACCCTAATTGCATGAAAGAGATGTTTCTTTGTAACATAATGGGTTGAATAGAGGGTTATTAACCTGTTAATTAATAATATGGAGTTTTCATCCATTTTAATTACAAATATGACTAAATTAGGGTTTAAGACTATGAATGAAATATGATGAACATGAAAACCCTAATTTAGGAAGGAAACCATGTTATTTTGATAAAGTGCTAAATAATGATCCTAAAACTGTTAGGAATATTAAAAGGAAATAATTTAAAGGTTTTACATGGATTTGATGAATTAGGGTTCATAGTAATTGAAAATGAAAGCAAAACCCTAATTTTCAAGAAAACCCTAAAATTGGATAGAAACCCTAAGGGACATAATGATACTAGATAAATATTAATAAAAGTAAATTTGTACTTTTATTTCAGGGTTTTTGTGCCTTTTCTTGCTTACTTGGATATTCTATTTCTTCATTCTTGATTCTGTATCTGAAACTGCAATAAGAGGTATGTGGTTACGTTTATGGCTATACCGCATAGTTTTCTGAGGTTTTATCGACGTTTCCCTAAATGTGTGAAATAACTATTGGATGTTTTAATTCCTGCCTCTATAAAGTGACTATGGCTATCACTATGAGTATATATGTATGACTAGCTAGATCCGAGTACACCCCTGTGGCTATGTCAAGGCTAAGGATAACCTAGAGCAAGGTCTAGGGTATCATGAGTCAGAAACTGGGCTACACATGTGTAGTGCCATGAGACTCTTCGCATACCATGAGTTAAGGAGTGGGCTACCCACGGGTAGTGGCATGTGACTCAGCCCTAGAAATTGATTCACCTATTAGGTGAAGTCATGAGGGGTAAAATGGGAATCTACCATAAGGGAGGTAGTATCCAGGTCCATTGCAGGGACAACGCAGGGGATAGGGTACACATGGATCACGTAGTTATACTTAAAATGTAATATTGTTTGTTAATTGATAATTGGATGCAATAATTTGTTATAGATAATTGCACGATTAGTGAATCCCCCCACATACCAGCTTTGGCTGACCGACATTTTGTTTGTCGGCGTTTTAGGTACAAAACAAAAAGGACAAATAGTAATCTGTCATATTGTGAAATATACTAATTAAAGTCCAAGGAGGATTAGTTAGTTAGCCTGAGTTCTGGATAGAAGTTTTAGAATTCCAAATTTTCAAAGGTATGTAAAAGTTTTATTTATTACAACTTTTCAGTATAGTCTGTTAGAATTTAATAATTGGTTATGGTTATATGTCGAACCTTTGATCCGGAATTAATGGGTGCGGCTTTATCCTCTTGGTCTTCCTTAATTGGGGGTTACTGAGAGGTGGGTTGTAACATGTGGTATCAGAGCCTGGGTTCTTCATGTAACCATTAGTAATTATTAAATTTTACAAACTCCATAGAACCCAAGGGAGTTATTAGAGGAGTATCCGAAAGACAGAGGTGTCTAGAAAGGGATCACGACCGGGGGCTGGCAAGATTTTCCTCCGCACCGCTAGTCGGAATACGAGGACTCCTGGACCCGTGTGACCGCCTGGCCAAAGTCTTAGGGTATGAATCGAAATAAGATACCTTTAGGACTCTCTCATCTTATTCATCCCCTCTCATCACATATTCTATTAAGGCTTTAAGAGTAGGATTCTCTCTCTCCTCCACCCTCATGTGGTATGGGCACATAAGTTAAGGGTTTAGGAATCCTCCAACAAATTAATAAAAGATATGTAATGAGATATCATTGAACATAAGTATGACTAGTTTAAATGATAAACTAAAGGTTTGCTTGTTATGCTTATGTAGATGGCAAGAACCAAGACTGTGGCTATTCCCGAGGGCTCCAGAAAACCGACTAGGAGTGTTTGGCCTCCCCGTAAAGTAAAGGAGTCTTCTGAAAAGAGGAATAGGAACCATGAGGGTAGATCCTCTAAGAAGAGGAAGAGGCATGAGGAAGTCACTCAAGAAGTCCCTAACCCTGACCCAGTACCATTTAGTAACCTGAACCAAGAAGAAGATCAAGGATATGAAGAGCAGCATGTGTATGAGGAAGAAGCCCAAATGGACGAGGACCCAGTCGATGATTCAGAACCCACCATGATGATCCATACCCCTGATACCTTGTGGTTAGAGCAATAGAGGAAGTTGACAGAGGCCATTAATGCTTTGGCCCTCCGAGACATAGCTAGAGCTGAGAATGGTGAACCACACCTTGTTCGTCCACGTGTGGGAGCCACCATCCTAGACTTTGTCAAGCTGAACATAGAGAAGTTCTGGGGAGAGGATAAGACAGAAGTGGTTGATAAAGCAGAATCCTGGATACTTGCAATAGAGAATGGATTCCGCATGCTTGAAGTTCAACCGAGCAAGAAGGTCCTCTTTGCGGCTCATCTATTGGAAGGGGCAGCTAAGATATGGTGGGAGACCCACATCACTGGCAGAGACTTGACAGAGGAGCCCATGGCATGGGCTGATTTCAAGACGATCTTCACCGCCAGATTCGTCCCAGTCTCAACTAAGAAGGAAAAGGAAAGGGAGTTCACCAACATGACCCAAGGAAACTCTTCTGTGGTAGACTTCGGGCGTAAGTTCCGGATCCTGGAACGCTTTGGGTACAAAATGGATGAAGAAAGGAGGGTGGATCACTTCATAGAGTGCCTTCACCCTGCCATCAGGCCCCATGTGATGGCAAGCAAGACAAGAACCTTCGCCGAAGCTTACAATACTGCTTTAGACATGGAGAGGACCGTGATGCCTGCCCCGTTTCCACCTAAGGGGTACTTGGGTTTCACTAAAGGAGCCCAAGGCCTGAGAAACAACCACAAGAAGGGTCCAGGACGACATCAAGCTAAAGGTAAACAGGGAGGAAAGGGGAAACCTCGTCAGGAGAACAACCGACCTCCTTGCCGCACCTGCGGGAAGGGCCACACTGGTGAATGTCGCTACAAGAAGAAGACTTGCTTTCGTTGCCACCAAGAAGGACATCTGCAATCCGTCTATCCTATGCCAGAGCCCAGAGGACAAGGACCTGTGGCAGCCCCACCAGCAGTGGCACCACCTGTGGTAGCTCCACCTATAGCTGTAGCCCCACCTGCAGGAGAAAGAAGGCAAGCCTGGGTGTTTGCCATTGACAATGAGGAGGCTCAAGTTAATGAAAATCGGTTGATCGAGGGTAATAACCCTTAGAGTTTTTCTTTTATGTTTTAAAGTTAAGCATGTAATGGTCTAATGCATGATGAAAAACAATGTAGGCATGCTTGAAGTTATGGGACATAATGTGAAAGCTTTATTTGACTCTGGATCTACTAATACTTTCATTTCAAGAAATCTTACAACTATGCTTTGTTTGGATATCAAGGATTTAGGATATGTCTTAGATGTTACAACCCCAAGTGGTCGAATCTTTACCTCTCTTTTGAAAACTCCGGTAATACCTGTGAAATATCGAGATCATGAATTTCCTACAGACTTTATCCTTCTTGACATGAATGATTTTGATGTGATCATTGGAATGGATTGGCTTTATACTTATAGGGCCCAAATCGACTGTAGGGAAAAGAAAGTGATCATTAGGGAACCAGGTCACCCACCCTTTGTCATTAGAGGTAGGAAAGATGCCACCACTAGTTTGTATGTGTCATCCCTGAAGGCAGAAAGAATGATAAGTAAAGGTTGTCAAGCTTTCTTAGCAGTTGTTATCGAGCCTGAACCCAAGGTGCAGCCCTTAGAGGAAATAGAGGTAGTCAAGAGCTATGCAGATGTTTTTCCAGATGATCTACCCGGGATTCCTCTCGAGAGAGAGGTGGATTTTTCCATAGAGCTAGCTCCAGGAACAAGCCCTATTTCCCGAGCACCCTATAGGATGGCCCCTGCTGAGTTGCTTGAGCTAAAGAAGCAATTGCAGGAATTGTTGGACAAGGGTTTTATCCACCCTAGCATATCACCATGGGGAGCTCCAGTTCTTTTTGTAAAGAAAAAGGATGGTTCTCTCCGAATGTGCATAGACTACCGGATGATTAACCAGGCTACCATTAAGAACAAATACCCTTTACCCCGAATTGATGACTTGTTTGACCAGTTGAAATCGGCTCGAGTCTTTTCCAAGATTGACTTAAGATCGGGCTACCACCAGTTGAGAGTCAAGAGTGAGGATATCCCGAAAACCGCTTTCAGGACCCGGTATGGCCACTATGAGTTCGTGGTTATGCCTTTTGGGTTGTCCAATGCACCTAGTGTGTTCATGAACCTTATGAACAATGTGTTTCAACCCTTCCTTGACTCGTTTGTCATAGTGTTTATAGATAACATACTGGTTTATTCTGATGACCTAGATCAATACCGAGACCACCTAAGTAAGGTCCTTGATATCTTGAGAAAGCATAAGTTCTATGGGAAATTCTCTAAATGTGAGTTTTGGATAGACCGAGTCATGTTCCTTGGACACATCATCTCAGGAGGAACGATCACCGTAGATCCAGCTAAAGTGTCAACAGTTCGAGACTGGCCAGCACCGAAGAACCCCTCCAAGATACGAAGCTTCTTGGGGTTGGCAGGATATTATCGGCGCTTCATCGCAGATTTCTCAAAGACCGCCTTGCCTCTGACTATGTTGACTCGGAAAGATGTGAAGTTTGTGTGGTCCAATGTTTGTGAGGCTCGTTTCCAGGAGCTGAAAGAGAAGTTGACCACTGCACCAGTTTTGACATTACCATCAGGCAATGAGGGTTTCATGATCTTCACCGATGCATCAAAGATGGGACTTGGCTATGTGTTGGAACAGAATCGGCACGTGGTTGCATATGCCTCCTGACAGCTCAAGCCAAACGAGGTGAATTACCTGACACATGACCTGGAGTTAGCTGCTATCATTCATGCTTTAAATATTTGGCGGCATTATCTATATGGTGCCACTTTTGATATCTTCACTGACCATAAGAAACTGAAGTATCTTCTGACACAAAAAGACTTGAACCTACGACAACGACGATGGATGGAGTACATGAAAGATTATGACTTCACCATTGCCTATCATCCAGGGAAGGCGAACGTCGTAACTGATGCCTTAAGTCAAAAACAACTCAGGTGTGCAGCTGTTTTGTCTAGTCAGTGGAAGAGCTTAGAAGAATTGGTGGAATGGTCACCTCAACCATTGGATGATCGAGTTCGTTTGGCCAATATTCAGATACAGTCTGAGTTATTGAGTGAGATTGTCACATCACAGTTGGCCAGTGGAGGACTTGACAAGATGAAAGGCTTGATGCAGAAGCTACAGACCCGTCTTTCTTTGGGAATAGACGGAGGAATCTGATTTGAGAATCGCATATGGGTTCCTGAGGATTCACCGTTGAAGGAATGTATCCTACAAGAGGCTCATGGTTCTAAGTACACGGTACACCCAGGGACTACGAAGATGTTTAAATACATGCAGAGGTTTTTCTGGTGGCCAGGGATGAAAAGAGACATTGCAGCTTATGTAGCCAGTTGTCTTACGTGCCAAATGGTGAAGGCTGAACACCAACGACCCGACGGACTTTTACAGTCTATAGAGATTCCAGAGTGGAAATGGGAGCAGATCACCATGGATTTCGTGGTGGGTCTACCCCAGACCAAGAGAGGTCATGATGCGATATGGGTTGTGGTAGATCTCCTTACCAAGTCAGCACACTTCCTTGCCTTAAAGACCACTACCAAGGTGTCAGATTTAGCTGAGCTGTATATCAGAGAGATAGTATGCTTGCATGGCGTACCCGGTTCCATCATCTCCGATAGAGACCCAAAGTTTACTTCCAAGTTGTGGAAGCAGGTTCAAGAGGAACTAGGTACAAAGTTGAAGTTTAGTACAGCTTATCACCCTCAGACAGATGGTCAGTCAGAAAGGACAATTCAGACCTTAGAAGATCTGCTGCGAGCTTGTGTGCTCGATTGGGGTGGATCATGGGAGCAGTACCTGCCTTTAGCTGAGTTTGCCTACAACAATAGTTACCAAGCCAGTATCGGGATGCCTCCATATGAAGCTATGTATGGAAGACCGTGTCGGTCACCACTTCATTGGGATGAAGTTGGTGAAAGGACCTTACTGAGGTCAGATGAACTCCAAGTGTATGCTGATAAAGTCGCTTTAATCAGGCAAAGGCTAAAGAGAGCCCAAGACAGGTAGAAGTTGTATGTTGATGCGAAGCAGACTGATGTGCATTTCGCTGTGGGAGAACATGTCTTTCTGAAAATCCGACCGCTCTGAGCTATAGCTAAAAATAGAGGAAAGTTGAGTCCCTAATACGTGGGTCCATTTGAAGTGTTAGAACGGATTGGTGAAGCCGCATATCGTTTGGCGTTACCCCCTCAATACAATATGATGCATGATGTGTTTCACGTGTCCAATCTAAAGCGATATGTGCAAGATCCAAGCCATGTGTTGAGCATTGAACCAATTGAGCTTCAAGGAAAGTTGTCTTATCCTGAGTTGCCTTTGCGGATTCTAGATACCAAGGTAAAAGAGCTCAGAAATAAGAATATAAAGATGGTAAAGGTTCTTTGGAAGCACCATGGAGAGGATGAGGCCACATGGGAGCTGAAGACGGACATGGAAAAGGCATATCCAAAATTGTTTGTTTGATTGTTGAATTTTGAGGGCAAAATTCCTATAAGGAGGGGAGGATGTTATAACCTCATTTTCCAATGCATGTAATGAGATTTGCAAATCTCGTCTAAATAAATAAATAAGACCAATGTGTGATTTCATGGTTTGTTTTGAATGAATTTTGTATATAATGGCCTTGCATGCTTTCTTGATGGGCCTTATTGGCCATTAAGCCTGTTTGAAAGAAAAATAAAAAGAAATGAAAAAGGGAATTCCATTTAATAAAAGAATACAAGGGAATAATGGAATATATATGAAAATGGTTGAAAGTGATAAAAAGGTTAGAAGATAATTTCACATAATAGGTTTTCGTATTATAAATGATCCTTGGGGTTCAAAGAACTCAAAATAATTGAATAATGGCCAAGGAAATAAAGAATATGTGGAAAATACCATTAAATAAGAGATGACTTGAAACTGAAGTAAAGGACTCGTTTCCTTGGGATAATGACTCCAATTTTTGCACAATGAGAGACAAACGTATAAAATACTTTCCTTTAAAATTTGAGGCCGAAAGGACTTATGGATTGGGAGTTATTAAGTTTTCAAGTTATCTTTAAAATAGGGACTTTCCTTGTTTTATTGGGAATTCTTTTTCCTTTTTGGTTTGAACGTGGATGATAAGAGCCGTTGGATCTTGATCCAACTGACCCGACTATTGTCCAGAGTCCCAAAGGGACAAGAACAATAGCGCGTCTATGGGGCATTTTCCCCTCATTTTTCCGTTCACCATGGTGCATGTGCACTTGAGATGGTAGTCCCATCGGGTTTGGGAGTCCAAGGCGAAGAGCTTTGACCCCGGTTTTGCCAGCTTTGGCTGTGTATATCCAAAATGCCCAAAAGGGCTAGAACCAGGGTTGGCGGCGAGGTCTGGAATTCTAGAAGAGACCCTCCCCTAGCCTATAAATAGGCCTCAGGTGGCTTCCCTCACCCTAACGCATCCAGGCGGCAACTTCTAAACCCTCAAAGCTCTCTCTCCCTCCGGATTGCCCTATCTCCGACGAGAAGGTTCTTGCGGCGCCGCCGCTGGTTCTTTTAAGAAGACAAGGAGGATGATGAGTGGGGATCGTCAGATCCTGGAGCATCATGCGCCCACCTACGATCCAACGCTGCTGGAGCAGCGCGTTGGTTTAACTCAATTAAGTGGAGCGCGTCGACCAGGACCATTGGATCAAAGTCCACTGTGAACCCACGCGTCATCGACGATTGGTAAAGGAGGCACGCCGCTAGTGGAGGCATCTAACGCAGAGTGTCAGATCGAGGCAAGGTTCACCGGCGCACCAATCAAACGGCTGAGGATTTTTGGTAAAATACCTCCCTCTGATCAAAATTGTAAATAAATGATTTTTCTTGTTAAAATCATAGTAATTGCTAGGAATCTCGAATAAAGAAACTTTATATATGAAAGTTGGGTAGAAAATTACAAGGAATCTATTAAAAATGTTTGCAACACCTGATTCCAGTTCGTTTTGCAAAAGTACTTTAATGACTAGTAAAATGCATTTCAAGTTATTTGAAAACCCTAATTGCATGAAAGAGATGTTTCTTTGTAACATAATGGGTTGAATAGAGGGTTATTAACCTGTTAATTAATAATATGGAGTTTTCATCCATTTTAATTGCAAATATGACTAAATTAGGGTTTAAGACTATGTATGAAATATGATGAACATGAAAACCCTAATTTAGGAAGGAAACCATGTAATTTTGATAAAGTGCTAAATAATGATCCTAAAATTGTTAGGAATATTAAAAGGAAATAATTTAAAGGTTTTACATGGATTTGATGAATTAGGGTTCATAGTAATTGAAAATGAAAGCAAAACCCTAATTTTCAAGAAAACCCTAAAATTGGATAGAAATCCTAAGGGACATAATGATACTAGATAAATATTAATAAAAGTAAATTTGTACTTTTATTTCAGGGTTTCTGTGCCTTTGCTTGCTTACTTGGATATTCTATTTCTTCATTCTTGATTCTGGATCTGAAACTGCAATAAGAGGTATGTGGTTACGTTTATGGCTATACCGCATAGTTTTCCGAGGTTTTATCGATGTTTCCCTAAATGTGTGAAATAACTGTTGGGTGTTTTAATTCATGCCTCTATAAGGTGACTATGGCTATCACTATGAGTATATATGTATGACTAGCTAGATCCGAGTCCACCCATGTGGCTATGTCAAGGCTAAGGATAACCTAGAGCAAGGTCTAGGGTATCATGAGTCAGAAACTGGGCTACACATGTGTAGTGCCATGAGACTCTTAGCATACCATGAGTTAAGGAGTGGGCTACCCACGGGTAGTGCCATGTGACTCAACCCTAGAAATTGATTCACCTATTAGGTGAAGTCATGAGGGGTAAAATGGGAATCTACCATAAGGGAGGTAGTATCCAGGTCCACTGCAGGGACAACATAGGGGATAGGGTACACATGGATCGCATAGTTATACTTAAAATGTAATATTGTTTGTTAATTGATAATTGGATGCAATAATTTGTTATAGATAATTGCACGATTAGTGAATCCCCCCACATACCAGCTTTGGCTGACCGACGATTTATTTGTCGGCATTTTAGGTACAAAACAAAAAGGACAAATAGTAATCCGTCATATTGTGAAATATACTAATTAAAGTCCAAGGAGGATTAGTTAGTTAGCCTGAGTTCTGGATAGAAGTTTTAGAATTCCAAATTTTCAAAGGTATGTAAAAGTTTTATTTATTACAGCTTTTCAGTATAGTCTGTTAGAATTTAATAATTGGTTATGGTTATATGTCGAACCTTTAATCCAGAATTAATGGGTGCGGCTTTATCCTCTTGGTCTTCCTTAATTGGGGGTTACTGAGAGGTGGGTCGTTACACAAGCCTTTTTGGATAAGGAAGAAGTCAAGAACGAGGTGTCAAGTTACTTTCCATGTGTCTAATGCTAAGGGTGCCTATGGACATGCAAACCTCTATGGATAAGGAGGAAGTCAAGCATGAGGTGTCCATGGAGCTTTCCATGTGTCCTTAGCCTAGGGATTTCATGGACATGCAAGAGGACAACTCATAGAGGCTTCTTTAATATAAAATGTCGGTTTATGGACACTTATAGTCCATCCCAATCGACCTCCAATCAAAGAAATAACTCCATTGTTTGATAGCTTCTAAAGATAAGCTCATTTATAAAGAGGGTAATCCCTATAATTCCATTGGAAAGTAACATCTTTAAACCAAGGTAAACTAGGTTCCCCATGGTTCAAAAACTTGAGAATGGTAAGGGAATATCTAAAGATTATAATGCATTGACAATTTCCAAAGAAAACCTCCCAATTGGGTAAATTGTAGAAAAGTCTAGAATGTACCTAAAATTGCATAACTTGCACAAACAACATCCAAATTGGACCAAACTTCATCCAAAAGTTGTCTTTGATGTGTTGAATATTAATTTGCCATTATGTCCATATTTTTAAGTTATATAATCACATTATTCATTACTTATGCATTTTACTCATTTTTCTCTCAAAACTTATCCTAATATTTCAAGGTTGTCCAAATTAGATGAAATTTGACATGTAGGATAATTTTGATATGTAGATTTCGAATTTGAAGTTTGTTTACACTTTTGAGACTTCTTTTTATGAGATATGTTATATGGCCCATTAACGACCCATTAACTAAATTATTCATCCAACTAAGTTCCTTATCTTCATATTACCACCAAAATGAGTTATGTGGCATATTTTATGCATCCATTATAAACCTAAGATTAATGTTAGAACATTATGTTACATTAAGGTGATCTATACATGCATTAGCTCATTGAGGTTGTACTAAACATCTATTTAGATATAACCTTCAACCTTGTTTGGATAAGTCCAAAATGTCAACTTCCAGGGTAGGGTCTGAGATCCAATATGTTACAAGCTCCTTAACCCAGGTCCATGATTTCATGTCAAGTCCTCCATGTCATACACTTTTTTTTGGAAGCATACCCCACAAGATAAGACAACTTAGATGTTGTTAGCATAAAATTTGGTATGAGCATATTAATTAGAATTGAGCATCATTAGGAAAAAGAACATCAAATATAACAAGGATTCCCATAGAAGAGGAAAACTACTATCCAACTGGATGTCAAAGAGGATATGAATTTGAAGAGAATGATAATCAAGAATAAAAAATTCCTACCTTTAAACAATTTCACAATATTTGAACAACAATTCATAATTATTAGATGTAAACAAACGTATACTAAGATTATTTCAGGCAGGACTGAGACACCATAGTATCTCATCCTAAAAGTATTGGGTGTTTAAATTGTACCATAGGTATAATAAGCGCGCCCTATATACATAACAAGTGGAAAATCACACTCATGGTAGAAAAGGCACACCATATGTATGGTTGTACTGAAGTACTGCTACAAGAACTAAAATTAGTCTAAGCCATGCACTCAAATAGAAAAAGGCAAGTATAAATTCATTCAAATTGAAATAACAGGATGAGTACATCCAACAATTGTCATGTCGGGTCAGGGGACCCAAAAACAATATACATCATAAGATCACAAAAGGTCATCACATTGCAAAAAAGATTTCATTTTGTTTAATTTCTCAAAATAGGATTTCCACATGTAAAAAGAAGATCAAGATATAAATAAGAGTCTAAAAGAATATTCATCAAAAGATTCATATCATCTAACTCACATGAGTCAACCTCTCAGGGAAGAGAGAGAAAAGAGTTTACAAAATTGTGTCCCAAAGGACTAAGAGAGAAGAAAAAATATGACTGGTTGGTCAATGAGATAATAAGAAATGCAACATACATCAAGATAGAGAGAGAGAGAAATTAGATCAGTTGCTCAATATAACACATAGGGGATGCAACATACCTCACACAAAGTCTACATATATCCAATGTCAACACCCTAATTCCATCTCAGTCCACAAGCAACCTATTAAAGGAACATATGAGAATAGGGTTAGGTTTACATTACTTATTTAAACCCTAAAAATGGCTCTTTATTATTAATGATTTAGGTAATAAAAACCATGATATTTTATAGAATATATTTTTTGAGTTTCATATTTTACTATATTTTTCTGACTTATACATTACTAGATATGAATTTAAGAAATTTTAGCCAATTAGAGTATTATATTGGAATCACGTGATTAAAAAACTACCATTTAGTAGAGAATAATTCCCTAGTTTCAAGACATTTTCCATCTTATTTTTTTGAGTTATCATTACGTAGTTATGAATTTTATAAAATAAACCAATTTAATGATATGAAATCAGGAAATAAAAATAGAAGATCGGAATGCCCTCATATCATATGTTATTACTATATCTGAGAGACAAAGTAAAATAATAAATTCAACGACTCAAAAGTCAGTGTGGTGCAATTAAAACAGAGATGAAAAATTATGATAGTAACCCTAAGGGGCATGACAACGTCAAATAGATGTAAGGATACTTTAGGAGTTCTAGACTTGGAAATCTTTCCTTCCTCATTGTGTTGCCAAACAAGAATCTCAATTGAGTCACATACCCAGGTTGATGCACCTGGTGAGATAGGAGGTGCAACACGGGAGAAGAAAAGTCAAAATCCATCTGAGAAACCTCCTCGAGAGATCTCCTCAAAGAAAGATAATAAGGAGAAAAAAAATGGCAAAGAAATAGAGCATAATAGTGCATCAAGCTATTGATCATCACTTCTGCCATTACTGGAATGTAATAAGGAGCAGACGAGTAAAAACCAGCAAAGATCACACCTAGAGAGCATCACTTTCTCTCCCTTGACTTCACCAAGGTAAACTGAAGTTGGACATCTATGAAACCACAACAATAAGCAAGCTAAAAAGAACCTGAAGCTTTGGATTCTCAAACCAACAGAAAGGAGACCGAGATGGAGTTTTGTGATTACCTTATATACACCAAAGAACCAAAAATAGGGGAGGTTTTAGCTGTCAAAACGGACTTGATGGAGATGTTTTCAAGTCAGAAGGAGCGTCAGAATGCCTTGTACAAGTGGAATCAGTAGATAGGAGCTTCTCGAATTGGGTAAATGATAATCGTCGTTTTGCACTATCAATCACTAAGATGATTAATCCTAGAGTTTAAACCTTTTTTACTTCCGGTTTTAAGGGTAGTATAAAGGGTCGATCCCACAAGACAACTTTAGAGATTGTTTCTTTATTCCCAATTATTTTTGAAGGATTATTTTGTTATTTTTTGTATTTTTAGAACAGAAAATAAAAGTCGGATTTGGGTGTTGGTGATTATACTAAGAATTGCAAAAACACTCAACAAGAATGAAGAAAATGCACAAGAGAGAATTAAACTATTGTTAGCACAAAAAGAACTATATGAATTGAAAAGACTAAGAATTAAAGAAAGTAAAGGCAAACAAGAATTCGGTGATTCAAATCAAGAGAAGGGAATCGAGGCTCGTAGGGGTTTTCACCACCTTAGCCTAGGTGATAGCAACTAAATCTTAACCGACGATTCGATGAAGGCTTGCGAATTTTAAACTCACAAAAGAGAAACTCCACATGAGCCCATTGGTCCTGGTGCTCATACTTCCTAGTTTATCATCCTAAGAGACGAAAATCCACGGTCATATCAAAACGTCTATGTAATCGATTTTATTATTCTAAATCCGGATTTCCATGGTCATATCCATCCGGATTAACATACGATCCTAAGATCAATCAAGTAAAATCGATTACCATCTAATCGTACGAGATTAAGTTGCTAAAACCATGGCTAAGGGGTTATTCCCCTTGCCCCGATAAGAAACTACTCACACATGGAAAAATAGGAGACGGAGGAAGAAAGTTCAAAAGCCATAGTCTAGCCCAAAAATCAGGAGATGAATCCTTATGCTAGAGTCAATCAAATGGCTTAGACCTTTGTTCCTTGCTCCAGAAATAATTGTGGATAAAAGAAGATTAAGACAAGGCGAGAAAAGAAGACAAGAATAAGATTGGAAGAACGTGCTTGAAGTAAAACTATTTTATTGCATAAAAGAAAATGATTACACTATTACTTGCTGCAGAATTCCGAAAAATACAAGAAGACCAAGATGCCTTGAGGAGGAGGAAGTGCCCCTCCTTTTATAGGAGAAGGAGGGGGGTATACATTAGGTTTAGGGAAAAAGAAATGGCCGCCGGCGGCTGCCAACTTTCTAGATCTAGTCAATAGAGGAAACAATTGATTTCTTTGCATCCCTTTTGCATTAATTTCCCGCAACAGCAGTTTCGAGCGTATTTTTGGGTCAGTCAAATATTTAGAAGCGGCCCGAAAATATATTTTTCCTGTAGATAATTGAATTATCTTTCCAACGCATACTTGCACAATAAATTCCGCCTTGGGATGTGGGAGTTATACCAATTTTGGTGAAAGGTATATACTGAAATCAGATTCTGCGGGAAAACGTAGTGCTACTTTCACTGGTTAATTGCGCAGCCAAATAAACACCAAAATTGCCGCAAAATATGTCTTTTTTGTAGCCAATAAAATTCTCTTTTCATTCCATACTTTATCTTAAAATTTCTCCTTTAGACGCAAAAGATATGGCTATTTTGGTGACGAGTATCTCAGGCACTGCGGGAATATTTGAAAGCCTCATATCTTCATCTTTTATTTTCTCAATTTAATTACTGAGATAATTCCTGAAAATTAAGAAAAATATTATAAAAATTCAGGAAAAATATCAAGAAGATAAAAGTGCTATTTATTTTTGAATTAACTAAAATTAACAAAAAAGTCCTAATTAATTATTCTAAATGAAGCAAAAATAAGAGATGAATATGCATTCATCAAAATACCCCAAACTTAAACTTTGCTCGTCCCGAGCAACATTAAAATCAAGAAATACTTTCAAGATATACTCTCAAACTATCATCCTCACTCTCCTAATAACCACTTGATTCCTTCCACCAAATATGGCCAAGCGACCCTGACTTCCTGAATTCACGAAAAGTGACTTTTACATTTCTACTTCACAAACTTGCATTTATTCAAGACCTGCAATAAAACAGATTTTCATTTCACCTTTGCATTTGGTACTCCATTTTTTTTTTAAATTTTACACAAGAACAGGGCTGATTTGGATAGTTGGGGTTTTTTTAGTTTTCCCCTGGGTAGAAAATTGGAGTGAAGGAGGTATGGAAGAAGGACAGTCTCTCCTCTATTCGACTCGAGACTTTTTTATTTAGTGGACATGCAGTTACATTGACCGCATTTTTTTCTTTGATTTTTGGTGATACACCCAATTGCGTGGGTATGGAAGAAGCGAAAGAGGGGGAAGGGGTGCCACCCCAAACTTAGCCTTTTTGGCATTATTGGCTTTTTTTTTTTGACGAATGGAAAGATTTGGAAGTGGTAGAAGAAGAGTAGAAGAGGCTGTTCTTGTGTAACTTTTTTTTTTCATCTCTTTTTTTTTAGGAGTACCATGCATTGGTTCAACTATTACCGAATCATGCAAAAAATCAAGAAAATTTATACAAGTTGTACATGATAAGAAAGCATCACTCTTGAATCCTATCAGTCCTCTATGGCTTGTCATCATTTCCAAGGAGTGATTATTATTTGAGGTCCTAAGTGACAGGAGGATTTCTAGTCATGAAAGTTTCAAAATTTTAGTTGCAAGGAAGTTACATCATTAAGGGGAGTATTTTGACAAATGATCATATCAAGGCCGACTAGATATGGGCCAATTGTACTATGAAAAGAAAGAAAGAAAAAACTACATGCAAAATGTAAAAGAAAAGATACTAAAAGGTCAAGAAAAAAAAGGGGTGGAAACGTACCACCCATCCCCACCCCGAACTTAAGACTTTGCTCGTCCCGAGCAAAATCAAAATCCGAGATGGGGGAAAAGAACCGTTGTGGTGTAGGATGAAGGACGATGACAGCAACTCCCCAAAAGAGAAGAACACAAAACAAAACAAAAAACAAGGGTGATGATATTAGAAAAGAAGGAAAAAAATGCAAAATTTATTTGGGTTGCCTCCCAAAAAGCGCCAAGTTTTACGTCATGGCCTGACAAGAGATGGATCAGTCTATTGGGATTCTGGGGAAGTTGTGGGGTCAAATAGGTTAAGGTCTTTCAAAGATGAAAAATTGTTTGAATCTGAAGCGACAAGGTCTTCAGTGGTGATGTATCTTTTAAGTCGGTGGCCATTAACCTTAAACTCACCCAAAACTTTATCCCAGAGAAGAAAAGAGCCATGAGGATAAGCACACTTGACAATGTAGGGGCCATACCATCTCAACTTGAGTTTTCCAGGGAAAAGTCGTAATCTTGAATTAAAAATTAAAACTTGATCCCCTTCTCGGATGTCTTTGCGCTTGATGTGACCATCATGCCACATTTTGGTTCGGTCTTTGTATATTCTTGCGTTTTCATAGGCACTCATCCTAAGTTTGTCAAGCTCATTCATTTGGAGAAAACGTTTCTCTCCAGCCATGGAAAGGTCAAAATTCAAACTTTTGATGGCCCAGCTTGCTTTGTGCTCTAGTTCTATTGGTAAGTGACATGACTTACCGTAGATCAGTCTGAAAGGGGTGGTGCCAATGGGTGTTTTGTAGGCAGTACGATATGCCCACAGGGCATCATTGATTTTTAACGCCCAATCTTTCCTAGTGCGACCAACAGTTTTTTCTAAAATTGATTTTATTTGTCTGTTGGATACTTCTACCTGCCCACTGGTCTGAGGATGGTAAGGAGTGGCAACCTTGTGATAAACCCCGTATTTTTTCAAAAGAGCCTCAAAACTTTTTTCCAAAAAATGGGATCCCCCGTCAGAAATGACGGTGCGAGGTACTCCAAATCTAGGAAAAATAACATCTTTAAAAAGTTTCTTAACGGGTTTAGAATCACAAGTTTTAGTAGGTATGGCTTCAACCCACTTTGACACATAATCGACTGCGACTAAAATGTAAGTAAACCCATAAGAAGAAGGAAATGGGCCCATATAGTCGATCCCCCAAACATCAAAAATCTCTAATTCTTGCCAAGAGGTAAGAGGCATTTGGTCACGTTTGGAAATATTACCCGTCCTTTGACATTGGTCACATGAAAGAACATAATCATATGAATCTTTGAAGATGGTGGGCCAAAAGAATCCGCATTGTAGGACTTTCCTAGCCGTCTTTTGGGAAGTCATGTGACCACCATAGGGGCCAGAGTGACATTGTTCCAGAATGGCAATGCTTTCTTCATGGGACACACAACGACGATATAGACCATCGGCGCAAAGTCGAAACAAATAAGGTTCATCCCAATAATAGTTTTTAACATCATGTAAAAATTTAGCTTTAGAATGTCCCGTATACTCGGGATGCAATACACCTGCAGCTAAATAATTTACAAAATCAGCAAACCAAGGAAATTGGGAGTCAAGTTTGAGCAATTGGTCATCGGGTAAGGAGTCATTTATTGGAGATTCATCAATGGGGCTATAGCTAAGTCTGCTCAAGTGGTCAGCCACAACATTTTCAGATCCCTTTTTGTCTAGGATCTCAAGATCGAATTCCTGCAACAACAAAATCCATCTAATGAGTCTAGGCTTGGCATCTTTTTTGGTCATGAGGTAACGAATAGCTGCATGATCAGTGTAAACAACAACCTTTGAACCAACAAGATATGAGCGAAATTTATCGAATGCATAGACAATGGCTAGCATTTCTTTTTCGGTTACTGTGTAATTTCGCTGAGCCTCATCTAAGGTCTTAGATGCATAATAAATGACATGGTGTTTTTTGTCAATTCTTTGTCCTAAAATGGCACCTACAGCAAAGTCACTAGCATCACACATGACTTCAAAGGGTAAGGCCCAGTCAGGAGCACGAATGATGGGGGTGGTGGTGAGAGCCTTTTTCAAACATAAGAAGCTCTCCATGCATGCTGTATCAAAATGGAAAGGCACCTCCTTTTGAAGAAGATTAGTGAGAGGTTTTGTAATTTTGGAAAAATCACGAATGAATCGCCGATAAAAACCGGCATGTCCTAAGAAGGCTCGGATGTCTTTGACTGAAGTGGGAGGGGGAAGCTTGGTGATGACCTCAATCTTGGCTTGGTCAACTTCAATGCCTTGGTTGCTCACCTTATGGCCCAGAACAATACCCTCTTTGACCATGAAGTGACATTTTTCCCAATTAAGGACTAAATGTGACTCGATGCATCTGTCAAGAACAAGGGAGAGGTTCCCAAGGCAAGAAGTGAAACTATCTCCATAGACAGAGAAATCGTCCATGAACACCTCCATGACAGTCTCAGTTAACCCTGAAAAAATGGCCGACATACATCTTTGAAAAGTGGCTGGTGCATTGCACAAGCCAAAGGGCATTCGTCTAAAAGCGTATGTGCCAAAAGGGCATATGAATGTGGTTTTCTCTTGGTCTTCTGGATGAATGGGGATTTGGTAAAAACCCGAGTAGCCATCTAAATAACAAAAGTATTGTTGATGAGCTAAACGTTCAAGAACTTGATCAAGGAAGGGAAGAGGGAAGTGGTCTTTCCTAGTTTCTTTGTTGAGTTTCCTATAGTCAATGCACATCCTCCACCCTGTGACTGTACGGGTGGGGATAAGCTCATTCTTCTCATTCCTAACGACTGTGGTCCCACCCTTTTTGGGGACGACCTAGACCGGGCTGACCCAAGGAGAGTCAGAGATGGGGTAGATGATTCCTGCAGTCAAAAGTTTAATCACTTCAAGACGGACGACTTCCTTCATGTTTGGGTTGAGTTTCCTTTGTGGGTCTCGGGAAGGTTTACTGTTTTCAATCATTGGGATTTTGTGAATGCAAATGGATTGATCTATCCCAACCAAGTCCGTCATTTTGTACCCTAAGGCTGTTCTCCTTTTCCTAAGTTCTCCCATAAGCATGGTTTCCTGTTCAATGGTAAGATCAGAATTGATAATAACAGGGCATAATTGTTGTTCATCCAAAAACACATATTTCAGACCTATGGGAAGAGCCTTCATTTCTGGGGCCTTAGGTGATTCAGATTGTTCTTCTATGGTGGAGATCATCTTAAGGTCTTCAATCTCAGCACCTGGAATTTCCTCATAGTTGTCCAAGTGAATCTTAAGTTGATTTGATGGTTCATTGTCAAAATCACATTCGGCGGGGATGGTGAGAGCAGTGCATAGGGGGTCATCAACTAATTCCCATTCTTGCCTTAATTGGTTTAATTCATCAATGCAATCAAGGAGGTAGACTTCTTCCTCAAGGCTAGGTCCCTTCATACTTTCAAACACCCTAAACTCTAGGTTTTGCTTCCCTAGTCTTAACACAATGGTACCAGCCTCAACATCAATTAAGGCACGAGCAGTGGCTAAGAAGGGACGTCCGAAAATGAGGGGATAGCGTAAATCTTCCTTGATATCCATGATCACAAAATCACAAGGGACATAAGCATCATTCCCAACTTTAACTGGAATGTCTTCTATGATCCCCATGGGCTTGGTTGTGGATGAGTCTGCCAGTTGGATGGTCATGGCTGTGGGTAACATATCATTGAATCCCAACCTTTTGCAAAGACTATATGGCATGATGGATATACTAGCTCCTAAATCTGCTAGTCCTTTCCTACAAGCATTGTCACCTAAGTAACATCCTATTCCAAAAGAACCTGGATCCTTCTGTTTTTTAGGCATCTTACTTAGGATAATGTCAGAGGTAGTTCTAGCAAGTTTAACAATCTCGTATTCTTTTGTAACATACTTCCTAGTCAAGAGGGATTTCATATACTTGGACCAGGCGGGCATGTCAGCCAAAGCATCAAGGAAGGGAATGTCGACATGTATTTTTTTCATAGCTTTCCTAAACTTCATGAAGCGGGCATCAAGTCTTGTTTGTTTGAGGCGGTCTTGATAGGGAGGTCTGGGTTTGTAAACTGGTTCTTCATCTTCCACTTGAGGGGTTTCAGGGATGGATGGTGTAGGTGTGACTTCGGGTTCAACAACCACCATGTCCTCATCCTCGAATTCTAGAGGTGGGTTTGAAGGTTTTTCTGAAGGGGAAGGGGTGTGCATTTTTCCCGAATGAGTAGAGACTACCTTGAGTTGTTCAGGATGTTTGGGATTGTTTTCAGGTTGTCCCGCAAAAGTCCCGACAGGAGGTTTTTGTTGGGCAAACAAACGGGCTAACTGTGCGTCACTTGCCTTTTGATGGGCTTGAATGGACACGAGGGTTTGTGTTATGCTTGCCCAGTCGGGTTGACTAGGGGGAGGAGGAGGGACGACATTTTGAGGTGGTTGGGGGGGTTGAGGTTGGTTTGGATTTTGGGGTGGAAGGTTTAGGTTTTGGAATTGTTGGTAGGGTTGTCGATTTTGGTGATTTCCAAAGTTTCTTTGGTTGTTGTACGGGAATCCAGGTGGTGGTCGGTTGTGACTTTGAGGGTAGGGAGGCCTTTGTTGAAGTTGGGTAGAGTTCTCGACGCCTGAAGGGTTCCCATACTGAAAACCAGGATGATTTCTAGGTTGGTTGGGATTGTAGTAACCTTGGCCTGGTATTGTATGGATCGAATTAAGGTCTTCAGGTTGCTGACCTACTTCAGGTTGCGTGGGCATGTTGTAGAGGTATTGACAGTGTAGGGTGGTATGGTCGTATCCTTGGCAAATACCACAAAGGGAATCCATGGCTTTTAGTTGTTGGGGTGACTCCCTAAGGGTGACTAAGGATGACTCTAACCGATCTTGTTTTAAGGCAATTAATTTTAGGCTTTCCGCTATGCTTTGGATATCATTATTAACTTCTGCCTTGGCTACCTTAAGGATTCCTCCAATCCCTCTTCTAGCCCTTGTTTCGGAAGCCCGTTTAACTACCTCCCATGCGCTAGTTAAACTTTGATGCATGAAATTTCCTCCAGATGAGGAATCAAGAAAAAATTTGGTATCATCATCAACACCACGATAGAAAATCTCTATGAGTTGGGCTTGAGAGATGTCATGGTGGGGACACTTCCTAAGTAAATCCTTGAATCTTTTCCAGGCTTCACCTAAAGTCTCTCCTGGGTCCATAGAAAAATGAGTTATTTGACCCCTAAGTTCATAGGTGAGAGATGGGGGGTAGAATTTTTCAAGGAACTTGTTTTGCAAAATCTCCCAAGTTGTGACATGTTCCTCACTCTCCATGGTGTTGTACCAACTACTGGCTTGGCCGGAGAGGGAATACTTAAACAACCTAAGGCGGATGGCATCTTCAGAGACACCTGGGATTTTGTTCAAAGAGCAAAGGTCAATGAACTTCTGAAGGTGATCTTGACAACTTTCCCCATTGTTGCCAGAGAAAGGGTGAGTTTGCAACATGGTGATCCATTGTGTTCGGATTTCGAATTGTGGAGCCGTGATATCAGGGGGTATGACAGGATGTTGTGCATAGGCCGTTTTAGGAACAGAAAAGTCTTTTAACTGTTTTTGTCTTTCGGCTTCCCTCCTATCGGCTTCTATGGTTTCTTGTTCAGCCCTAAAGGCTGCTCGCAAAGCGGCTTCTCTTTCCGCTTGTTCGGCTTGGATGAGCTCTCTTTGAGCTGCGAGAGCTTGGTTGATTCTACGGGCGACCTCGTCTTCATTCATTGTTGCTAGATTTTGACGGTTTCGACGATGAAAGGTCCTTTCTATTTCCGGATCGAACGGTTGGAAATCGTCGTTCGGGCGTCGCATGCACAAATAAAGCAGTTAATCGTGTGCAGAAAAAACGGACTGCCGGAATGGAAACTCGGCAGAAAGAGGAGTACACTTCCGGAATGTTACTCGGAAGGTATGAAAAAAGAAAAAAAGTTTTTCAAAAATTTTTGGGGGTTCGAAGAAAACAATCCGTTGTCCCCGGCAACGGCGCCAAATTGATAATCGTCGTTTTGCACTATCAATCACTAAGATGATTAATCCTAGAGTTTAAACCTTTTTTACTTCCGGTTTTAAGGGTAGTATAAAGGGTCGATCCCACAGGACAACTTTAGAGATTGTTTCTTTATTCCCAATTATTTTTGAAGGATTATTTTGTTATTTTTGTATTTTTAGAACAGAAAATAAAAGTCAGATTTGGGTGTTGGTGATTATACTAAGAATTGCAAAAACACTCAACAAGAATGAAGAAAATGCACAAGAGAGAATTAAACTATTGTTAGCACAAAAAGAACTATATGAATTGAAAAGACTAAGAATTAAAGAAAGTAAAGGCAAACAAGAATTCGGTGATTCAAATCAAGAGAAGGGAATCGAGACTCGTAGGGGTTTTCACCACCTTAGCCTAGGTGATAGCAACTAAATCTTAACCGACGATTCGATGAAGGCTTGCGAATTTTAAACTCACAAAAGAGAAACTCCACATGAGCCCATTGGTCCTGGTGCTCATACTTCCTAGTTTATCATCCTAAGAGACGAAAATCCACGGTCATATCAAAACGTCTATGTAATCGATTTTATTGTTCTAAATCCGGATTTCCATGGTCATATCCATCCGGATTAACATACGATCCGAAGATCAATCAAGTAAAATCGATTACCATCTAATCGTACGAGATTAAGTTGCTAAAACCATGGCTAAGGGGTTATTCCCCTTGCCCCGATAAGAAACTACTCACACATGGAAAAATAGGAGACGGTGGAAGAAAGTTCAAAAGCCATAGTCTAGCCCAAAAATCAAGAGATGAATCCTTATGCTAGAGTCAATCAAATGGCTTAGACCTTTGTTCCTTGCTCCAGAAATAATTGCGGATAAAAGAAGATTAAGACAAGGCGAGAAAAGAAGACAAGAATAAGATTGGAAGAACGTGCTTGAAGTAAAACTATTTTATTGCATAAAAGAAAATGATTACACTATTACTTGCTGCAGAATTCCGAAAAATACAAGAAGACCAAGATGCCTTGAGGAGGAGGAAGTGCCCCTCCTTTTATAGGAGAAGGAGGGGGGTATACATTAGGTTTAGGGAAAAAGAAATGGCCGCCGGCGGCTGCCAACTTTCTAGATCTAGTCAATAGAGGAAACAATTGATTTCTTTGCATCCCTTTTGCATTAATTTCCCGCAACAGCAGTTTCGAGCGTATTTTGGGGTCAGTCAAATATTTAGAAGCGGCCCGAAAATATATTTTTCCTGTAGATAATTGAATTATCTTTCCAACGCATACTTGCACAATAAATTCCGCCTTGGGATGTGGGAGTTATACCAATTTTGGTGAAAGGTATATACTGAAATCAGATTCTGCGGGAAAACGTAGTGCTACTTTCACTGGTTAATTGCGCAGCCAAATAAACACCAAAATTGCCGCAAAATATGTCTTTTTTGTAGCCAATAAAATTCTCTTTTCATTCCATACTTTATCTTAAAATTTCTCCTTTAGACGCAAAAGATATGGCTATTTTGGTGACGAGTATCTCAGGCACTGCGGGAATATTTGAAAGCCTCATATCTTCATCTTTTATTTTCTCAATTTAATTACTGAGATAATTCCTGAAAATTAAGAAAAATATCATAAAAATTCAGGAAAAAATATCAAGAAGATAAAAGTGCTATTTATTTTTGAATTAACTAAAATTAACAAAAAAGTCCTAATTAATTATTCTAAATGAAGCAAAAATAAGAGATGAATATGCATTCATCAGTAAACCAACTCATCAAAACACATGAGGAGATGATGCATCAGGAGGATATAGGGCAAGAAGGTGAACAAACTAGGAATTGAGTTGAAAGGGCCTGAGAAGAGCCCGAGGGGAGGAGTGGTCCAGTGGCACACTGTGGATTCATGACAGTGATATACAACACTGAGTGTAAAATTCATGTCAGAGAAAGGAAAAGCAAAAATTGGCACTCATTTCTAGGTGGTAATATAAGGGTTCAGGACAGCCTAAGAGGCTTTGTGAAGCTGGGGGCAACAAGGTGATACTTGCTGATTTGTGTGTTTCACATATTGTGAGAGTTAGGGTTCAAGTCTAGGATCAAATCATGTGGAATCATCGAAGGAAGTGAATGGGTGAAAAATCTTAGATAAAGATGGATTGAAAAAGGAATAAATAATAGAAGAAGATTCGTGGTATTCTATACTCAGGATGGCTGCTGAAAATAGAAGGTAGAAGACAGTAGTTATGCCATACAATTGGAATCTAATGGCTGACAAAGAACTCAGAAGAAGACAAACTAGTGTGACATTAAATAGAGTCAATACTTGAGGAAAATCTGAGAAATCAACATGTGACAACTAAATATATGAGAGCTATAGCAAATCGTAAAGATATCAGACATTAAATTAAAGTTTAATAATGTTTCTTTCCAAATTTGATTGAGGATCAGTTCAAAATATATCAAATTTGGCATCAAGACTAACTAGGATATGAAGAATCTAATTCTGGCATTAGTTTCCAGTTTTGAAGTCATTCAATAATTTATTTAATATTTTTGGCTTAAGGTGACAAATTCAGATATTTCAATTTTCTCCTATCATGTATCCTTGTATATAGGTCCAAACGTGTCCCATATGGACCTTAATTACCACAATAGAAATCAATTATCCACACAACCACATACATATACTCATTGTTCCACATCGATGTGTTCACAAACATGATGCTCTCTAACCATGTTTAGTTTGTCGTTTTGGATATGAATGTGACTAAAAAATCCAATTGAAACAAACTTGAGAAGTACTAAATAAAAATTGAATATCTATATTTTTTGGAATTACTGTAAGGAGTCGTCCTTTGCTGCGCCCAGCACACAGTCCTCAATATATACAACTAGAATATAAATAAATAATTTTAAATGTCGATGAAGTGTGGGGTGAATATTTTCCATCCTTTGTCATGGTACATCTGATTGTTAGGGCTTGAATCCTCTTTTTTTGGAGTCTCTACAAGCATCAATATTCACGTCATGATGGAACTAGCAAGGTGTGATTTAAAATTAAAATGCATTGTCATTCATAGTTTATCATCATACTACTTCTAACCAAAAGAGACCAAACATTTCAAAATCATTTTGATAGAGGTGTGACGTTGCCTGCGTGTTGTTGGACAAACTAGCTCTCACCATTGAAGTTGATGACATCCTGGTCCCAAGGGACAATATCTGTGGCGTATCAGGAAAATAGAAAATTCAAATACGAAATAATAAGAACACATCGTAGGATAATAGAAAAAAGAGTTAAATCATATAAATTTCATCGATCACTATTCAAATAAGGATGTTGTCATAATTAGAGAGAGAGAGGTTGCATCATTTGCACAAGAGAAGGAGTTTTGCAAGAAGCATTCTCGTTTGGGAGCGGTCTAGATACAAGGCAATGAACACTAGTTAGGAAAAATATGAGAGATGAGAGTGTATGTTTAACCGTAATTATCTAATTATTATTTATAATAGTAAAGATATCCCACATTTTACTAGCATTTATCCTAAAACAACACAAATATATATTCATTCTTGCACAGAAAAAACACATTCCTATCTTGTTTAACAAACCATTCAGAAAAAAATAATTAATTCAATAATTGTTCGCTTTTGTACGTGAATAGAAACATTCCTATTTGATTTAATAAAACTATTTAGAAAAATAATTAACTTAACAATTATTTACTCATGCACATGAAGAGACACATTCATATTTGGTTTTAAAAATTATTTAGAAAAATTATTAAGTAGTTATCTTTTTGTGTGAAAAAAAGATGGAAGACGAAAAAGACTATACTTCTTTCCCTTTTACTCAAAACAAAAAAATAATTTTGTTTCGTACTCCAAGGTACTAGCCGCACCAATTTTGAACTTAACCCATACTAAAATTAATAGATTCTAACTAATAAAGCTAATAGAACTAAAACAAAATTGAGAAGTATCCGTACAAAAATAAAAGTAATATGCTCTTTGGAATAATACTAAGGGCTCACCCTCTGGTGCGTCACCAAACGCACAAACACCGATATATGAAATTGGAAAATAAATTTGATAAATTTCAATATTTGGTGAAGTGTGGGGTGAGATATTTTCCATCCTCGGATATTATTGGTACGCTGGTTCGGGAGCCAGGAAGGGTCCCAATCTTTTTTTCCCTTGGAGTTTCTACGGGCGTCAATACTCATTTAAAAGTCAAAATATATTGTGATTCACACTTTGTCGTCGGATTATTTCTAACCAAAACAGACCCAAGATTTTGGGAAATTCCTGGCTGTTCGATGTCGTATCATGAGTCCAGGGGACGCGCGTTACGGGAGCATGGGAAGGGAATGTCTCAAATCTCAATTAGACTTATGGATGACCATTAACCATACGTCATGGTAAAGTCAAGTTGGACGGATGTGAATCCTTTTTCAATTATGTCTAATGCTATGAAACAAACGGGCCCAAGAGTAATGCCACTGTGCCAAATGCAAGGACGGTTGCACATGGGTTGCGACGTGACCTTCATGTATTCCTTCTCACCTAGTCACCTCTTTCCAGTTTTCACTCTCGCTATCACACAACCACTTCATGTTTCCCGTTTTCTTTCTTTGTCACAACCATTCATCTCCTCCATTATTATCTCTCACGGTCTCACCTATATCTACCGTACAACCACATCTCTCCTCGGCTCCTCCATTGCCACCTCTCACTTCTCAATCACCTATGCTCAGTACGGCAACACGGTTAACTAAATCATGAGTTGCCCGCAGCTGGTTGGGCCATCGCACACAACTAATACAATAAGATGAATGATCGTAATAACACTCCTATGGAAAATTTACTTACGAAAGATATGCGTCAGTAAAACTGCTTACACATCGTTTATAAGGATTATAGGGCTGACGGCGAGCAATGATTACTGCCCAATCATAAAGATTCACGTTACCAAACGCTACCTAAGCTAATTTCAGGTATAAATCAAAATTTTCTTGTAACTAAAATGGAATTTCTTGTGAGATATGGCTAGTGTTGTGTTTCACGAGCAGAGCTCACAAAAAACAAGAATGGTCGATTCACACATGACCACTTAGTGATGTATCGCAAGGGTACGTGGCCCTCAAGGGTATGCATATCTGCATGACTAAGATAGTAAGATCTCTATAATGTTGAAACCACAGTTCTGTCGCTAGAATCGCAGGCTGCGGTCCTATGCACCCATGACAGCCAAGACGCGCACCTACCTGGTCTCTGCCCCTACTGTAGAGTGCAGACGAATAGAAAATTTAGCCATGACTTGGTTATCTGGCTGCACTTCATGAATCCACCTTACAAACGCCAATCCTTTTTCCTAGCAGGAGTGAGAGAAGCATGGACGTTCCAGGTGTCACACAATCACTGATTCGATAATGCCATTTCCCCACTCTTCTAAAACCCTCTAGAACCACTCCAAACCCTAGGCGCGACAACTTCCCATCTCCGTTTTCTCCTGATTTTTAGGTCGATTATTTATTTTTGGCCACACTTGCGCAATCGCGTTTCTTAAATCGGAAAATGGTTACCCAATATCTATGCAAAACAAGATCTAGAACCCACATTACACCTGCCCCACCCCCTCCCATAAAAGAAAAGAAAAAGGAAACATGAACGTCAAATAAACTCGCTTATATGGTAAAGCTTCTACATAATAGGACATGTCATTAACGCAATTTAAAGGTAGAAAATCCAACATGGAGGATAAATACAAGGAAATAATCAACAAAACCTTATTAACATTTCATCCAATCATGACAAAACATAGAAGTAATAATAATCAATAATCCCACATTGGAAAGCAAATCAGAATATAGTAGTAACAATTAGGTCTGGGCATAAAACCAAATTTGATCACATATCAAACCTAATTTGACCAAATCAAGCGGCCTACTCTAGTTTACGCATGCAACTTGGTCAAGTTTGGTATAGAAATTCTTCAAACTAGGCTTATGCAGTCTGGTCAAAGTCAGGGTGAGTGGGTAACCAATAGGATCTAACTTGACCGAGTACATGAAATGAATAACTAAAAGTTGTAATATGTTTATTATAATAAATATATAATCGATATAGATATACCTTGTACTAATACATATACAAAACAATCATGTGATATAATTCTGGTTAAGTAATCGTAACAGGTTACCGAAGAAAATATCTCAATTTGAGTGATAAACTAATGACATCATTACCCCAATCATCTCAATTAGTTAATCATAAGTAAACCTTGGTGTTGTTAGTGTTGGGGATGTTGTACCAATACGGTCCTGGATGTGATGAAAATTGTAACACTCCAATTTCTAAAACATGCACAACACTAAGAAGAAGCATAGATCTCATTGGGATGTCACAAAAATGATTATCATTGCATAAAAATAAAGTTCATATATAAACCAAAACAAGATAAAATAACAGTTCTCATACTCAAGTCCTCAACATAACTCATACATGAACCAAACTAAACATGTTTACACTTAAACATCCTACACTTTCTCATAAAGCTCACACTAAACTAAAACACATGTTTCATAAACATAAAAGAAATCTAATCTATAGATAGTTGGTACCCCACCAGGTATGATCTTAGATGTCCTTGAGCTCCTTCTTCATCTGGTCCTTAGATGGCTTTATCCTTGACGATGCTCCTTACCTACGGACATCGCGCCCCCAACCATGCATCAAACAAATTGGTAAGTGGAATAGAACATATTATATCTTTAAAGAAATACATAAGCTGAAAATAAACTTTAAACATTAAACATTAAAAAAGAAACACAATTGCTATCAGATTATGTCTTTTATCTTGACCTATATAAGGATCCTCAGGATTTGCACCGAAGTGCCTCTTCTCTTATGCACCGAAGTGCCTCTCGGGTTGCAACAGAGTGCCTCTTAGTTTTGCTCTGAGGAGACTGTTGGTGAGGATCTTAGATAAGTTGTCTTTTAATCATTATCTTTCTCTTAAACTCTTAAATTTCTCTTAAACATTATTTTTGATATTACTCTTAATGTTCATGAAAGATGATACAATAAATATTGACAACAAAGCATGACTTTCAATTTCTTATATAATCATTGACTTTTAATAATTAAAATAGTAAATAATACATTCATAACATCCATTGTACACATACAATTAAAATCATCCAATAATTATGTTCAAAGTGCATGGACCACTTACCTCTCTCTTAGAAGAGATCCTAGTTTCTTCCTTAGGTTTAGAAAACCCTAATCTCATTCCTGGGGATAAGAAACTTTAATCACCCTATTATAACAATTATCATTCATTAATAATTAATATTCAACCTAATTTCTAGGTTTTTGGAGTTCTAGATTAAAATAGGGAAATCAGAGTCGAATCGGGTTTTAAAACTTAGTCCATCGACTAGATCTCAAAAAAATGAGCAAAATTGATATAACCCCATAGGATGTACCAATAAAAAGATATGAATTTTTGTTTATCAGCCAATCAGAAAATTCCTTGATGATTTATAAAATTCCAAACAAAACACCAGCGCAGCCAAGTTGGCATGACTTGGCCCAATGGCTTGACGCCGCAAGGATAATAAGATTCGCGCTCACCTAAAGGGTTTAAAGGAGAGATGTACCCATGCACGTGTGTCAACGATATTGAATCATCTGAGGGCAAAATTAGAAAACGGATGGGAAAGACCCTCTTTTTCGTGAGTACAACCTTCATGCTTCAGAAGCAGGATCATGCGATCCATGACCAAGAAACTTAGAAAACCCGATGTTCTAACAAAATCCATCGCGCTCCTTGTCTCCGCCGGAGCAGGAAGAATCCAAACAGAGGGAGTGGAGGCACCCATGGCCAAAATGGTCATCCCCGCCAAGACTATCGAGATTGAAGCCTGAGATAAGCAAATCGTGGGGCAAAATTGAGATGCAGGTAGCCCAAAAGCACCTTGGCGAAGGTGGAAATACTGAAAATGAAATCAAGGGTCCATGTGGCAGATGAAAAGTCTGAAATTGCTCTATGGTCATTGGCACAACAACAAAAAGGGAAAAAAGGGGAAACCTGATGTTACCTCGATACAGATGAATTCATAACCTTGAATACATCTTAGGGTCTTCACAAAGCTCTTGCGACTCCCTGACTAGCCCGATGATGACTGAAATGCCTAGGCGAGTTCACAATGTTCAAAATTGGGAGACGGACCAGGCCCACTGAGCATCAGGGCAAAGGAGGGTGAAACAACGGTAGCTTTGGGTTTGCAGGATGTGTGCAATCATTTTTGAGGCCTCATACATATAGGTGATGGCCCTAAGGGGCAGGATTCCTAACCGCCATGGGAAACATGGGAGGGAGAAGGAGTTATGGTCTACCTAGGGTTCAAGGGCATGGAGCCCTATCATGTTTAGGATCGAACTACCTGAGACGCATCACTGATGGTGAAGAGAGTCCCAGTTTCTTATGACACCGACGAGGGAGAGAGAGTGGGTGTCAGGAGGAGGTTGGTCATTGTGGAGTCCCTACATCACTGGACTCGGGTGGAGGGGATGGTCTCCCCACGTGCAGCTATATCCATGAGAGACTGACCCGAATTCGGTCACTAGCATTGTCATGTGACATGATAAATCGGCTGAACCAAAGTCCAACAGATTTAGGATAAGGTTATTTTTGGGTTATATATTAGATTAGGTTATTTCCTTATTAGTTCAATTGGATTAGCAAGGAGACTCCAAATCTTATCAAATTTTGTGTGTTACTTAATTGGTATACAAGGAACCCAAAAATAAGGTTAGTTTCTTGATTTGGCCAACTTAGGTCATTTTATCTCTCTTTTTAGGATAAACATTTAAGTTTTCATACAAGATTATTTAAAATGAATTTCAAGATATCCTTTTGGGAAAATTCCAACCTTATCATAACCTGCTTGTGTTAAAATTATTGGGCCATAAAAAGAACGTTGATTGGGTTAGTTTCACATAAAACCCTAAATGTCCATTATTGGACGCTTAGAGCTACATTGGTGATATTTAGTTACTATTTAGGGAAAATTTTAAATTTAGTTTATTTAACAAATTAGGAACCATCATTTCATTATCATATGTTTTAATTATCAATTTCAAAACAAATAAAATTAGGGTTTCAAATTGGGGTCATTTTATAAGGTTCAAAACTTTAGGGTGTTACAATTCTACCCACCTTATAAAAATTTCATCCTCAAAAATTCCAAGGTACTACCCACCTTAAGGTTTTCCTTATCCTTAACATGAAGGGTTTAACTTATAATTCTACATATGCTCATACATAAGATGAGACTATCCACAACTATAACCTTGAAGAGATTTATACTTAAATCATACCTTGTTCATTTTTATCATCTTCATCATCATCCACCATGGTGAAGATCCTAGCATGTCGCTTCTCTCTAGGTTCTTCATTGACTTTGGGCTCTTTCTTTTAAAACTTGGGGCAGTTGGGTTTAATGTGGCCTGTTTCACTACATGCATAACACACTCAAGTTCCAAACCTACATTCTCATAGATGATACTTAGAGGACTTGTCACATTGGGTCTTGGAAGGTTGATTTGCAACAACCTTAGCTGGAGCCTTCCTCTTCTTATCATTATGGTGGTTGTTGTTGGAGTGGTTGTTCTTCTTCCATGCTCTTCTTGGGCAGTCTTCTAGTTCAAGGGCAACATGGAGGGCACCTTGCACGGTGCGGTGTCCTTGTCTAGACAAAGCAAAGCTAAGGCCATCCTTGAGACCCCTAATGAACTTCTTCGCCTTGCATCTTTCATCATAATCATATCCTTACTTCTGCAAGATCCTATACTTCATGGCATATTGGGTGACTGTCATATCACCATGTTGATGAAGGTTACGAAACTCCTCTTACTTCTTCTCCACCATAGCCTCAGATATGTAATGATCTTTAAAGGCTTAAGTGAATTCCTCTCATGTGAGTAGAGGAGCATCAACTTCACGAGATCCTAGCACATTCTCCCACCAAGTCCTAGCAGCACCTTTGAGCATATGAGTCCCAAAAGGAACCTTAGATGGGTTAGGGCAATCTAGATCATGGAAACAATGCTCCATGTTCTACAACCAGCTTTTGGCTTTGCCCACCACATTCAGCTCTTCCGCCCCAGTAAAAGAATCAGGTTTGATCATCAAGAAGTCAACTTAAACAAAACTAATTCAAAATAATTAACAGAAGAGATATAGATAAAGTAGACAATGTTTTGCAAAAGAGGAATGGGTTGTGCATTTTTAATGCCTTTCTGAAGAGATTGTTCCTAATTGTAAAAGCAAACCCATGCAAAATGACAAAAGGGAAATATAGTTATATGTGAAACTAGTGTCCAACAAAAAGGAAGCATAAATTAATAGAAAACTCATATAATCATGTCATTATTCTCCTAACAAACATCATTGTGAAACTAATATATCACTTGTCATTAAATGCAATGTTTATATATGAATGGTGACAATTTTCTAGATAAGGTCAATGCATAGGGTCTTTATATATATATGGGGTTTTCCAATTCTACTTTTACTTTTAGGTATCCGTTGGAATATAAATATATAGATTGTTCCAAATAATTTCATTATGTTTGTACTAACTTCCAAAAGGGATTTTGAACATGTCTAAGTGAAGGGCATGCAACAAGTCCAAACAATGAATCCACTCGTCAATCGTATCATGTATTGGGCATTGTGAATAGTCAAAGTAAGGACTGACACGTATAAATACCCTAAGTACAAAAAATAAATAGATGAAATGCAATTGACAATTGTTGGTATGAGAAATTAACAAGACGTTAACAATATATCATACATTTTGTGGGATTATTACCAAATAACATATAAAAACTAGGATGAACATGCTCAAATAAAAAGGGAACCAATGTCTCTAGAAGGAAACAATAAAGAAACATATAGAGGCTCATATATATTAAAAGAATACATTAATCTCCAGACATGCCATGTAATTTGAATAGTTGCTTCAAACAATGATATATTCAACTATAAAATGAAATATCTATAGAAAGACACGAGAAACATCCCATGAATAGTAACAATGTACTGAAATTTACAAACAACAGATATCCATGTTTTTTTATGTCAGGTGTGAGTATTGGAAAAGGTTCACATTGAACCACTTATCAAATTTTGCTAACTAGTAGGTGCTAAAATGTCTTTTGAATCTTATTCTAGGGTGATCAATTTAAGGTAGTCGGATGTATGTTGACTTCATATAGATAGTTCATGTTGCATTTACCACTCTTCTCAATAATTATAGATGGACACATAAGAGTATTGTTGATGTTGAATGGATCGCTAAAATTACCATATCTTAAAAGAAGAAAAAATAAAAGTGAAGGAAAAAGAAGATATATTATACTTGATTATTGCACATAAATGGTGTTTTCCATGTAGACCACTTGTGCGACAAGGTTTCATGGTAATTTAGTGGTTTTTATCTCTCAAATTCTCTCATGGATATCATGGTTATGGATGCATGAATGTGTCTATATCTATACTACTATAAAAAGAGCGAGTTTGATGATGCGCTCTCCTTGATTCACTCTCTTCTCTCATTTTTTCAAGGAATTTTGCTCCCACAAATATTTATTCTCACACTCTCTGATTAACTTTTATTATTTTTAATTCTATATTTCTCTCTTCATCCCACAGAAACGGTTCCTTGATTCTCTCCTTTCAAACAACTAAGACAAATATCTTTTACCGTAGGGACACTTTTATGGACGAGTCTTCTCCCCGCACATTTCCAATAAATTTTATATGTCATGTGCATGTGCACGTTTGTGTTCACTAGTTATTAGTTATAAGTGACATAATATCATGGTTATGGATGTATGAAGGTGTTTGTATAAATAATGGGGGTTATAAAAGGTCATATTTCATCATGGACATGGAACTGAGGATTAATAAAAAATTATCTTTTCTATGCCATGAACTATGCAGCTAAATTTACAATGACTAAGTTATAATATTTTATGAGAAATTCTAGAGTATACATTTTTAACTGAGAATAAACCTAGGGATATTTGCGATCCATTTATTTCACAACCCCAAAAAGAGTGTAGTTTCTAATTTGAACTGCAACTAAATTTGGAAGATATTTTGTAATAAATGTTAAGATGATTTGAGGGCTTGACGTGGTAGAATATGTAAAGTGTGTCTTCATATGATCTATGATGTTGTGAATATGAACCAAATCCACAACAGATATAAGTTGTCAGTAATAAGGGAGAGAATCAGTATTTGTGTTTGACATGACTACATTTAAGCATTGCTTTAAGCTTTACACATCAACTAGCAATGTTGTAACTTAGTTGGACCTATATGCATGGTTAAGGACACTACGAATAATGAAATGATATGCACACCCACCATTGCATATGTTCTTACAATGATATATATTCCTAGAACTTTGATTTGTGACTATACTGATTTTTTCCATATAAAGAAGAAGAGGAGAGAGAGGAGTAAAATTAAATAGTTCGGGAGAGATGGGTATATGCAATGGGTGGGAAAGAAAGAGAAAGTATCTATTGTGAGACAGGGTGTACGTGTGTGTTTTGTGCCTAAGATAGTGTGAGACGGGAAAGGTGATTTCACGTGTTTTTGTCTATCAAAACAATAATGTGACCCCTATCTTACTATAGAAGTGTATCAATATCTGAATAATTTTAAGGGAAATGATTAATGGCATGTATCATGTACTGATCTTGATAAAACCATTAAATATATAAGTGGGTATATATTGTTTATGTAATATTTTTTATATATAGCAGAGATGTGATGTGTTCACGTACTTCACCAAGCACGATACACAATAAGTACATTAACCAATAAGATATTTTCTAGCATCCACATATAGTCCTGGATTGTATAATTTACAAAAAGAATTTGACAATTAATTTTTCCATTTCACCAGTTTTTTCATAGTATTTGTAATTTAATTCTACTCGAGCTATTTGCAAATTAATATTTAATGTCAATTAAGTTCTTAGTAATGTTTTTTACTGTTATTAGATTCACTTAAGCTTCATGTTAGTATATACAAAAATTGAGTCAAAGACATATTATCCTACTTTGGCATGGTACCACTAGCTCCACCTTTTCAGATTATATAATAAAAATAAAAAAGTGTGGAGTTTTATGTTTCATCTATTACGTCGAACAAAATGACAACTTCTCGCATTTGACATGATAGTAAACTTTGGGTGGCCTTTATAATTATAAGTGGGCTATACTAAAAAAAATTGAACTTTAGTGTGTATGTTTAGTTTTATTCCTATTGAGTTTGGACTAATATACATAGCATGTCACTCGATCAAAAAATCTCACTACGAACTTAGTTATAAGAAGTCAGACTTATTTTTTAAGGTAACACCAGAAGATGAACCAAAACAAAATATTATCGGACTAAACTGCGAAGGGAGGAGATTTTATCGATCTTGGGTTATTTTTAAATAAAACCACTATTCTCCAACAAGTGATACAAGAGATCTATTCTAAGAATAAGAATGAGATATAATTGAACCAGTGATTTGTACTGTTATGTGCCTCGAGATTTTATTGATCCAATTATAGATCTGGTATATATATAAATAGATTTTTTTGACCCAATTAATAAGATTTATGTGTGCCTCAATGTACATCCGTATAAGGATTAGAATACGATTTAACATGTATAAGTATATGTATCCTTATTAGGATTGAGATCATCCTGTATTGAGATGGTCGTCATTGTATTCCAAAGTGTATTTTGCCTCCTTTGAGAGTCAGGGACGGAGCCAGTATCTAAATGTTGGGGGGCCAAATTAATTTAGATAACTTGATATGAAAAAAATGTGATGTGTTAATACTTGTATAAAAAATGAATAAAAGTTCCTTCACAACTACTAGATTCGAAATTGGGGCATTTAGGAGTAAAGTTCTATGAAAGCCACTACTCCACTTCAACATTTTTGACAATGGAGCATGCCAAATCGTATTTATACTAAGATGTATACACGCATCTAATAAGAAAAACGAAAATGGGGTCCGGTGGATTCGAACCCGAATCAAATGCTCTGCAGTGAGTCCAGCGAATCGCTGTACCAAGTGTGTATTGTTGGCTACAATATGACATAGGAAATATATATTGATAATTATATTATAAATATATATATATGTATATTGAACGTTTTTATTTTTTTAAGGGTGACCATGGCCCATGCTTTCCCCCTGTGGCTCCGCCTTTGTGGAGAGCACTCCTCCTTTATCATCTTCTCTACCTAATCACATAAATCTTTAACATATAGGAGAGTCGGAACATCTATACTTTATCATTGCACCCAGTAAAAAAGATTGGCACTGATCATGCGGGCTCATGAGCAGCAGCTGAAGTACTAGATCATGGGACAGAATTTGGCGGAGGTTCCAGACAAATCTACTTAACCAAGCGAGCAATTTTGGTGACAAAAAAAAGCATGCGCTTCCAAATTTAGAGAATTTTTTGTCGGGCATGCCTGATAAAGCTCGGCCTCTCAGAGATGTGAGGTTTAGGAACTAGACACAGCCTTGCTCGTGAAACACAAGAATAGTCATATCTTACCAGAGATTCAATTTACACCAATAGTCAGTGATGTTTGATTATTATGTGAAACGAGATAAATTGGAAGAGAAGATAGGTGAAGTGGAGGAGAGATGTGTTTGTATGATGGTGAGAAAGGAAGAGGGGCGAATGAGAAATAAGAAGGGAATACATAAAGGTCTAAGGCCTTGCTGCGTGAGTACTTTTCATGCAAAATAATGCAATAGGCATAAACCCATCCATATTGTGACTAATGTTTAATTTTACACAAGAAAAAAATATTATAACACTCCTTCCAATTTGTTCCTATATAATATAGTTGTCTTATTAAATTATAAAAATTAATTTACAAATTTAAAATATACATATAAAGAATCATGTACAACCCAGTCAAGCTCTTTCCTCTACGATACAGATAGACGAAGAAAGTAATTTCTTATTAAAGAGGTCCAACTCCATCACACGATCGTGATGAAGGGCATTTACTTGTTTCTATAAACCCCCACTTCCGGGTTAGGGCTCATGTTATAACCAGCAGCATATTTCACCTGCTGAGCCAACTATTAAGTGTTCTGTAGTATATATGCATGCCCACCATATATTGTAACCTCCATAACTCTTTATGTTTATAAGAGATTTAATTGGAAGAGAAAAAGTATGAAATTGCATCCCACCACTCCACTGCTTTGGTACACAACATATAATACAGTAATCTATCTATAATTGTAATAATTATTATCATAAAATACATCCCATCATCTTCGTAGCATATAAAAAAACCTATATGTAGTTATCATCATCGTCATGATCATCATCTGGTTATAAAAACAATACTATAAAGTACAAACCATCCCTTCTACTTCTAATTAAGCATATGTCGCCGCTGGGGCGTAGCTCAGGCGGTGCGGCTCGCACGGCCTCTGCGAGAGGTCACGGGTTCGACTCCTGGCTATACTCCAGAAGTGAATTAGCCCACGCGTCGGCCGGCCAACGATGCGACTGAATTGGGATACCCGGTATGGGCGGCAGGGTCCCCGAGAGTTTACACCACCTGCGGGGGTCACAAAAGTGGCGCTCGTGCGGGGGTGGTTCTCTCGTAAATCAAAAAAAAAATTAAGCATATGTCTTAATCGTATAGAATTGTCGCAGTGGTATTAGATCATCATTTTGTTGATACTTTTCATCTAGATTTTGAGGACGCGATCGAGTATACTGTGTGCAGTTTTGGAATTTGCTTGTGGCAAACTTTATAGGAGTACAAGTTATAACCGGAAAATTTGAAAGCACATGATCTTGTTAGTAACGCTGAATCAAAGCAAGACTAAATCTAAAACGAAATGAGTAGGTGACACGCTCTTTTATTTCACACGTGTGTGACGTGCAGCGGAGGAGCGGTTTCTCTTGAATGGGCCCCGGTTGGTTGGCAGTGGTTTGGAGGCTGGGAGGGTGGTTTTGACGGGTGTCGTGGCTGGGTAGGTAGTGAGTGACATGTGGACTAATTTGACTAGTTTGTGGAGAGAGAATGTGTGGTAAATGGAAAGATGGTTTTATTTTAGTTACTAATTAACACACACGTGCCCATGCATGTAAAAATTTAATTATATGTAGTTATTATGTAAGAAAATTATATTAAATAAATTATCTACTATATGTTGTGAAAATCATCATGGTTTTGTTCAAATAACATGAAGCAAAATTTGTATAAAAAGATAATTAAGATAAAAAAATTATAATCTTGTGATGAGTAAGTCATTCATCTTTAAGTCGGTTTCAACCTTCGCAATGACTTTTCAAGCCTCACGCACTACATTGAGATGGATACAACGCTGGTTATTTTTATTTGCGGCGATAAATGACGTGTGATTTGAACAATTGGACATTCGTTTTGATAATGGTGGCAAGAGCAATTGGGTGTTCCATTTTGGTAGTGGTGTGTTAGGCGTGGAGTCGAACATATTTCAAACATGGTCGGTGCAAAGATTAGTTTTCTTGTGACTTCCTTGTATAGTAGTATATATATCAAAATGCTAAAAACACAAGGGAGAAAAAAATATAGGAAATATGCAAGACAGAATCTCAACATGCTGGAAAAAAACATGACAAAAATTTGGAAATTTATCAAGACATACAATCTCATTATCTAGGTGCCACAAATGTATAGAATTTACATCATCAAAAATATATGAGACAAATGCCCCTGGCTTACAAGACCACTTTTGATTAATCTCAAGGAAAGAAGAACTATATACATATGAAACTTTACAACATGAAATATGAGAAGATATATTAACATGGATTCAGAAATATACAACTGTGGATGCTAGGGGATCGTAGAAGATGTTGTTACTTCTCATTATGTGAGCTTGTGGAAAAGAGAGATGAAAAAGAAAAATGGATAGCATGCGATTTTCTCTTCTTCTCGTGAAAAGAAACGTAAGAAATCAACAAAAGTTGGTCGTGGATAGGATACGATCATCTCTTCTATTGCATGGATAGGATACGATCTTCTCTTCTATTGCATTATCTTAATTAACCAATAATTGAAAATAAGATATCAAGGTGAAGGAAGAAATATCAAAAGGAAGGAGGAAAGGGACATATTATGATGCCATATATACTCACCAAGGAGTGTTGCTCCCTTGAATTCGTGGCTGCTAGCACTTTGATGAGAATGAAAATGAAGGTTGCAGAAGTCGTTAGAATCAGAGTATACTTGATGTTCCAGACATATTATACATGTATTGTTGTATGGTTGAGCTTGTCGTCGAAGAGATGGTAGATAGCCACAGAATTTAAGGCATTATAAAGATTGCATGGTTCCTCTCTTTGGGGATGAACTCCTGCTTGCAATGACATCAACAAATAAGCGAGATAGTATATGTAGTGACTCATTAATCCAGTTACTAACATATTATCAAAATGTTCGTTCAATCCCTAACCATATTTGTTTCTGGAAAAGATCCAGAAAGATGTGTAATAAGTTGATCGTCACTCTCTTCCTCCTCTTTAAAATTGATGTGAGAATGAACGCTAAGCCATGCATTTTTTCTAGGTGCCTATTAAATGTATACCAATGTCAGTTTTTGTTTGAGGAGGCATTTTTACCTGAAGGGAGGAAACGAAGAAATTGATGCATGGAGACAATGACATACGAAAGGAGCTGAATAAGTTGATGCATGAAGATGATCTAACGGAAGGGATGACAAATCAGAAATAAGAATTTCGTCGGGGACGTGCCTGGCCTTTGGGAGGTAGTCATGTTCTTTCACCTAGTTAGATGTTTGGTGCTTTCTGTGATTGGAGGGCGGGGCAGATCTATGAGACTATGATGCAAGGGTGTTAAAGGGAGTTGTAAAGAAAAAGTAAAAGGGGAGGGAGAAGCACGCATCATGGATGATTGTGATAACGGATTAGTTAGAGAAAGAAACGGAGAACGTGAGAGTATAGTTGGAGAAAAATAGAAAAATGTGTACTATAATATTATTGTAATCAATTCAAAAGCCATATTATCCATGGAAGAGAATATTATCAGAATATGGTATTTGTTAGGACGTGAAGAAAAAGAAGGTTATCAAAGACCACATAGCGGGGGAAAGAGATATCTATATTATACATAACGAGCCGTTTTGGATTAGTGCTGCAATTTTTGCCAGCATTTTTTCAAATTATACACCAGTCCTTTGGTCTGTGTCAGGCAAATATTTGACTATTCGTATAATTTTTTACACCTTTTTTTGCGAGAAGAATTATGTGTATCCTTGACTGTATCAGCAGAACCGCCTTTCTGTATCAGCATCACCGCTTCTGTTGACTGCTAGGTTCCACACGTGGAAGCCCTGACTGAGAGGATGGAGTAGTGTTGTCGTGTGAGAAGCTGAAGCGGAAGAAATAAGGGCGGACTGCCGATCAGAGCTTCAGGAGGCGGACTGCCGATCAGAGTCGAGGTAAACATTTCATAGCAATGTTTCCATTCCTCTCGCTTTCGCACCTGCCACCAGGCCGCACGAGAGGCGGCGCCGCGACGCCAGGAGTTTACACGGACGCCACCTGATCTAGCTGATCCCTCCGCACTCATGGCACCCGCTGCTGTCCTCGGTTCCTCCTTCGCTGCTGCAGCCGCCGGTAAAATGAGGGGAAGAAGCGAGAGGCATGCGTGGCGAATATGCCAACAACCAAACTCGGAGAGTCCGTCTTTGGGGGGAAGAGAGAAGAAGGCTCCTTTTTAGGAAAGAAGGAGGTTAGAGGGGGTTTCCGTTTTCATTGTTTAGGTTTGGCTTGTGCTCCCTCTCGTCAACCATCAGGCGGGCGGTCTTTTTTATGCTCTCTTTCCTCCCTAGTCCCTACTCCACTGCTTGGGATGAGTCGTTCCAGCAGTGGAGCGGAGGACAGGCTGCACAACACAGCTCGCGGGATTCTTACAGTTAGTTGGGGCATTTAAGCTAAAATCTGAGTTTGCGTCCAATTAAGGTCCAGTTTGGCCGCTATTTTTGTGAATACCGGTAGTTGGTATTATATTTGATCACGGTCGGCGTAGTAAGCCGAATTAAGAGCTGGTGCTCCTGAATTGTCGTAACAGTAACGACATGCTTCTCTAATCACGCCATATTCGGCGGGATGAACAACTACCACACTCCTTGTGATTCCTTACGCTGGCTGACACCCGCCTACAATATCTCGTTGCTCGGTCACCCCCTGAAACAATGACAACAGCTCCACATATTACCGATGATAAGAAATTTGCTATGCCGATCGCCGGCATTTAAGAAGTCAGCACCCAAACCACCCCTAACTGTATTTATGTACTATTTTTTATTTAGTTTTCAATTGATTTGCGTTTCATTCCTAAATATATATACCAAGTTAGGTATATATAGTATGTGTCAAAACCCCATCTTCCTAACTATATACCAAGATTTTGGTACATATGCCTATGTTAGTATGCCTATGTATGCCTATGTATGCCATCATGTATTTGTATACATTGTGGTGCATATATGTGGTTCGATGAGAGAGTCATACGTAAAGGTAATCAAATCCCTCATTTTCATTCATGTTGCTGGGATGGAAAGTTTAAGTTGTCAACACTACAATCTATTCTCTCTTACCTTGATGATTTACTAAAAGATGTTACTAAAGAAGCAAAATATTTTCGTAAATATATTCGCCAATACAATAATGCTTTTGCATTCACATCCATGGGTGCACTGCAAGATACTTCGATCATTGATGGTAGAATCCCTTATAATTTCCGCATACATGGACAACTCTATCACCGTATTGGTTCTCTTTTACCTTTAGAAAGTAATCAACCTCTGTATGCTCAACTCTACGTATATGACACCGAAAATGAAGACATCAACAGATATAATGTATTTTCAAATAATAAAGAAAACTCCAAAATAGATATGTTAATGATTACTAAATTACGAGAAATGATTGAACAGATAAATCCTTATGTTATCATCTTTCGTTCTGTCAATCAGTGGATATCAGTTGATTCCATTACTCATTTTTCATTGTGTTTGATTGCAAATAGAAACAATATTGGGTCTCAATATTCATTACCTACTACGAATGAATTAGCCGTGTTAGTTGTTGGTGGAGATGAAGGGGTTTCTAATGGTAGAGATGTTATTGTGTGCTTAAAAGATAAAACTCTGAAAAGAATAAGTGAAACACATCCTGCTTATATGCCGTTACAATATCCACTGCTTTTCCCTTATGGCGAAGATGGTTGGAGACCGGATATTCTTTGTGATCAAAGTGTAAGTGGCTGTAAGCGGAAAACTATTAGTATGTTAGAATTTTACTCATACCGACTACATGATCGTACTGCTGAAAGAAATAGTGCTTTACTACAAAGTGGTCGATTATTGCAACAATTTATTATTGATGCTTATGCTTGCATTGAATCTTATCGCTTATCATGGCATAGGAACAATCAAGATAAAATTCGAGCATATACATATGCCAATATCAAAGATTCGTTCTTTTTTGGAACTGAAAATGCAATGGACATAGGCAAACATATTATCCTACCATCATCATTTATAGGGGGGCCTAGGTATATGAGACAAAATTTTGATGATGCGATGACTATATGTGCATGGGCTGGACCACCAGACCTTTTCATCACATTTACATGTAATCCAAAATGGTCTAAAATGCGTCAATATATTGATCATTTTGGAGGTAATTCTAGTGAAGATCGACCAGATATTTTATCCAGGATATTTAACATCAAGCAAAGACAATTAAGAGATGACATTATCAAAAAGCAACTATTTGGAAAAGTAATTTCAGGTATAAAATTATAGTTTATCTTAGGTTATTTCGCATTAGTACTAATTAGTTTTCCTTGAATAGATCTTTCAGTTATAGAGTTCCAAAAGCGGTAAAATCTTGGTATATATTCCTAAATCTCAAAACCCCATTTGATATAGAGTTTTGACACATACTATATATTCCTAACTCTCAAAATCTTGGTATATATTCCTAAATCTCAAAACTCTTTCTATTCCTAAATCTCAAAACCCCATCTTCCTAACTATATATACCAAGTTAGGTTTCTTAATTAGACTAAACATAACTTTAATCTAAAAGCACCATAAAATCTTGGCGTTGAAATAAAATAAAACTCATACTATATAATAAATATTATCTTTATACTCAAATAAGACATAAATCATCTTATGCACTAATATGAACATATAGATCATATAAGAAGAAAATATCAAACATAGGCATACATACTAATATTAATTGACTCTATTTTGCGTTCACATCCATGGGTGCACTGCAAGATACTTCGATCATTGATGGTAGAAGCCTTTATAATTTCCGCATACATGGACAACTCTATCACTGTATTGGTTCTCTTTTACCTTTAGAAAGTAATCAACCTCTATATGCTCAACTCTACGTATATGACACCAAAAATAAAGACATCAACAGATATAATGTATTTTCAAATAATAAAGAAAACTCCAAAATAGATATGTTAATGATTACTAAATTACGAGAAATGATTGAACAGATAAATCCTTATGTTATCATCTTTCGTTCTGTCAATCAGTGGATATCAGCTGATTCCATTACTCATTTTTCATTGTGTTTGATTGCAAATAGAAACAATGTTGGGTCTCAATATTCATTACCTACTACGAATGAATTAGCCGTGTTAGTTGTTGGTGGAGATGAAGGGGTTTCTAATGGTAGAGATGTTATTGTGTGCTTAAAAGATAAAACTCTGAAAAGAATAAGTGAAACACATCCTGCTTATATGCCGTTACAATATCCACTACTTTTCCCTTATGGAGAAGATGGTTGGAGACCGGATATTCTTTGTGATCAAAGTGTAAGTGGCTATAAGCGGAAAACTATTAGTATGTTAGAATTTTACTCATACCGACTACATGATCGTACTACTGAAAGAAATAGTGCTTTACTACGAAGTGGTCGATTATTGCAACAATTTATTGTTGATGCTTATGCTTGCATTGAATCTTATCGCTTATCATGGCATAGGAACATTCAAGATAAAATTTGAGTAGATACATATGCCAATATCAAAGATTCGTTCTTTTTTGGAACAGAAAATGCAATGGACATAGGCAAACATATTATCCTACCATCATCATTTACAGGGGGCCTAGGTATATGAGACAAAATTTTCATGATGCGATGACTATATGTGCATGGGTTGGACCACCAGACCTTTTCATCACATTTACATGTAATCCAAAATGGTCTCAAATGCGTCAATATATTGATCATTTTGGAGGTAATTCAAGTGAAGATCGACCAGATATTTTATCCAGGATATTTAACATCAAGCAAAGACAATTAAGAGATGACATTATCAAAAAGCAACTATTTGGAAAAGTAATTTTAGGTATAAAATTATAGTTTATCTTAAGTTATTTCGCATCAGTACTAATTAGTTTTCCTTGAATAGATCTTTCAGTTATAGAGTTCCAAAAGTGGTAAAATCTTGGTATATATTCCTAAATCTCAAAACCCCATCTGATATAGAGTTTTGACACATACTATATATTCCTAAATCTCAAAATCTTGGTATATATTCCTAAATCTCAAAACTCTTTCTATTCCTAAATCTCAAAACCCCATCTTCCTAACTATATATACCAAGTTAGGTTTCTTAATTAGACTAAACATAACTTTAATCTAAAATCACCATAAAATCTTGGCTTTGAAATAAAATAAAACTCATACTATATAATAAATATTATCTTTATACTCAAATAAGACATAAATCATCTTATGCACTAATATGAACATATAGATCATATAAAAAAGAAAATCTCAAACATAGGCATACATACTAATATTACTTGACTCTATTATGAAATAAAATTAAAATAACATTTAGATAAATAATATCATACTTTATTAGGCATATATGTCACTTATTGTCTCAAGATAATCATCTATTATTCTTTCATAATGGCTACTCATCTACAACTAAATACTAATATAGTAGTACAAGAAACTTCATCAAATCTCCAAAAAAAGTATTCATATAATGTAGGAATGATCATGTATTAAAATATCAGATCATTTAAAAATCATATCATGGGTGAAATACCCAAAATACCCTTATTAGGGTTTACATTAAAAACCTCATTAAAATTTCATATATTAAAGATCAAGCTTTGAATTAATGTTAAATATATCAAAATACACATTCAGTAAAATTTGGATAAATTTCTAAAGGCGTTTTCTATTTTTAATTGACCAAATATCAAAATCATATAGTTTTGAATACACTATTTTTAATAAATATTATATATCAAAATCATAATCTGGAAGTATTTTTATGTGATAGTCCTCATCATGAGCTTTCTACATGTATCTTGTTTGATAAAATCTGACTTCCCAATCTCAAGATATGAATTTTAAAAGAACTACTTCAATAAAATAAAGCTAACCGTTCAAGATTGATCCGATGGTTGAGCGCCCAGCTTCCCAGATCTGGGTGGAGTCTTCTTCACCCGATGGAAAACAAGGGTTTTCTCCCCTGTTTTTCCGTAAGAACAAAACACGGTGACCGGTGCTTGTGACGGTGAACGTGCTCGTGTCTCCGGTTGGCGATGAACCCAACAAAGGTTGACATGGCCGCCGATCCTCCTCTAGCAGGGCGCAACACGGGCGTGAAGCCCTATTTCTCCATGGGAACACGCCGTTTTGGCCTCCTCTCCGGTCATCCTTGACTAGTCCAGCGATCTTGATTTGTCCACACCGACGCCTACGTCAACGCCTAGCCTCCCCCCTTCACGCAGGTGCACGTATGAAGCTGAACCTCAGGCGCCAACCAACTGCACCCTCACCTGAACGGACAGGCAGGAGTCTCGCCTCCCCTGTCTCCACCCAAAAATAGAGTAGCGGCGCAGCAGGTGGTTCGGCTACCCTTCTTCTACCTTGGCGCTGCAACTCACTGGAAGACATCCTGTCAGCCTTGCCTTGTTCTCGGGGGTGCTAGAAGCTTGGTCTCAATGTCGACGGGGACATGCGTGGAATATTGGCAACTGGCCTCCATCACCGCCCACCTCGTCCTCTTTTTCTTCCAGATCTCACCCACTCCCTCGATTCTCTTCTATTTCTCTCATAGTCTCTCGCTAAACCCTAATACTATATCTACAACACATCACACTCAAGATCCTTGGCGTTTTATAACCCGACTTCCACGGATTGTTGTGTGGATCTTCCTCAAAGGGGCTCAAGCTCTGTTTCTTGGGTGGAGACTCTTCAGTCTGTGATGGACTGGGAGTCCCCCTCTTTTCATATGTACATAATTTTCTTCTTCTTTTGCATAAAAAACCAATTCCTATAAATAATCCTATATGCCACACCATGAGTCCTTTTAGTCTTAAACTTTGGAAAGACCATTATATTTACATTATAATTCCTTGGACCAGAAGTTAGGTCAAAGTCAATCAGATCAACACTCTAAGCCTACCTTTCAAGTAAAAATGAGATATTACTAATTTAGTTACCTAGACTACTAGACAATTCAAAATTAATTTAATATTTCTCTCATGGTCTTATACTTTAATTATCTATCTACTAAAAAAATATTTTGAACACTTATTATGAGCATGAGATATTCCATTGTCAGTTTTATTTATAAAGGACCCATAAGTGAACCTTAATTGATCCAATTTGACTTTAATTCGGTTCTAGGGCCAATGGCCCACTCCTTGGCCTTCTAAAGAGTCCATAATCTTGATCGTATTCTTGGTTATGAAACTAATTCTTGAACTAATAATATTTATCGATTAAAACTTTCTTATGATTCATTAGGTTAATATTACTTTACTTCTTTAATAATGAGACCTAAGTTGGTCTAGAGCTCAAACCAGTAACTCAAGTCTTCATATTATATATGTTCATCACCTTATTTTTTACAAGAATAATTCATTCATATTCATCTACACTTGACTACATTTAAGTCATTATGTGTGTATTGGTTGATTAGATGGCTTGTAATACACATTTTTGTGAACTTAATTATGTACCTAGCCATGGTTATGTTCATTACGTCCATTGGCATGCCTTTACTAGAAAACCCCACATTAAAGGTTTACTTTAGATATGAAATTGAGGATGTTACAATTCTACCCACCTTAAAATAAATTTCATCCTCGAAATTTCTCTAGGCTACTACCCACCTTAGGTTTCTTCTTACCTCTTGATTTATTGTAAGGCACACTTATATTCAAACTTTTGCATAAAAAGAGATATGTAATGTATTTTCATAAAGATTTATGTGAGTATTATCTATTACCTTGGCCTATTTCTCAACTCATACTTAGGGTTTATGAAACTAAACTTGACTCTATACTTAGGACATCTACCTCAACCTTCTCATGAATTCCTAACATTAGATATAGCTGGCAGTCAAATCTTAGGTTTTCCAGGTATCTCCCACATTTCTAGATATGTGGTGATCAAGCACATACCCAAAGATGTGAGATCCTATCATGCTATCTCTCACTAACCTACTAATACATGTGTCCCATACCACACAGACTAGTAAGAAATGAGAGATGCATCAAAGTCTAGTGCTTATGACATTCCTCTTCAATTCTCAATTGGCTGGCCATAACCACTGAGAATGGAGAAGAAACCTCATCAGCTAGGTTTAGGTTGCTACTTTACATCTAAACAAGGATGACTTCTACCTCTAAGATATCTATATATTCTAAGGTTAAGACCCATAATCACTCTAGGTTATGATATTCTTCTTCTGGAATTTATCCCTAAACCCTAATCTTACCTCTTCACTCTAGGGTGACTATGAGAATCATGTTTGCCTAGTGGCCATTTACCAAATTGCTCTGATACCATATTGTAACACCCAAATTTTCATAACACATGAGCGGAAGCAATAATTTTTTTTCTTCATCTGGGAGTGTCACAAACATGATAGTGATTGCAATTAAAGCAAATGAAACACTTTGCACTGAGTAAAATTGATTCATACATAGTCATTGATAAAAAGAAAACTACAACTCATCTAATATACTCTTTAAACAAGACTAAGCATAAAAAGATCTGTCTAAACTCTGGACCGCCTCGGTAGATGGCACCCCACTAGGCAAGCTGTAAAATCTCCTAGACCTTTACTCGTTCCTTTGATTCTCAACTGCTCCAAATCATGCGGACATCACGTCCCCAACCATGCATTGAGAAAAACAATCGTTAGAGTAAGTGGCATGAGTATTTTAAAATGTACATGATTAATAATCTAAAATTGGCATTATAAATAAGGAATTACTATCAAGCTCTGAGTAAAATCTAAAGCATAAAATCTCTTATTTCTTAATATGAAATTCTTATCTTTCTATCTTATCTTTCTCTAAATACATGTACCCTGGTACATGGATCTCATGACCTACGCCAAAGTGATGAGGTCTTAATTATCTTATCGAATTCCCTCTCATCATTACTCATGGATGAGAATATGGGCATCTCTAACCTAAGGTATCTTTTACTTACGATTTTTATCTGACTGTGGCCACCATTATACAATAAGTCCTCCTCTATTGACACTGAAGTGTCCTCTATGGTGCAACACACCCTCTGTTGGCACAACGTGCCCTCAGGTGACACCGAAGTGTCCTCTATGGTGCAACGCACCCTCTGTTGGCATAACATGCCCTCTGTGACACCTACAGCGTCTGGAGCAATGTGTCCTCTGCATCGTCCCGGGACTCTCTGGTGAGGACTTATTATATAACGCATTATGTGAATGTTTCAAATTAATTATCTTAAGTCTATCTTTACTAAACTTTAGATCTGAACTTATCTGAAACTGAGTAATAAACATGTACTGAATTCTGAATCTGAAATCTGAATCTGAATCTGAATCTATATCTGAATCTGATTCTGAATATATATCTAAATGTAAACATGTATCTCAATTACTACATAATTGAAATTGGGTCTATAACCCATATCATGTACCTTTATTCAAAATCTGGCTACTCACACAGTGAGTAGTCTAAGTCTGAATCTAAATCTTTTTACTCTTAAGTTCTAAATTGAATTCATTGATGGATTTGAACATGTATCTCATTATCGGGGTAAAGTTTGTTTTAAAACTCTTATTTTGTCAAATTACTTCACTTATACCAATTATATGATAAATAGCTTAGGAAAAGGACCTGAAATGCTTATAGAATTACTAGGTATACAAAGTATCTTAAGTCAGGTTCATAATGTATTTTAAGTACAACATATCTAAAAATATGAATTCTAACAAGGTGGTTCAATCCTTCTTGTTAAATATGATGTTACCCTGAACCTTAATATTTGCATAAAAACTTACATATTAAACCTTAAATATTAGTATAGAAATCTCATAAAATATTGTCTTGCAATCTAATCATAACTTAATTTGTCATTATCTCATAATGCCATCATAAACTCATTTTACGATACCTTCTGATCCCAAACATACTTTTATTAGTACACCATGTCTTAATATTTTCAAATTTATATTCTTACATTGTACTTGCATTCTAGATAATATTTATTCTAAGGAATCTAGTTCTTAGATCTACATATGTATGAAATCTTAATGTCATGTTTCTACTTGAAATCTTACTACATAACTATGCCTATAAATATGAGAAATTCTAAAAACATCTATGTACTTACATTCTTAATACAAAGCTATTTGAAATCATCAACTAAGTATGGATACATTACTAGCATATCTTATCTTGAAATCGTATTCATTACTTCCAAACATTTCTAAGAAATCTTATAGGAATATGATTCTTCAACTTTCTCATGGACTTGGTCCATGAGTCACAACTATTTTGAGCATCATATCTCTATTTTAGACTTTGGGTATCTAAACTTGCATAAAGATATAAATATGAGAATAATACTATTTGCAAATCTTAACATTGAAGTCCTAGAACATTAATTCACATAGATCATGAAACTCTTATTAGGAGACATGTAAACATATTGAACATAAACTATGAGTACTCATGTGCATGGACCACTTACCTCTTATGCTGATGATGTCCTTAACTTAGTCTTGATTTCTTGTTCCAAATCTTAATCACCTGGATATAATCAAAGTTTTATAAGTCCAAGTACATGTTCCCTCTTTCTATTCCTAAATCTCAAAACCCCATCTTCCTAACTATATATACCAAGTTAGGTTTCTTAATTAGACTAAACATAACTTTAATCTAAAATCACCATAAAATCTTGGCATTGAAATAAAATAAAACTCATACTATATAATAAATATTATCTTTATACTCAAATAAGACATAAATCAGCTTATGCACCAATATGAACATATAGATCATATAAGAAGAAAATCTCAAACATAGGCATACATACTAATATTACTTGACTCTATTATGAAATAAAATTAAAATAACATTTAGATAAATAATATCAGACTTTATTAGGCATATATGTCACTTATTGTCTCAAGATAATCATCTATTATTCTTTCATAATGGCTACTCATCTACAACTAAATACTAATATAGTAGTACAATAAACTTCATCAAATCTCCAAAAAAAGTATTCATATAATGTAGGAATGATCATGTATTAAAATATCAGATCATTTAAAAATCATATCATGGGTGAAATACCCAAAATAACCTTATTAGGGTTTACATTAAAAACCTCATTAAAATTTCATATATTAAAGATCAGTCTTTGAATTAATGTTAAATATATCAAAATACACATTCAGTAAAATTTGCATAAATTTCTAAAGGCGTTTACTATTTTTAATTGACCAAATATCAAAATCATATAGTTTTGAATACACTATTTTTAATAAATACTATATATCAAAATCATAATCTAGAAGTATTTTTATGTGATACCTCATCATGAGCTTTCTATAGGTATCTTGTTTGATAAAATCTGACTTCCCAATCTCAAGATATGAATTTTAAAAGAACTACTTCAATAAAATAAAGCTAACCATTCAAGATTGATCCGATGGTTGAGCGTCTAGCTTCCCAGATCTGGGCGTAGTCTTCTTCACCCGATGGAAAATAGGGTTTTCTCCCATATTTTTCTGTAAGAACAGAGCACGGCGACCAGTGCTTCTGACGGTGAACATGCTCCTGTCTCCGGTTGGCGATGAAACCAACAAAGGTTGGCATGGCCGCCGATCCTCCTCTAGCAGGGCGCAACACGGGCGCGAAGCCCTATTTCACCATGGGAACATGCTGTCTTGGCCTCCTCTCCAGTCGTCCTTGACTAGTCCAGTGATCTTGATTTGTCCACACTGACGCCTACGTCAACGCCTAGCCTCCCCCTTCACGCAGGTGCACGCATGAAGTTGAACCTCAGGTGCCAACCAACTGCACCCTCACCTGAACGGGCAGGAGTCTCACCTCCCATGTCTCCACCCAAAAGTAGAGTAGTGGCACATTAGGTGGTTCGTCTACCCTTCTTCTGCCTCGGCGCTGCAACTCACTGGAAGACTTTCTGTCAGCCTTGCCTTGTTCTCGGGGGCGCTAGAAGCTTGGTCTCAATGTCGACAAGGACATGTGTGGAATATTGGCAACTGGCCTCCATCACCGCCCACCTCGTCCTCTGTTTCTTCCAGATCTCACCCTCTCCCTCGATTCTCTTCTATTTCTCTCATAGTCTCTCTCTAAACCCTAATACTATATCTACAACACATCGCACTCAAGATCCTTGGCATTTTATAACCCGACTTCCACGGATTGTTGTGCGGATCTTCCTCAAAGGGGCTCAGGCTCTGTTTCTTGGGTGCGAACTCTTCAGTCTGTGATGGGCTGGGAGTCCCCCTCTTTTCATATGTACATAATTTTCTTCTTCTTTTGGATAAAAAACCAATTCCTATAAATAATCCTATATGTCACACCATGAGTCTGTTTAGTCTTAAACTTTGGAAAGACCATTATATTTACATTATAATTCCTTGGACCAAAAGTTAGGTCAAAGTCAATCATATCAACACTATAAGCCTACCTTTCAAGTAAAAATGAGATATTACTAATTTAGTTACCTAGACTACTAGACAATTCAAAATTAATTTAATATTTCTCTCATGGTCTTATACTTTAATTATCTATCTACTTAAAAAAATATTTTGAACACTTATTATGAGCATGAGATATTCCATTGTCAGTTTTATTTATAAAGGACCCATAAGTGAACCTTAATTGATCCAATTTGACTTTAATTCGGTTCTAGGGCCAATGGCCCACTCCTTGGCCTTCTAAAGAGTCCATAATCTTAATCGTATTCTTGGTTATGAAACTAATTCTTGAACTAATAATATTTATCGATTAAAACTTTCTTATGATTCATTAGGTTAATATTACTTTACTTCTTTAATAATGAGACCTAAGTTGGTCTAGAGCTCAAACCAGTAACTCAAGTCTTCATATTATATATGTTCATCACCTTATTGTTCACAAGAATAATTCATTCATATTCATCTACACCTGACTACATTTAAGTCATTATGTGTGTATTGGTTGATTAGATGGCTTGTAATACACATTTTTGTGAACTTAATTATGTACCTAGCCATGGTTATGTTCATTACATCCATTGGTATGCCTTTACTAGAAAACCCCACATTAAAGGTTTACTTTAGCTATGAAATTCAGGATGTTACAATGATGCTATGGGGTGCCTTACTGGACCTTGGTTGATGAGGTGGCATCATGTGGTGATGCTAGGGTTTTACTTGGTTGAATGTTGCGACCTTGTTGGTGTGATTTGTGTGTGTTTTGACCAACACACTTTCCTTGAGTGGTTTGTTTCGACCTTGATGGTCTTGAGGTGTTTTTGTTTGAGATGGTTGTCTTCTTGTGAGGTGTTTCGACCATGTGTGTTTGGTGACATTTTGTTGTGGTCGAGACATGGTATCTTGGTGTTTGTTTTGACCTCTAGGGTGGTGGTGACCCAAGTGGTCAATACCCCACTTAGGTTTTATCACCATAGGTTGCATGCATGAGTTCAGTTGTTGCATGTTGGTTTCTTTTGTGGACAAGTGTCCCTTTGGTTCTTTCTTATGTTGACACCACACCCTTACCTTACTTCCCTCCTCCTTTGAGTATATAACCTCTCTCTTCTTCATGAAAGTATCTTTTTCAGACCTCCTTCTTCCTCCCTCTCTTGTGCTCATCCTTGGAACTCGATGGAGCAAATAAGGGATTATCTTGGAGCTTTAGTGGCCGATCTACCTCGCATCTGGTGTCTTGGAGCTTGATCACCTTCCTTGTGGTGATTCTTGGCAGTTTCTCTTCTTGGTAAGTGGTTCTACCTTCTTGATCGCATTTTCATTTGGAACCCTACCTTCTTTGTTGTCCTTTCTCATCCACTAAGACCATGTTTTGACATGGTTTGAAGATTTCTCCTCACAAAGGGTTCATAGATTATGTTTTGACATGGTGATACCTGAGTGAGAAGGATCTCTCTTCTTTCTTCTTTCTTCTTTCTTCTTGGTTCTGCCTAGGGTTTTCACCCTCTTTCTTGAGCTTTCATTTGACCATGGTGTTCTTCTCTTTTGAGGTGATCTTGTGGCCAAAGTGTTGACCTTGGTTGGAGCTTCATCTTCATCCTTGGAGCTCTTGATCTTGGGAGCTTGGTTCTATACATAAGGCGGGTTACATAACTCTCTACCTTCTTCTATTGCTTGCACCATAATGTTACTTGCATACTACTATTTTGATCTCTAAACTTGATTCTAATGTGCTAGATGAGGTTCTCATGATCTAAGGTTTAAGACTTTGTAGTATTCTCATGTAGATTACTCTCTTTATTAAACCCTAAATTCTGGTATTTGGCTTGTTATGTGATGGTTGAGGTGATATTGATACATGCAACAAGATTATTGGTTTCATCACCATGTTTTGGTTCAGCCTTTGTGTTTTCTTGAGGTTGAAGCTTGGTCTTCTTTACCTTGATTCAATTTCTTGAAGGTTTATGTTGAAGTTCGGATTTTAAGGTCTTAATGTCCTCTTTACATGAAGTTTTCCATCTTGTTGATGATGGTATTCCTTGATGATTATCTTCTATTTTGACCGTTGAATACTTGTGTTTTGATTATGGTTTATCCCTATTTTGAAGATGGTTAATTGCCTTTATGTTAGCATGAGCTTGGTGGTTACTAGTCCCTTGATTTAGACTTGGTCGATACACTTTGATCATGGGATGATGGTCGTGATGTTTTGCCTTGTTTCGGTCAAAACACACGACCTTGTGTCACAACCACAACCCTAACCCTAATAGGTTGAGGGTCATAACACTCAAGGTTCAAGACGTGTTTTGGTGTCACAATTGAAACCCTAACCCTAGGGTGGTCAAGACACTTGTTTTATGGATTATCGAGACATATGTTTTGTTCTTGATCGAAACACTTGTTTTGTGCATGGTTGAGAGACATACTTTAGTCTTAGTCAAGACACTTTTATTTGTGGTGGTTGAGACACTTGCCTTGAGAGTGGTTGTAACACATGATGATGGGTGGTCGATACACTCATATTAGTACGTGGTCATAACACATGTGAAGCTTTGTAAAGGTTGATACATATGTACATGTAATTATTGGTTGAAACCTAATGTTGTTTGGATAATTGATTAACCAAGTTAATAATGATGTTCAAATCTTAGTATGCTCCAAGAAAGTAGGAGATGACATAACTAGGGTTTGGTAATTGATTTTGATATGGAACCCTAATAGGCTATACATGTAACCCTAACCCTAATGTTGGGAAATATGATATGTTTGCTTTTCCCATTTGAAGTGGTTACCCCATTATGATGTTTCTCTCTCTTGTTTGTGAACCTCTAACCTTGCAGGTGAAGTGAATGCCATAGACTGTGTATGCTATGGTGGTGATCATATGACAAAGGGTGATGTCTATAAGCCTAGATGAGATCATATTGATGTGATGGGTCCTATGACCTGGTGCAGACTTAATGCCTACTATGAGGTGATATCCTCTAGTGATGTGATTGAGGGATTGGTATCCCATAGTGACGTGATGTTGGCGGTAGCCTTGTATGGCTGTGTGGCATTGGTTATGGCCTTGTGAATGGAAGTGCTACAAGTATCATGTGTTTATTATATGACTAGTTCACACCTTATATGGTTTATATCTTTTGGAGTTGTAATATTCCCTTATATTTGTAGAGTTTGTTTTGGGTTTATACGTTGTAACTTGATTCATGCTAAAATACACTCATTTGTCTCAACTAATCAAGTGGAACCCTAATCATGTAGGAGCCTTGTGCCATGGATCCATTCCAGTGTGAATTTTACTGCTCAATGGTGAAACAAGTCATTCCTACGGGAAAACTTGGAGGACATATTTTTTAATATGCGGGGTGCAAGTTGAGTATCTCCTTGCATCCATAATTACATGTTGTGTGGGATGGACATTCCTGAGCTGATCTCCTTGAGATATAGGATGGGCAGCAGTTTAACTGCATTTGATGCCTTCTCTTAAGAACGGACATGCGTGAGCCTGTTCTTCTAGTATCGTGACATGTACCATGGTGGGCTAGGTGTTCTTATATGTATGTCCATGTGTGAGCCAATCCTTCGGTTTAACTATATGTCATTGTTTGCAGTTGACTGATATGTCTCTTTGGTGTTTCTCCTATAATAACAAAGAGGTGTGGGAGGTCATGGATTCCGACTCTTCCATTGACCTTGTATAGCACCGATTTGGACTTAGCAGTGGTCAATTGGATTTGAGTGGTACAACTCAAATCCTCAGGGCATAATAAAAGATGTAACACATACATGTAGTGTTTTTTCTTAGGGTCAAATGTGAATAACATTGGTTGAACCCTTTGCCTTATCTTTGTACTGATTTATTGAATTATAATGTGGTAAGAGTAGTCAACTATTATATATGTTCTTCATATTCCTTCTTATAGTTTTAATTGTTCTACTGCTCAGTGATAACTGCCTAGTTTGTTTAATCTACTTTATCTGTTGAATGCATATCAATTAGCTGAATCTGCTCAACCTATTAAGTATGTTTCCTATCTACTTTAGTACATGTGCTTCTAATAGACATTGGTAGAGAGTTATATATCTCGTTGAGACGTTTGATATCACTCCATGGGTTTCCACATCTTTTAGGTTGTCACCACAAGGAGGTAGAGATCGCACTTTTGAGTTTGAGCAGTAAGAGGAGCAGTAGATGAGTAAAGGTTGGATAAGTTGCTTGTGTTTTATAGTAGATTCATATGTGTCATCCATGTACTCTCAGATCCTTGGGGAAGTTTTCTATGGATGTTGTATATATGCCTTTGTTGTAGAGATATGGCATATATGTATGTGATTGTGAATAGGTTATCATATGTACAGGTTTTGGCTATTGAGCCAATGAACAATGCTATGTGATAATATTTCGGCATGTGTTATATATATAGGTGGCTTTTGTGGATTCTGATATGTTAAGTTCCAACTTTTGTGCTTATGTGCAAACGATTTTAATTTCATGTCATTTCTGGTAACTTGGTTGTTTAGTAGTAATTTCACATTTTGTTTTGAGTAATCTCGCTATGTGGTAGGTCCGGGCATCATAGTTTAAGGTTGGTGCCAGAGCTTTAGGTTTGTTGACTCTATAGGGACATAGGACTAGGATTTGTGTCTGTTCTAGTGTCCTCCAGTCTATTAATGGTAACTTCTACTTATGCAGAAGAAGAAGAGAAGAGAAGATGACTACAAAACACAAAGAGAATGATGCTGAGAGTAGTGTTGCTTCCCTTAGAGGTGGTGCAAGGAGGAAGGAGGGGGATGATCGAGTGTCTGAGGTGCCCCAATTTGACCCGTCCATGATGGAAAACCCTGCCTTTCAGTCCTTGTTTTGGTAGTTCATGGCGACGATGACGTACATGGTAGACAGAATGCCCACACCACAGTCAAGAGCATATGTTCCTAATGCTAAATCTTTGGGAACCAGGAAGACCTTTGAACTATTGAGGTGAGTAGGAGCAATGGAGTATGATGGTATGACAAATTTAATAGATGTTGACCTTTGTTTGATGGAGTTTGATAAGGTGTTTAAGATCTTCAACATTCTTGAAGCATACAAGGTGAAGCATGTTGTGTATCTTTTGAAAGGGAGTGTTGGCCATTTGTGGGACATTGAGGAGGAGAAAAGGCCTAGTGTCATGATCGGTTGGGAGGAGTTACAACGTGAGTTAGTGAGTCAGTACTTTCCTCAAACCTGCCTAGATGAGAAGATCAATCAGATTGAGAGGATCCAGTAGGGATCCATGTCGATCAACAAGTATGAGGCAAGGTTTATGGAGTTGCTTAAGTTTTGTCCTCACATGGTAATGATAGAATAGGAGAGGATCAGACATCTTGAGAAGGGTCTGAGTACGAAGCTGACAACTCCAGTGTCATCCCTAGATATCAGAGAGAGGTTTGCCACATTTACAGAGTCAGTTAGAAGAATAGAGAGATCGGTTGTTGATAAATGTGAGAAGAGTGCCAAATAGAGACCAATGCAGTATCAAGGACAGTCTTCTAGAGGCTTCAAGAAACCTAGGTCCGCGGTCACAACAAAGGTCAGGTGTTCAGACACAGTGGTAGCCAAGTAAGGGCATAGGCTGTAGTTTTCCACCAGTGGGAGCCCACAACACAGTGTCAGTGTTAGTGACAGGGCCGTCTCGACCATGGGATTAGAATAAGACTTACTACAAGTGTGGACAGACTAGGCATACAAGACCATATTGCCATGTGAAGGATGATGAAGTGACCCAACAGCCAAGACAGTCAACATGACTCACATAAGCAGTAGTTAAGTAGTAGTGGAGGACAAGGACATGGACAGATGTCACAAGTTGGTTCTTCTAGACAAGCGATCAAAGGAAGGGGGTGACAACAAGAAATGGCTTAATTCTATGTGATGATTCAGTAGGAAGGAGTGGTCAACCCACAAGTTGTGATAGATCAGATGGAGTTATTTCATTTTAAATTGTATTCTTCTTGCTTTATATTTGTTTTGTTTGACCCAGGTGTGACACATTCTTTTATCATTCGAGAAGTGTTTTCTTGTTTTTCTTTACCTATTAGTCATAGATGTGATAGTATTTGTTTAGAAACCCCCTTGGCTAGTTCCGTAGAGTTGCAGGAGGTGTTTCCTTCCTATATCCTTTCCTTCTTAGGACATAGCATTTAAGTGGACCGCATACCACTTGACATGCATGGATTGGATGTGATCCTTGGAATGGATACTTTGGAGAAGTATCAGGTGGTCTTAAACTATAGTTCTAAGGTGGCATCATTTGTCGATGGTGGTGTGACATGGATCTTCCAATGTGATATGAAGATTGTCCTTACCTGTTTGGTGTCATCAATCGTGGAAGAGAATATGATGAGGCAAGGTTGTGATGCATTCTTGGCGCATGTAGTGGATACTAAGGTGAGGAGTCCGAATATTCAGGAGGTGTGGTTTGTATGTGAGTTTGAGGACTTGTTTCCTGATGAGTTTCCAAGTGTTCCTCCAGGTCGAGAGAATGGTTTTGAGATCAATCTAGCTCCAAGCACGAAACTGATAGCATAGACACTGTACTAGATGGAGCCAGCTGAGATGGAAAAGTTAAAGAAATAGTTGCAAGAGATGCTTGAGAAAGGCTTTATCAGACTGAGTATGTTATTGTGGGGTGATCCAGTGTTATTCGTGAAAAGAAGGATGGATCTGTGAGGCTGCGCATAGATTATAGATAGTTGAATAAGGTGACAATAAAGAACAAGTATCCTTTATCATGGATTGATGGTCTGTTTGATCAGTTATGAGGTGTTGCAGTCTTCTCCAAGATAGACCTAAATCAAGATAACACTAGTTGCAGATCAAGACAGATGGCATACCAAAGTCAGCTTTTAAGACAAGGTATGGCCACTATGAGTTTGCAGTTATGTCGTTTGGGCTAACCAATGCACCGACAACGTTCATGGACCTAATGAAAAAGGTGTTCCAACCATATCTGGGTCAGTTTGTGGTGGTCTTCATAGATGATATTCTGATATATAGTCAAGATAGTCAACAGTATGAACATATGTGTCAGGCGTTGACTCTGTTGAGACAGCATCAGCTATACGCTAAGTTTAGGAAGTACAATTTTGGGCTGAAGGAAGTGTCCTTCTTTGGACATGTCATACCTTCTGAGCATGTTCATGTTGACCCCAAGAAGGTTGAATCTGTGATAGAGTGGGAACAGTTGAAGACACTGACAGAAGTTTACAATTTTCTGGGTCTGGCATGATACTACAGAAGGTTCATTATGAACTTCAGTTCAGTGGTGTTACCCCTAACCAACCTAACAAGGAAAGATGTACCTTTTGTCTGGGATGACAAGTGTCACCTGCTTTCCAGTTGCTGAAGAGAAGCTAACCAGTACACCCGTGCTAGTGTTTCCAGAGTAGGGAAATGGCTATATTGTCTTTTTGTGATGCCCATAGGAATGGTTTGGGTTGTGTGCTTATGCAAGAAAAGAATGTGATATCTTTCATGCCACGACAGTTGAAGAAGCATGATGATAACTATCCAACCCATGAACTAGAGCTTGTAGTGGGGGTTTATATCTTGAAGATATAGAGACACTACCTTAATGGCGAGAAGTGTCAGATATTGACAGATCACAATAACTTGAAGTACATCTTATCACAACAGGAGTTGAACATGTAGTAGATATGCTAGATGGAATTAATCAAGGACTATGATTGCACCATAGATTACCATCTAGGGAAGGTGAATATCATAGCAGACAATTGAATAGGAAGTCTTCATCATCATATTCTTCTAATAAGTCATAGTTGTGTTCCTTGGTGTGCCATAAGAGAGACATGTTGGTCTCCTTACGACAGATGAATGTGAAGTTGGAGGTGTCCTTGATAGCAGGACTATTGGCACAGTTGCAGGTGAAGCCTACGCTGAGGCAGTAGATTAGAGAGGCATAGTAGAGTGATCCTGTGATGCAACAGATACGAGAAGAGTTCGACAATGAGAAGCGTGATGGCTTCCACAGGTAAGAGGATGGGATAGTATGTTACCACATCATAGTTATGGTTCCTAATGTTGACAATCTGAGGAAGATGGTTCTAAAAAAGGCTCACTCTTTGATGTACGCTATTCATCTAGGTAGAACCAAGATGTAACCACAATATGAAAGATTTGTATTGGTGGCCTAGCTTGAAGCATGAGGTGGCCGAGTTCATTGCAAAATGTGTAGTGTGTTAGCAGTTTAAAGCAGAGCATCAGAAGCCTAAAGGGATATTGCAACCATTGCCTATACCACAGTGGAAATGGGATCATGTTACAATGTACTTTGTGGTTGGTCTCCTGAGGATAGACAAAGGCCATGACTCCATTTGGGTGATTGTTGACAGGTTGACAAAGACAATGAAATTTTTTCCAATAAAGATGACATACACATATGAGAATCTTTCTCAAATATATATTGATGAGATAGTGTGTTTGCATGGTATCCCATCTACCATCGTATTAGATATAGGTCCTCATTTCATGAGTCACTTTTAGGAGAGCTTGCACAAATTTGAGTACGTAGTTGAGGTTCAATACTGCATTTCACCCACAGATAGATGGATAGTCTGAGAGTACTATACAAACTTTGGAAGACTTGTTGAGAGATTGTGTCTTATAGTTTTTGGGTAGTTGGGATGTGTACCTCAGTTTGATAGAGTTTGCCTACAATAACAGTTATCATAGGAGCATTGATATGGTGCCTTATGAGGCATTGTATGGGATATGTTGTAGGTCTCCATTGTGTTGGTATGAGACTGGTGAATACCATCTTTTGGGTCATGAGATTGTGCAGCCGACAACAGAAAAGATAAAGATGACACAACAATAGTTGAAGGCAGCCCAAGATAGGCATAAGTCATATGCTGATAACCGTCACAGACCATTGGAGTTCCAAGTGGGAATAGAGTGTATCTCAAGGTCTCTCTTTGGAAAGGTGTTTTGAGGTTTTGGAAGAAGGGTAAGTTGGCTCCTAGGTACATGGGACCTTACCCTGTTGTGGCACGTGTTGGAAAGGCGGCCTATAAGTTGGAGTTGCCACCTAAGTTGCATAGGTTGCATTCAATTTTCCATGTGTCCATGTTGAGGAAGTGTCATCCTGACACTGAGTTGGTTTTATAGCCTGTGGAGGTTGAGCTAGATGAGGATGTGTCTTACGTAGAAGGTCCTGTGTTGATCCTAGATAGGAGGATCCATAAGTTGAAGAAGAAGGATATTGTTTTAGTTAAGGTTCTATGGTATCATTACGGTGTAGAGGAATCCATGTAACAGCTTGAGGAAGAGATGCATAAGAAGTACCTGTCTCTTTTCACATAGGATTTTAGGGGCGAAATCCTTTTTAGGGGTTTATGGTTGTAAGGCCCCTGACCTAGCTTTATGCTTTAGTATACTTTCTTTGGTTAATAATATTCTTAGAATCATAATATTATCATGTGATATTCTTTTTTAACATGTGACAATCTTATATTTCTAGTTTGGTAATGTTCTGATGATGTTTGAGCTTTGTATGCTGGTTTTGAACTAAGTTGCAATTTACCCAAGTTGAAGGGTTATCTTCCAATTTGTAACATGTTGAGTGTGGCCTTAGTGATTTATCATCATGAGTGAGAGAATGATTCTATGGGGAGCCTTGTTGGACCTTGGTTGATGAGGTGACATCATGTGGTGATGCTAGGGTTTTGCTTGGTTGAGTGTTGTGACCTTTGTTTCGACCTTATTGGTGTGCTTTGTGTGTGTTTCTACCAACACACTTTCCTTGAGTGGTTTCTTTCGACCTTGATGGTCTTGAGGTGTTTTTGTTAGAGATGGTTGTCTTCGTGTGAGGTGTTTCAACCATGTGTGTTTGGTGACCTTTTGTTGTGGTTGAGACAAGGTATCTTGGTGTTTGTTTCGACCTCTAGGGTGGAGGTGACCCAAGTGGTGGATAGCCCACCTAGATTTATCACCATGGTTACATGCATGCTTTTAGTGGTTGCATGTTGTTTTCTTTTGTTGACCAGTGTCCTTCTTTGCTCTATTATGTTGACACCTCAACCCTACCTTACTTTCCTCCTCCTTTGACTATATAACATCTCTCTTCTTCAAGCAAGTATCTTTTTCGTCCCTCCTTCTTCCTCCCTCTCTTGTGCTCGTCCTTGGATCTTGGTGGATCAAAGAAGGGCTGATCTTGGAGCTTTGGTGGCCTATCCACCTTGCATGTGGTGTCTTGGAGCTTTGGTGGCCTATCCACCTTGCATGTGGTGTCTTGGAGCTTGATCACCTTCCTTGTGTTGATTCTTGGTGGTTTCTCTTCTTAGTATGTGGTTCTACCTTCATGATCACGTTTTTCCTTTAGAACCCTACCTTCTTTCTTCTCCTTTCTCAAGCACTAAGACCATGTTTTTACATGGTGGCTACCTTGAATATCTTTTCCTAACAAAGGGTTCATAGACTATGTTTTGACATGGTGATACCTGAGTTAGAAGGAGCTCTCTTCTTTCTTCTTTCTTCTTTCTTCTTTCTTCTTGGTTCAGCATAGGGTTTTCACCCTCTTTCTTGGTCTTTCTTTTGAAAATGGTGTTGTTCTCTTTTGAGGTGATCTTGTGGTCGAATTGTTGACCTTGGTTGGAGCTTCATCTTCTTCCTTGGAGCTTGTGATCTTGGGATCTTGGTTCTCTACATAATTCGGTTACATAACTCTCTACCTTCTTCTACTACTTGCACCATAATGTTACTTTCATACTACTGTTTTGACCTCTAAACTTGATGCTAATGTGCTAGATGAGGTTCTCATGACCTAAGATTTAATACTTTGTAGTATTATCATGTGTATTACTCTCTTTCTTAAACCCTAAATTCTTGTATCCAGCTTGTTATGTGATGGTCGAGGTGATTTTGATGCATGCAAAAAAAATCCTTGGTTTCATCACCATGTTTTGGTTCGGCCTTTGTGTTTTCTTGAGGTTGAATCTTGGTCTTCTTTACCGGTTTCTTGATGGTTTATATTGAAGTTTGGATTTCAAGGTTTTGATGTCCTCTTTATATGAAAATTTCCATCTTGTTGATGATGGTTTTCTTTGATGATTATCTTCTATTTTATCTGTGGAATACTTCTATTTTGGTTGTGGTTTATCCATATTTTGAAGATGGTTAATTTCCTTTATGGTAGCATGACCTTGGTGGCCACTACTCCCTTGATTTAGTCTTGGTTGATACACTTTGATCATGGGATGATGGTCGTGATGCTTTTCCTTATTTTGGTTGAAACACATGACCTTTTGTCACGACCGCAACCCTAACCCTAATAGGTTGATGGTTGTAGCACTCAAGGGTTGATACATGTGCTTTGGTGTCACGGTCAAAACCTTAACCCTAGGGTGGTCGAGACACTTATTTTATGGATGGTCGAGACATGTGTTTTGTCTTGGTCAAAATGCTTGTTTTGTGCATGGTTGAGAGACATGATTTACTCTTGGTCGAGACACTTGCCTTGAGAGTGGTCGTAATGCATGATGATGGGTGTTCAATACACTCATATTAATATGTGGTCATAACACATGTGGATCTTTGTAAAGGTTAATACATATGTACATGTAAATGTTGGTTGACACCTAATGTTGTTTGGATAGTTGACTAACCAAGTTAATAATGATGTTCTAATCTTACTATGCTCCAATAAAGTGGAAGTGACATAATTAGGGTTTGGTGATTGATTTATGATATGGAACCCTAATCGGTTATACATGTAACCCTAACCCTAATGTTGGGAAATATGATGTGTTTGCTTGTCCCATTTGACGTGGTTACCACATTGTGATGTTTTCTCTTTCTTGTTTATGAACCCCTAACCTTGTAGGTGAAATTAGTGTCATAGCTTGTGAATGGTATGGTGGTGATCATATGACACATGGGATGGCTATGAGCCTTGATGAGATCATATTGATGTAAAAATGGGTCCTATGACGTGGTGCAAGCTTAATCCCTATTGTGAGGTGATAACCTCTAGTGATGTGATTGAGGGATTGGTATCCCATAGTGATGTGACATTTGTGATAGCCTTGTATGGTTGTGTGACATTGGTGATGGCCTTGTGAATGGCATTGCTATAAGTATCATGTGGTGATGATGATGTGACTAGTTCACACCTTATGTGTTTTATATGTTTTGGAGTTGTACTATTCCCTTATCTTTGTAGAGTTTATTGTGGGTTTATATGTTGTAACTTGATTGATGCTAAAAGGCATTTAATTGGGTCAACTAATCAAGTGGAATTGTAACCATGTAGGTGCCATGTGCCATAGATCCATTCCAGTGTCAATTTTACTATTGGATGGTGAAACGAGTCATTCCTATGGGAAAACTTAGAGTGCATATTTTTTAATATGTCAGGTGAAACTCGAGTATCTCCTTGCATCCATAATTACAGGTTATGTGAGATGGCCATGCGTTAGGTGCTCTCCTTGAGATATGTGATGGGCAGTAGTTTGACTGCATTTGATGCCTTCTTTTAAGAATCACCATGCATGAGCCTATTCTTCTAGCATTGTGACATGTACCAAGGTGGGAAAGGTATTCTTATATGGATGTCCATGTGTGATCTAATCCTTCAGCTTGACTATATGTTGTTATTTTCATTTGACTGATATGTCTATGTGGTTTATCTCTTATACTGGCCAAGAGGTGTAGAGAGTTTGTGGATTCTAGCTCTTTTGTTGACGTTGTATGACACCGATTCTGACTTAGCAGTGGTAGGTGGATTTGAGTTCTACAACTCAAATTCTCAGGGCATAATAAAAGACGTAAAGCAACCATGGTGTTTATTATTAGGATTAAATGTGAATAACATTGGTTGAACCCTTTTCCTTATCTATGTATTGACTTATTGAATTATAATGTGGTAAGAGAAGTCAACTATTATACATGTTCTTCATATTCCTTCTTATAGTTTAATTGTTCTACTGCTCAATTATAACTACCTAGTTTGTTTAATCTACTTTATCTGTTGAATACATATCATTTAGCTGAATCTGCTCAACCTATTAAGTATGTTACCTATTTGTTTTAGTACATGTGCTTTTAATAGATGTTGGAAGAGAGTTATATCTCTCATTGGGATGTTTGGTCTCACCCTATGGGTTTCCACATCTTTTAGGTGGTTGAGCACAAGGATGTAGAGATCGTGTTGTTGAGGCTGAGCAGCAAGAGGAGCAGTATCTTAGTAAAGGTTGAATAAGATACTTGTGTTTTTTAGTAGAGTCCTATGTGTTGTCTCTATACTCTCAGGTCCTTGGGAAATTTTTTGTAGATGTTGTATATCGAGACGATGTTTTGTCTATATGTCTTTGTTGTACAGATATGGCATATATGTATGTGAATAGGTTATCATATGTACATGTTGTGGCCAATGTTCTAGTGAAAAATGTTATGTAATAATCTTTCGACATGTGTTATATATACATATGGCTTTTGTGGACTTAGATATGTAAAGTTCTAGATTTTGTGCTTATGTGCAAACAGTTTTAATTTCCTATGATTTCTAGTAACTTGGGTTTTTAGTAGTAATTCCATATTTTGTTTTGAGAAATCTCTCTCTATGGAACATCGGGACATCACAATATGACTCATGACTATGTTGAACAATGGGAACGTGTCACATACCAAATATTATTAGGGTTCACTCCTAGTAACCAACCAAACCATGATTATAAGAGGTTATTCTGAGTTTTGGTATGAAAACAAATCTCAAAATCCTAGTCTTATTGATAAAATTCAAAGGCAATCACCTTGGGTCATGTTTAGATGTTGTTTAAGGATAAGATCAGAATGATCATAAGAGAGTTTCTCCTATTAAAATCAATTAATTGGTCCTTCCTTCTGGTTTCATTATATTACATCATGAGTATTCCTCAAATTTCATGTTCAGGTAGATATATGTACAATATATTATTTTAGAAATATATAATGGAAGAGACAATATTTCATGCATATCATTCTAAGATTTAATTCTTAAGATTTGAACTATTATATTCAAATCTTCATATTTTTAATATTAGTTAAGAAACATAGTGTAACATCCATGACCTGGGTTTCGGGCTAACCCTATTTGTTTAGTCTAAATAAGTTTCTTAGAACTTTAATATAACCCTCTAAAGTGTTTTTTTATCAGGTGACAAACTTATGTTTCATGTTTGGTCATGTTTGAATAATGTTTGAGCAATGTTCTCATGTTTTGGACCAAAATGCAATTTACCCAAGAAGAGGGGTTATATTGCAATATGTCACATTTTGAATGTGCCTAAAGTGTTTTAGCATCATAAGAGAGAGAATTATGCTATGTGCTGTCTTGTGGAAAGCTTAAAATTCCAAGTGAACTTGTTTGAATAATGTTAGTGCATTGAATAACAATTTTGGTACAAATTGTAATTTACCCAAAATGTAGGGTTGATATGAAAATAACCACCTATAGAGTGTCTTTACTCCCTACTACTATCATATATAGGATATATAAAGAAGTAGAAACCATTTTTGAATCTTTTTTGAGTGATGGTACTCATGGTGATGAAAGACCAAGAAAGGGGTTGAATGTGAAACCCTAACTTGAGTTGTATCGAGTTGTAGAGTCCATATGAGAGTGCCTATCAGCAAAGGAGCCATAGGGGGGAGCCTCATATAGGTTTTTGAACTCTTGTAAAAGGCCACGACAGGAAAATCACCTCAAGGAGGTGAAGTGTATCGGTTTACAACTTCCTTGAAAAAGTTGTATCGGGTTGTGAATAAAGTGGTGATTGAGTTGAGATATCTTATCCAACAAGATAAGTGATGGTCGAAATATCATATTTAGAATATCCTCAGGTGTTGTGCATGTCAAGATAAATATGAATGCATGTAAGGACAAGTGACAATCATGCATGGACACATGGCACCTAGTAGCTTAAAATGATGACACCTCATATACACACTTTTTCATGAACCTCAAGTATATATACCACTCCTTTCACCTATTAGTGGAATTTTTCAAATCTTACCACCCCCTTGTTCTTAGATATCATGAATAGAGTATTGGTATCATGCTTAGTTGAAGGATTATCATTAATAGAGCCCTGGTATCTGCCATAGAAAAATGATATCGCCCATAGCAAAGTGATATCGGCCAAGTGAAGGATGTCGACCACAAGTGAGGGATATCGGCCACAAGTGGTGAGATATCATGCATAGTGATGAGGAGATCAAGTCTTGTACCTTTTATAATCTCATCTTCAACCTTGGGGACGTGAATATTTGGAGCTTGGAGCTTTGAAGTTGCTCTTGAGGTAGGTTATATAACTTGAACTCAATTATGTTATTATTACCATCAATCTTGCCATAGTTGTTGATTTACTTTCAATTCGAATTATCTTGCATAATTGATGAATCCATGAGTTCTATTAGTGACCTAAGACTATTGTTCATGAACTATAACAATAATAACAAGAGTCTAGTGGTTGATGATGACATCATCATGGCTCAACCCGATATTGGGTTGAAGCACCTCTAAACTGATATGGTGAAATGAACATATCACTAAAACGATACAATGAGGATATATACACCTTATAAATGATATGATGATGAATTATACATCTTTTGCACGATATGGTTTCAATCAAACACCATGTTCATGATATGATGTCAAGTATACACCTCATGCACGACATGGAGTCAAGTATATACTCAAACTCGAAATGACAAACCCTAGATGATCAGTAATCTGGTATGGTGATATGAATACACCACTAGCACGATATAGTGATGAATTATACCTCATGAACGATATGAGTGACACATACACACACCTTTTGCATGATATGGGGTCAAGCACACACCTTATACATGATATGGTGTTAAGTATATACCCTAACCCTATATGATGTTGAAACTCAACATGATGTTGTGAAATCCGATATGCATTGGAATCCCACATCCCCATCGGTTTGTACACTTGAGTTAGTTGAGACTAATCTATTGTATAGCCTATCCCTCATCACATTATGAAGGGTAGTATGATACCATGAAGGTTTTAAAGGGATATGAGCATAAGGGTCAAACCAGATATGCAAACCCTAAAGGTTGAGTAACCCGATATGGATGCACGATATGGGGACAAGGATATATCTCATGCATGATATGGTGATGAGGATACACCTCTATACCTGATATGGAAGCATACCTACACCTCTATACCAGATAGGGAAGCATACCTACACCCCTATACCCGATATGGAGGAAGTACCTCAATCTAATACACTTGATTGAGTGACACATGTTGTGAGTTATGTCAAATGATACATTAAGACATAAAGAGTTAATGCATTTTGATAAATATGGACCTATGTATCTTGAGAGAAGGATTGAGCCAACATAATGGAGTATGATTTAATCTACATCCTAGTAAGGATGAAAGAGAAACTTATACTTGTATAATAATCATGTAATGAGTATACATTGATACTCCTAATATGTGTGGAGTATGAATTAGGGTTTTGATTCTTGATGAACGTACTAGAAAATCTAATTGGATTAAAAGGAAAACCCTAACCCTAATGAAGGGAATTGATATGATTTGAAACCCTTTGGTTAATAAAGGGAAACCCTAACCCTAATGAAGGGTGTTGATATGACTTGAAAACCCTAATCGGTAAGAAAGGGAAACCCTAACGCAAATGATGGAAAGGTTGTATTTCTCTTGTTTTTCATGGTGATGATAAGTATTTGATATTGTTGTTATCATGAAATACTAACCATGTTGGTAATCATGAGATAATGATCATACCTAAGTATGAGCTGTGATGTTCATCTAATACATATTAAATGGGTCTTGTGAGCTATGTGAAATACTTGTACAACAAGTATAATGCTTTTATAAGTCTTATGACCTAGAGATGGATGTTGCCTAGTGAGAGGTGACAAGTTGTTTATAATAGTCTCATGATCTAGAGATTGATGTAAGAGATGGAAATGTTCAAAATAAACTAAGGAAATGGGAACCCCGTAACATAACAATAATAAATGGTTATAATGATAATAATGAAATCTTGGTCATACATGCCTTATGGTTATAGACAAATGAGGGCTATAGTGTTTTGAATATGCTAAATTTAGATATGAGAAATACTTGTATCACATAAAGGATGTGAATGGGTATGATGGCTTGATTGAGGCATATTGCCTAATAAATGTGATGTGGTATTCAATGATGAGTTAAAGGGACTGATATCCCATGATGAAAGTGAAAGGGAAACATAAAGGTATTCCAACTACTATAGAATCCTTAGAAATATGTTCGTACTCTCATAGGATTGGTACAATCCAATATCTGGCTGTAATCACACATGATTGGTATAATCCAATACCTGGCTGTACTCTCACAAGATTGGTACAATCCAATACCTGGTTGGAATCACACATGATTGGTATAATCCAATACCTGGTTATACTCTCACAGGATTGGTACAATCCAATACCTGGTCATAATCACACAGGATTGATATAATCCAATACATGGCTATACTCTCATAGGATTGGTACAATCCAATACCTGGTTGTAATCACATAGGATTGGTATAAACCAATACATGGTTGTACTCTCACAGGATTGGTACAATCCAATACCTAGTTGTAATCACACATGATTGGTATAATCCAATACCTTGTTGTACTCTCACAGGATTGGTATAATCCAATACCTGGTTGTACTCTCACAGGATTGGTATAATCCAATACTTGGATGGAACATAATGATGGATATTCACCAGATTGGTAGAAACCAATATCTGGCTAGCAGATTGGCAGAGGCCAACAACTAGAAATGAGAATGATTTATTGATATCATACCATGATAATATTATCACAGGATAAGCTTGAGATGTTGGTATAGTATGATGGGTAAATGATATACATGTTCTTCATATTCCTTATAAAGTGAATAGATGATTTACTGCCCTATCATAGACAGTTACAATGCTTTAAAAGATGAGAAATGTTCTAATCTGCTTATTCACAGTGATTAACCTTGCTTATTAACATAAAAGAACCTCTTCTCAGTTTTATACTATTTACTTGTGATAATAACATTGTTAGCAGAGAGTTATATTTCTCGCTGGGACAATTGTCTCACCCCATGGGATCCATAATTTTTAGGTGGACGTGCACGAGTAGGTAGAAACCGTTCTGTAGAGGAAGGACAACAACAGTAGGGACATCAATAACAGCTCTAGTTGAGTATATTGTCTATCGTGACTTGTAGATAGAAGTCCTATGTATCATCTTTGTACTCTCAAGTCCTTGGATTTAGTACGTGATGCTTTTATGAACAATCTGAGATTTTGGCTTGTATGCCTCAAGGTTTTATGTTGCTTATGTATAGGTTTTGACAAAGCAACTGAAATATGTTATCCTTGAGATGAGATGGTACAATGTATGCACAATATGAACTATGATGTATATAAAGTTTTGGTTCTCTCATTAAGAAACCAGGAAATGGATCTCTTTGCAAAATGGTTTTAAATTTTTAGTGATTTTTTCAACCCACTGCTTATGATTATTCCGCATAAATAGTGACAATTTGGTTGTCGGTTTGGTGGCGGTCATTACAAGTTTTGGTATCAGAGATTAAGGTACGCTGAGTCTATAGAGACAAAGGACTAAGGTGTTAAGTCTGTTCTAGTATCCTCCACTATATCTTATAGTGACTTCTGCTTATGCAGAAGAAGGGATATAGCTTAAAGATGTCTGGAGAACATGAGAAACATGTTGCTGAGAGCAATGTTGCTGAACCAATAGAAGGTGCAAGGGATAAGGCAAGAGAGGAATCAGTGTCTGAGAATCCCCATGTTTATGAAGGTACGGTAAGTATGATACTCTTAGATTCCTATCTTTCTGATTACTCTGATCTAGTAGTCATTTTGAGACAATCTAAAGAGCATAATGAAATAGGAGATGTGGCACAGATATTTCTGTCACATCCTAATTAGTATACAAAGGAATCTAAGTTAATCACAGATCAACTTAAACAAAACAAGATGTTTAGTATAATGTATACCTTGATCTGAGGACCTAGAGGTAATAGTTACCTGATAAGAGGTAACAATGTCAGTGATGAACTAAGGGTTTGAATACCCATATCTAGTAATCATGGTGACGATAATGCTAAAGGATTATGACATGTAATCATCTTTATAATTCCTATGCTGAAGACAAGGTACCTAAGAGAAAACAAGATTGAATGACACATGAATAGTTGAAGGTTCATGATAATCTCTTTCTTTAATAAACAACCTTGGATAATGATGGGGCGATAAAAAGGACTATGTTTCTTTGTGTTCCTTCCTTTCATGGACATGACAATCAAGTAAGTCTTATGACACTTGATGTGCATGGATTAGAAGTAATCTATAGTAGGAAATATTGTAGAATTGTCTTGGGAAAAGTTTATCAAGCTAAGATAACTTCCTAGATCTGTTCAGGAAGCTTATGCAAATAACATCTAGAGATACCTCTGAGATAGTTCTTCTTGATAAATAGCCTCTCCCTATGACAAGAAAATAAACAGCTAACAGGATGGTTGGTTCTAGTCATAAGTAAGTTTAGTGTGTGTCAACAAATTAGATTGGCACAATAAAAGTATGATAAGACTTGTAGTCCCAAATGGATGATATAATGTAACTCTAGCTTTTCCTTGGAGGAGAAATGCTAAACTAAGTGAGGGGTATGGAAAATATTCAATATTAAGAATCTTATTACATAAAAGATATGAGTTGAGAAAGGTGACAAAGCAATGAGGTTTGACACCTAAGTTATACAAAGTATGTATAGTACTTCTCTAATTTAGAAAGTGTTACTTGACATAGGATTGACACTGCAACCATTAATGGAAAAGATAGTTGAATATACGTCCTGTATGACAAATTCTATGATGACCATGTATGGAAAGACTTTGTGCTAGTCAAATTTCTATAGCATCTCCATGACATCAAGATGTTATAAGGAGGCTTGATGATATGATGCATGAATAACAATTGTATCCCTTCATCTGGGATTTTGGGGATGAAATCCTTGTTAGGGGCTTATAACTTGTAACATCCTTGACCTTGATTTAGGTCTAACCTTATTTGTTTATCCTAAATAAGTTTCTTAGAACTTTAATATAATCCTCTAAAATGTTTTGTTATCAGGTGACAAAATTATGTTTCAAGTTTGGTTATGTTTGAGCAATGTTCTCATATTTTGGACCAAAATGCAATTTACCCAAGAAGAGGGGTTATATTGCAATATGTCACATGTTGAATGTGCCTTGAGTGTTTTATCATCATAATAGAGAGAATTATTCTATGTGGTGGTTTGTGGGAAGCCTAAAATTCCAAGTGAACTTGTTTGAATAATGCTAGTGCATTGAATACCAATTTTGGTACAAATTGTAATTTACCCAAAATATAGGATTGATATGCAAATTACCACCTCTAGATTGTCCCTACTCCATCCTAGTATCATCTAGAAGAGAGATAAATAAGGAGACACCATTTTTGAATCGTTTTTTAGTGATGGTACTCATGGTGATGAAAAGACCAAGAAAGGGGTTGAATGTGAAACCCTAACTTGAGTTGTATCGAGTGGTAGAGTCCATATGAGAGTGCCTATCAGCCAAGGAGCCATATGGGGAGTCTCATATCATTTTGTGAACTCTTGTCAAAGGCCATGATGGGCAAAGAACCTCAAGGAGGCGAAGTGTATCAGTTTACAACTTCACAGGTAAACAATATAAAACTGAACATAGGTTCTTTTATATTAATAGTCAAGGTTAATCATTGTGGATAAGTAGATTAGAACATTGTTGGCAGAGAGTTATATCTCTTTCTGGGACAATTGTCTCACCCCATGGGATCCATGATTTTTAGGTGGACGTACATGAGGAGGTAGAGACCGTTCTGCAGAGGAACGACAACAACAACAGGGACAGCAGTAACATCTCAGGTTGAGTGTATTGTCTGTCGTGTCTTGTAGATAGAAGTCCTATGTGTCATCTCTATACTCTCAGGTCCTTGGATTTTGTATGTGATGGTTTTATGAAAATTTTGAGATTTTGGCTTGTATGCCTCGAGGTTTTATGTTGCTTATGTATAGGTTTTAACAAAGCAACTGTTATATGTTATCCTCGAGATGACATGGTACAGTGTATGTACAATATAAACCATGATGTATATAAAGTTTGGGTTCTCTCATTAAGAGTTCTCTAGGTAATGGATCTCTTTGCAAAATGGTTTCAAATTTTTAGTGATTTTGTTAAACCATTGCTTATGATTATTCCGCATAAATAGTGATGATTTGGTTGTCGGCTTGGTGGCGGTCGTTACAAGTTTTATTGTCAGAGCTTAAGGTTCACTGAGTCTACAGAGACATAGGACTAAGGTGTTGAGTCTATTCTAGCATCCTCCAGTATATCTTATAGTGACTTATGCTTATGTAGAAGGGATATAACTTTAAGATGTCTAGAGAACATGAGAAACACGTTGCTGAGAGCAATGTTGCTGCACCAGTAGAAGAAGCAAGGGATCATGTAAGAGAGGAATCAGTTCCTGAGAATCCCCATTTTAATGAAGGCAAGGTAAGTATGATACTCTTAGATTGCTATCTTTTTTATTATTCTGATCAAGTAGTCATTTTGAGACAATCTAAAGAGCATAATGAAATAGGAGATGTGGCACAGATATTTCTACCACATCCTAATTATTATACGAAGGAATCTAAGTGAATCACATATCAACTTAAACAAAACAAGATGTTTAGTATAATGTATACCTTGGTCTGAGGACCTAGAGGCAATAGTTACCTGATAAGAGGTAACAATGTTCAGTGATGAACTAAGGGTTTGAATACCCATATCTAGTAATCATGATGATGATAATGCTAAGGGATGATGACATGTAAAAATCTTTATACATAGGTGCAAACCCTAAGTTAATATTATATAAGAATAACAAAAAGTACAAATAAGACCATATCTCATGAATGCTTACAAAAGGTTTGTGTCTCATGAACCCCCTTCCTTAAGTATTAGTTTGTTTAGCCCAAGCCTACACACCTTGTGTGTGTCTAGTGAGATCATATTAGATCAGGTTCACAAGAAGGTTCCCTTATTGTATTTAAGTTAAGTTAAGAATGCATTCCTAAAGGCATTAATAACGATCTTGTTCAGTATCTTCATCTTCAAGCAAAATGTTCAATTTATATTCCTAAACACAACCAATTATAATGGTTTGTTGAATGCATGGCTATGTGCCGATGCACATACGTGATCTACAGCATGCGATATCTCTCTAGTGGTTGGTGTATGTATGAGATCACATTGTGGGGTGCCATCCATACGATCCAAGGAGGTTTATCCTATTTTTCACTCCATAATTTATTAAGCCGATTGTTATAAGATTTAAGAAAATAATGTTTATAATAATCAACATAAACCTTATCATGTGTAAAGTTTTATGTATTGCAATCAAAGATTTGTTTTTTGTTAGAATAATCAAGTGCAATCATGATGATCTGTGCTTCTGTGATGTTTTATCTGCATTGCACTTTGGGGTAGCTATAAAAGTGAATTGGGGAAGATATAATTCAAGTTAAAGTTAAAGGCATGTGATATTGGGCACACTTTTCATTTAATAGGAAATGAATATAATATTAGAAAACATGAATATAACTATCAAGCAATAATTATATTATATCATATAAAGGACTGCATTTATATAACTCTGGAATTTCTACTTGGTAAAAAGGAATATAACATCAAGGGTGAGGACAACAATAGAAGGGTATAAATATTATAATCAAATTTCTCATTTTATTTTTTCACCATGAAATGCTTGACTTGTACCTAGTCAGGTAGAACTTGTCATAGTTTGCTTACATGCATGACTCATCACCATGCATTAGGGTTTACCTAGTCACCCAAGGACAATTAACGCATCTCAAGTCTTCCATATGGTTAGGTATGAGTCCATTTTAGCACCTCTGCTCTCTCCTACATCTTGGTATAAGGATGGGATATACTATAACATCTATTACATAAGTCGCACATCATATTTCTATAATTTCATAGATCAAACTATTCTTGTAATGTAACTTTGATTGGGGTATCTAATTGTTATCTCAGTACGAGAGTTGAGATCTCACTTTGCCATCCATTAGTTTCCCAATCTCCTTCATAGATTTTCCCTCATATTCTAATCTACTCTAAATTTGGTCCACATTAATCCAATCTGTTGTAATACATTTCCATCATGCCACCCTGACATGGATATTGGGCAAGGCTTATGATGTTCATGGAAGCTATCTATGCAAATTATGGTTTCACTTTTATTTTTAGAAAAAAATTCTTCCCTTTAGGAGTTTGACCTCAGATTAAATTTACACTCATTTGAATCATAATACATCAAAAAACTAGGTGTCACATATTAACAAACACCATAATAGGAAATTCAATAGTTACAACATGAATTTACTTATCTTATACATTCAAGTTTATGACATATACTATCCATTTCCCATGTGGAGCATGATTTCCATCATATATCACCATAGCATCCACTAACAAGGCTAGAATAAAGCATATTCAGCATTGGCTTAGAATTGATCCCATCGTTAAGGATTTGAGATGTAAATTAACCAACGTTTAATTCAAATTTCACTTATGGTAATCAATAGATGCATGTCCAACCTTTTCTCGGTGCAATACTCAATGCATAGCTGGTTAGATATAATTTCAGCCTTCTCCCATAAATTTAAGGCTTATAATATACTAATCTTGGAGCATGCTCCTCATTACATTCTTTAGGAAACATATTTCTAGGGTTACATCATATTAATATGTTTCGATCTTTCTATTCCCTCTTTCTCTTTTATTAAAATGTAAGGTACTTTCATTGTAATTCCATTTATTTGATTCATTTCAACATTATCACACCCTTAGGACAATGTCCCACAATCACTAACTTCTAAATAGGTGTCATTCTTCATGTTTGGTCTTCATATAAAGGAACTACCTCATGTCCATATTCACTTCTTGTTATATCTCACATATACTAACTTGAATGATTTATATTGTCTTTATTTTTCTTTGTTCACTCATTACTCATCTAACATTACGTGCTAATTTAAATCATTGTTTTGGGAGTCTGATGATTAAGTTTATGTTTCATTACTTTGTATAGTTACTAATTTAATTTTGGAGTTATAGATGTAATTTATCCTAATTCGAGTTCAATTCATGTTATTATACATTACTACAATAGTCCATGCAACATTTCTCCTTGTTTCTCATATATACTTATCTCATAATTCTTCATTACGTCACATATTCACCTTTCTTTGATTTCTTACATTAAGTATGCATTCCTTCCTTTCCTTTTGAGTATTCTATATCGTCATCATCCTATTTATCAACTTGTAGAACTTCTTGATGTAAATTCGATATTCATAATCGACATTAAGTATCATGGTTATGTAAGGATTAGGTCAATCATGATCATATTAACCTAGATCATCTACATTATTTATAGAAGCAAGGCACATTTCATATAAAATACTAAAGGATGTTCATAATTAATTGCAAGCTTAAGTACTTTGTGATAGAGAACATCATCATTAGGGTTTTAATTAAACTCTTATAAGTTTATTATAATATCTAGGCATGGTTTTTTATACAAGAATCCAAAAATTCATCACCATGGAATCCACATCAACTAGATGGTTAGGGAATTCGTACTTCAAGAGAAATATGCCTAACAACAAATTCCTTTTAAATTGATATTCATGGACAAAAAATGAGTGGATCATTTTGTCCCATTCAACAAACATATATTTCTTAGTGTGAAAATTCATGTTTTTAACAAGAAAGGCACATATTTATACCATTAATTATCCATAGGATGCAAGGAAGGGAATATGGCATTGGATTACATAACAATTTCTTGCCGAAAATCTTTTATTTTTACCAAACACAGATCTTTTCCATATAAAGGACATAAGAAATCACCATTCAAGTTTGAAGAGTTAAGAATGTGTTTCATATGATTATTTTTCCTTTTCCCCATCTTGTCTTAACACCAATTATGTAGGCGAGAGGTATGCACCCACATAAATCCTTATAGTAATATTCCTATGTAGAGTCTTCATGCATTCCTTTTGTAATTTACTCCTTGTTTGTGGGTCTTTTTTACTATATATTCACACTTGTATTCCAAATTATTTATATTTTTTTATTTCTTTAGAATTTCTTAATCATTTATTTTCCCTATTTATTTTTAGGAATCAAGTCTTAGTCAACTTTTCTCTGACCACTACTAAATTAACAAGCTTTTACCAAATTACCTTTTTGTATTTTGTACAGGTTTAGGTTAACATTCTATGATGTTGAAATTTGAGGATTTCCAATGAAATTAATACATGTATTATTTGTCATTATAATTCCCCTCTTTTTCTAATTTGTTCTTCATTTTCAATCAATACATTGTTTTATGTAAAGTTTCTCTCACTTGTTCATTTCTTACATATTTCTCCTTTGTTCAAGTATTATCATCTATCTCTCCTCATCTGTTCCTATCATTTTCAACTACATTCTCTTAATGGATTCTTTCCAAACCTTATTAATCCCCAAATTTAGGAGTTATCTACTAAACTATACATACTTATTCTTTCCATTTGTTCATGTAAAACATTTCAACATGTTTGAGACAACCCTTTCTATAAATAGCTACAAACACGAAAATAGTGTTCATGCATAATGAAACAAAAACTAATATAACTCATTTAACAATCATAACTATAATCTTCCAAAATACATGATTCTTGTATCGCTTATTGCTATTTCAATATATTGAAATGAGGTTCTAAGAACCATTGTTTCTGTTCATAGTCGATCTTATTGAATATCCCCATTCATTTAGATTGACACATAATTGATTTTGGGTTAGGGACAATATCAAAAGTTAATAGTTGTCATGATTCAAGCCTTTGTCCAATATTACATTATATGTATTTCCATCTTCTCAAAATTCATAAGATGTTGTATTCTTTTTATCATTTTTATTTCATGTATTACCATTCCTTCTCTTATCCTCTCAAAATTTCCTCAAGGATCCTCCAAAATACTTTCCTTGTATAAATGTCTACCTTTATTTACTACTATTCACTTTGATTCCATCCCACTCATATATATCATTACTCCCACAAGTATGTGAAATTGTCTTTGCAACCATGTATTAAACCTAGTTTTACTCTTATTTTTGTATATTCCCATCCTATCTCATTTTTATGTTGTTGGGTATTATTTCTTATATTCTTTCACTTCCGTTGTATTTACCATACTATACACAATTTCCCTTATATCAACATGCAATATAACATTTAGTTAGACTAATATATTCTTAATTACCACATAACCCATTGACATATAGATTCATTATGGTTGTGCATTTTACTTCATTATTATTTTTATTGTCCACATATAGTTGATTCTTATACTATTTTGCATATGGTTGAGTGGTTAAGGCAACGAGATCCAAACCAGCCAAAAATTCTGAAACTAAGCTCCTTCATTAGTCACATACTTGACCAGGGTACTTGAGTACATATTGATTAACATTTCCCTTGTTATATTATTTTATGTTAGCTTTCATGGCTCAATTCTTTGTTACTCAAGTTACCTATTGGATTTTCTAGAAGAGGATGACAATCATATATTCATGATCATGTCTGGTACATCTGGCTATGTCAGAACATTCATGTTTTTTAGCAGTGCATCAAATCTAATCATCACCAAATTGTGTATATCTTAAAGGAAGTAGAACACTCATTGCAAGCCTGGAATGAGGAGGCAAATTCTATGGATATTGATGGTAACCTAAAATGGAACAAACTAGTACCTAGCAGCATCAAGTTAACACTAATGTGGAATGGGAAAATGTAATAAATGAGAACTTAGAATCCTACCCTATCCCATGATTAGAAAGCTAGTGAAGTTTGTTATTTAGATGTGACCAAACATGGATTCAAAGGTAGACTATACATAATAATTTAATGATGTGGCAACATGTAAATAAAACAATGAGACGTATTACATATATTTCTTTACAAACATAATGGCTGAATAAAAATAAATATTTTTCTTTGGAATAACATTTAGTAATTTCATGCCCATAAATATTAAAATTGTCATATAATTTTAATAAATAAGTAATTAATGGACATAATGTATAAAATGAGTAAAGTGTAGAATTCAGTGCATAATCATATATATAACTCTTTTTGTAATAGTGTGACATTAATAGGACTTGATTAAGTAGGTTTTGATATAATGTTTTGATAAATATAATGACAATGGGTCAAAATGCCTAATGGTGCCAAAACAATGAAATCTCAAAATTAAAATATAATGGTAAAAACGTTTTATTGGGTGCCAATTAGCTTGGTTTCCAAAGTTTCACATTATTTTCATAATAATAACTACCTTAATTCTATTTATAAAAGAAAATAGGATAAGAGACAAAAGTATTAAAAAAATTAAAAAAGTCACAAAAAGAGAAAACAAACTTTAAATTCTAAATGCACATACCAAGTTTAACCTATATGTAAATTTTTATCTAATTTGGGAAATCATATATACTATAGTGTAATTTAGGAGAGAGAATGTACTTTTAAACAAAATAGTAAACAACATGTTAAATAACATCAAATGAGAAAATTAATTATAGAATAGTGTTCCTCATGTTTAGGTGTAACAAACTCAATTTTCAATGTTTTATAATTTCGTATATATGACTTTGAGATTTTTGTGCATCCAATTGATCTCGAAATTTTCTATGAAGTTTATAATCATTTATTAGATCTATGATTAAGATTTTAGAAATTTTGGAGTTCGTTTGAAATATTAGAAAATCTATATGTGCCAATAATAATATTTTTTGAGATATTTTAGTTAGATGACTAAACAAATTCATTTTTCAATGAAAGTTAGTGTGGAAGAGTTGCTACGTTGGTATTGAAGTGTGATATAAAATTTCAAACCAATCAGAGATTGTTTAATGGATCAAAAAAACTTATACAAGAACTATAGTTGAACTAAATTAATGGTTCAAATCATTTACATTATTTTGTTGTTATAGTAAAACTTTCATATAATGGGATTCCTTTTTCCAAATAGAATGAAGTTTTAAATGGATACTATTGATTACCATTGTGATTTTTAATAAATTTTGGAAAAAATATAGATTCACAATTTTGGAGATATGGTTTATAAATAGTGTTTGAAATCATTATGAATGGATGATGTGATTTGAAATATGTTTTAAAATGTTCACGAAAAAATAAAGACTTAGTGAAGCATTATGTTATTTTATTTAAGGATAAGTTCAAATTTGGTAGACAAGAATTCATTTTGGAAATCAGAGTGATGTTTTGATAGTTTGGTGAATATTAATGACAATTATGTCTTTTTACATATATTTGTTAGGAGAACTATGTAGACCTCCAATTTTCCATTTCCCCCTCTTTATTAAATAGAGAGAGACATAGAAGTTTTACATAATAAAAAAGATATGGTTAACATTTCATAATGTTGGAAGTTATGGGTTTTCAAGATTACAATATTTCATTAAAAATGTATTGGGGAGTATAATGTTGTTTTAAAGGCATAAATTTAATTTAGTAGTAGGTTGGTGGTAGACACAATGTACAAAGATGATATGAAATATTAATTACACCAAGGAATTATGTTAGGAGATATAAGACATTTATGGCGGTGGAGAAGTTTCACTTTTTAAAAGATATATACATTTTTATGTAAAGAATTAATTACATTGTGGAACATATACCTTGACCAAGAAGTTGTTTGAATGGTCCAACCAAGTAAAGATGAGTTTATTTAACACAATGTGAAATTAAATTATAAAGGAAGTTGGACCACAACTTTTCTCCTCTACTTATATAAATACACCCTACTGACTATGTCCATGCACACAACGCACAACTTGGATTTTGTCCCAAGATTTTGACGGCAACATGTTGTTGCAGCAAGATGGACTCTTCCTCTTCCTCTTGATCTCTGAATTAACACTCAAGTCAAGGTATGTTTGCATCCCCTATTATTCCTTTTTGAGCAATAACTTATTTTTATCTTTCTCTTGGTCCTATGGATAATAGCCTACACAATATCTCTTTTTCTTTTGAGAATATATTTCATTAAAATACCTTATTTGTTTCTGATCATCATAATTTGATGGACATTCTTTTGACTGCGTCTTATACTTTTATTCTTGATGAATCCCTGAATTTACCCACTTAGGGGTGGATGTTTATATTGCACATTTATGTGATGAGAATTTTATATGGATCCTTTGATCCCACATTATATTTGTTGGATGTTCTCATCCCTCATACTTTGATTTATTATTTCTTACTCTTTTGTTATGCATCATGTGGTGACTACTAATATAGTGTTACATGTGTTATTATGTGGATGTATAATTCCCACAACTAAAAATGCAGAGGTGATAATTCATGTAAGAGATATTATTTGAGCATATGTGTATCCTATCTTTCTCGGAGCAAATGTATATAAGTCTATTCTCACCCCATATTTAGAGTAGGTGTAGATAAGTTCCTGCTCACTCCATATCTATGGTAGATGTGTTATTTCCTACCAACATGTTTATATTGTTCTAGTATGGTCACAGGTGAAACACATGAATGCCTTGCTCCTATTAATCACTTCATTAAATTTTTAATTCTTTTATGCCCGATTGGGTTCTATGAGAATCCATGTTCATTTTGATGTCCTTAATTTCATTATATTGTTCAATTCCATATTAGTATGCACATACCAGGTTTTGTTGATGTTATCTATTTTTCTCCTCTTGCTGGGGTATGCTTCCAACCCCAGGCGTAGGATATGGAGGACATCGCATGCTGACATGGACCTAGTTTAAGGAGTTGATGCTTGTAGACAAACTTGATTTGGTTTAGATTTCCCTCTATTAGATCTTTATGATTTAATATCCATGTAAACCACATATGGGAGATGATGATGTATTTTTGTAAAATTGATTATAGCCATGAAACTTTTATTCTGCTGCTTTACTTTGGTCTTTTGTATACCATTATTTGAAATTTGAAAATTTTACACCTATTCCATCACAACTTTTGAGTGTGTTTGGATTGGATGTTTTATTCTTCAAATTTTATTAGGGAGTACACTCCCTCTGGGTCCCACTCCTTACAACATGGTATCAAATTCCATGGTAGTCAAAATATGAGTATTTCAATTTTGTCTCCATGATTAGTACCCTTGCCTTAGATAGTTGCCCTATAGGTGAGATGTTTACCCTATAATTGAACTATAATATTTCCTGAGATTATGAAAGGATGATTTAGGATCATAGGAAGTACATATAAGAATCATGATGAGAAAACCCTTATGTGAAGAGGCTCTAGTTGCACAAACCCTATGATGTAGGTTAGTTGTGACATGTATCTTTGGATATAATAGGTTTTGAATTGATGATGAAGTTAGGTTGTGAGGACAATGAAGTAGTAGGATAAGGAGATCCTAAATGGAAATTGTGACTTGGTTTCTCACTTTGATTTTGGTCCCCACCTTCAATTTTTTATTGCAAAGTTTTGTTATCAAACTATTTTCTTTATAAGACTGTATGTACAAAAAAAGTTTTTTGGATTTTATCGAAGTTTTTCTTAAACTAAGTCACAATGAAGAAATAGGTAAAGTTTAAGTGGAAAAACCCTAGGATTAGTTGATATAGATATCCTAATCCCTACTTTGAGGATGAAAGTAATGTAGCGCCTGAGTTTTGGGAGAACTATTCTTTGAATCTATAGTGTTGTTTGACTTATTAGGTAAAACCTTTTAAAGGGGTGGAGTATAGGTGATTGATTATGTTGGGATGATTAGATTTCAAGGACAAAATCATTTAAAGGGATGGAGTGTTGTAATGAACCAAAACTTAAAATCCTACCCTATCCCATGATTAGAAAGCTAGTAAAGTTTGTTATTTAGATGTGTCCAAACAAGGATTAAAACATAGAATATACATAATAATTTAATGATGCAGCAACATGTAAATAAAATCATGAGATGTATAACATATATTTTGTTTACTAACATAATGGCTGAATAAAAATAAATAATTTGCTTTGGAGTAACATTTGGTAATGTCATGTCCATCAATATTAAAATTTTCATATGATTTAAATAAATAAGAAATTAATGGACATAATGTATAAAATGAGTGAAGTGTAGAATTTCATGATATCATATATATAACTCTTTTTGTAATAATGTGACATTAATAGGGCTTAATTCAGTAAGTGTTGATATAATGTTTTGATAAATATAATGATAATGTGTCAAAATGCCTAACGATGCCAAAATGCATAAAAGTAAATCTTAAAATTAAAATATAATGGTAAAAACGTTTTCAGATGTCCCAATTATCTTGGTTGCCAAAGTTTCACATTATTTGCATAATAATAACTATCTTAATTCTATTTAGAAAATAAAATAGGATAAGAGCCAAAAGTATTAAATAAATTACTAAATGTCACAAAAAGAGAAAATAAACTTTCAATTTGAAATCCACGTACCAAGTTTAGCCAATATGTACATTTTCATCTAATTTGGCCAATCTTAAATAATGTAATTAGGAGAGAGAATGTATCTTTAAACCCAAAATATTAAATAACACCAAAAGGGAAAATTAATTATAGAATCATGATCCTCATGTTTAGTTGTGACAAACTCAATTTTCATGTTTTATAATTTCATATATATGGCTTTGAGATTTTGGTGCATCCAAATGATCCCAGAATTTTCCATGAAGCTTATAATCATTTATTAGATATATGGTTAAGATTTTAGAAGTTTTGGAGATCGTTAGAATGATTATAAAATATATATGTACCCAAATAATAGTTTTTGGAGATATTTTAGTTAGATGGCTAAACGAATTTATTTTCCAATGAAAATTAGTGGAAGAGTTTCTATACTGCTATTGAAGTGTGATATAAAATTTTAGACCAATCAAAGATTGTTTGATGGATCTAAAAAATTATACAAGAATTATAGTCGAACTAAATTTAATGGCTTAAATCATTTACATTATTATGGAGATACACTAAAACTTTTATATAAGGGGATTACTTTGTCCAAATAAGGTAAAACATTAAATGGAGACTTTTTGTTACAACTGTGATTTTTGAGAAATTTTGGAGAAATTATAGATTCACGGTTTTGGAGATATAGTTTATAAATAGTGTTTGAAATGATGATTAATGGATGGTGTGATTTGAAATATGTTTTAAAATGTTCATGGGAAAATAAATTCTTAGTGAAGCATTGTGTTATTTTATTTAAGGATAACTACAACTTTAGTAGACAACAATTTATTTTGGAAATCAGAGTGATGCTTTGATGGTTTGGTGAATATTAATGACAATTATGAATTTTCACATATAGGAGAATTATGTAAACCTCCAAATTTTTCTGTTTTTCTCTCTTTATTAAATAGAGAGAGACATAGAAGTTTTACAAAATAAATAAGATCTTGTTAACATTTCATAATGTTGGAAGTTTTGGGTTTTCAAGGTTACAATATTTTGAAAAAGAAAGTATGGAGGTGTATAATGTTGTTTTCAAGGCGTCAATTTAATTTAGCAGTAGGTTGGTGGTAGAGATAATGTACAAAGATGGTATGGAATATTAACTACACCAAAGAATTATATTAGAATATATAAGACTTTTATTGCGGTGGAGAAATTGCATTTTCAAAAATGTATATACATTTTTATGTAATGAACTAATTACATTGTTGATCATATTCCTTGACCAAAAAGTTGTTTGAATGGTCAAACCAAGTAAATATGAGTTTATTTTAACACAATGTGAAATTAAATTATAAAGAAAGTTGGACAATAAATTTTCTCAGCTACTTATATAAGCACACCCTGTTGACTATGTCCATGCATATTGCATACAATGAACAACTTGGATTGCTTCCTCAACCCCTCTCTTATGATTTTGTCCCAAAATTGTGACGGCAACATGATGTTGCAGCAAGATGGCCTCTTCCTCTTAATCTCTGACTTAACACTCAAGTCAAGGGATGTTTGCATCCCCTATTATTCCGTTTTTAGCAATGACCTATTTTTATCTTTCTCTTAGTCATATGGACAATTTATGAATCCATATTCATCATGATTTTCAGTCGCCTTTTTGGGACCAATTCGATTCAATATTTTTGATTTCATCTCTTAAATCTCACAAAATGCAAGATTCCTCAACTGACTTAATTATCAAGATTATTAACTAGATTTATATTGAGTTTGTGTAGGTCTTGATGAGGTTCAACCATCATATGGAATTCACTCAAGATCCTCTCAATATTTGTCTTGACCAATCGGTATTGACCAAACAGTTTTGCCTATTTGGTCTTGGTCAATAGTTCTGTACCAAACAATTTGCCCTTGCGGTCTGCCCATTCGGTTTTGACCTCTCGGTCTTATCCATTCACTCACACGGTCATCCACCTACCACCTGCCCAAACGGTCCCCAAAACCATTTGGACGACAAAGACCGTTTGAATGAAGATCGTTTGGGGCCAAGACCGTTCGGTCTCAAGACCGATTGGAACCCATCGGTCTTCAAGACCATTTGCATCTCCAAACCATCTGGACACTGAAGACTGTTTGGGAGTCGACGATCCTCAAGACCGTTTGGCGGCGCACGACCGCGAGACCATTTGCAGGAGAAGAATGCTAGAGACCCAAACCGTTTGGGGCGTAAAACCAATCAGTCTCCAAGATCATTTGGATGTAGCAAACTGATAGAAGCCAAGCCCGTTTGGATGTCAGCAAGATCGTGCAAGCCTAATCGATCTCCAAGACCATTTGGAGTCAAGGCTGATCGGATCCCATCGGTCCTCAATACCATTTGACACTTAGGTGAAGACTGATTAAGAGAAAGATCATTTGCTAAAGACCGTTTGGAGGCCGTCATTCCTCAAGACCGTTTGGACAAAGACACAAGACCTTTTGGCCATCAAACGGTCTCTAAGACCATTTGGATGAAGGCCGGTTGGAGGCACCTTACTCCAAACTATTTGGAAGGAGTTCACAGCAAAAACGTGAGGACCCGACCTGAGCCTATAAATAGAACTGCAAGGGTCCTCATTTGTGGATTGATTCCAGGATGCCGAGAGGCTTCTTGAGCAAAGGATCAGTCTCCCTTCTACATCGCCACCACTCCACCATCTTCACACCATTATCAAGCCACCCACACCTCCACTTTCCATGAGCAAGGAGGCTGAGAAGAGAAAGAAGGTGGAGAAGAAGGTTTGCCCAGCCTGCCTTGGTGGTTCTTCCTCCTCATCTAGATCTACCCTGACGCAACGTAGAAGACCACATCATCATCACCGAGCTGTGACTACCTTCTGCATTATGCTCACAGTGGAATCTTCCTTCTCTCTTATTCTCCTTGTTTCTCGCACCATGAGCAAGTAGTTCCTTTTCATTGGGGTGCGGGGACTAGCCTCGCTGCCCATGCTTTCATGTCTTTACATTTAACATTCTAAGGCAATGTATATAACTTTTCATTTCGTTGTTAATTGATAATGTTTGTAGTTTGATTACCTGCTTGCTTTCATCTTGTTCTTCCCTATGTTGTGAGAATGTTTATATGTAGAGTAGAATGTTGATTAATGAAGTAGACTCCCAAACTAGATATATAATGGGATTCCTTGGAGTCATAAGTGTGTGATCCGTGAGGGGATGAGCCATCTAGCCCACAGTGATGCTTCTATGTGCCTACCTGCAAGGGGGGCCCACAACTTCAATTGGATATTGTATATTCTTTGTTTATCGTCGATGTTTGTTTGCAGACCAATCACCTACCTACTTGTTGGTTAGCATGGCTGACTCCTTGATGAAACTTCTGATAGGGTTCCTTGAGGTCATAAGTGTGTGATCCATGAGGGGACGAGCCATCTAGCCCACGGTGACGCTTCTGTGTGCCTACCCGCAACTGGGGGCCTCAGCCTCAGTTGGATGTTGTATCTTCATAGTAGTAAGTGAGTGATCCAGAGGGTGACGAGAAATCGGATGCCTAAGGTGATGCTTACGTGAGCCTATCCTCGTCGGGGGTTCACAACAACTCCATTTGGATAGTTAGATTATTGCCTGGATGTTATGTGTTTGGATGTGTTTGCATGTGCAGTGGTGGTGAAACCTGGTACCATCCCAACAATTCCATATCATTAATCTAGAACAAACTTTAATTCTGCTCTTTTACTTTCTTGCATTAGTTTAATCAACCACAAACCAAGCAATCATTCTAAATATTAGTCTTACTTGAGCTAGATTCGAATGACAAAGATTCTTAAAAACGTTGTCCTTTGGGATTCGATCCTTAACTATAAAGTGATAAGACCCGTCCGCTTGCGGGTGGTATTATTACATGAGGTTTTGGAAAATGTTTAGGGATTTCAACCCTGAGTGAGTTTGTTAGTGCGATAATATTCCACGTCAAATTCTGGCACCGTTGCCGGGGACAACAGAATCAGTTAGTCAAATATAGTTCTTTTGAGGCTAATTTAGGTTTTTGTTTTTCTTTTGATACAATCGATCATCTACTTGAATTCCACTCCACTTCATCAATCTTACTTCAGATCTATTCATTTCATGTACCCCCAAGACTGGTGTATGCACCGTTTGAACAATCCCGGATTCACCGCCAGCTTTGATCCAGAGACAGATAGAACCTTTCATTGTCAAAATAGAGAGAACTAAGCAAGAATGGCTCAAGAAGAGGAAATAGCCCGAAGGGTGGCTCAAGCCATCAATGCACAGAGAAAAAGATTCATGCAAGAATCTAGGGCTGCAGTTCAAGAAGAAATCCTAGCAGTGCAAGCAGAAGAACTACAAAAGGATCTTAGGGAGTTCTCAATCCCTAAAGCTGCTGATGTTCATCACCCAGTTCAACCTCCTCCCATCCATGCTCCCAATTTCGAGATAAGGGCACATTGGATTACCTTGCTTCAAAACAACCATTTCTATGGTAAACAAGGTGAAGATAGTCAAGAACACCTTTTGAGGTTTATTGATCTATGTGCCATGACAAAGAAAAATGGAGTGTCTGACGATGCAATTAGACTCTATCTTTTCAAGTATTCACTTGCTGATAGAGCTATGAGTTGGTACAATTCCTTACAATGTGAGCCCATCACTACATGGGAACAACTGCAAAATGTTTTTTTGGAAAAAATTTACCCTCCTTCTCTCACCTATGAAATTAGGGGTCGAATAACAATGTTCACTCAAGCCCCTGGAGAAACCTTTGTTGAAGCATGTGAAAGATATAAAGAGCTTCTACGCAAGTGTCCACACCATGTTATTCCCAAGAATCAACTCATCGAGATCTTCTATAGAGGTGTGGATGACGATATCAAGATATTTTTAGATTCCTCATCTGGAGGGAACTTCATGTGTCAAAGTTATGACAGCGCATGGTGAGTTGTTACCCTTGGAGTTGAAAATCAAGCTAATTGGGGAAGATCTGTAGGTAAATGAGTGTTGAAAGTAGCTATGTCTGAAGTTATTTCTGAATACAAATCTATCACTAAAACCCTCAAACTCTTAGTTGCCAAGCAAGATCATATCGAATCATCCCTTGTTGCATTTGGAAGAGGACGTTCACCCCCTCAACAACAAGAATAGATCAAGTCTTCTTCACTGTTCTGTGAAGCAAGTAAAAGTACTGATCATTCCACTTTAGCATGCAATGTTCTCTATGATGTTGTTCTATGCAACACATGCAGACATGGAGATAATTTTCAAATGGAAAATCTTAATGCCTTCAACACCATTCCTGGTCATGGATACTATAATCTAAATCAGAATAGAAACCATCCGGGTTTTCAATATTGAAACCCTTCAGGAGCATAAAACTTGCGACAACTTGGTTCGACTAATCAGCAAAGAAGCCCACCAAGATTTCAGTATAACCAACAACAAAACTTTGGAAATCAAGGGAACTTTAGGGGAAACTTTCAGAACAGGAACTACAACCAGTACCAGAACAACTCTCAGTTCCAAAATCTTAACCAAGTTCCTTATCAACAACAAGGACAACAAGTCAGTCCCATCTCTCCTAATGACAAGCTAACAACCATTGAAAAGATGTTTCAAACACAACAAACTATGATAGCTAATAAGCAATTCAAATAGAAGGCTATGGAATCTCAACTAGCTTAACTTACAGCTAGCATAAAGCCACCTGTTGGAGCCTTTGCTGGCCAACCAGAAAACAATCCTAAGCATCCCGAACAATTAAAAGCTATCACCACCAGGTCTGGAAAAGACTATTCTGATTCTCCTGTCAAGCCACCTATGGTTGTTCCAGATGAAGATGAACTTGTGATCGTCCAAGACTCAACAACACCCGAGTCTCAATCGTAAGAACCAGTGATTGCTGATAAGACAGCTGAGCAAAGATCTAAAGAAACTAAAACACTAGAGTCGGAGGTACCAGTATACAAGCCTCGTCCACCTTTCCCAACTCGTTTGAAGCAACCAATCTCGACACTCATTTCAATAAATTCAAGGAAGCTATGAAAAAGTTACATGTGGATATACCTTTCCTAGGTGTGATGGCTGAAATACCAGCTTGGACAAAATATCTAAAATCACTTCTGACAAGGAAATACATAACTAAAGAGCACGAGACAGTCAAGTTAGCGATGACTACTTCAGATATCATCCTGAGTAAGATGCCCAAGAAGCAAAAAGATCCATGATCTTTTGGGATTTCTTGCCATATCAGTGATTCTTCCTGTAAGAAAGGATTGTACGATCTTGGTGCTAGCATTTCCATCATGCCACTTAGCCTTTGCAAGAGGCTAGGGTGTGATTAACTTCTCCCGACTGGCATGACCATACAACTTGCAGATAACACTGTGACTCTACCTTTAGGAATCATCGAGGATGTCCCTATCAAGGCAGGAAAAGATTCCTATGTTCCATGTGACTTTTTCATCATGGACATAAAGGAAGACACTAGATACCCTCTCATCTTTGGACAACCTTTCCTCACCACTACAAGAGCTCTGATCGACGTTGAAGTAGGAACCTTGCTGCTCAGATTAGGTAAAGAAACTCTCGAATTCAAGGTTTTTGAAAGCATGCAAAGGTCAAGCATGCAAGAGGAAGTCTACTTGATTTAGTGCGTAGAGCAGATGTCACTCCTAATACAGGAGGATTATGAACAAGAAGATCCTTTAGGGATGACCCTCACGAATCCAAATGAAGAAAGTTCAGATGACCAACAAGTGAAAAGTTGTGTTTTCCACCTCGATACTACTGAAGAAGATCTTAAAGCCAAGATTGAGGAACTAAAAGCAGTGGATGTTACTAAAGAAGCATGTGAAAATCCACAAGCTCCTGAAATGAAGTCCCTACCAGAAGGATTGAAATATGTGTTTCTAGATGAACTCAAGATCTGCCCAGTCATCATAAATTCAGATCTAACGGGAGAACAAGAAGACAAACTTTTGAAGGAAAGAAGAAACACAATCGGCTACAAGATGAGCGACCTCACTGGGGTTAGTCAAGCGATGTGCATGCATAAAATCCCCATGATGGAAGATCACAAGCCAACTATTGAACATCAATGCAAATTGAATCCAAATATGAAGGAAGTAGTTTGTCTTGATGTCATTAAACTGCTCACTACTGGGATAATCTATCTAATATCAGATTCACCATGGGTGAGTCCCGTGCATGTGGTCCTGAAGAAAGGTGAAACTACTGTGATACGAAATGAAAATGATGAACTCATCCCCACTCGAATGATTACAGGGTGGAGGATGTGCATTGATTACAGAAAGTTAAACAAGGCAACTCAAAAGGATCATTTCCCAATGCCTTTTCTTGAGTAAGTATTAGAACGGTTGGCTCATCAAGAATATTTCTGTTATCTCGATGGTTACTCTGGATTCTATCAAACACCCATACATCTAGATGACCAAGAGAAAACTACTTTCACTTGCCCATTCGGAACATACACATTTAGAAGAATTTCGTTCGGCCTCTATAATGCACCTACAACCTTCCAGTGTTGCATGGCTGCCATATTCGCTGGTCTCACTGAAGCAATTATGGAAGTTTTTATGGATGATTTTTCTGTATACATAGATTCATTCGACTCATGCCTAAAACACCTCTCCCTTGTCCTCAAATAGTGTGAAGAAGCACATCTTGTGTTAAACTAGGAGAAGTGTCACTTTATGGTAAAGGAAGGCATTGTCCTCGGCCATAGGGTCAGTAATCGAGGAATTGAAGTAGACAAGGCCAAGATCGAAGTAATTGCCAAGCTCTCTATCCCAATCAATGTAAGGGAGGTTCGCGCATTCCTAGGTCATGTGGGATTTTACTGAAAATTTATAAAGGATTTCTCAAAGATAACCAAGCCGATGACAAATTTTCTACTAAAGGATGTTGAATTCAATTTTGACGAAGAATGCGCTAAAAGTTTCAACCATCTAAATCATGATCTTACAAAAACACCCATCATTAGAGCCCTTGATTGCGATCACCCTTTTGAAATTATGTATGATGCTAGTGATTATAATGTGGGTGTTGTCTTGGGACAATGTATAGAAAAGAAACATTATGTGATCTACTATGCATTAAAAACCCTTGATGAAGCTCAGAGGAATTATGCAACTACCAAGAAAAAATTTCTCGCGGTCGTGTATGCCTTTGACAAGTTCAGATCCTACCTCATTGGTTCAAAATCCATTGTATACACGGATCATGCCGCTATCTGTTACCTCCTGGAAAAGAAAGATGCTAAACCTAGGTTAATTAGATGGATTCTCCTCTTATAAGAGTTTGATCTGGAGATAACAGACAAGAAAGGTATAGAGAATGTTGTGGCAGACCACCTCAGTTGTATCCATGCCCTGGAAACTGAAAAGATCCCCATCAACGATTTTCTTCCAAATGACCAACTTATGAAAGTTTCAAGGGCTATCCCTTGGTACGCGGACTATGTAAACTACATGGTTGCGGGTGTTATCCACCCCGAATGCACCGAAAGTGCACTGAAGAAATTCTTGCATGATGTAAAACAATATCACTGGGACGAGCCGTATCTCTTCAAACTCTGCGTTGATAGTCTATACATACGTTGTATCATTGAGGAAGAAGCTCATCTTATCTTAGAACAATGTCACTCGGGCCCAGTTGGAGGCCACATGAGTTCCAAGAAAATTGTTTTAAAGGTTTTGTAATGTGGATTCTTTTGGCCAACCATATCCAAAGATTCCTGTGACTTTGTTCTATCATGTGACAAATGTCAAAGAACAGGTAACATAACATAGAGAGATGAGATGCCATTAAACTTGTGGCAAGAAGTCGAGATATTTGATGTTTGGGGTGTGGATTACATGGGTCCATTCCCATCTTCTCATGGATTTTCCTACATCCTAGTGGTGGTGGATTACGTCTCAAAATGGGTTGAAGCCATACCTACCGTCACTAGTCATTCCAAACTTGTCATAAAAATGTTCAAAGATATCATTTTCCCCCGATTCAGAGTCCCACACACCGTGATTTCCGACGGAGGTTCTCATTTCCGGGAAAGAAGCTTTGAAGCATTGCTGAGGAAATATGGTGTAACTCACAAGGTACCCACACCCTACCATCCACAAACCAATGGACATGTAGAGGTTTCTAACCGTCAACTCAAGGCTTTTCTGGAAAAGGTTGTAGGCCGCAATTGAAAAGATTGGTCAGTAAAAATCAATGACACCTTGTGGGCCTACTGAACTGCTTTTAAAACTCCCCTTGGGACTACACCTTTTTGACTAATCTATGGATAGTCATGCCACCTACCGGTAGAACTGGAACACTAGGCATGGTGGGCAATAAAACAACTGAATTTTGATATGAAAGAAGCAGGCCAAGCTAGGATTCTGTAACTCTAGGAGCTGGAAGAACTCCGAATGACAGCTTATGAGAATGCTAGAATCTATATAGAGCGCACAAAGTTGTGGCACGATGGCCATCTCAAGAGGAAGGACATTCAAGTGGGAGACCAGGTCCTGTTGATCAACTCAAAACTGAGGTTATTCCTAGGGAAAATCTGTTCTCGTTGGACTGGACCATACATTGTTAAGAGCATCCATTTGCATGGTGCTTTCATTTTATGGAGTGAAAAAATAGGAGATATTATGGCTAATGGCCAATGATTAAAAAGATATTTCACCTCAGCCGACACAGGAATCAATGCATCACTGGATCTCTCCAAACTAGATTGCATCCACCATAAAAGCTGAAGGAATAAAGTCGACCCATCGACATAAAACCAAGGCGCTTGTCGGGAGGCAACCCGATAAATAAATTTGTATTTAGTTTCAATTTTGATATAGAAATTTTTCTTAAATTAGTTTTTACTTTTTAGATAAATTTGCACCAAATAAAAATCGTGTCGCGAGATGCTATCTTGAGTTTTGATTGGTCTTTATTTCTAAGATTTTCAGATGGAGGATGCACGCTGATTGGAACACAACCACATTTAGTAGTCCAAACGGCATGAACTTTCCCCTCCATCTCGGATTTAGAGTTTGCTCGGAATGAGAAAATTTCTAAGTTTGGGGTGGAGGGTGGGTGGTACGTATCTTACTTTCCACCTTCACCCATCTAATTCAGACTTAAGATTTCATCATTGTGTTTTTTACCAAAATTTTTAAATTCTTCAAAAAAATTAAAAATTTTCAAAAGAAATTGAACAGATACTTGATGAAGTTTTGACACTTTTCATTCGATCTCTATGCATTTCAAATCATTACACCCTCCTTATTCGAAGAAGATCCACAAAAGGACCTTCTTTAGAAAACTAGCCTTTTGATTGAAATCATCTTGTGAAGCTTATGAATCCTAACATCATGATCTTTATGCAAAAATGGCAAGTGTTTGTCAAACATATAGGGATCAAACACATCTTGCTTCCTAACTGACTAGTGGAACAATAACATGGAATCCCCACCAGATCCTCATCAAGTCATTATCTGAGCAGAGTATGATAAAGAGAACAACTCGATGCACAAAATTGTAAATCAAGTTGCATTCTGATATGAACTCTCTTCTACACTTCTTCTACCATCTTTGTACCCCTCCATCCATAAAAAAGAAACAAAAATTAGCCAAAATAGTGCCAAACCCTAAGTTTGGGGTGGCACGCCACTCCCCTCTATATCCACTTCTTCCATACCCCTCGCAAATTAATAGGGGCGTACCACCAAGAAAAGATGCCAAAGCGCACACACAAAATGCAATCTCGAGTCGAATAGATGAGAAATTTTCACAAAAAAATGCAAAAAATGAAATTGCAAATAATATAATAAAAATCTCGAGTTGAATAGAGGAGAGATTCCTCAACTGACTCAATTATCAAGATTTTTAACTAGATTTATATTGATTTTGTGCAGGTCTTGATGAGGTTCAACCATCATATGGAATTCACTCAAGATCCTCTCAACCTTAGTCTTGACCAATCGATATTGACCAAACGGTTTTGCCTATTCGGTCTTAATCAATCGTTCTGTACCAAACAATTTTCCCTTGTGGTCTACCCATTCGGTTTTGACCTCTCAGCCTTATCCATTCACTCACACGGTCCCCAAAACCATTTGGACGATGAAGATCGTTTGAACGAAGATCATTTGGGGCCAAGACCGTTCGGTCTCAAGACCGATTGGAACCCATCGGTCTTCAAGACCATTTGCATCTCCAAGCCATCAGGACGCTGAAGACCATTTGGGAGCCGACGATCCTCAAGACCATTTGATGGCGCATGACCGCAAGACCATTTGGAGGAGAAGAACGCCAGAGACCCAGACCGTTTGGGATGCAAAACCAATCGGTCTCCAAGACCGTTTGGATGTATCTGTTGGTATGTATGCCCATAGAGCAAGTCATATGATGATTGTAATGGGATACTTTGTAAATGATTTGAATAATAATAAAGGAAATTTCCGATCTATATGTTTAAACTATTTCTGAGATGATGGTGTAACATGATAGATGTCTAAAGAATGATTTTACTCAATGACGTATGCTTTTAGGTTAAGGACCTAAACGATGAGATCATGCGGATGTCAAGAGTATACATTCTTGTTTGGTCCCTAGTCGGTTGTTATTGTGGAAATAACCATTGACATCAATAATACTAAAGACTAGATTGTGTGTTGGTTGATGAAATAATCGCATTAGTCATGATATAGTGATATCAAACCAAGCACATAGGTACTTGTTAGAGAACAAGGTACCGGACAGACCCACCATGAGAGTGACACATGGAACCATGACTTGGTAGTCACAGTCAACTCTCACAGTGATGGTGGTGAGTGTGATTCTTAGACCTGAAATCACTACAATCAACACATGTCGTTGGGTACACTTTGACATCATCAAACGCAGTCCTGAAACATGGGTTGTTATAAAGTTGATGATTGGGTGGCTTTGACACATGGGGCTTTTGAGGGGTGAGTGATAGATATGGGATTTGTCCCTCCTGAGGGAGTTTGATGTCCTTGGCCACTTGATGAGTAGGATTGAGAAAGGCATGCACATGCACGTGTGAATCAATATGTGATATTGATGTCACACACATCTCACCCAGTCTGCTCTGAGATCAAGGAAATGAATGAACGTTGACAGGATGACTGTTCCGTGCCTCAAGTTCATTCAGGATATCAGTGACAAAGGAATTATACATTCACTGTAACACCATTCATGGATTGTAGGATTGAAAGTTGTTCTCCAACTTTCTATTTCACTTGGGTAGCACTGATGTGTGACTAGGCACCGCTCTTTGCTTGTGAAGTCATAAGTGTTATGGACTTTCACTGCCAACGTGAAATGGACTTGCAGGGTCACACACATAGGATTTAACCTGGAAGAGGAGTTTGTCCACAAACATGTTTAGATTGATTACTAAAGGAGTTTAGTAGTTCAACTAAACACTCAATTAATTGATAGCTCGATATCATAGTGTTCAAGGTGTTGGACTGATTGATTAGAGTATCAGATTGATTGAAACCGCAATTGACTGATTTTGCACAATCTGCACTCCCAACCGATCGGTTCATGTGATGAACCGATCGGCTCAACTAGGTGAACCGATCGGCTCAGGTAGTGAGTCTATCGGCTCATGGACAGGGTGAACGATTGCTTCAAGTGTTGAAACAATCGGTTCAACTGTTGCAACCGGGCAAGTTGGGAAAGTAAGATTGGTGAGAAATTTCCTTTCGTTTCACTTACCCAATTTGATTGGAACAAGGATTGATATTTGATACCAATTAGAAACAAAAGAAAAAAAGTCAATCAGGAACTGATCAGGACCATGAACCGACCGGTTCATGGGTCCCAACCGATCGGTTGAGGTGTCAACCGATTGGCTCAGGTCCCCAACCGACCATTTCAGGAATGAAACGATCGGTTCAGGTTACGAGTTGGTTGTTTTTGTGGAAAATCTTGAACCCTTCTACTCCTGCTTTAGTCCCGCATTGCCCGGGATGGAGAACCCTGTCCCATGACTCTCCTATATATAGGGGTATTGGGGGCTTCTCAAAGTACAACTCAGTGCAACCAGTTGCTCTGTGAAGTTTTCGTTCTCTCTAGTTTTGGTAACTGAGAGAGAGCCCAAGCAAGTGCTACCCGATAAGGGAGGCATAGCAAGGGAAAGACAACTGCATAAAGCGACTGGTGGCAGGAGAGTGTGTTGGCGACTAGTACACCAACAGGAGGGTGCGACTCCTATCGATTCCTTATGCGACAAGGAGATCGGAGTTTCAAGCAGTCCGTGTGGACGACTGCAGAGGCGGGAGACCTCTGTCGCTCGGAGGACAACTGTCAATCCTGACAGTCCTGGTGAGACTAGGAGTCTTCAGTCCTGATGCGACCAGGAGCTGCACAGACACCATCCAAGACCGGAGGTGAAGACCGCGCAAGGCGTGAGGTACTGTCGCCGAGCAAGCCTCGGGACAAGGTATGCATCCATAAACCATCTTTCCTATTGTATAGACGTTGACGCGATTCCTTTTGTTCTAGGTTTTGGGGAGAAATTTTTGTTTTCGCTGCTTCTCTACCTCCTCTAAAACCCAACAGTGGTATCAAAGCCACGTCAACTGTTCTATATTTTAGTATTATCAATATGATCGATTTTGGTTTGTTGCCTTTATTTATTGCATACGATGCGAATAAAATTTGCTTTATGCATGTCCAATCCACAAATCCCAAATATACATATATGATATGTAATATTAATGCACTCGATACGCGTCACCCTTAAACGAGTTTTGTGGTGGATGTGTAGCATGGTTATGGCCTATAAACCCTATATCTGTGTGTGGTTGTATGTGGCTGCTTGCATCTCGGTCTGTGCACCGATTCCCTTTTCTCCTATTCCTGATGTAACTCGAAATAATTCGAGATTTCTTTTAATACCTTTGCTCCCCCCGAATGTAACTCGGGGTTTCACAATTCAATTGTAAATAGGATAGATTTTTATTTCCTGTTATGTCAAAGAACGGCGAATGACCTGGCGGATGACCTGAGACGATCGGTTCAAGGCATGAACCAATCGGTTGGTGTTCCAGACAACCGGTTCGAGGAGCGAGATGAGCGGGTGGCGACCTGAGGAGATGCATGACGACCGGTGAACCGATCGGCTGGAGGCCCCAGTCGATCGGCTGGTGGCACCCGAACAACCAACTTGATGGCGAGCTGATCAGTCATGGAGATGAGCTGATCAAACCCAGAAAGGCAGGCACATATTTCATCTTGTACAGGTTGCATGTGATGTAGACCTAGATGACCGTGATTCCTCTTGGCTCGAGGAATCACAATAAGATGGCCATAATCATTGCTTTTATCATTTTGCATGTTTTCTGTGGGATATAACATGTATATGATACGTACTATATATTGTGGTGATTGGATATGTATATGTATATAAAAACCAAATCCCTCATTAAATATTAAAGTTTTAGATGCCTTCCAAATGCGACACACATGAAAAGCTTGATCGACCAAGTGTGGGCATGCCCAAGCGTGGTGCACCGTCTATCTCGTGGAAGCATGAAGGATGAATGTGTGGGTCTGCCCAAGAAGGGTGCATGTTCATCGTGTTGGCTTTGGGTCGGACTTAACAAGGTGACCTAGATAGGATCTAGCACCCTGAGGCATGGAGATGATCATGGCAAGGAGTTGCATATGACATCTTTCAAGAGTTGCATATGATGCAATTGGCAAGAGTTGCCTACCTGGAAGATCTGAGTTGTGGGTGACATCCCCAGCTGGTCCATGGCTCAGAGGATTTTAGGATCTTGACCCACTAGAAGATTGTACACTGTAATCTTCCGAATTGATGGTGAGGGCTGTCAATTTGAGTCAAAATAGTGGGAGTGGTAATTAATTAAAGGCCTAATTAACTATCATCAAATTTTATTCAAATCAAATCAAAAAAGGTTTTGACAAAATGCAATTTTCTCTTGTAGAATGGCAAAGGAATCATCTTTTAAAATGGGAAAATAAATTGAGAACAAATTCCATAACTGGTTGAGGACTGTGAGAAGTGTTCTGCACAATCTAGATATACCAGGAGCCTTTGAATCCACTCTATGTACGCTTAATGCGTTGGTGAAGAGGAAAGAAAGTTTATTGATAGAGATCAATGGAACGAATGGCAAGGGAGAGAAGGGTTCTCTCGCCAAACCAATTTCTTCTACATGGAGAGGATGGAAGGAACGATGGAAGAAGAAGTCAGAGATAGAGATCTCTACTTCTGGTGTATACGTGATAGAGATTAACTTTACTACTTCTTCTTCATGGGTACTTGATACCGGATGCGGATCTCACATTTGTTCAAATGTGAAGGATCTTAAGAGAAGTAGGCCTTTGGGGAAAGGCGAGGTTGAACTACTTGTTGCCAATGGGGAAAGGGTTGCCACCAATGCCGTAGGAACTTATGAGTTAACTCTACCAAGTGGGCTAATAATAGAGTTGAAGAAATGCTATTATGTACCTACCATAAATAGGAATATCATTTCCATCTCTTGTTTGGATAAAGATGGATTTGAATTTCTTATTAAGAATGGAAATTGTTCCATTTCTAAAGATGGGATCTTTTATGGCAGTGCCCCAATGTCTTATGGTCTATACTTGATAGATCTAGAGACAAATGTATAAAACGTAAACACCAAAAGGCAAAAACTCAACAACTCAAACAAAACATATCTTTGGCATTGTCGTCTAGGGCACATAAATGAGAAGTGCATTTCTAGACTCCATAAAGATGGTTATCTAGACTCTTGATTATGAATCAATAGAGACATGTGAATCTTGTTTGTTGGGCAAGATGACCAAGACTCCCTTTTCAGGTAAAGATGAGAGAGCTAGTGATCTATTAGGACTCATACATACTGATGTATGTGGGCCTTTTAGAACTAATGCCAGAAATGGCTATCAGTACTTCATTACCTTCACTGATGATTTCCGTAGGTATGGCTATGTGTACCTGATGAAGCATAAGTTAGAAACCCTTGAAAGGTTCAAGGATTTCATGAATGAAGTACAGAACCAACTTGGTAAAAGTATTAAGGCACTTCGATCCGATCGAGGTGGGGAATACTTAAGCCAGGAGTTTGAGGACCTTATACGAGCCCGTGGTATTGTATCACAATGGACTCTGCCAGGAACACCACAACATAACGGTGTGTCTGAAAGAAGGAATCGCACATTGTTGGATATGGTGTGATCAATGATGAGTTTTGCTGATCTTCTGATTTCCTTCTGGGGTCATGCTCTTGAAACCGCCGCGTTTACACTTAACTGTGTACCATCTAAATTGGTTCAAAAGACACCATACGAGATATGGACTGGGAAGCATCCCGATTTGTCTTTTCTGAAGATTTGGGGGTGTGAGGCTTACGTTAGGAAAATGTTTCCTGATAAGATTGGACCCAAATCTGATAAATGTTATTTTGTTGGATACCCCAAGGAAACAAGGGGATAATATCTATACCACCCTACTAACAACAAAGTGTTTGTTGCCAGGACAGCTGTGTTCCTAGAGAAGGAATTTATTTCCAAAGGAAATAGTGGGAGGAAAATAGAGCTTGCAGAGGTTCAAGCCCAACAAGAAAACATTGAACCGATAGATGTACGAGAGGAAAATGGAGATTCACAAGGTGTTGTGGAAACTCATTATCCTCAGGTAACACAAGGACCTCATAGATCTAGTAGGACCCGCCTTGAACCTGAGAGGTTTGGATACCTTGTGACTCAGGAAGGTGGAGAGTTGATCATAGATGATGATCCAACTACCTACATAGAGGCTATGGAGGGACCCGATTCTGAGAAATGGCTTAAAGCCATGAGATCCGAGATGGAATCCATGTACTCCAAAAAAGTATGGACTTTAGTGGAACCACCCGAAGGGGTAAAACCCATAGGGTGCAAGTGGGTCTTTAAGAAAAAGACCGACATGGATGGAAATCTGCAAACTTATAAAGGCAGATTGGTTGCGAAGGGATTTCGACAAGTTCAAGGTGTTGACTATGACGAAACCTTTTCTCTAGTTGCTATGATTAAGTCCATCAGGATCATGTTTGCTATTGCAGCTTATTATGACTATGAGATTTGGCAGATGGATGTTAAAACCGCATTCCTTAATGGGAATATAAATGAGGATGTGTACATGACACAGCCTGAAGGTTTTGTAGATCCAAAGAATGCCAATAAAGTTTGTAAGCTACAAAGGTCAATCTGTGGACTGAAGCAAGAATCTCGGAGTTGGAATCTTCGATTTGATGAGGAAGTCAAAGTGTTTGGCTTTACTCAAAATGAAGATGAACCTTGTATGTACAAGAAGGTTAGTGGGAGCTCGACCACATTCCTCATATTGTATGTGGATGACATACTTTTGATGGGGAATGATGTCTTAGCCTTAGAGAAGGTAAAGACTTGGTTTGGGAATACTTTCTCAATGAAGGACTTCGGAGAAGCATCCTACATTCTAGGAATTAAGATCTATAGAGATAGATATAGAAGGCTTCTCGGACTAAGTCAGAGAACGTACATTGACAAAGTGTTGAAGCAGTTCAGCATGGAGAACTCAAAGAGAGGCAACATCCCCATGCTACATGGAGTCACCGTCTCTAGAGCTCAATGTCCCCAATCTTGTGAAGAGAGGGAGCGTATGAATGGGATCCCATATGCATCATCCATCAGATCCATCATGTACGCTATGTTGTGCACACACCCAGATGTCTCGTATGCTCTCAGCATGACGAGCAGGTACCAGTCAGATCCCGGGGATGCTCATTGGACAGCCGTAAAGAATATCCTCAAGTACTTGCGAAGGACTAAGGATCAGTTTCTTGTTTACAGCGGCGAGGAAGAGCTGGTTGTAAAGGGTTACACCGATGCAAACTTCCAAACCGCTAAAGATGATTACATATCACAGTCAGGATTTGTATTTTGCCTTAATAATGGAGCTATGAGCTGGAAGAGTTCCAAGCAAGAAACAATTGTTGATTCTACTATAGAGGCCGAGTATATTGCTGCTTCACATGCAACAAAGGAGGCTGTGTGGATCAGGAAGTTCATCTTTGAACTTGGTGTAGTTCCCAGTAGTTGTGATGCAATTGAGCTTTATTGTGACAATAATGGAGCTATTGCACAAGCTAAGGAACCCAGATCACATCAGCGGTCCAAGCACATACTACGACGCTTCCATCTCATACGAGAGATCGTACAGCGAGGAGATGTGAAGATTTGCAAAGTACCAACTGAAGACAACATAGTTGATCCACTGACTAAGGCCCTTTCTCAGCAGAAGCATGATGGTCATGCTAGGTCACAAGGACTGAGGTTCCTTGGTGACTGGCTCTAAGTGCAAGTGGGAGTCTGTTGGTATGTATGCCCATAGAGAAAGTCATATGATGGTTGTAATGGGATACTTTGTAAATGATTTGAATAATAATAAAGGAAATTTCCGATCTATATGTTTAAACTATTTCTGAGATGATGGTGTAATATGATAGATGTCTAAAGAATGATTTTACTCAATGACGTATGCTTTTAGGTTAAGGACCTAAACGATGAGATCATGCGGATGTCAAGAGTATACATTCTTGTTTGGTCCCTAGTCGGTTGTTATTGTGGAAATAACCATAGACATCAATAACACTAAAGACTAGATTGTGTGTTGGTTGATGACATAATCTCATTAGTCATGATATAGTGATATCAAACCAAGCACATAGGTACTTGTTAGAGAACAAGGTACCGGACAGACCCACCATGAGAGTGACACATGGAACCATGACTTGGTAGTCACAGTCAACTCTCACAGTGATGGTGGTGAGTGTGATTCTTAGACCTGAAATCACTACACTCAACACATGTCGTTGGGTACACTTTGACATCATCAAACGCAGTCCTGAAACATGGGTTGTTATAAAGGTGATGATTGGGTGGCTTTGACACATGGGGCTTTTAAGGGGTGAGTGATAGATATGGGATTTGTCCCTCCTGAGGGAGTTTGATGTCCTTGTCCACTTGATGAGTAGGATTGAGAAAGGCATGCGCATGCACGTGTGAATCAATATCTGATATTGATGTCACACACATCTCACCCAGTCTACTCTGAGATCAAGGAAATGAATGAACGTTGACAGGATGACTGTTCCGTGCCTCGAGTTCATTCAAGATATCAGTGATAAAGGAATTATACATTCACTGTAGCACCATTCACGGATTGTAGGATTGAAAGTTGTTCTCCAACTTTCTATTTCACTTGGGTATCACTGATGTGTGACTAGGCACCGCTCTTTGCTTGTGAAGTCATAAGTGTTATGGACTTTCACTGCCAACGTGAAATGGACCTGCAGGGTCACACACATAGGATTTAACCTGGAATAGGAGTTTGTCCACAAACATGTTTAGATTGATTACTAAAGGAGTTTAGTAGTTCAATTAAACACTCAATTAATTGATAGCTCGATATCATAGTGTTCAAGGTGTTGGACTGATTGATTAGAGTATCGGATTGATTGAAACCACAATTGACTGATTCTGCACAATCTGCATTCCCAACCGATCGGCTCATGTGATGAATCGATCGGCTTAGCTAGGTGAACCGATCGGCTCAGGTAGTGAGTCGATCGGCTCATGGACAGGGTGAACGATTGCTTCAAGTGTTGAAACAATCGGTTCAACTGTTGCAACCGGGCAAGTTGGGAAAGTAATATTGGTGAGAAATTTCCTTTCATTTCACTTGCCCAATTTGATTGGAACAAGGATTGGTATTTGATACCAATTAGAAACAAAAGAAAGAAAGTCAATCAGGAACTGATCAGGACCACGAACCAACCGGTTCATAAGTGAACCGACCGGTTCATGGGTCCCAACCGATCGGTTGAGGTGTCAACCGACCGGCTCGGGTCCCCAACCGACCGTTTCAGGAATGAAACGATCGGTTCAAGTTGTGAGTTGGTTGTTTTGTGGAAAATCTCGAACCCTTCTACTCCTGCTTTAGTCCCGCATTGCCCGAGATGGAGAACCATGTCCCATGACTCTCCTATATATAGGGGTATTGGGGGCTTCTCAAAGTACAACTCAGTGCAATCAGTTGCTCTGTGAAGTTGTCGTTCTCTCTGGTTTTAGTAATCGAGAGAGAGCCCGAGCAAGTGCTACCCGATAAGGGAGGCACAACAAGGGAAAGACAACTGCAGAAAGCGACTGGTGGCAGGATAGTGTGTTGGCAACTAGTACGCCAACAGGAGGGTGCGACTCCTTCCGATTCCTTATACGACAAGGAGATCATAGTTTCAGGCAGTCCGTGTGGACGACTGCAGAGGCGGGAGACCTCTGTCGCTCGGAGGACAACTGTCAATCCTGACAGTCCCAGTGAGACCAGGAGTCTTCAGTTCTGGTGCGACCAGGAGCTGCACAGACACTGTCCAAGACCAGAGGTGAAGACCACGCAAGGCGCGAGGTACTATCGCCGAGCAAGCCTCGGGACAAGGTATGCATCCACAAACCATCTTTCCTATTGTATAGACGTTGACGCGATTTCTTTTGTTCTGGGTTTTAGGGAGAAAATTTTTGTTTCCGCTGCTTCTCTGCCTCCTCTAAAACCCAACAGTAGCAAACCGATAGAAGCCAAGACTGTTTGGATGTCAGCAAGACTGTGCAAGCCTCATCGGTCTCCAAGACCGTTTGGAGTCAAGACTGATCGGATCCCATCGGTCCTCAAGACCGTTTTACACTTAGGTGAAGACCGATTAAGAGAAAGATAATTTTCCAAAGACCATTTGGAGGCCATCGGTCCTTAAGACTGTTTGGACAAAGACACAAGACCGTTTGGCCATCAAACGGTCTCCAAGACCATTTGGATGAAGACCGATTGGAGGCACCTTACTCCAAACCATTTTGAATCCAAACCGTTTGGAAGGAGTTCACATCAAAAATGTGAGGACCCGACCTGAGCCTATAAATAGAACCGCAAGGGTCCTCATTTGTGGATCGATTTCAGGACGCCGAGAGGCTTCTTGAGCAAAGGATCGGTCTCCCTTCCACACTGCCACCAGTCCACCATCTTCACGCCATTATCAAGCCACCCACACCTCCTCTTGCTGCGAGTAAGGAGGCCGAGAAGAGAAAGAAGGTGGAGAAGAAGGTCTACCCAACCCGCCTTGGTGGTTCTTCCTCCTCATCCAGATCTACTCCGACGCAACGTAGAAGACCACATCATCATCACCGAGCTGCAACTACCTTCTACATCATGATCACGGTAGAATCTTCCTTCTCTCTTGTTCTTCTTGTTTCTCACACCATGAGCGAGTAGTTCCTCTTCACTAGGGTGCGGGGACTAGCCCCACTACCCATGCTTTCATGTCTTTACATTTAACATTCCAAGGCAATGTATATAAATTTTCATTTCGTTGTTAATTGATAATGTTTGTAGTTTGATTACCTACTTTCTTTCATCTTGTTCTTCCCTATGTTGTAAGAAATTCTATATGTAGGGTAGAATGTCGATTAATGAAGTAGACTCCCAAACTAGATATAGAATGGGATTCCTTGGATTCATAAGTGTGTGATCTGTGAGGGGATGAGCCATCTAGCCCACGGTGACGCTTCTGTGTGCCTACTCGCAAGGGGGGGCCGCAACTTCAGTAGGATATTGTATCTTCTTTGTTTATCATCGATGTTTGCTTGTAGACTAATCACCTACCTACTTGTTGGTTAGCATGACTGACTCCTTGAAAAGACTTCTGATAGGGTTCCTTGAGGTCGTAAGTGTGTGATCTGTGAGGGGACGAGCCATATAGCCCACAGTGACGCTTCTGTGTGCCTACCCGCAAGGGGGGGGCCTCAGCCTCAGTTGGATGTTGTATCTTCGAAGCCGTAAGTGAGTGATCTGAAGGGTGACGAGAAATATGATGCCTAAGGTGACACTTACATGAGCCTATCCTCGTGGGGGGTTCACAGTAGCTCCATTTGGATAGTTAGATTCTTACCTGGATGTTATTTGTTTGGATGTGTTTGCATGTGTAGTGGTGGTGAAACTCAGTACCATCCCAGCAATTCCATATCATTAATCTAGAACAAACTTTAATTCTGCTCTTTTACTTTCTTGCATTAGTTTAATCAACCACAAACCAATCAATTGTTCTAAATATTAGTCTTACTTGAGCTAGATTCGACTAACAAAGAATCTTAAAAACGTTGTCCTTTGGGATTCGATCCTTAACTATACTGCGATAAGACCCGTCCGCTTGGGGGTGGTATTATTGCACGAGGTTTTGGTAAAAGTTCGAGGATTTCAACCCCGAGTGAGTTTGTTAATGCAATAATATTCCACGTCAACAATAGCCTACACAATATCACTTTTTCTTTTGAAAATATATTTCATGTGAAATACCTTATTTGTTTTTTATCATCATAATTTGATGGACATTCTTTAGACTCCATATTATATTTTTATTCTTGATGAACCCCTGAATTCACCCACTTTTTGGTGGATGTTTATATTGCACATTTATGTGATGGGAATTTTTTATAGATCCTTTGATCCCACATTATATCTATTGGATGTTCTCATCCATCATACTTTGATTTATTCTTGGTTAGTTTTTTGTTATGCATCATGTGGTGACTACTAGTATAATGTTACATGTGTTATTATGTAGATGTGTAAATTCCCACAAATTGAAAATGTAGAGGTGATAATTCTTGTAAGAGATATTATTTGAGCAGATGTGTATCCTGTCCTTCTCAGAGTAGATGTATATAAGTCTCTGCTCACCCCATATTTAGAAGATGTATATAAGGTCTTACTCACTCCATATTTATGGTATATGTGTTATTTCCTACCAACATGTTTATATTGTTCGAGTATTGTCACATGTGAAACACATGAATGTTGGTATGTATGACCAGAGAGCCAATCATGTGATGATAGTAATGGAATAAATTGTAAATGATATGATTAGCTAAAGGCCAGCTTCCAATTTATTATGTTTCATTCAGTTATGAGATAATGAAGTAACATTATAATTGTCTATAGAATTATATTAGTCAATGACATATGTATTCAAGTTACTACCCTTGTGGATGAGATCATACGAATGTTAAGAGTACATATACATATTCTCATCATGTCCCTGATTGGTTGTTATTATAGAAGTTTGATATACAACAATGACACATAAGATCAGAGTGTGAGTTAGTTCATGACTAAATCTCATTAGTCATGATATGGCAATATCAAACCAAGCACACAGATACATGTTAGGGAATAGTGTATCAGATAGAACTACTATGAGATTGACACATCGAAGCCATGATCATGGAAGTCATAGTTAGGTCTCACAGTGATGGTGGTATTTTTGGTTCTTAGACATGAAATCATTGCACTCATCACATGTCGTTGGGTACGCTTTGACATCATGAAACAAAGTCCTAAAACATGGATTGTTATAAAGGTGATGATTCGATGACTTTGACACATGGGGATATATTGTGAATGATAGAGATGAGATTTGTCTCTCCTACAGGAGTATGATATCCAAGGCCTCTTGATTAGTGAGACTGAGAAATATGTGATATTGATCTTACATATATCTCATGCAGTCTGCTCTGGTTCAAGAAATAAGATTGAATAATAATAAGGATGAGTTATCCATGCCTCTAGTTTAATCTGGATATCAGTGAAAAAGGAACTATACAAACACTATAACACCATACACATACTGTAGGTTGAAGTTGTTCTCTAACTTTCCATTTACTTGGGTAGCAATGATGTGTGACTAGGCACCGCTCATTGCTTGTGACGTCATAAGTTGTTATGGACATTCACTGCCAATGTAACATGGGACCTATAGGGTCACACACATACGAACACATCTACAAGAGGAGTTTTAATCTTAAAATATGATTGAGTTGATTACTAAAATGTTTAGGTATTCAATTCACACAACAAACTAGCTGACTGGACTGCCAGACAATCAGTTAAAGTGTTGAGGCTGTCGTTTGGAGTGCCAGGATGATTGTATTGTACATTGGTTGGAATTCTGCCTGACCTGGGATATGAGACTCCCGTCTCACCTATGTGAGATGGCCATCTGGCATGGTGTGAGATGCCCATCTCATTTACACCAAGCGCCCATTTCAGGGGGTGCAATTCGGTTGCATTGAGGATAGGTGTTGGTGTCATGTTAAGCATTAATTGTAATTGAATTCAGAAACACATACAGATTTGGGATTCACACCAGCCGACCTTATGGACTGATCTAGACGACTATTTGGGTTTCCATATGACAGTTTGGGCTGTCGTGGGTTGCGAAAAATCCAGATTTTTTGCAAAAATTCAAGATCTTCCGGTCCTTTCCCCTCCTACACAGACTGAGAACGTTGACCCTGGCCTCTACTATAATAGAAGGGTATTGGGGGCTTCCCAGAGTACAACATAGACAATTGAGAATCAGTTGCTCTGAAAATTGTTTTCCTCTCTAGTTGTGGTAATCATGAGAGCCCAAGCAAGTCCTACCCGACTATGGAGGGATAGCAAAGGAGAGAACAACTGAGGATCATTGTTGTAGAAGAGCAAGTTGGTGACTAGTACACTAATGGGAGGGCCAGCTCCTTCCTGTCTAATCTAATAGGATGATAGGAGTTTTAGTTGGTCCGTGTAGACTAACTCTAGAGACAGGAGTCCTTTGGCTACTGCTAGGAGGGAAACATCAACTCACAGTCAGTGGCGAGATTAGAGGAGTTGTGGAGTAGTTGTATGAGTCTGTTGTCTATGGAGGAGCAGTCAGATGAGTCCCAATACAGCCAAGAGTTTTACAGACACCGTCCAAAACAGAGTGCACATCTACATTGACAAAGATTGTCGCTGGACTTGCTCCAGGACAGGTATATCTTTGTGAAACCATCCTTCCCACTCCATAGTTATTGATGTGATCTGTTGGTTAATGGGAAATATGTCAGTAAAATTTGTGTTTCCACTGCCTATTTGATATCGTATTTCCCTATAGTGGTATCAGAGCCACATCAGTTAATTATGTTTTGGTATAATCAATATGATCAGATTTTTGTTTTATTGTCTTTATTTTTTGCATCCGATGTGAATTATTAAACTGGTTGATGTGCACATCTATCTAAATCACCACATAAGAACCCAGATGAATATATATATATATATATATATATGATATGATACATATGCACTTTACATTTGTTGTCATAAAATCGGTTTTGATGATGGATGTAAAGCATGATTATGGCCAAAACCCCTGCTCTGTGTGTGCATAGTTGTGGTTATTTGTTCATGGTGTTAATCAGTCTGTGTACCGATCCTCTCTCTCCTTTCTAAATATAAATTAATGTTCTTCTTCCTATTTTCCCTCAAATGTAACTCGAGGTTTTTCCTATATATAATGTAATAAGAAATATGATAGTTTTAATTTATGTTTTGACATGAGATAGCAATATGCACAAAGACAAAAAGACTGACTCATGTGACAACCCGATTGAATGTAGGACTAAGGAGGCTAGATGACAGGAGGATGAACTGATTGACTGGTGGCCCAACCAACCGACTGGAGGTGTCCAGACACTGCTTGGACCTAAGAACTAGATGACCGCTTTAGAAGAGCCCAACTGAGTGACCATCGATCAACTCAGATTGGTTCGAGTAAGATTTTCACCAACAACAGGTTGCATATGATGTGGACCATAGGTGGTAGTAATTCCTTATGGCTCCAATGAATTACATTAGTATGTCCATAACCATCTCTTGTGTGTTTTATTTATTATATGTTCTCATTTGTAGTTATAGCATGTATATGATATGTAGTATATATGTGGTGATTGGTTAAAGTATATGTATTTGTACATACAAACTCCCTCAATTATAATATCATGTCTTAGATGCTTCCCTAAAGCAGCACACATAAAAATCTTCATCGACCAAGCATAGGTTACGCCAAATCATGGCGCACCATCTATCTCGTGAAAGTGTGATAGTAGTAATGTAGGTGATGCCAAATTAGGGTGCATTATTATTATGTCATCTTTTGGGTCAATCTTTACTGGTGTAACATACAAAAACATGGACATATTCTCTTTTTGGCCCTTTTTAAGCTTTTCCTTTCCTTTCAATCCTTCCTTGGCCTTCATGTTTAAATTGTAGAATTTATAGTGGTTTGGTGAATATTTGTTCAATAATAATACCAAAGGATGGGTTTATGCACAAATACCTCAGTGAGAGCTTATTTAAGGATCTAAAATGTCACCGCTTAAGTGGAATAATGGTAAATAAATTTGTGCCAGAAGTGTAAGGCCACAAACCTTGCTTAATGTATTGAACTAGCTTAGTTACCATAATTAACACTATAAAACTTAATATAACTTTTTGATGTATTTTCAAATCATAAAATGAGCCTAGGTTTCAAATTTGGTTCAATTTGGATGTTGTTTGTGCAAGCTATGCAATTTTAGGTACATTCAGGACTTTTATGCAATTTACCCAAGTGGGAGGTTTTCTTTGCAAATCATCATAGAAACTATAATCCTTAGATATTCCCTAACAATTCTCTCCAAATGGGTAACCTATTTGAGCCTTGGCTTGAAGGTGTTTCTCTCCAAGGGCATTTTAGGAATTACCCTCTTTATTAATGAGCTTATCTTTAAAAGCTATCAACCAATGGGGTTATTTCTTTGATAGGAGGACGGTGGGGATGGCCTAGAAGTCTCCATGGGCTTTTAGAACCAACATAAAATATTCAAGAAGCCACTATGAGTTGTCATCTTGCGTGGCCATGAAGCCCTAGGCTAAGGACACATGGAAAGTACCATGTGCTTGCCCCCTTCTTTATAAAGCCAAATCTACCCCTTCCCACCTCCCAATTCAAAAACTCTTTCTCTCCTTCTCTTTCTCCAGCTTAGAGAATTGTTCCTACTCTATTTGTCCACAAAGGTTTTGTCCCAAGGTAAAAGAGGGTGCCTACCTTGGTGAAGAAGCCTCCTAGGGTTATGAACTTGCTCTATTTAGGGTTTCTAAAGCTCCTTCTTGGTGATTTTGACCAAAACTAGTAAGTTTCCTCCTTTCCTTCCCTATTTTCATTCTTTTCATCTTCCTCCCACCTTCTTCCAGGTCATAACCATGGACTTCCATGGAGAAACCCCACCTAGAGCCCTTAAACATCTCATCTCCATGTTCTTTCGCTAGAGTTTTTCACCTCTAAAGTGTAGAAGGTGCTTCTTGCCCAAGCTAAGAGATTTTTTGGAGAAACCAGCCTCTCTAGCTTTGGAACCATGCTTCTTGAACCTTTGTACCTTCCCTAGAGGTGAGTTTTATAATCCCCTTCTAATATTTTTCTTACTACATGCTTAAAAATCATGCTTCTATGCTTAAAATCGATGATCTCCATCTCTATTTACAATGTTCTTCTAGGGTTTTGGTTTCTTGCTATTTTACCTTCTCTACAAGATCTATTTTGGTCACCTATGCAACTCCAAACCTGATCTTGGGTCAAATGATTCTCTCTCTCTCTCTTTCCCTCTTCCTCTCATTCAAAGATTTTTGACTTGTCATTTACTGATTTGTTCAAATTGAAAAAAAAATTATATCTTATAATCCACTTATCAAATATGACAAATAAATATGTTTTGGAATTAGAAAATTAATCTCTATATAAATATTTTCAAGGTCTAATTTCAAGGTTTGATGAAGGGTCGTTTTTGGAAAATGAATTTAATGCATAAATTCATAAAAATTACATATTAATCATCACAACTCCAAAATCAACATAAAAATATATTTTATTGATCAGGAGAATCTAATAAGTTCATTGGTGAGATTTTAGAGTCTAAATCCAATTTTTGCTACAAAGGTCTAAAATTAGGGTTTCTATACATTGATGTGCATTATGTACTGTAATATTATTAATACATTGAAAATAGGCAAAGTGGAACTTGGACTCAATTAAAGTGGTGAAAGTTAATAATTGATATCAGTAAGAGAGGTAAGTGCATTCTTACACCCTAAGTTGGGATATTTGCAAACCAAAACCTGTATTTCCCTAATGAGGCTTTAATGAGCGATATTCCCTCTATTCATGATTCTTTTGTTAAATTGCCTCAAATTTGGTAATGATATTCTTTTTCTTAGGTCTTATACCTCACTGTCATGTTCTAATTGATATGACTCTTTTATTTTCCATGATTTCTTTTCTAAAATGTTGATTTTATAGACCATTTAGGTATAGTAGTGGTACTTATGTACAACCACCCATAGATAGGGCATGTATTAATTCGCCCTGGGGAATGTCTTATTCTCCCCCATAAAAATACATTTAGGTGGCTCGGAATGTATTAATTATTCCCTCATCTATAGGTTGAGATACGGTAGGTGCCTCAATCCTACTTAGTTAATGTAGTCAATATTAATCATGCATGCAAAACTTTATTGTTTTCTTGTTATGGAAAGCATCTATTTTTTATGCCTCATACTCTTGATCTCTTCATCTTATGATGAAATCTTAGCCTTTACTTTCATGATTCTTCCTTATCTTTTGTTCTTGTTGATTATTTGACACATACCTTGTTTTTCTCTCTCTTTCTGGGTGATTTCCCAACCACCTAGGTTTAGATCAAGGTGTTGAACATGATCAAGAAGAACATACCTTCCAACATGGACATAACTCTTGGAGATGTTGCTTGGAGACATATTTGAAGTATTTTAGACTTCCCTTTACTTAGATCCTTATGTTGTATCATACATGTAAACCCTTATGGGAAATTATGATGTACTTTTGTAATCTTTTGTGAAAATTGAATATATTCATTTGTTTAATTCCACTGCTACACTTTGGTTGTTTTGAATACCATTTATTGAAATTTGAAAATCTTACACCTATTCCAGCACACCTTTGAGTGTGTTCGGAATGGATGTTTTATTCTTTAATTTTAATCTTTATTAGGGAGTAGATCCCCCCTCTCGGGTCCAACACTCCTTACCAAATGGTATCAGAGCCCATGGTAGTCAAAATCTGACTATTTCAACTTTGTCTCCCTAATTAGATCCCTTGCCTCATATAGTTCCTCTTTAAGTGACATGTTTGTCATATAATTGATTTATACTACACTTGAGATGATGAAATATTTGGTAAGTATCATAAGAGTTTCACATTAGAAACATGTTTAGATAACCATAATGTGATGAGCCTATTAGGTAGCTATTAGGGCATAAGTTGAAAGAAAATGTGTCTAGAAAGGATTAGGGTTTGGGGGTGGTAAGATTTTCCTCCACACCACTAGATTGTTTTACGAGGACTCCTGGATCCATATGATACATGTATGGCCTAGGATGATACTGACTATCCAAAATAGCATGCCTATAGACAGGAATAGCCTTAGGCACCTAAATTGGACAATCCTAAGAACCTAATATGTTGACCTTGTCTTTCAGTTGTAATGACTTGTTTGAGGATGGATACCCAATATAGTTCTCTTATGTACTGTAGAACCACATGTTTGGATAGTCTATCCCTAAGAACCTAGACTTTGAAGTTTGGTGTTTAGTAAACAATCAGAGTGCACAGTGGAAGCATGATGGATCTTGTACATGGATTAGTTAGACTCACCCTTTTACCTCTAGATTAGTTTATCTTGGTAGGTCAAACCTTTTAAGGGGTGGAGAGTAGTTTGTTTGATGATGTTTGGGTAGTTAGTTTTCGAGGATGAAATCCTTTCAAGGAAATGGAGTCGTGTAACATATCGAAATATAGCTACATTAACTCTAGAAACCCTAACTCCATGATTTGGAGGATAGTTTGTTTGGATCCTTAGTTTTGACCAAACAAGTTATAGTTGTAACCCCACATGCCTGATGTTATCCTAAAGAACATATAATGGTCATCTAATGAATAGTATGTTTGAACCCTAATGAATATCTAGTGCACATAATATGAGTAACTCACATATAACACTAATAGTGAGTACACATGATGCCAACCATTCCTTAGACCAATAAACCCAAAAGATATGATGAGCAAGATAATTGTAACCTAATATTGGACTTAATGCATACTAAGAATGTATAGGTGATGAATAATGATCATAATGACCTAAACCCTAAGTTACAATCATCTAGCCTTAAATTATGCATCCACAATGACATTCATGATACATTAGGGACATTAAGTGCCATAAGAAGATAACATACCTCGAGACACATAAATGTTATATAATCACCTAACCCTAGATTTATATATATATCAAGTCATTAATACAAAATGTATATCACCTTGTTCTCTAATACACACCTAATTAATCACCTAATCATGACTTGGTAGGTGAATCAATCATTAATAGATAGTATGTTCCACTTTGTTCACTAAAATACATATAATGACTTCAATATGGATAAGAAGTAATTGGATTCACATAAAAGTGCATAATCAATCATAAGAACTGAATAAATATGAGAAAATGATTAATGATGACATTAATGTGAGTAAGAAAGTTAATGTGACAATGTTACAATGTTTAACATAGATATAAGTGATTAATGTGACATTATTTGGATTAATTGCAAAAAATTGGATAAAGTGTCTTATTTCATACAAATAATCTGATATAATTCAATAAGGTGATAATGGACTCTAAATCCAAATTATTAAAGATAATAATCAAATATACTAATGCATATTGAGATAATTGAATAAACTCTAATTTCACTAAAACTCATAATGAGGTAAATAATAAATATATATGGCTTCAATCAAAATAATGAAATATAACTCTTTTGAATATAATGAGACACACTTAAAAGAATAGTGAGGATAATGTAATGTCATAATGAATATAATTCTAATAAGCCAAAAATGTTAAAAAGAAATCATAATAGTGTAATCCTTAGTGATCCATGAGAACTTGACCTATGTGGAGTTTCTTGAGAAGACTCTGAACTCCCAAGTTAAATAGTTGAAAAACAAAGGAGTTTGAGTTAGTGAAAGTTTTGGTGGAAGTTTTATGGTTTGGAGGAAATAACCTCATAGTTAAAGATAAGATGTTCCATACTCACCCTCCTCTCTTTTCTTGTTATTTTGAGTACGAAATCTTCTTTAAGGGGTGTAACAATATCGAAACTTGAACATATTCTCATTTTGGCCCTTTTCCAAGCTTTTCCTTTGCTTTCAATCCTTTTTTTGGCTTTGATGTTTAAATTGTGGAATTTACAATGGTTTGGTGAATATTTGTTCAATAATTATACCAATCGAAGGGTTTATGCATAAATACCTCAGTGAAATCTTATTTAAGGATCTAAAATGTAAAATCACCACTTAAGTGGAACAATGGTAAATAAATTTGTGTCATAAGTGTAAGGCCACAAATCTTGCTTAATGTATTTAACAAGCTTAATTACCATAATTCAGTGCTAGAAACCTTAATCTAACTTTGTAATGTGTTTTGAAATCATAAAATGAGCCTAAGTTTCAAATTTGATTCAATTTGGATGTTGTTTGTGCACGTTATGCAATTTTAGGTACATTCTGGACTTTTATGCAATTTACCCAATTGGGAGGTTTTCTTTGCAAATTATCACATGAATTATATTCCTTAGATATTCCCTAACCATTGTCAATATTTTTAACCATGGGGCACCTAGTTGTACCATGATTTAAAGGTGTTTCTCTCCAAGGGCATTTTAGGGATTACCCTCTATATAAATGAGCTTATCTTTAAAAGCTATCAACCAATGGGGTTATTTCTTTGATTGGAGGACGGTGGTGATGGCCTATAAGTAAATTTTAAAACCGAAATTTGATATTCAATAAGCCTCTATGAGTTGTCCTCTTGCATGGCCATGAAGCCCTAGTATAAGGACACATGGAAAGTCCCATAGACACCTCATGCTTGCCCCCTTCTTTATAAAACTATATCTACCCCTTCCCACCTCGCAATTTGAAAAAGCTTGCTCTCCTTATCTTTTTCCAGCTTAGAGAATCACTCCTACTCTGTTTGATCATGAATGTGTTGTCCTAAGGTAAAAGAGGGTGCCTACCTTGGTGAAGAAGGCTCCTAGGGTTCCGAATTTGCTCTATTTAGGGTTTCTAAAGCTCCTTCTTGGTGATTTCGACCAAAACTAGTAAATTTCCTCCTTTCATTCCCTATTTTCATGATTTACATCTTCCTCCCACCTGCTTCCAGGTTGGAACCATGGCCTTCCATGGAGGAAACCCACCTAGAGCCCTTAAACACCTCATATCCATGTTCTTTTGCTAGGGTTTTTCACCTCTAAAGTGGAGAAGGCGCTTCTTGCTCGATATAAGAGATTTTTTGGAGAAACTAACCTCTCTAGCTTGGGAACCATGCTTCTTGAACCTATCCACCTTCCCTAAAGGTGAGTTTTATAACCCCCTTCTCATATATTGCTTACTACATGCTAACACCTCATGCTTCTGTGCTTGAAATCGATGATCTTCGTCTCTATTTACCATGTTATTCTAGGGTTTTGGTTTCTTGATGTTTTACTTTCTCTAGAAGATTTAATTTGGTCACCTACACAACTTCAAACCTGATCTGGTCAAATGGTTCTCTCTCTCTTTCCCTCTTCCTCTCTCTCAAAGATTTCTGACTTGTCATTTCCTGATTGGTTCAAATTGAAAATATTCATATCTTTCAACCGCTTACCCAAATATGACAAATAAATATGTTTTGTTATCAAAAAATTAATCTCTATCTAAATATTTTCAAGGTCTGATTTTAAGGTTTGACGAAGGGTGATTTTGGAAAATGAATTTAATGCATAAAATTCATAAAAATTACATCTTAATCATCACAACTCCAAAATCAACATAAAAATATATTGTCTTGATTATGTGAACCTAATAAGTTCATTAGTGAGGTTTTAGAGTCTAAATCCAATTTTTGCTACAAAGGTCTAAAATTAGGGTTCCTATACACTAATGTGCATTATGTACTCAAATACATGTTAATACATTGAAAATAGGCAAAGTGGAACTTGGGCTCAATTAAAGTGGTGAAAGTTAGTAATTGATATCAGTAAGAGAGGTATGTGCATTCTTACACCCTAAGTTGGGATATTTTCAAACCAAACCCTATATTTTCCTAATGAGGCTTTAATGAGCCCTATTTCTTCTATTCATGATTCTTTTGTTAAATTGCCTCAAAATTGGTAATGATATTCTTTTTCTTGGGTCTTGTACACCACTTCCATGTTCTAATTGATATGATGCTTTTACTTGCCATGATTTTTTTTCTATCATGTTGATTTTATGGACTATTTAGCTATTAGTAGTGGTACTTATGTACAACCACCCATAGATAGGGCATGTATTAATTCTCCCTCAGGAATGTCTTATTCTCTCCCATAAAAATATGTGTAGGTGACTGGGAATTTATTAATTCTCCCCTCACATGTCATTTGAGGTCCGGTAGGTGCCTCAACCCTACTTAGTTAATGTATTCAATATTAATCATGAATGCAATTCTTTCATTATTTTCTTATTATGGAAAGCATATATTTTATTATGCCTCATACTCTTGATCTCTTCATCTTATGATGAAATCTTAGCTTTTACTTTCATGTTACTTCCTTATCTTTTGTCCTTGTTTAATATTTGTACACAAACCTTGTTTTTCTCTCTCTTGCTGGGTAATTTCCCAACCACCTAGGTTTAAATCGAGGTGTTGAACATGATCAAGGAGAACATAGATTCAAACATAGACCTAGCTCTTGGAGATGTTTCTTGGAGATAGATTTGAAGTAGTTTACACTTCCCTCTACTTAGATCCTTATGCTGTATCATACATGTAAAACCTTATGGGATATTATGATGTACTTTTGTAATCTTTTATGAAAATTGAATATAGTCATTTTTTTTAATTCCACTGCGACACTTTGGTTGTTTTGAATACCATTTATTGAAATTTGAAAATTTTACACCTATTCCAGCATGCTTTTGAGTGTGTTTGGAATGGATTTTTTTTCTTCAATTTTTTTTTATTAGGGAGTGGATCCCCCATCCCGGGTCCCACTCCTTACAACTGGTCTTTGGAGAGACCAAGCCCAGTGGCATGCAGATGATTATGGTAAATAGTTGCTCATATCATATATCCAAGAGTTGCATTCATATGCAATAAGTTGGCCTACCTAAATAATCAAGTTGTGGGTGATCAGCCAAACCTGAGTCATGACATGATGAAATGTGGATCTTGGCCTACTAGAAGATTGTACACTGCAATATTCCAAATTTATATGGAGGGATGTCAATTTGAATAAAATAGTGGGAAAGATAGTTAATTAAAGACATAATTAATATCAAATTTATCAAATCAAACCTAATAAAAATGTTTTGAAAAGGGTTGCAATATTTCTTTGTAGAACCAAATATCAAACACAAACACGTTCAAATTGTGATCAGTCCTCAAGAAGGACAAAACGGGATGAAGCTCCACAATTGGTTAAGGACTTTGAGAAATGTTTCTTATCAATGAGAGAAAGCTCTATGTCCTTGATAAACCAATGCTAGAGGAACCATCTTCAAATGTTCCTAAAGGCTAAATGGATGCATGTTGGAAGCAAGCCAATGATGCCATATACTTTTAAATACCTAATGCTATGTTGCATGAACTATGAGCTGCATTAACAACATGAAAACATGGACATTCTCGAGATGGTAACACATCTTAAGAATCATGTAAATTGAAGAAGGTATAACATCTCCAAAGTGCTAGTTGAGTGCAAATTGAAAAAGGGAGGTCCACTAAACCTCATGTGCTCAATGTGATTGGACATGTGGAATGACTAGGATTTCTCTTAGGTTAAGAGTTGACCTGATATATAATTATTCAAAAAATTGGAAAAATTAGGTAAATATATTTCCAACCCTACAAGAGGGGCAAAGGTTCAAGATACAAACATCTTATATCTCACATGACATATAAGAAAGAAAACTAGCATTATGGACTTAGGTTTTGGTTATAGTTCCCAATTCCTAATTACAATAGGCGAAATTGTGGCTAGCTTATCTTTATAGAGGTTGTAAAGAATCTTAAGTTCTTTTTCAATAATAGTAAAGAGCCTAAGGTACTACATTCCTTGGGTACCATGCTTCCTTTTCGTTCTTGCCAGATGAAATGAGCACATCCACTGATCGGCCATAACACAAGACAGTGCGTATCATTTCCTCTTCTATTAACATCAACGAGATAGTCATAGAGGTTGTAGGACATTATGATGTTTAGCATGAGTTGGGCACGTCTCCAAATGTATTTCCAATAGGAGCAGCTACCAAAGAGATGATTGGTGTTTATAGTATGAGAATGTCATAAGCAGCACATGTCATCAACTCGAGTGTTCCAAGCTTTAATTCGATCCATGGTTTGAAGGAGGTTCTTCATAGTTGTATAAGTGGTCAATCTCCATCTAGGTTGGTGTATTTTGAACCAAAGGTTCTTGTAGCCTGGATCAATATCATTCTTCTGTCTATAGGTTTCCCACATGGTGGTATCATCAGCATTGGTGAATTGAGGCCATATCTTGACCATCCTCCTCCAAGTCATAAAATATCCCCATGAATGAATGGGAGTAACATCAAGATTGTTGTTGTATTTGCTTCTCATCCAAACTCTCCAAGTAGAGTCAGTTTGGAGTATCTTCTTGATTCTCCTGAGTGTATGGAAGTCGGCGAACTCTTTTGGAAAGGCCAACTTACTCCAACAGGGTGGATGAATTGGGTTACACCATACGAAGTCATTCACTAAAATTTCCATTCATCGTAGAGCAGCTAGAGAGATTTCACCTTGCCTTAGCCAGTAATTGATCAAACCCATGGAACAATGGTTTATAAGTATTATTCTACTTGCCATTGATATCTTTGAACCTAGACATCTTCCAATCATGTCCTTGAGTATATGTAGGCATTCATGAAAATGTCCGCGTCTAAGATTACCGCCTGCCATGGGGAATCCAAGGTATTTTGTTGGCCACTCCCCTTTTTCAATGCCCAAAGCACGAGTCAATCTCACTTTTTCCCTGCAAGAGTTAGAGAAATAGATATGTGTTTTACATGGATTGTATTGCATACCAGAAACCCTACCAAATTCCAAAAGAAGAGACTTAACATTCTTTCATCTTTGAGCATGACCTTCAATGAAGATGTGTACTTCATTAGCAAAGAGAAGATGACTGATGACTTTTGTGCATTTAACAACAAAGGATTTGATCAATTTAAGTTGAAGATCTTTATCAATTCTTCTACTCAATCCCTCCATGGAAATACCAAATAATAATGGTGATAGTGGGTCACCTTGACAAATCCCATTGGAATTTTTGAAGAGACCAACAGAACTACTGTTCAACAGAAGAGAGAAAGAAGGGGTTTCGATGCATTGCTTTATCAATGAGATCCATCTTTCACTAAAACCCATACTTTGCAGAGATTTTCAGATATAGGACCATCTAACTGAATCAAAGGCTTTGGTAATATCAAGCTTAACACATGCAGAAGGAGCGTTATTCTTGTGGTTGATTTCAGCATGAACTTAGTAGTAAGCATGGAGTAGTCTTCAATGCTTCTACCACTAACAAAGGCTCCCCGATTCATGAAAATTATTTTTGGGAGTATTAAGGACATCCTCTTAGTGATGATTTTGGTAATGACTTTGTACAACATGGAACAACAAGAAATAGGCTGAAAGTCAACTGGTGATGTAACTAGATCTTTCTTAGAAATGAGAGCAATAAACACATGATTTACTTGTCGTACCATATTTCCTCCTTGAAAGAACCATTGGATAGCTTTAGTAAGATTAGATATAATTAGGTTCCAATTTTCTCTATATAAGTACCCATTGAATCCATTGGGAAAAGGACTTTTGTTTGGTCCAATATCCCAGACAACATCCTTGATCTCAAGAAGGTCAGGAATTTTGCAGTGAGCTTCATTATCTTCATCAGTGACATGGTCGATCCATTTGCAATTAGGAATAGGAATAGTGGAAGCATCTTGATTGTATAGGTTTTCAAAGAAATGAAGAGACTCATTAGCAATGTCATTCTCCTCATTTAAGTAATTACCTACAACATCATAAAGTTCAGTAATAGTGTTAATAGCAATTCTCCTTTTGACTGTGGAATGGTATAGTTTGATGTTTTTATCGCCATTTCTATCCAATCCAAATGGTTGCGTTGCCAGAAGTACTATTCTTTAGCTTTGGAAAGAAGCTCTAATATTTCAAAGGTAGTCTTCTCAGCAAATATGAGGTCATAATCAAGGGGGTTTCTTCTGAGTGCCTTGGATATATCATCCATCTCCATATGTTATCTAGAAATTAGCTTCTTCAAGTTGACAAATTCCTTTGACCATTTCTTTAGTTCCCCTTTGACGAGCTTAAGTTTCTATGTAAAACTAAACAAAGGATTACCTTGAACTTGTTTTGCCCATGCTTGGTTAATAAGTTGCTTGCAACCAGGCCATTCCATCCAAAAGTTTAAGAAACAAAATGGTCTTTTCTTCTTAGCCAATTCTCTGAGATTAACATTGATGGCAGAATGATCACAGAAGGCACATGTTTTCAGTTTCATTTTGGTGCCAGGAAAATTGGTTAACCGGTCATCATTCACTAATGCACGATCCAATTTACAAGAAATGTGCTTAGCAGCACCATGCTTGTTATGCCAGGTGTAGATCTCATTTCCTACTAATGGGAGTTTAGTGAGATTACAATTATCAATATATGTGTTGAAAGTATTGAGAATGTGAGCAGACACTTTTCTTCCTCTGTATTTTTCTTCACGCTTCCTAGTATTATTGAAATCAGTGATCACTAACCAGGGGTCAGTGATGTTAGTGCTAATGGTTTCAAGAGCTTCCCACAAAGCAAGACGTTCCTGCCCAAGATTCTTGGCATAGACGGTAGTAAGTATAAGAAGAAGACCTCCTTTATTACAGCACAACATGGTGATTTGTTGATCATCCATGTGTTGGACGTTGATATCCCAGGACTTGGGATTCCAACCAATACAGATGCAACCATTAGGATTGGCATCATGATTGGTAAACTAGCTCCAACCTTTAGGTAGTAGCTTCTCAGAAGATTTCTTCAAGTAGTTTTTAATTTTGGTCTCAACTAGAATAGCAATGGAGGCATGTGATTCAATAACGATTCTCCTGAACTCCCTTTTCTTACATGGTTTCCCTAAACCACGTACGTTGGTCATGATGATGGTCATTAATGACCTTTGCTATATCAGTGGGTTCTACGTGACCTGTCCACTCTAGCACCTTTATCAATCTTCTTCTTTGAGCTTGGTGTATTTTAGAATTCACCTTCCTCCTTCTCCTTGTTACCATCAGTAGCATTCCTGGGGGGATCCAGATCAGGGTTCACATCTAGGATGTTAGAACCAGTATTGAAGGTGGCCACCTCATCTACTACGATAGTGGTTTTGGCTTCTGCATCTTCCACCACAAGATTTTAGAATCTATTTCTTATCGATATCTCAGGAATCTTGCTTGTGTTCTCCTTTCGACTCTTGTTCTTCTTGTTTCCAACAATCCTCCATTCATGTGCATCTTTTTTGGGTTTGGGTTGAAGGACTTTGGGTTTCAGTGGACAATCTTCATCATCATGACCAAAAACTTTGCACTCTGGGCATCTTTTGGAAAGGTGCTCATAAGTGATAGCAACAACCATTGGTTCACGACGAGGTAGGTTGAACCAGATTTCTTTAGGAGGTGTTTTGTCTGCTTCAACCTCTACCAAAGCACAAGCCTCACCCAAGGAATCTTGACCTATGGATCTATAGTCAATTCTCAGGAGTTTACCTACTCCACTGGACACAATACCAACAACACGAGGAGACCAATTTTTCCCCATGCTAGGTATGTTGATCCAGACTGGGACAATGCTAAATCGATCCTTGAGCAAGTCATGACCAGTTTTGTAATCCTTAATGAGCATGAGTTGTCCATCAAACCAGCGAGGTCCACTCTCAATTATGTTCTTCTTGTCTTCAGTAGTATTAAAATGCAAGAGGAAGAACTGATCTGGTTTTGAATACAGATCAAAGCCTCCTTTGGGTTTCCAGATTCTTTTGATCCAAGAAAGAAGATGATGGTAGTATGGTTGTTTTTCCATCACATAGAGTATGATAGTGTGTTCCCATGATTTTTCCATCACCTCATAAGTTTTTTCATCGATGGTGACAAATATGTTACCTTCAATCTTTTCCGGGGGTGAGAAGTCATGTTCTTTGAAAGTCTCTGAACCTCCAACGACTTGGGTCCATGCTTTCCTGGCCATTGTAGTTGCAGTATTTTCCATCATGGTGGGTGTGGTAGCAGTGTTCTCCAACATGGTTGGGTGGGGGGAAGGGGAAAGGCCCCCTCTCCATGAACCTTGAAGTCACCCTCTAGATTTCCAGAGTGACCACGTCAAATCCTAGGTGGTGCGGTCTCAGTGATTATAATTATGCAAGTTGCATGAATCATATAGCCAGTTTATCAATTGCTTGGCATTGTGATGCCAAATCAAGGAAGAAGAAGGGAAAATCCATGATGATGATCAATAGAAGTGAGTCCTAGGAAAAAGGCAAGGCTAAGAAGTGTTTTGAGGCTAAGCATAAGTCTGAGTCTTATACACTCAAGTTATGGAGAAGGGTAAGTGTAAAAGGGAATCTATCCTTTTCATTTAAAGGATAAATAAAATAAAGTGCCACCATTGTCACTTGTCTGGACATTAGAAAGAATTATCCTCCTCATAGAGGATCTTAAGAAGAAGATGGAGATAGAGATATCTACTTTAGGAATTGAGAAGAAGTAAGCTAGAACTGTGAGGAGGAAGGGTTGATACCTTTACAGTTTGGAGTTGTCATTCATGGGCACATGATAGAATTAGTGAATTGCTATTATGTACTTGTCATTGATGAAAACATTATATATGTTGTATGACAAGAACATTATGTTTCATTTCAAAAGATATGATCTTTTATGTCAATGCCCTACCTCTCACAAACTATACTTGATAGGTGTAAAGACAAACATGTATGATGCATATACTGAATGACTTGATAAATCAAACAAACTGAATACCCATAGCACTATCATATAGAGCACATAAATGAGAAATGCATTTCTAGAATCCATATGGTGGTTATCTAGACTCTTTTGGTTATTGAACTAATGGAAACATGCATGTCTTATTTTTTGTGCAAGATGATAAAAGCATCTTCACTAGATGTAGTGGGAGATTAACTATTCCATTAGGACTAGTACATACTAATGCACATAGACCTTTTAGAATGAATGCTAAAGGTAGTTGCAAGTAACTTATTATATTTACTGATGTGATTAGTAGATATTAAAATTTGTATATAATGAAATACAAGTATGAATCTCTTGAAGTGTTCAAGAACATTATGAATGAAGTACGTAATTCACTTGGTAAAGTATTAAGATGCATTGATGTGATCAATGTTGAAATATGTAAACCCAGATTTTGAGTACCTTCTGGGAGATCATCATAGTATAACATGATGAACTCCACATAAAACACAATGATAATGCATCATTAGTGTGTATCAAAAAGAAGGAATCACACCATTGTTAAGTCATGGTGTGATTATCAGCATATCTAGCTAATCTTCCAATATTCTTTTTAGCACATTCTTTACACTAAAACAATGTACCGTGTACATTGGTTCAAAAGACACCATATGATAAATGACATGGGAAGTGTCCTATATGTCTTTTATAATGATTAGGATAGAAAGCTTGTATAAGAAAAATAGTTTCTTAAAAGTCTTTATCCACAAATAACATGAATGTTATCTTGTTGATTATTACTTATATTCCAACCCGACAACTAAGTGTTTGTTGCTAGGATGGCTGAATTCCTAAATGGAAATTAGTTCCAAAGGAATCATTGGGAGTAAAAGTAGAAATTGAAATGTTCAAGACAAACAAGAAAACATAGAACTTAAAGAGGTACAATAGGAACAAGGAGAATCACAAGCTATTTTGAAATCTCAAGTTCCTTATGTAAACACAAAAATCATAGTTCTAGTAGAACACACCCTGAATTTGAAAGATTATGATATCTTATAACTCAACAAGGTGATGAATTGATCATAATGATGAGTCGACCTAACTAGAAACTATTGAGCGACTAGATTTTGAGAAATGGCTTCAGGCCATGGGATCAAAAGGTGGACTCTGTGTACAACAACAAGGTATTACCTTGATGGATCCACCTAAAGGGGTCTAAAGAGTGGGACCCAGAGGGGATGCATTCCCAACTAAAAATTTGAAGAATAAAATATCTATTCAAAACACACTCGAAAGGTATGCTGGAAAAGGTGTAAAAATTTTAGATCTCAATAATGGAATTGAAAACAAACAAAGTGTAGTAGGGGAATAAAAGTAATGACTAATATTCAATTTTTACAAAAGTACATTATCATCTCTCATAAAGGGTTTACATGTATGATACAACATAAGGATCTAGATAGAGGGAAATCTAAACCCTAACAAGTTTGTCTCCAAACAACAACTTCATGAGTTAGGTTCATGCTGAAAGCCATGTACTCCTTGTCGTAATCCTAGGCTGGTCCTCCATGCTCCTACTGCAAAACTCTAATCCTAGGCATGGGTGGTTGGGATCACCCAACAAGAGAAAGAAACAAGTTATGTGTCAAAATGAAGAACAAGAGCAATATAATGTCAACATGGGATAAAAAAGGGCAAGGAATAACCAAGAAATAAGGAGGGTCTAAAGTATGAGGCGCATAAAAAGATATCCTTGCCATAATCATTAGTAATAATAAAGAATCATGCATGATTAACAGTATGGCTTATTGTCTAAAGCAGGGTTGAGGCAACTGCCAACCTCAACCTACAATAGATGAAGGGAGAATTATCACATTCCCAATCACCTATAATATATATATATATATATATATATATATATATATATATATATATATATATATATATATATATATAGTCAGGCTAGAATACACTCGAGTGTATAGATCGCACTAATACACTCAAGTGTGTTTGCATATCAAGACTATTTTTTGCAAAATTTAAACCATTGATCTTCACTATCATACTATAACTAGGCTATATACAAATTTTGAGCCAATTTGGATGATTGTAAGTCACTCATCCAAGGGCAACAAAATTTGACACACAAAACTAATTTGAAATGCATAATTTTTGTGGTCTTTATAACATGCCCTATAAAAGTCCAAATGTGCTCAATTTTTGCGTATGAGCTATTCACAAGATGTTTAAGAAGATCAACAAATTAGATTTAAAAAAAAATATTACATCATTAAAAACTACTTGAGTGTATTCTGATCTAAATACACTTGAATGTATTCTAACCTAACTATATATATACATATATAAGTGAGGAGAGTTATCACATTCCCCAGGGTGAATTATCACGTGCCCAAAACTGCGGATGGCTGGTACAGAGGTACACTACTTCCGCTAATAAGTCACTAAACCATCATGCTCAAAATAATCACTTGGTAAGATTAAGCAACAATATAATATTGATATGGAAGGGGGTACAACAACCAAGTAAGTAATGAAGCAAATGTGCCAAAAGAGCAAATATAGGAGTCAAAGGTTTAAGTCCGTGCCTCATTAGGAAATTAGGATTTGGATAACAAAATGCCCAACTTAAGATGTAAGAATACACATACCTCTCTTACTGAGTTTAATTATTAACTTTCACCACTTTTAGATGATTCCAAGTTCAACTTTGCCTATTTTTAAGTTATTCACATATATTAGAGTCCATATTGTATATTAATGTAGAGATACCCAAAATTAGACCTTTTTATCAAAACATAGATTTTGACCCAGAAAATCTCACCAATCAACTTATTAGATTCTCTTGATCAAGAAAACATATTTTTGTGTTCAATTCGGAGTTAATATGATTAATTACATTTTTAATGAATTTTATGCATATATTTTATTTCCCAAAAATCATCCTTTAAAAGAGATGTAAATCATATACTGAAACCATTTCTATTAGATAGAGCTCATTTTTACTGATTCCAAACATATTTATTTATAATTTTTGAAGCATCCAACAAAAATATATGGTTTCTACAAGTTTCATTTTATTTACTAATTTATTAGTGAAATTAAATTGCAAGAAACCAATTTGCCCTTACATCAAAAATCAAAACTTTAGGCTATGAAAGGGTAGAAATGTAATATTTGTGCTGGTGTGATAAGCGAAAAAATCAAATTAAAATGTGATGATTTATAAGAATACCCATAATGATAAAAAGAAAATGAAACAATCGTTTGAATAAAAAACCCTAGCCCATGGTGTTGGTTGGGAGAGGCGACAGTGGCGGTCGTGGATGCGACAATTGCACTGGAGGTCAGGGAGGCACTGTCCAATCTAGGCTTTCACTATGATCTAGCCCCATGACTCCAAGCATCCCTTGGCAATTTTCTGATGACCCCACTACAGGCGCTTCCGTGGAAGTTGGAGGTGAATCACTTTTGACTCCAATGCAAGACAACATGCAGATGTAAGGCCAACAATGATCCTATGTTGTAGCCACCGCAGGTGCTGATCCTAGGGTACCCATGTCCATTAACGGGTCTCGCTGCACACAATCAGGGTAGAAGATATCCTGATCGACCACAGCAGACCTATCCCAGCCATCATTGTGAACCCAGACACAACCCAACCGCTATAGGAACCATCGAGGTTCGCATTAGTGGTGAAGGTCCTCGGGAAAAACATCAGATTTCAGACCCTCATCAACAGAATTACAGTACTCTTGAACCCCATGGAGATGTCCAGAGACATTGACTTGGATATTGGGTATTACATAATACAATTAGCAAACCAGACAAACTTCATTGCGACCATGACTGGCGGTCCATGGACTATCTTTGGCAATTATCTCTCTGTCCAATCCTAGACCCCCGACTTCAGGCCATCAGATCCTATACCTCACAAACTGGTAGTTTGGTCAAGAGTCCCTGACCTCCCAATCTACCTCTACCAAACACAGCTATTGGTGAGTATAGGCAGCCAGATAGGGAAGACTATCAAAATTGATGATACTACAATAGTAGGTAATTGAGGGAAATTTACATGGATCGATGTGAAGGTGGATACCTCCAAGCCACTTCTACTAATGGTCATGGTGAACGGGGAGCAATTTTGTATTGAATGCGAGAATATGCATGTCATCTTCATGAGATGTGGACAAGTGGGGCCATGCTGATAAAGAATGTGCCTTTTTTCCCAACTCTCAACTCCATATTCTACCACACGGGCTACACATCTTGTGGTTGTAGCCACTCCCTACTCTCAGGTGATCCACCCCAAGAAACTAGAAAGGAGGCAACCCCTCAACAAACTAGGAGAGAAGACCACAAAATCATCTAGTCTGACCCCCCAACAGGAGCCGAGACCAACGACTTGCCCCCTAAGGAGCCCGAGATCGATGAAGATGATTGGGAGACTATGACAAATTGTAAACACAAGAAAAAAGGAGTCAAAAAGCATCCATTCACTCAACAAAATTCAGCAACCTCCGCTAAAGGGTCTACTAGCCAGCACCCCCCAGATCCCCAAGACACAACGATGATTCTGGTAGATGATGAAATGAGTGAAGGTCGTGAAGCCAACATTCTCTTCCAATTTGGAAGAGACAATGCAATCCCTGGTCAAGTTACTCCAAACTTCAATTGGGGTGACAAGGGGACGGGCAGTAGCGGTGTTCTTCAGAGGAACAAGAAGGTAATCTACCAACCAGTTCAAGTCAGTCCCGGTAGGGAACGAAAAAAGGGGAAAATGGCACAGTTGTTTACTACTGCAAACGACATCAATGAAGCCAGATGCATCCTCAATTTCTTAGAGGTGAATCAGGCAATGGAAGAAACCCAGCCTAGTGAGGGTGGTCAGTCTGTAAAACTTGGGGCTGCAATCAACTAGTTCCCTTCCCACAGTCTCAAATGGTGAACATCCTTTGCTGGAACATCCAAGGAGTTGAATCCGAGGACAAAATTCTCCTTTTGAAAGTATACAAAGCAATGTATAATATTCATATTCTCTTCCTAGTTGAAACTCATTGTAGTGGAGACATTGCTCTCTCTATCATCCATAAGCTTGGATACAACGCCTCACACAGTGTTGAAGCTCTAGGCTTTTTGGGTGACATTTGGCTACTCTAGGATTTTGGTCATTGTGATCTTGAAGTCCTGGTTAATCATAGAAAATTAATCCATTGCAAATTCAAACAGACCTAGCATCTTACATTTGTATATGGCAGTCTGAACCCAACCAAAAGACCTCTCTTATGGAAACTTCTGAAGGAAATCTCCCATAACATCAACAATGGTTGGGCTGTAATGGGCCACTTCAACACAATGCTTGACCTAATAGAGAAAAAGGGTAGCAAATATTTCGAAAAGAGAGCTTTCAACCTATTCAAAGACATCCTCATGTATACTGGCTTAGCTGAACTCAAAGACAAGGGTCACTTTTTCACCTTCAAAAGACTAAACATCTGCGAGAAGTTGGATAGAGTTATAGCCAACACAACTTGGCTCACAACAGCTATAGACACCTCTGTCTCGGTGTTGCCTCAATTGTATTCAGATCACAACCTGCTGCTTATCAGCACTACCTCCTCCAGTGGGAAATCTACCAAGGTATTTCAAACTAAAACCAATTGGAGCTTAATGTCGAAATTCAAAGACAACCTGCTTCCAAAAAGGGACAAACATAAAACCCTCACTGAGGCCCTACCATCCTTTCAAATAGTGGCTCTGTATTGGGAATCTAAATGACTCAAACTCCAGCACAAAGAAAACATCAATGTTCTTAAGAGGCTTGACAGAAGCCAGGTAATCGCCAAGTCTTGCCCTTAATCTTCTAATGATCTCTTAGTCATTGCATTGCAAGAACAATACCACCACATTCTCCTTTGTGATGAGGCGAACTGGAGACAAAGTCCCGCATCACTTGGCATAAGGAAGGCGATGACAACACAAAATTTTTCCAAACCTATGTTAAAGAAAAGCACCACATGAACAAGATTACCCGTATTCGTAACACTGAAGGTGAGTGGGTCTCCGAACCAGCAGCTATCCAACATGAAGTGTTGGAATACTTTGCAACATGTTGTCCAACCAGTCCTCAAAGACCATCAATGCAACAGATATTCAAGAGTACATTGGCAGTTTTCCTAGCATCCTTCACCAAACAAAAAACTTCATTGCTCGCATGCCTAGACATGATGAGGTACACAAATGCATTTCCATTATGGTGCCTAACAAAGAAATAGGTCCAGATGGAATTCATAAAATCCAATTGGCAACAGGTTGGCAACTTTGTGGTTCTCACAGTACAAAAGGCCTTCAACAATGGGATAGTAGATATCACACTAACTGATGCATACATGGTGCTTATTCCAAAGGAGAGACAGCCCAACGATGCAGCGATTTCAGGCCAATTTCTCTTAACAACACATGCTTCAAGCTGATTTCTAAAATCATTGTTAAGCGGTTGAAACTACTCCTCACGGGATGGATTTTTGAAACACAATCCAGCTTCATACCAGGCAGGAAAATTACTAATAACATCCTTCTTGTCCAGGAAGTCATCCACTCGATGAAAAGAAAAATCCCAAGAAAACATTGGGTCTGTATGAAGCTAGACCTCTCAAAGGTATTTGATAGGATTCATCGTCCTTTTATTATTGACACTCTCCAAAAATTTGGACTTCCAAGAAATATCATTCGAATGATTATGGATATCATTTCTAAAAGGATACCTCCATTCTGTGGGAGGGGATGCCCCTACCACCATTCAAATAAACCCAACAAGTTGGCCAAGCATACCCTATCAGTTTGTATATATTTGTCTTGTGCATCGAATGACTGAGCCAATCAATTGCTAACGAGGTTAACCTGAATCACTGGAAACAAATCAAGCTCTCATGTAATGGTACCCCTCTATCTCATTCTCTTTACAGACAATACCATGCTCATGGCAGAAGCATCACAATCATAAGCAGAAGTCATTGCCAAGATACTGGAAAACTTTGACGCAGTCTCTAGATAGGCAATTTCAAAAGAAAAGTCCAAATGTTACTTCTCCTCAAACACACCACTTACTACTAAGGTATCCTTCTATAACACCCTGGGAATAGGGTGAACTGAGGACCTTGGTCGATACTTGGGAGTGTCCCTACTTCACCATCAACTGAACCATAGCACCCATGAAGGAATTGTGACTACTCTCCAACAAAGGATGAAAATCTAGTCTTCTCGCCAGTTGTCCCTAGCAGGCCATATCACATTGGCCAAATCTACTCGCCAAGCAATACTAGCATACACAATGCAATCTATGAGACTCTCTACAAGACTTTATGATGACATTAATAGGCATGTGAAGAATTTCATCTAGTCGGGAGGCAGAGAGAACAAAAAGTTATCACTAGTCTCTTGGAAGAAGATCACCTCATCCAAACTGGGAGGAGGACTTGGCCTAAAGGAAGCACGAGATCTCAACCAGGCCTTGATGTTAAAGAATGTTTGGAGTTTCCTTAATAACCCCACCCTTATGTGGGTTAGATTTATGACAGACAAATACATGATGGATGGACATTTTATTAACAAACCATGTTCTCCAGCATGGTCATTTATAAAGAAGAACCTTGTAACATCCCTGATCTGGGTTATGAATTAACCCTATGTGTTTTTCTTAATAAAAGTTATTATATGCTTGCTCTTATCTTTGAAAAGTAATTAAGGCTCAAGAGGAACTTATATTACAATTTTAGTCCTGTTTGAATATTGTTGAAATCAACATTTTGCCTGTTTTGGACTAAAGTGCAAATTACCCAAGTTGAGGGGTATATTTGCAAATTATGCATGATAATATGTTCCGCATGTGTTAAAGCATCATGAGAGTGAAGATGATGCAGAGTTATGGCTTGTGATAGCCTAAATTCCAAGAAAGAGTTGATAAAGCAATGTTTGTGCATGGAAACCTAGTTTTGGTGTAATATGCAATTTACCCAAAACCTAAGGTGCAATATGTAAATTAACACTTCAATAAGGTCCCTAATGTTTCTTTTCATCATGTGGATCAAATAAAATGAGAGGGGCGCCTCATTTGATTTAAGTTGAAGGAGGGAGAATCTTGATATTAAAATAATCAAGATATATGCATAATGGAAACATTAATGCAAAAATAAATAAAATAATTGAAGGGACTTCAACTAAAATTAATGGTGGAATTCAGATGTGTGTGGTCTTCATTTAGCTTTGCAAGGACCGAAAATATCCTAAGGAGGTGAAATTCCACTCACCTTATTATAAGGAAAAGAATTTCCACTCAAAAATATATATTAATATTATAAGGGATTAAGGTGCTTAATTTCTTTTCCCTTAATCCATGGATAATGGAAGGGAGCTCGGTGGGATTTAGTTGCCTTTGCATGCAAGAAAACCAAGGAGGATGTGGTGGCAACATTTTTGGAATTAATTTATTTTTAATAAAACATTTTCTCTTTCATCAATTTTCTTATAAAAGAGCCTTTTCCAACCCACCTAAGGATCTTTTCGGATTCCTTTCTTCTCCTTGCTTGCAAAACTGACCAAGAGAGCTAAGAACAGCAGGAAGGACGCCCCCAACCTGTTGGTAAGCCTTTGACCTTCGTTCTTCTTGATTTCATGGTGAAAATCATAAAACAATGCATGATTCCTTCATTTCTTCACTCCATCTTCAACCCTAGCTGATCCTTTCACTCCAAAAGCTTGAGAAACGACCTTGGGAGGTTGCTAGAGATTCAACCACCATTGGAGACATGAAGCTTGGAGCTTGGTATCAGATTTGAAGGTGGGTTATATAACTTGAACCCTTAATCTTTGTCATTGAATTCAATTTCTCTATTTAAATGATTTAATTGTTATTATTGCAATAGCCTTGCTTGATTAATGGAGTTGCCATGGAAAATGGCAGTAGTTCTGTAAGTATAAAGGTTGAAGATGATAACCTATTTATAAGCACACACCCTAATTAAAGATCAAGAGCAAACGGTCTTGGACCTTTGGTCCAAGCGGTTTCACCAAACCGTTTGGGACCAAACAGTTTGCAAACCGTTTGGTGAACTAGACTCCAAACCGCATGAAGGGGTTGACCGTTTGGTTTAGTTGACCATTTGAGGTCTAAACTTAATTACACGTTGGATGATGCTCCAATGGACTCAATTGATTGATTCAAGGTGTGCACAATCCTTCAAGTGGAAACCCTAATCAAGTTGATTGAAGATTCCTTGATTGGTCCTAACGATTTCAAGACAACTTGGGTCAAACGGTCTTGAGACCGTTTGAGCCCAAACGGTCTTGAAACCATTTGGGACCAAACAGTTTCAAAACCATTTGGTGGGTTAGTGGTTGATCCTTTACCCATGGATGATGATCTAATGGTTTAGATTGATGAATCCTTCAATTGATTAACCAATAGTCAATTCAATGGTGCAATTGGAAATCGATTTTATTGATATATGACCTAGTGAGCCCTTGCGGTTTTGGGACTGATTTGGCCCAAACGGTCTTGAGATCGTTTGAGACCAAACGGTCTTGAAATCGTTTGGGGTCAAACGGTTTCAAAACCGTTTGGTGGCAAACGGTTTCAAAACCTTTTGGTGATGAAACTTCAAAACCGCATGGAGGTTGATGGTGGTTCAATTACTTGGATATTGAAGGTAATGATAGTTCCAATAATCCAAAGATGGTTAGTAATGATAATCAAGAAAGGTACAAAGGTTAAAACCCTAATAATACCTAGGTGATTAGTGTCAATTAAGGAAGGAATCCCTAATTGCTTATAAGAGCAATGATTTGGTACACTATGTCATTCATAGTTGTATGAACTTGGCTAAGGGTTGATATGACCTAATCAAGTTGAGAGGAATGATAGCATGGAGTTGATACATGAGTATGAATCATGTGGTGATTAAGGGTATGATCCTTAAGTAAAGAGATCATGAAACCCTAATCATGAGCATAAACCCTAATTGACAGGGTCGTTGAACCTTAACCCTAATTCAGGATGATGATGTGTGTAGACCTAATTAAGAGTAATGTGATCCAAAACCCTAATTGGGATGAATAGTAAACCCTAATTATAGGTAATGGATCATGAAACCCTAATTGGGATGAATAGTAAACCCTAGTTATGGGTAATGGAACATGAAACCCTAATTGGGATGAATAGTAAACCCTAATCATGAGTAATGGAACATGAAACCCTAATTGGGATGAATAGTAAACCCTAATTGTGGATTATTGAATGTAAATCCTTTTATAGGGTGAATTTGATGTGAAACCCTAACTAAGGATGGTTTCATGAGAAACCATGTTGTTTAATGTGATGTGAAGCTCAAATCCAGGGTAATTCTATGTAATGCTTAACAAACCCTAATCTTGGGCTATATGGTGATAAACCATATCTTTTATGTGATAATGGGATGATTATCCCCATGTGACATGAAATGGAAAACCCTAACCCTGGTGAGAGAATATTGGTGTTACCCATGAATAGTGAATTCATATTTTTTGTACATGGTTCTGATATGCAATTGATATCACTGTTATCATCTTTGCTAACCATGCAAGTATCTTGAAATGATGATCATGGCCAGGTATGAGCTATGATGTTTAATTCACTATTTTGATTGTGCCTTGAGTGCCATAATATACCTTGTTGCCTGGTAAGAGGTAACAAGAGAGTTAATGGGCCTCAAGTACCATGTGTGATGCTTGTAATAGCAAGTATCATATTTGCCTTGGTCAATTGACCTGAAGGTGATGGTTACCTGGAAAAGTGGTAACAATGCTTATTGATGAATCAAGGGTTTAATTACCCAGGGCCACATGATTATGGTGATGAGATTGTGAAGGAAATAAGAATTCCCAGTCTTGAAATAAGGGACTGAGTTCCCAATATCTTTTAAAGACAGTTGAGTACTTGATGAAAATAGTACATGTTTCCTTATAGCATTGTCATAATAAGTCTTGTTTGAGAACTTTCCTGATGCTAAAAGAATATGAAAATGTACTTAATTAATCAAGTGAAATCTATTCATGTAGTGCTCTGACCATAGATCCATCATCATCAGCAGTAGGTTATGGTGAAACAGGTTTTCTATGGAATTCCTGGAATTCACATATTTTGAATACGTGGGGGTGAATGGGTGAAAATATCCTTACGTTCGGGTGAAGAGATTGAGTGGAGGTAAACACTATACCTATCAATCCTTCATGTGTCGGGATAGATGTATCATAAATCTCCTGATGGTTGGGATGGATGTATCATTAAACTCCCAATGTTATTTTATGTTGGGTCGATGGAGATAAACATTAATGCTCTCGATTTCCGATGAGAGTGCAGTTGACGCTGTAACTCTATAGAGAAGTTCCAGTATACCCTGGAAAGCTATTTGAGCAGTCGACACGGTCCTGCTTGTGGTCCCGTACTGACCGGGATGTGGGAGGTCAAGGGAATCTGGCTCTTCCATTGACCTATTTATGGTACCGATTTCGATTCTAGAAATGGTCAGTTGGAGTATGAGCGGTATACCTCATCTCCTCAGAGCTTAAATCTATTTATAAAATATAATCAGTCGTGTAGCGTATTTGCATAAGATAGAAATACGAGAACCACTGGTTGATGTTATACTGCTTAGCATGTCCTTATTACATAAATGTTACTTATGTTCCTTTAATTCATATTGAATATGAGACAAGCTGCTTTATTAGTTTATAACTGAAATACTTGCATAAGAATGTTCATTTAATCTGCATAGATGTTGATTCATCTGCTACTGATTTATATTATCCCACTGCTCAGTTTATTTCTATTAAACTACAATGATAATGTTTTGGCGGAGAGTTATATCTCCCGCTGGGGCAATTTTTATAATTGTCTCACCCCCGTGGGATCCAATGTTTTTAGGTAGATGCAGACATCACGGTAGAAACCCTTCTGTAGGGGAAGAGCAGCAGTAGCCACAAGGACAGCAGTGATCCATCAGGTGGAGACATTGACTGTCTAGTTTTGTTTAGTTAGTCCTATGAGTCATCTCTGTACTCTTGGGTCCTAGGAGTTAGTGTTTTAACATTTCGATCTGAGATTTTGGCTTGATGCCTCGAGATTTTTTTTTACTGCTGATGTACAGTTTAACAAGGTAGTTAATGTTGTAACTCTTGAGAGGAAATAGTACGAGAGATGTACTAGTGAACCTGTATGTACTTGAAATACTTTCATTCTGAATGAAAGAGTTTTCCTGTGAATGGATCTCTTGATAAATGGTTTTAATTTTTAGTGATTCCGCTGCTAATAATACACTTCTGCATTAGTTGATCTTGTTTTATGTGTTGTATGCCACAAATCTTCCTGCTATCCAAGAAGAATGCTCGAAAATCAATCACTCAGGGCAATCCACCAATGTCTAGGAGGATAGATGGATCTCACGACTGAGACCCATCGACATTGACCCATCCTGCACCCCACATCCCAGACTTGAAGACCTCACTACAAGCTCTATGGTCACTGATTCTGGCGATTGGGACCACAACTTCATCAACTCATATCTCACCACAATGGTGCATGAACAAATCATTAACATCCCACAGCCTGATCCTAATGTAGGATCAAACATGTGGGACTTGCCGCATGAGGAATAAGGGGAACTCACTACAAAATATACTTATCACTGGTTAAGGGCATCCAAAGACATCAGTCTCAATGGGAACTATACATGCATCTGGAAGTTGTGAGTACTTGAGTGCTTGAAGATCTTTGCTTGGCTTCTGCAACACAAGGCGCTCCTTAATAATGCTGAGAAATTGAGGTGACATATTGATGTGGATATCACCTCTCTGGCTTGTCACAATGCACCAGACTCCCTACTTCACAGTATTAGGTATTTTAGTATCATAAACCCTATATGGAGAGGTCTTAACATTCCAATAGGATTGTTGGAGCTTGAGGAAGACCCATGGGTTTCTGCTGTCATCTCACCTCCTCACCAGGTGCAACCCTCAGTACTCCTTCTAGTGAGTGTTGTCATGTGCGGCAGGTTTGAAGTGAACTTGTTCACACTAGCAAACCTCTCCACACTGAGTCTATAATTGCATTCATAAAAGAACTTGCACGTACCATTGACACAACAATGCACCAACAAATCAACAACATAGCATCCAAGACTTATAGGCAAGCTATCCAAAGACCATAAGTTGAGGTGCTTATCTTCACAGATGCCTCATTCCAACCTAACAATAGAGTAGTTGGAGTGGGAATTCATGTCATCTCAAGAATAGGGAATACTCTCATGGGTGAAGGCTACACGACCTTTGCTTAATCCGCCTTTGAATCTGAGATCCATGGGGTCGTTCAAGCTACCAAACTCTATCTTCTCAAAGGGTTCCAGCATGCGACCATCCTCTCAGATGCCCAAAAAGAAATACAATTACTGTCAGGAGACCGGCCACCTGCCCCAAGATTTTAGGCCATGTGGAGACAATTCAAGGATGATTACTCTCACACACAAGGCGTAGGACTACAATTCATCCCTTGCAAGCTGAACCTAGTTTCAGACACCATACCAAAACATGCACTTTCTTCCAACCTCAAATTTCATTTCAATTCAATGAAGACACCTTGGCTTAATATTGATGTAAACATAAATTTTGTTAGTTGGCTTGTCTCGCAGCACATGATGAATAACTAAGTTGTTGAGTTTCCAAAAAAGAAAAAGAAAATAAAAAAGAGTTGAGGGGCAAAAAGGGGAAAACACAAGGGATCATCTCCTTCCCCGCTACACACACCATAAGCCAGTTGGGCAAGGAGAAAGTTGTCTAAGATTTTGAATAAAACTTTGTTCGGCACTCACTTGTAAAACTAACTAGCTGATCATGATGAACAAGTACTAAAGTTGTTTATCTGAGGTCCAATTATGCTTCGAAGAAGCAAGACATCGGGGAGAGGTTTCGCAAACTCAAACCAAGAACCATGTTCGACGGTGGATGAAACGAAGATGCAAGGAGAAATTGAAATCAAAGGAGAGTCTTTGGGTGCGCGTTTCATGTGAGGATAGGGTCTTATTTATATAAATTTGAGTTTCAAGGGGTGTGCGAGAAGTTGCTTCGGAAGACTTGAGGAACAAGTTTACGCATTTTTGGAATTCTCCATTATAGGTCTCGAGTAGGGGATGGATGCAAAATTAAATTTCCAATCCAATGCAACTCATTTTATGAAGTTTCATTAGGAAAATGAGGGATTTATCCCAAAATATCTAACCTTGCTCCATGGTTACTGTTCATGCGGGCTTCAATGAATGTCATTTAATACAACTTTTCAACTTTTTTCTTTAAATGCATTTAATGTACAAAAATTTCTATAATTATTTGAGGGTGCAAAAAAAGTCCTAATAAATCCAAATTTGGCATGTTAGATTATTTTGATATGAAAATTCTGATTTTGGCATTATTCTATATTTTGAAGACTTTAATATTTTATTCAATATTTTCAAATATTATCAGTTATTTTATCCCTTGAAAGAGTTAGAGGCATCTAGAAACTTTCTAAAAATATGAAACTTGGCCTATAAGCAATACTAAACATGAAAAACAGAATTTTGCCATTATTTTTTTTTCAATATAGTATTTAATATTTATGTTCCTTAAATTATATTCTCTCTCCTAAATTAAATAAAATATTTAAGATTGTCCAAATTAGTTGAAAATTTACCTGTAGGCTGATTTTGGCATGTAGATTTCAAATTTGGGATTATTTTATTTTTTTAGAGTCATTTAATAATTTGTTTAATATATTTTATTATATTCTTATTTTTTAGTTAAAATAACAATAGTTATTATCATGCAAATAATGTGAAACTTCACCGTCAAGAAAACTAAAATATATGAAACATGAATTGGCCCTTAATTTTATCTCTTGATGTTATTTAATACATTATTTAATATTTTGGACTTTTACATACTTTCTCTCTCCTAATTTACACATGTATATTAAAGATTATCCAATTTGTATGAAAATTCACTTAAAGGCTATTTTTAATGTGTAGATTACAAATATAAGATTAGTTACCACTTTTAGAATCATTTAATGACTTATTTCACATTTTAATGAAAACTCACCTTTTCTTTTCTAAATAAAAGAGAGATAAAAATTATCATCCCAGAATTGTGAAACTTTTCATTCAAGCCAAACCAAACCCAAAGAAAACAAATCTCATGTTTTCTTTAACCAGTTAGTCTTCCTTTTATGAATTTTTATCCATTACCCAATATTAACACTATTTCTCATATTAAATAATTCAATATTACATTAACATGTTTAAATCATTATTATTCATTCTTTTTTTCTCTTCCTTGATACATAAGGCTAAGGAATGTTCTAGAACAAATTCACTTTACCATTATCTCACATCAGTGTTAAATTTGCATATTAGATCTTGATTGAAATATCTACTAAGGTATTTGTGCATAAACCCATATATTAGCATAAATGGTGATCAAATTCACCCCAAACCACTAATAATTCCATAATTTCAACATCAAGGAAAAAAGGGATAGGAAATATAGGAAAAGCTTAGGAAGAGGGTCAAAAAGATAATACATCCATATTTTAGTTTGTTACAACACTCCACCCCTTAAAAAGAATTTTGTCCCCGAAATCTCAAGAAAAGAGGGAAGCGTGGGAATGCAACATCTCATCTCTAAGCTCCCAGGTTGTTTCTTCCAAACCATGGTACGTTCACAAGACTTTCACTAGCTCAATCTCATTGTTCTTCAATACTTGACTCAAGAGTCTAGAATCTTCACAGACAACTCCTCGAAGTCTAGGTTCTCATGGATCACCTAGGCTTCCACTGTTAAGATTTATTTTTGTGTGATATAACACAATTAACATTTTGCCTTATTATCATTATATTTATCAGGATATCACATTATCATTATAATTCTTCAATTGTGTCTAATTATATTCATTTTTTGCCATAAGAGTTCTATTTCATTATTATGCAGGAAACCTTATATATAGACATATATGTCCTATTTATCTCATTAAGAGTTTTAACACAATTAGAGTTTATACTCTATTATTTCAATATCTACTCCATTATCCTCATGTTATCACCATTTTGAATTATATTAGATTATTTTGCATGATATAAGACATTTTATCCAATTTGTTATTAAGTCTACAATTAATCCAAATAATATCACATTAAATACTTATATCTCTTTTAAACATTGTCACATTACCTTTCTTACTCACAAAAATGCCATCCTTAACCATTTTCTCATATTCATCCACTTCTTATTGGTGATTATGCATATTTGTGTGAATCCAATCACTTCTTATCCATAACTGAGTCATTATTTGATTTTAGTGAACAAGGTGGAACAAATTCCATATTAAGGAATTGTTTCACATACCAAGTCATGATCAGATGATTAATTAGGTGTGCACTAATGAACAAAGTGATATGCATTTCATGTTGATGACTTGATTAGTCTATGACTAGGTGATTATATACCATTTATGTGTATCAAGGTATGTTATTTGAATATGACACCTAATGTCACTAATGTATCATGAATGTCATTAAGGATGCATATATTAAGGTTGTATGATTATAAATTTGGGTTTAAGTCAACATGATCATTATTCTTCATATATATCTTCTTAGCATGTATTAAGTCCAGGCTTAGGTCCTAATTATCTTGCTCATCATATCATTAGGGTTTATTGGCTGATGACATGGTCAACATCATGTGTATCCAGTATTATCATTAATATGTGAGTTACTCCTAGTATGTGCATTAGGTATTCATTAGGGTTCAAACATATGAACTATGCATGAGATGACTATTATTTGTTCATTAGTATATAGCAAGCATGTGGGGTTTCAAATATAACGTGTTTTGGTCAATTCTAATGATTAAAGCTCGCCAACCTCTTATCAGTGGAGTTAGGGTTTCTAGAGTCATAGTGTCTAGATTTGATATGATGCATGACTCCATCCCCTTAGAAGGATTTCTTCCTTGAAATTAGCATATCCAAGATCTATCAGAGTACTACTACTATTCCTCTACCCCTTAAAGAGTTGACCTACCAATTAAAACTAAACTAGATGTGAAAGGGTGAGTCTAACTAAACCATGTATAGGATATAACATGTAATTACTTGTTGGACACTAAACTTCAAAGTCTAGGTTCTAGGGATAGACTGCCCAAACATGTGGTGCTAAAGGACATAAGGGAACTATATTGGGTAGCTATCCTAAAAAAAGTCATCATACCTAAAAGACAAGGTCATCATTTATGGTTCTTAGGAGTATCCAACATAGATGTCTAAGGTTACTATTGCCTATATATATGATATTTCGGACAATCAATATCAACTTAGGCCAGGAAGGTATCATGCAGATCTGGGAGTCCTCATAAACCAAGCTAGTCACGCGAAGGAAAATCTTGCCAGCCCCCAAACCCTGATCCCTTTCTAGACACCTCTGCTTTCAACTTATTCCCTAATAGCTACCTAACTGGATCATCACATAAAAGTTAACTAAATATATTTCTACTGTGAAACTCTTATGATCCTAAATCAACCTTTCATTATCTCAATTGTAACATAGATCAATCTAGGGTAAACATGTCTCTTAAAGGGAACTATGTAAGGTACGGGTTCTAACAAGGGAGACAAAATAGAAATAGTCAGATTCTGACTACCATGGGCTCTGATACCATGTTGTAAAGAGTGGCACCCAGAGGGGATCCACTTCCTAATAAAAATTTGAAGAATAAAACACCTATTCCAAACACACTCAAAAGGTATGTTGGAACATGTGTAAATCAAATCTCAATAATGGTATTCAAAACAACTAAAGTATAGTAGTGGAATAAAAGTGATGACTATATTCAATTTTTACAAAAGTATCCTATCATCTCCCATAAAGGGTTTACATGTATGATACAATATAAGGATTTAGATAGAGAGAAATCTAAACTATAATAAGTTTGTCTCCAAACAACAACTTCATAACTTAGGTCCATGTTGAAAGCCATGTACTTCTTATCCTAATCCTAAGTTGGTCCTCCATGCTCCTGCTACGCAACTCTAATGCTAGGCATAGGTGGTCGGGATCACCCAACAAGAGAAAGAAACTAGATATGTGTCAAAATAAAGAACAAGAGCAAGGTAATATCAACATAGGATAATAAAGGGTAAGGAATAACCAAGAAATAAAGAGGGTCAAAAGTATGAGGCACATAAAAAAATCTTACCATAACAATCAGTAATAATAAAGAAGCATGCATGATTAAAAGTATGGCTTATTGTTTGAAGTAGGGATGAGGCACCTACCAACCTCAACCTAAAATATATGAAGGGAGAACTATCACGTTTCCAAACACCTACAATATATATATATATATATATATATATATATATATATATATATATATATATATATATATATATATATATATATAGGACAATGATCCAGTGAGAAACATATCTTGGTGAGAGCATGAGAGGCATTTGAATAACTTTTCACAATGATCAAATTTTCATATTCTAATCATATGGATTAAAAATGTACCCTATTAGTTACCTTCCCACAAAACTTCATCATCATAGGACTTGTATTGCACGTACAACAAGCAAATCTTTTTCAACGCTCAATATTGAGTTTTAGGCTGACCGTTGGATGTAAAATGTGTATATTGTATATATGGACATGTAAAAGATATCCGATTGTGATGAATTTTTGTGTCAAGGTAAATGTAATGATGTTCTTCCCATCCATAAGGTTGGATATTGAAAATAAGCTACAACTTTATAGTTATTCAAATGCCTCTCATGCTCTCACCGTACAATGTTTCTCACTAGATCGCTACCCTATATATATATATATATAGAGAGAGAGAGAGAGAGAGAGAGAGAGAGAGAGAGAGTCAGGCTAGAATACACTCAAGTGTATTCAGAGTAGAATTTACTCAAGTAGTTTTTCATGATGCTGTATTTTTTTCAAAAATCTAATCCGTTGATCTTCTTAAACATCTTGTGAATAGCTCATACAAAAAATTTGACCAAATTTGGACATTTATAGGTCATGTTATAAAGACCGCAAAAATATGCATTTCAAATGAGTTTTGCGTGTCAATTTTATTGCCCTGGATGAGTGACTTACACTCATCCAAATGGGCTCAAAATTTGTATGTAGCCTAGTTATAGTATGATGGTGAAGATCAATGGTTTACATTTTGCAAAAAATAGTCTTGATTTACACTCAAGTGTATTCTAGCCTGACTCTCTCTCTCTCTCTCTATATATATATATATGTGTGTGTGTGTGTGTATGTATATATATAAGTGGGGAGAAATATCACATTCTCTAGGGGGAATTATCACATGCCCAAAATTGTGGGTGTCTAGTACATAGGTGCACTACTTTAGATAATAAGTCATTAAACCATCATGCTCAAAATTACTCACCTGGAAAGATTAAGCAACAATATAATAGTGATATGGCAGGGGTACAACACCCAAGCAAGTAATGAAGCAAATGTGCCAAAAGAGAAAATATATGAATAAAAGGTTTAAGTCCATGCCTCATTGGGAATTTAGGGTTAGGATAACAAAATGCCCACTTAAGCTATAAGAATTAACATACCTCTCGTACTGAGTTCAATTGTCAATTTTCACTACTTTTAGATGATTCCAAGTTAAACTTTGCCTATTTTCAAGTTATTCACATATATTAGAGTCCATATTGTATATTAGTGTAGAGATACCTAAAATTATACATTTTTAACAAAACACAGATTTTGACACATAAACTCTTGCTAGTTGATTAATTAGATTCTCTTGATCAAGAAAACATATTTTAATGATCAATTTGGAGTTAATGTGATTAAGTTATAATTTTTATGAATTTTATGCATATATTTCATTTCCCAAAAATCATCCTTCAAAAAACATGGAAATCAAACATTGAAACCATTTTTATTAGATAGATCTCATTTTTTATCCCAAACAAATTTATTTATAGTTTTTGGAGCTTCCAATAAAAAGATATGGTTTTTACATGTTTCACTTTATTTACTATTTTTTTAGTGAAATTAAATTGCAAGAAACCAATTTGCCCTTAAATCAAAAATCAAAACTTTAGGCTATGAAAGGGTATAAATGTACTATTTGTGCTGGCGTGACAAGCAACAAAAATTGAATTAAAATGTGGAATTTATAAGATTATTCATAATGAGAAAAAGAAAATAAAAGTGAATCGAGGGGCAAAAGGGGGAAAATACAAGGGATCATCCCCTTCCGCGCTACACATGCCATGGCCGGCTAGGCAAGGAGAAGCTTGTCCAAGAGTTTGGGGAAAATTGTGTCCATCGTTCGCTCATGAAACTAACTAGCTGGTCATGATGAACAAGTGTGAAAGTTGTTTGCTTGAGGTCCAATTACGCTCCTAAGAAGTAAGATATCAGGGAGAGATTCCGCAAACTCAAACCAAGAACCACGTTCAGCAGTGGATGAAATGACAATGTACGGTCAAACTAAAATCAGAGGAGAGTCTGTGACAACCTGGATTTTCTCTCTCCTATCTTGCACCCTTTCACTCTCATCATTTGACCTCTTATTCATTTCAATTTCAATTTCATGGTTTGATGGTTGGGAGACTCCATATTAGTCACATCAATATTCTTTTTGCTAAATGTGACATCAATTTGTACTTTTGAATTAAATACCATTATTTTTCATATCACCATCTTTGCTAGATATTTTGAAACTCACCGCCATAATCTTTTGGCTTTGTAACATGTAACATTATGTAGTGGGCTCGATTTTGAATCCATCGATGGAAAAATCACATCAATTGGACCTTCAGAGTCCAAGTTATGATATCTTGAAATTTGGATAATTATACCTTGTTTTAGCTCAATTCTATGCCTTTATCTCTGTTGGGCCGGCCACATAGGCCCAATACAACACTGTAGCCCATCTTCTTGTTCCCTCCTCTCTTTTCCTCTTCTGGAAACTGACGAACGACCAAAGAAACGCTCCACCGCCTCCACCCAGATTGGGTAACGGAAGGGGGGCATGACCCCAAACCCTAACTTGCTTTATAAAATCCTGCTTTCAACCCTAGCCTCCTTTCCGTGTGCCCTCCTCTCGTGGAATCCCTAATCTCCTAGGCCTATGCCTTCCCACCTTGTGTGGCGGCAATGGCCATCAGTGCAGGTTGGACCACTGCGGGTGGCTTGCTCCTCCCAAATCGTGCTCCGGAGGCCAGCACCAGGGTGATTGTCCGTGGCCGACATGGTCAAATCCATAACCTGGCCTCAAGCATCTAGCGGCTACAGAAGGTGCTGAGAAGGCACGACCAATGCTGGGGCCTTTGACCTGCCAAGCTCATGGCTCTCACCCCCCCCGACACAAGCACCAAGAGGCCAACGACGGCCGAAGAAGGCGCCACCGAGGCTCTAGCTACCTCGCCTCCACTTCGTCCGGGCTGATGCAGTCGTCGAGGCCGCTGGAGTTGGAGAGGCGCAAGACCTCTGTTCGTCCCCTGCTCCTATGCTAGAACAGGGGATTTCCGTGGGGAAGTTCGCGAGGGAGGGCAAGACGGCCGCCGAACGTCAGATTGATGGCCCAGCAGGCAACGGCCCAGATCGGCCGATGTATTATCAAGGTAACACCCAATGTGGACTCCTATAGTTTGGATTGATACTTTATAAAATGCATAGCTCCCTCATCTTAAGGCCAAACATAGCAAAATTATATATCAAATTGATCATCTCGACGAGACCTACCATTTGGGCATGGTTCCAGGTCCTAATTCTAATGTTTACTCCCCTGATTTCTTGAAAATGATAACTTTATCCATGTTGAGTTCATTCAATGCACCTAAGTGATAAAGCTTGAACCTTTAATGATCATCTATCTGCCTAATCATGAAAACAAAACCTTTAGTACATCTTTGATCTGTAGGAGGGTCCTCATCACCCTTATTGCTTAAGAGTTACTCCTATTTGCACTATGTGACTTGTCCTTGGACTTTAATGTATGATCTTGATCAAAGTTGCTATATTTCTCGAATACGATTCATGTATCTATATCTTGCTTAACTAACCTTGCATCTTGTCTGAATCTCATGTCTTGATGATCTGAGACCTTAGTTTCTCTTTTGTGAGTCTCTTGACCCTAGAATGCATGTAAATGCCTTAAACCTTGAGATGATCATAGAAAGTGCATAGAACGTAATAATGACATGGAACTTAAACCACACTCTTATGATGGACCCTAAATCAATATGAGATCATCAAATGGACTAATAAGCAACTTGGAACCCATCTTGGCCAAAACCCTAAAATGAAGATAATCATGGTTAATGATGAGAATCTAATGCATATATGTAATCTTGTTCTTAATCAGGTTTGGCATAAGGCTAGATGGTGAAGAATGTTAGGTTATGAATCTCTGAATCAGGTATGGGCCTTATCTAGTTATATGACTACCGCTTTCTTGCTTGAAAAGACATATATTGTATGCTTGTTTGTCTATTTTCTCAAATATTGCCATGTAGTATTGCTATGTGTTACTCGATGTTTGCCTCGTCAGTTTTATAACTTGAACACATATATATTTGGAACTCCATTATAATATTGTTGATAAAGGGCTCTTGGTTACGAACTTGAGGTCCCTCTCGTATAAAAGGGTTAGCTAAGCTTGAGCACCCTTACGGACCCTTCCGACGGGAAGTTGGTCAAAGGCCTTAAACATGTTTGATATTGTTGATATAATGGAGTGAAATGACATAAAATATGGTTTTGCTTTTGTTAAACAATTAACTTGTTTATTCCTGTTCGTTTAGTCTTGAAATCTTTTCAAAATTATGCAAAACTTATATATATGTGTATCTTTCTGCCCCATACTCAACACCTCGTGTGTTGACCCATTTCTCGTATGTTGTTTTTAGGTTCAGAGATGGCTAGAAGGTTGATGGGCTTGGTGAGCTCTGCTAGGTGTACTTGTTGTAAGATCCAGATTTAGTGCACATGAATGACTTGTACCTTGACTCTGGAAATATGTAATTGAATTCATGAATATAATACATTTTGTATAATTTATACTTGTTGAATGTTGAGACTATGTTGGTGCCTTTATCTTGTTATTTGTTCATATGTGCTAAGCCTTACGCTTCCGCATGTCGCATTTGGTATACGTTTGGTTCATGGGACTGATATTCCGGTTCTGTGACAGATGGTATCAGAGCATGAACAATAACTACACCAAACTTTGCTCACATGAAACACTAACTAAATTCACTTTACATCTCAACCCTAGAAACTTAATGAAATATCCTTGTGGATTAGGTTGACTTAGCCTCTAAGTTAGAACCTAGATGTTCTAGAACTAGGTGTAGACTTGTGTAAGTTACCTCCCTAGACATGATTCGCGACATGCGCTTAGGATGTCTACACAAGTGTGCACCATGTTCTTACTAGTTCTCTAGGTGTCATGATACTAGACTGCCTAATGAGTGCGGTAACTCGTTTTGGTTTTGGTTTTATTCGAATGGAGTATGGTGGTTTTCATCGCATGTTTAAACATTGGAGAAAACATATTTCAAGTATTATTATATGTAGATATGAAAAATGTTACCACACTCAGAAAGGCAGTGAGTTTCCATGCAACCTAGAAGAAAGAGATGTAACATCAAGTCTAGATGAGAGAGTTTAGATGATAGTGATAATCTCTAGAGTTGTCTAGAGCCATGATATAGGTTAGACAAGTGAAAAACCTAGAAACCTAAGATGATGATTATGATATTGATGATGATGTTGATGTTTTATAGGACCCAAGATGTTTGAGGAGGGTTAAGTATGTTTGATGATATGAGATGAGTTTGACCATGCAACCCTAGCTAAACCTAGCACCTTGTAAGATACATACCACTTGGTTGATGTGCTAAACATAGCTAGTGGGTGGACATGCTTGCTTGTACCTAGTCTTGTATGTGTGGAGATATGATATATGGTTTGAGACCAACACGGGCCTCAATCTCTTTACAAAGGAAGGCCTCTAGCATGGGACATATGAATAGGAAGACATGTTGATATGAGTTGACCCGTACCGGGAAAAGGTTAGAGTACCTAAACTCCAAAATATTTGAAATGTTGAGTAATATGAATGATGAAATACTTGATGATGAGTCCCTAGCTAGAATACTTCTAAGTATATGAGTTGAGTGACCTAGTGGATAGTTTCCTTGAAAATGTTGAACCCTAGATTTCCTATGAAAATATCTAACCCTAGAGAAAGAGGAAATTGAATATTTGATGCTTAATATATAGGTGAGGGAGATGTCCCAAGACCTAAGATGATGTATATGATGTGTGATATCTATGATGAGCCTCATACTCGGGTTAGTAGTTGTATATAAAGGAATCTAGTGGTTACCCTTGTTTCTATAAAACAACAATGGGTAGAAATTTTTGTTATGGATAGAAGTTACGGTTTGTAAGTCCTGTTGGATATATATATGTCTTAGCTTGAGTGGCTTGAGCTTGTGGAACTCTTTCTTGATACAAGTGAGAAAGTTTCAAAACCTCAATGTTGATGATATTCGATACATGAAAGAATCTCACTTAAGTTAAAATCTTGATATATGTGCAATGAGCCACTCTCATGAGATAGACCTAGTATGAAATCATACCATACATAAAAGATATAGATTTGAAATTATGATCTAGATATGATGATGTCATAAGATCTTAGCTTGAACAATCAAGGGTAACATGCCTAATCTCGTACCAAAAAAAAAGATTAATTGGATATGTTGATGCTCTTGGGGTCATAACTCGAATACACATGGTGAATAAATTGTTTAATTTTAAAATTATGAACATAATTAGTTAGAGTTGGTGGAATTGTTTTTTGGGAAAACAAAACGATGCATGAAATCTAGAATAAATATGAGATGCACACTCGATGATAGTCTCGTTTTAAGTCATGACCATGAAAATATTCTTTTGAGAATTAGTTTTTGATGATACCCCTTGGTCTCATATAAAGATATGAACAAAAACCCTAATGTGGTGATGATGTCGTAATACAATATTAGAGTGCTAAGTAACATGTACATTATCGAGATGGGTACACCCTGAATGATAATAACCTAGTGTGCATCCATCATGCAAAATTCCTTGATAACCATGGTTGGATACCTAGACTCGATGGATTTTGGCTTGACTCTTAACTATGACCTTGGTTGAATTTCGAGGACGAAATTTCTTTGAAGGAGGGAAGGATGTGACAACCTGGATTTTCTCTCTCCTATCTTGCACCCTTTCACTCTCATCATTTGACCTCTTATTCATTTCAATTTCAAATTCAGGGTTTGATGGTTGGGAGACTCCATATTAGTCACATCAATATTCTTTTTGCTAAATGTGACATCAATTTGTACTGTTGAATTAAATACCATTATTTTTCATATCACCATCTTTGTTAGATATTTTGAAACTCACCGCCATAATCTTTTGGCTTTGTAACATGTTCCATTATGTAGTGGGCTCGATTTTGAATCCATCGATGGAAAAATCACATCAATTGGACCTTCAGAGTCCAAGTTATGATACCTTGAAATTTGGATAATTATACCTTGTTTTAGCTCAATTCTATGCCTTTATCTCTGTTGGGCCGGCCACATAGGCCCAATACAACACTGTAGCCCATCTTCTTGTTCCCTCCTCTCTTTTCCTCTTCTGGAAACTGACGAACGACCAAAGAAACGCTCCACCGCCTCCACCCAGATTGGGTAACGGAAGGGGGGCATGACCCCAAACCCTAACTTGCTTTATAAAATCCTGCTTTCAACCCTAGCCTCCTTTCCGTGTGCCCTCCTCTCGTGGAATCCCTAATCTCCTAGGCCTATGCCTTCCCACCTTGTGTGGCGGCAATGGCCATCAGTGCAGGTTGGACCACTGCGGGTGGCTTGCTCCTCCCAAATCGTGCTCCGGAGGCCAGCACCAGGGTGATTGTCCGTGGCCGACATGGTCAAATCCATAACCTGGCCTCAAGCATCTAGCGGCTACAGAAGGTGCTGAGAAGGCACGACCAATGCTGGGGCCTTTGACCTGCCAAGCTCATGGCTCTCACCCCCCCCCCCGACACAAGCACCAAGAGGCCAACGACGGCCGAAGAAGGCGCCACCGAGGCTCTAGCTACCTCGCCTCCACTTCGTCCGGGCTGATGCAGCCGTCGAGGCCGCTGGAGTTGGAGAGGCGCAAGACCTCTGTTCGTCCCCTGCTCCTATGCTAGAACAGGGGATTTCCATGGGGAAGTTCGCGAGGGAGGGCAAGACGGCCGCCGAACGTCAGATTGATGGCCCAGCAGGCAACGGCCCAGATCGGCCGATGTATTATCAAGGTAACACCCAATGTGGACTCCTATAGTTTGGATTGATACTTTATAAAATGCATAGCTCCCTCATCTTAAGGCCAAACATAGCAAAATTATATATCAAATTGATCATCTCGACGAGACCTACCATTTGGGCATGGTTCCAGGTCCTAATTCTAATGTTTACTCCCCTGATTTCTTGAAAATGATAACTTTATCCATGTTGAGTTCATTCAATGCACCTAAGTGATAAAGCTTGAACCTTTAATGATCATCTATCTGCCTAATCATGAAAACAAAACCTTTAGTACATCTTTGATCTGTAGGAGGGTCCTCATCACCCTTATTTCTTAAGAGTTACTCCTATTTGCACTATGTGACTTGTCCTTGGACTTTAATGTATGATCTTGATCAAAGTTGCTATATTTCTCGAATACGATTCATGTATCTATATCTTGCTTAACTAACCTTGCATCTTGTCTGAATCTCATGTCTTGATGATCTGAGACCTTAGTTTCTCTTTTGTGAGTCTCTTGACCCTAGAATGCATGTAAATGCCTTAAACCTTGAGATGATCATAGAAAGTGCATAGAACGTAATAATGACATGGAACTTAAACCACACTCTTATGATGGACCCTAAATCAATATGAGATCATCAAATGGACTAATAAGCAACTTGGAACCCATCTTGGCCAAAACCCTAAAATGAAGATAATCATGGTTAATGATGAGAATCTAATGCATATATGTAATCTTGTTCTTAATCAGGTTTGGCATAAGGCTAGATGGTGAAGAATGTTAGGTTATGAATCTCTGAATCAGGTATGGGCCTTATCTAGTTATATGACTACCGCTTTCTTGCTTGAAAAGACATATATTGTATGCTTGTTTGTCTATTTTCTCAAATATTGCCATGTAGTATTGCTATGTGTTACTCGATGTTTGCCTCGTCAGTTTTATAACTTGAACACATATATATTTGGAACTCCATTATAATATTGTTGATAAAGGGCTCTTGGTTACGACCTTGAGGTCCCTCTCGTATAAAAGGGTTAGCTAAGCTTGAGCACCCTTACGGACCCTTCCGACGGGAAGTTGGTCAAAGGCCTTAAACATGTTTGATATTGTTGATATAATGGAGTGAAATGACATAAAATATGGTTTTGCTTTTGTTAAACAATTAACTTGTTTATTCCTGTTCATTTAGTCTTGAAATCTTTTCAAAATTATGCAAAACTTATATATATGTGTATCTTTCTGCCCCATACTCAACACCTCGTGTGTTGACCCATTTCTCGTATGTTGTTTTTAGGTTCAGAGATGGCTAGAAGGTTGATGGGCTTGGTGAGCTCTGCTAGGTGTACTTGTTGTAAGATCCAGATTTAGTGCACATGAATGACTTGTACCTTGACTCTGGAAATATGTAATTGAATTCATGAATATAATACATTTTGTATAATTTATACTTGTTGAATGTTGAGACTATGTTGGTGCCTTTATCTTGTTATTTGTTCATATGTGCTAAGCCTTACGCTTCCGCATGTCGCATTTGGTATATGTTTGGTTCATGGGACTGAGATTCCGGTTCCGTGACAGATGGTATCAGAGCATGAACAATAACTACACCAAACTTTGCTCACATGAAACACTAACTAAATTCACTTTACATCTCAACCCTAGAAACTTAATGAAATATCCTTGTGGATTAGGTTGACTTAGCCTCTAAGTTAGAACCTAGATGTTCTAGAACTAGGTGTAGACTTGTGTAAGTTACCTCCCTAGACATGATTCGCGACATGCGCTTAGGATGTCTACACAAGTGTGCACCATGTTCTTACTAGTTCTCTAGGTGTCATGATACTAGACTGCCTAATGAGTGCGGTAACTCGTTTTGGTTTTGGTTTTATTCGAATGGAGTATGGTGGTTTTCATCGCATGTTTAAACATTGGAGAAAACATATTTCAAGTATTATTATATGTAGATATGAAAAATGTTACCACACTCAGAAAGGCAGTGAGTTTCCATGCAACCTAGAAGAAAGAGATGTAACATCAAGTCTAGATGAGAGAGTTTAGATGATAGTGATAATCTCTAGAGTTGTCTAGAGCCATGATATAGGTTAGACAAGTGAAAAACCTAGAAACCTAAGATGATGATTATGATATTGATGATGATGTTGATGTTTTATAGGACCCAAGATGTTTGAGGAGGGTTAAGTATGTTTGACGATATGAGATGAGTTTGACCATGCAACCCTAGCTAAACCTAGCACCTTGTAAGATACATACCACTTGGTTGATGTGCTAAACATAGCTAGTGGGTGGACATGCTTGCTTGTACCTAGTCTTGTATGTGTGGAGATATGATATATGGTTTGAGACCAACACGGGCCTCAATCTCTTTACAAAGGAAGGCCTCTAGCATGGGACATATGAATAGGAAGACATGTTGATATGAGTTGACCCGTACCGGGAAAAGGTTAGAGTACCTAAACTCCAAAATATTTGAAATGTTGAGTAATATGAATGATGAAATACTTGATGATGAGTCCCTAGCTAGAATACTTCTAAGTATATGAGTTGAGTGACCTAGTGGATAGTTTCCTTGAAAATGTTGAACCCTAGATTTCCTATGAAAATATCTAACCCTAGAGAAAGAGGAAATTGAATATTTGATGCTTAATATATAGGTGAGGGAGATGTCCCAATACCTAAGATGATGTATATGATGTGTGATATCTATGATGAGCCTCATACTCGGGTTAGTAGTTGTATATAAAGGAATCTAGTGGTTACCCTTGTTTCTATAAAACAACAATGGGTAGAAATTTTTGTTATGGATAGAAGTTACGGTTTGTAAGTCCTGTTGGATATATATATGTCTTAGCTTGAGTGGCTTGAGCTTGTGGAACTCTTTCTTGATACAAGTGAGAAAGTTTCAAAACCTCAATGTTGATGATATTCGATACATGAAAGAATCTCACTTAAGTTAAAATCTTGATATATGTGCAATGAGCCACTCTCATGAGATAGACCTAGTATGAAATCATACCATACATAAAAGATATAGATTTGAAATTATGATCTAGATATGATGATGTCATAAGATCTTAGCTTGAACAATCAAGGGTAACATGCCTAATCTCGTACCAAAAAAAAAGATTAATTGGATATGTTGATGCTCTTGGGGTCATAACTCGAATACACATGGTGAATAAATTGTTTAATTTTAAAATTATGAACATAATTAGTTAGAGTTGGTGGAATTGTTTTTTGGGAAAACAAAACGATGCATGAAATCTAGAATAAATATGAGATGCACACTCGATGATAGTCTCGTTTTAAGTCATGACCATGAAAATATTCTTTTGAGAATTAGTTTTTGATGATACCCCTTGGTCTCATATAAAGATATGAACAAAAACCCTAATGTGGTGATGATGTCGTAATACAATATTAGAGTGCTAAGTAACATGTACATTATCGAGATGGGTACACCCTGAATGATAATAACCTAGTGTGCATCCATCATGCAAAATTCCTTGATAACCATGGTTGGATACCTAGACTCGATGGATTTTGGCTTGACTCTTAACTATGACCTTGGTTGAATTTCGAGGACGAAATTTCTTTGAAGGAGGGAAGGATGTGAAACCTGGATTTTCTCTCTCCTATCTTGCACCCTTTCACTCTCATCATTTGACCTCTTATTCATTTCAATTTCAAATTCATGGTTTGATGGTTGGGAGACTCCATATTAGTCACATCAATATTCTTTTTGCTAAATGTGACATCAATTTGTACTGTTGAATTAAATACCATTATTTTTCATATCACCATCTTTGCTAGATATTTTGAAACTCACCGCCATAATCTTTTGGCTTTGTAACATGTTCCATTATGTAGTGGGCTCGATTTTGAATCCATCGATGGAAAAATCACATCAATTGGACCTTCAGAGTCCAAGTTATGATACCTTGAAATTTGGATAATTATACCTTGTTTTAGCTCAATTCTATGCCTTTATCTCTGTTGGGCCGGCCACATAGGCCCAATACAACACTGTAGCCCATCTTCTTGTTCCCTCCTCTCTTTTCCTCTTCTGGAAACTGACGAACGACCAAAGAAACGCTCCACCGCCTCCACCCAGATTGGGTAACGGAAGGGGGGCATGACCCCAAACCCTAACTTGCTTTATAAAATCCTGCTTTCAACCCTAGCCTCCTTTCCGTGTGCCCTCCTCTCGTGGAATCCCTAATCTCCTAGGCCTATGCCTTCCCGCCTTGTGTGGTGGCAATGGCCATCAGTGCAGGTTGGACCACTGCGGGTGGCTTGCTCCTCCCAAATCGTGCTCCGGAGGCCAGCACCAGGGTGATTGTCCGTGGCCGACATGGTCAAATCCATAACCTGGCCTCAAGCATCTAGCGGCTACAGAAGGTGCTGAGAAGGCACGACCAATGCTGGGGCCTTTGACCTGCCAAGCTCATGGCTCTCACCCCCCCCCGACACAAGCACCAAGAGGCCAACGACGGCCGAAGAAGGCGCCACCGAGGCTCTAGCTACCTCGCCTCCACTTCGTCCGGGCTGATGCAGCCGTCGAGGCCGCTGGAGTTGGAGAGGCGCAAGACCTCTGTTCGTCCCCTGCTCCTATGCTAGAACAGGGGATTTCCGTGGGGAAGTTCGCGAGGGAGGGCAAGACGGCCGCCGAACGTCAGATTGATGGCCCAGCAGGCAACGGCCCAGATCGGCCGATGTATTATCAAGGTAACACCCAATGTGGACTCCTATAGTTTGGATTGATACTTTATAAAATGCATAGCTCCCTCATCTTAAGGCCAAACATAGCAAAATTATATATCAAATTGATCATCTCGACGAGACCTACCATTTGGGCATGGTTCCAGGTCCTAATTCTAATGTTTACTCCCCTGATTTCTTGAAAATGATAACTTTATCCATGTTGAGTTCATTCAATGCACCTAAGTGATAAAGCTTGAACCTTTAATGATCATCTATCTGCCTAATCATGAAAACAAAACCTTTAGTACATCTTTGATCTGTAGGAGGGTCCTCATCACCCTTATTGCTTAAGAGTTACTCCTATTTGCACTATGTGACTTGTCCTTGGACTTTAATGTATGATCTTGATCAAAGTTGCTATATTTCTCGAATACGATTCATGTATCTATATCTTGCTTAACTAACCTTGCATCTTGTCTGAATCTCATGTCTTGATGATCTGAGACCTTAGTTTCTCTTTTGTGAGTCTCTTGACCCTAGAATGCATGTAAATGCCTTAAACCTTGAGATGATCATAGAAAGTGCATAGAACGTAATAATGACATGGAACTTAAACCACACTCTTATGATGGACCCTAAATCAATATGAGATCATCAAATGGACTAATAAGCAACTTGGAACCCATCTTGGCCAAAACCCTAAAATGAAGATAATCATGGTTAATGATGAGAATCTAATGCATATATGTAATCTTGTTCTTAATCAGGTTTGGCATAAGGCTAGATGGTGAAGAATGTTAGGTTATGAATCTCTGAATCAGGTATGGGCCTTATCTAGTTATATGACTACCGCTTTCTTGCTTGAAAAGACATATATTGTATGCTTGTTTGTCTATTTTCTCAAATATTGCCATGTAGTATTGCTATGTGTTACTCGATGTTTGCCTCGTCAGTTTTATAACTTGAACACATATATATTTGGAACTCCATTATAATATTGTTGATAAAGGGCTCTTGGTTACGACCTTGAGGTCCCTCTCGTATAAAAGGGTTAGCTAAGCTTGAGCACCCTTACGGACCCTTCCGACGGGAAGTTGGTCAAAGGCCTTAAACATGTTTGATATTGTTGATATAATGGAGTGAAATGACATAAAATATGGTTTTGCTTTTGTTAAACAATTAACTTGTTTATTCCTGTTCGTTTAGTCTTGAAATCTTTTCAAAATTATGCAAAACTTATATATATGTGTATCTTTCTGCCCCATACTCAACACCTCGTGTGTTGACCCATTTCTCGTATGTTGTTTTTAGGTTCAGAGATGGCTAGAAGGTTGATGGGCTTGGTGAGCTCTGCTAGGTGTACTTGTTGTAAGATCCAGATTTAGTGCACATGAATGACTTGTACCTTGACTCTGGAAATATGTAATTGAATTCATGAATATAATACATTTTGTATAATTTATACTTGTTGAATGTTGAGACTATGTTGGTGCCTTTATCTTGTTATTTGTTCATATGTGCTAAGCCTTACGCTTCCGCATGTCGCATTTGGTATACGTTTGGTTCATGGGACTGAGATTCCGGTTCCGTGACAGATGGTATCAGAGCATGAACAATAACTACACCAAACTTTGCTCACATGAAACACTAACTAAATTCACTTTACATCTCAACCCTAGAAACTTAATGAAATATCCTTGTGGATTAGGTTGACTTAGCCTCTAAGTTAGAACCTAGATGTTCTAGAACTAGGTGTAGACTTGTGTAAGTTACCTCCCTAGACATGATTCGCGACATGCGCTTAGGATGTCTACACAAGTGTGCACCATGTTCTTACTAGTTCTCTAGGTGTCATGATACTAGACTGCCTAATGAGTGCGGTAACTCGTTTTGGTTTTGGTTTTATTCGAATGGAGTATGGTGGTTTTCATCGCATGTTTAAACATTGGAGAAAACATATTTCAAGTATTATTATATGTAGATATGAAAAATGTTACCACACTCAGAAAGGCAGTGAGTTTCCATGCAACCTAGAAGAAAGAGATGTAACATCAAGTCTAGATGAGAGAGTTTAGATGATAGTGATAATCTCTAGAGTTGTCTAGAGCCATGATATAGGTTAGACAAGTGAAAAACCTAGAAACCTAAGATGATGATTATGATATTGATGATGATGTTGATGTTTTATAGGACCCAAGATGTTTGAGGAGGGTTAAGTATGTTTGACGATATGAGATGAGTTTGACCATGCAACCCTAGCTAAACCTAGCACCTTGTAAGATACATACCACTTGGTTGATGTGCTAAACATAGCTAGTGGGTGGACATGCTTGCTTGTACCTAGTCTTGTATGTGTGGAGATATGATATATGGTTTGAGACCAACACGGGCCTCAATCTCTTTACAAAGGAAGGCCTCTAGCATGGGACATATGAATAGGAAGACATGTTGATATGAGTTGACCCGTACCGGGAAAAGGTTAGAGTACCTAAACTCCAAAATATTTGAAATGTTGAGTAATATGAATGATGAAATACTTGATGATGAGTCCCTAGCTAGAATACTTCTAAGTATATGAGTTGAGTGACCTAGTGGATAGTTTCCTTGAAAATGTTGAACCCTAGATTTCCTATGAAAATATCTAACCCTAGAGAAAGAGGAAATTGAATATTTGATGCTTAATATATAGGTGAGGGAGATGTCCCAAGACCTAAGATGATGTATATGATGTGTGATATCTATGATGAGCCTCATACTCGGGTTAGTAGTTGTATATAAAGGAATCTAGTGGTTACCCTTGTTTCTATAAAACAACAATGGGTAGAAATTTTTGTTATGGATAGAAGTTACGGTTTGTAAGTCCTGTTGGATATATATATGTCTTAGCTTGAGTGGCTTGAGCTTGTGGAACTCTTTCTTGATACAAGTGAGAAAGTTTCAAAACCTCAATGTTGATGATATTCGATACATGAAAGAATCTCACTTAAGTTAAAATCTTGATATATGTGCAATGAGCCACTCTCATGAGATAGACCTAGTATGAAATCATACCATACATAAAAGATATAGATTTGAAATTATGATCTAGATATGATGATGTCATAAGATCTTAGCTTGAACAATCAAGGGTAACATGCCTAATCTCGTACCAAAAAAAAAGATTAATTGGATATGTTGATGCTCTTGGGGTCATAACTCGAATACACATGGTGAATAAATTGTTTAATTTTAAAATTATGAACATAATTAGTTAGAGTTGGTGGAATTGTTTTTTGGGAAAACAAAACGATGCATGAAATCTAGAATAAATATGAGATGCACACTCGATGATAGTCTCGTTTTAAGTCATGACCATGAAAATATTCTTTTGAGAATTAGTTTTTGATGATACCCCTTGGTCTCATATAAAGATATGAACAAAAACCCTAATGTGGTGATGATGTCGTAATACAATATTAGAGTGCTAAGTAACATGTACATTATCGAGATGGGTACACCCTGAATGATAATAACCTAGTGTGCATCCATCATGCAAAATTCCTTGATAACCATGGTTGGATACCTAGACTCGATGGATTTTGGCTTGACTCTTAACTATGACCTTGGTTGAATTTCGAGGACGAAATTTCTTTGAAGGAGGGAAGGATGTGACAACCTGGATTTTCTCTCTCCTATCTTGCACCCTTTCACTCTCATCATTTGACCTCTTATTCATTTCAATTTCAAATTCATGGTTTGATGGTTGGGAGACTCCATATTAGTCACATCAATATTCTTTTTGCTAAATGTGACATCAATTTGTACTGTTGAATTAAATACCATTATTTTTCATATCACCATCTTTGCTAGATATTTTGAAACTCACCGCCATAATCTTTTGGCTTTGTAACATGTTCCATTATGTAGTGGGCTCGATTTTGAATCCATCGATGGAAAAATCACATCAATTGGACCTTCAGAGTCCAAGTTATGATACCTTGAAATTTGGATAATTATACCTTGTTTTAGCTCAATTCTATGCCTTTATCTCTGTTGGGCCGGCCACATAGGCCCAATACAACACTGTAGCCCATCTTCTTGTTCCCTCCTCTCTTTTCCTCTTCTGGAAACTGACGAACGACCAAAGAAACGCTCCACCGCCTCCACCCAGATTGGGTAACGGAAGGGGGGCATGACCCCAAACCCTAACTTGCTTTATAAAATCCTGCTTTCAACCCTAGCCTCCTTTCCGTGTGCCCTCCTCTCGTGGAATCCCTAATCTCCTAGGCCTATGCCTTCCCGCCTTGTGTGGCGGCAATGGCCATCAGTGCAGGTTGGACCACTGCGGGTGGCTTGCTCCTCCCAAATCGTGCTCCGGAGGCCAGCACCAGGGTGATTGTCCGTGGCCGACATGGTCAAATCCATAACCTGGCCTCAAGCATCTAGCGGCTACAGAAGGTGCTGAGAAGGCACGACCAATGCTGGGGCCTTTGACCTGCCAAGATCATGGCTCTCACCCCCCCCCGACACAAGCACCAAGAGGCCAACGACGGCCGAAGAAGGCGCCACCGAGGCTCTAGCTACCTCGCCTCCACTTCGTCCGGGCTGATGCAGCCGTCGAGGCCGCTGGAGTTGGAGAGGCGCAAGACCTCTGTTCGTCCCCTGCTCCTATGCTAGAACAGGGGATTTCCGTGGGGAAGTTCGTGAGGGCGGGCAAGACGGCCGCTGACCGTCAGATTGATGGCCCAGCAGGCAACGGCCCAGATCGGCCGATGTATTATCAAGGTAACACCCAATGTGGACTCCTATAGTTTGGATTGATACTTTATAAAATGCATAGCTCCCTCATCTTAAGGCCAAACATAGCAAAATTATATATCAAATTGATCATCTCGACGAGACCTACCATTTGGGCATGGTTACAGGTCCTAATTCTAATGTTTACTCCCCTGATTTCTTGAAAATGATAACTTTATCCATGTTGAGTTCATTCAATGCACCTAAGTGATAAAGCTTGAACCTTTAATGATCATCTATCTGCCTGATCATGAAATCAAAACCTTTAGTACATCTTTGATCTGTAGGAGGGTCCTCATCACCCTTATTGCTTAAGAGTTACTCCTATTTGCACTATGTGACTTGTCCTTGGACTTTAATGTATGATCTTGATCAAAGTTGCTATATTTCTCGAATACGATTCATGTATCTATATCTTGCTTAACTAACCTTGCATCTTGTCTGAATCTCATGTCTTGATGATCTGAGACCTTAGTTTCTCTTTTGTGAGTCTCTTGACCCTAGAATGCATGTAAATGCCTTAAACCTTGAGATGATCATAGAAAGTGCATAGAACGTAATAATGACATGGAACTTAAACCACACTCTTATGATGGACCCTAAATCAATATGGGATCATCAAATGGACTAATAAGCAACTTGGAACCCATCTTGGCCAAAACCCTAAAATGAAGATAATCATGGTTAATGATGAGAATCTAATGCATATATGTAATCTTGTTCTTAATCAGGTTTGGCATAAGGCTAGATGGTGAAGAATGTTAGGTTATGAATCTCTGAATCAGGTATGGGCCTTATCTAGTTATATGACTACCGCTTTCTTGCTTGAAAAGACATATATTGTATGCTTGTTTGTCTATTTTCTCAAATATTGCCATGTAGTATTGCAATGTGTTACTCGATGTTTGCCTCGTCAGTTTTATAACTTGAACACATATATATTTGGAACTCCATTATAATATTGTTGATAAAGGGCTCTTGGTTACGACCTTGAGGTCCCTCTCGTATAAAAGGGTTAGCTAAGCTTGAGCACCCTTACGGACCCTTCCGACGGGAAGTTGGTCAAAGGCCTTAAACATGTTTGATATTGTTGATATAATGGAGTGAAATGACATAAAATATGGTTTTGCTTTTGTTAAACAATTAACTTGTTTATTCCTGTTCGTTTAGTCTTGAAATCTTTTCAAAATTATGCAAAACTTATATATATGTGTATCTTTCTGCCCCATACTCAACACCTCGTGTGTTGACCCATTTCTCGTATGTTGTTTTTAGGTTCAGAGATGGCTAGAAGGTTGATGGGCTTGGTGAGCTCTGCTAGGTGTACTTGTTGTAAGATCCAGATTTAGTGCACATGAATGACTTGTACCTTGACTCTGGAAATATGTAATTGAATTCATGAATATAATACATTTTGTATAATTTATACTTGTTGAATGTTGAGACTATGTTGGTGCCTTTATCTTGTTATTTGTTCATGTGTGCTAAGCTTTACGCTTCCGCATGTCGCATTTGGTATACGTTTGGTTCATGGGACTGAGATTCCGGTTCCGTGACAGTCTTTGTTGTGCATTTCATATGAGGGTAGGATCCAATTTATATGAATTTGAGTTTTAAGGGGTGTGCGAGCAGTTGCTTTGGAAGACTCGAGGAACAAGTTTAGGCATTTCTAAAATTCTCAAGTATAGGTCTCGAGTAGGGGATGGATGCAAAATTAAATTTTCAATCCAATGTAACTCGTTTCATAAAATTTCATTGAGAAATGAGGCAGTTATGCCCAAAATACTTGCCCTTGGCCCACAGTTGATATTCATGCGGGTTGCGATGAATGTCATTTAATACAACTTTTCAACTTTGTTCTTTTGATGAATTTAATGTGCAAAACTTTCTATAATTGTTTGAGGGTGCAAATGAAGTCCAAATAAATCCAAATTTAGTAGGTTAGCTAATTTTTTGTTGAGCAATCTGATTTTGGCATTATTTTATTTTTAAAGACTTCTAATATTTTATTCTATATTTTTAAATATTATCACTTATTGTATCCCTTTAATGAGTTAGAGACATCTAGAAACATTCTAAAAATATGAAACATGGCCTATAAGAAATAATATAAGTGAGGAATATGATTTTTCCATTAATTGTTTATTATATTATTTACTATTTTTGTTCCTTAAATTATATTCTCTCAACTAAATTAATTCAAATATTTCATATTGTCAAAATCAGTTGAAAATTTACTCGTACGATGATTTTGGCATGTAGATTTTGAATTTGAGATTTATTTTCTCTTTTGGAGTCATTTAATAATTTATTTAATATATTTAACTCTATAATTATTTTCTTTCCCAGTTATTAGTTATTATTATGCAAATAATGTGAAACTTCACCTTCAACCAAACTAAAATATATAAACATGAATTGACCATTAATTTTATATCTTGGTATTATGTAATAGATTATTTATTATTTTGGACTTTTACATACTTTCTCTCTCCTAATCTACAAATGTATATTAAAGATTATCCAGTTTATATGAAAATTCACTCAAAGGATATTTTTAATGTGTAGATTATGAATCTAAGATTAGTTGCCACTTTTGGAATCATTTAATTATTTATTCATATTCTAACGAAATCTCACCATTTATTTTCTCAATAAAAGAGATATAATAAATATTATCCCAAAATTGTGAAACTTGTCATTCAAGCAAAGCCAAACCCAAGGAAAATGAATATCAAGTTGTCTTTAACCAATTAGTCTTCCTTTTATGAATTTTTGTCCATTATCCAATATTAACACTATTTCTCATATTAAATAATTCAGTACCATATTAACATGTTTAAAGCATTATTATTCATTCTTTTTTTTTCTCTTCCTTGATCCATAAAGCTAAGGAATGTGATAGAACGAATTTATTTTACTATTAACTCAAATAAGTGGTAAATTTGCATATTAGATCCGGATTGAAACATCTATTGAGGTATTTGAGAATAAACCCGTATATTGGCATAAATGGTTATCAAAATCACCCCAAACCACTAATAATTCCACAATTTCAACATCAAGGATAAAAGGGATAGAAAAGGTAGGAAAAACTTAGTAAGAGGGTTAAAAATACAAAATATCCATATTTTAGTTCGTCACAAGGGGTAAAACCCATAGGGTGCATTTGGATTGTTGTAAGAAGACCAACATGGAAAGGTAAATTGGTTGCAAAAGTTTCAAAATATCTCAAAATGTTGAACATGATGAAGTCTTTTCACCAATTATCATGGTTAAATCCATCTGGATCATGCTTGTTGTTGCAGCTTAGTAGGACTATGAGATTTGGCATATGGATGTTAAAACCACATTCCCTAATTGGAACAGTTAAGAGGATGCATATGTGACACAGCCTAATGGTTTTATAAATCTATTAATGCAAATAAATTCTATAAGCTAAAAAAGTCAATCTGTGGATTGAAGCAAGCATAGAGGTGAAATCTTCTATTTGATAAGACAGTCAAAGGGTTTGACTAGAGTTAGAATGAAGACGGAATTTGTGATTACAAGAGATTTAGTGGGAGCATATTATATTTCCCATAATGATGGGGATTGGCATCCTTGTCCTATAAATGTTAAAACTTGGCATGGAAAGCACCTTCTAAAAGAAGGGTTTAGAGGAAGCATCCTATGTGATAGGAATCAAGGTCTATTGAGATAGATCTAGAAAGCTTCTTGACCTAAGTAAAAGCACATACATTGGCAAGATGTTGAAGGGTTCAACATGTAAGAATTAGTGAGAGAAAACTTGTACATGTAATATTAAGTACACATAGATAGATACTATATGCATTCACCATTGGATTTGTCTTGAATTTAATATAATGTACTTATTCTGTTATGTCATTTGTATTCGACATGATGAAAGGATATAACATTATCTCATGTATTGTACAAGAAGAGAGGATATCCAGTCATCTCATATGTATTGGAGATGATGAGAAGGCATATATATACCTACATAGCAATCTTATATGTATTGGATGTGATAAGAAGGTATATGTCAGATGCCAGTGAGAGTCATTGGACTATCATAAAGAACATCTTTAGATGCTTGTGAAGCACTTAAAGGATTGGTTCCTTGGTTATGGTAATGAGGAAGAGTTGGGTGTAAAGAGTCACACCGATGCAAGCTTCCAAACTTACAAAATAATCGTGATCTATGTTTGACATTAAATGAGAACTGTAAGCTAGATAGGGTTATGAGCTAATAACATATGTTGAAATCTACAAAAGAAGCTGAGTGTCTCTATGTTATGAGAACAACAGAGGATATTGTATGGATCAAGAAGTTCATATGGGTGAACTTGTGTGAGGTTCCAACCGTTGATGACACAGTAGAAATACTTATGACAACAACATAGCTACTAGTCATCAAACTATGGAAATTCCATCTCATACGAATAGTCGTACATAGAAGAGACGTGAAAATTGCAAAATATCGACTTAAAGCAAATGTTGCTAAACCCGCTATCAAAGCACTTGCACAGTAGAAACATGATGGACATGTTAGGTCACTTGGAATAAGATTTGTGGGTGATTGGCTCTAAGTGAAAGTGGGAGTCTGTTGGTCTGTATGACTAGAGAGAAAATCATGTGATGATTGTAATGGCATAAATTGTAAATGATTTGAATAAGTAAAGGCAAGCTTCCAATTTATTATGTTTCATTCAGTTATGAGATAATGAAGTAACATTATAAATGTCTAGAAAATTGTATTACTCAATGACATATGTATTCAAGTTACTACCCTTGTGGATGAGATCATACAGATGTTAAGAGTACACATATGTATTCTCATCATGTCACTGATCAGTTATTATTGTGTAAGGTTGATAGACAACAATGTCACAAAAAATAAGAGTGTGAGTTGGTTGATGACTAAATCTGATTACTCATGATATGGCAATATAAAACCAAGCACGCAGATACATGTTAGGGAATAGTGTATCGGATAGACCCACTGTAAGACTGACATATGGAAGCCATGATCATGGAAGTCATAGTCAGGTCTCACAGTGGTGGTGGTGGTGGTTGTGGTTCTCAGACTAAAAATCATTACACTCATCACATGTCATTGGGTACTCTTTGACATCATCAAACATAGTCCTAAAACATGGGTTGTTATAAAGGTGATGATTAGGTGACTTTGATACATGGGTATAGATTGTGAATGATAGAGATGGGATTTGTCCCTCATATAGGAGTATGATATCCAAGGCCTCTTGATTAGAGAGACTGAGAAAAGTATGGCCATACACATGTCAGTCAATATGTGATATTGAGCTTACATATATCTCATGCAGTCTGCTCTGGTTCAAGAAATAAGATTGAATAATAATGAGCAAGATTGCTCCATGCCTCTAGTTCAATTTGGATATCAGTGAAAAATGAACTATACAAACATTATAACACCATACACATATTGTAGCTTGAAGTTCTTCTCCAACTTTCCATTTACTTGGGTAGCAATGATGCATGACTAGGCACCACTCATTGCTTGTGATGTCATAAGTTTTTATGGACATTCACTGTCAACGTAACATGCACACATAGGAACTCATCTAGAAGAGGAGTTTTATGTTGAATGATGATTGCGTTGATTACTAAAATGTTTAAGTATTCAATTCACGAAACAAATCAGCTGACTGGACTTCCAGACAATTAGTTCAAGTGTTAATACTATTGTTTGGAGTGTCAAGTTGATTGTATTGTACATTTGTTGGAATTCTACCTGACCTAGGTGTGTGAGACGACTGTCTGGCATGGTGTGAGATGCCCATCTCATTTTCACCAGATGCCTGTTTTGGGCAGTGCTATTAGATGGCATCGAGGATTAGTGTTGATGTCATGTTAAGCATTAATTGGAATTGAATTTGACAACATGGGTAGATTTGGGAAACACTACAAACGACCATCTTTCATGTCAAATGACAGTATGGGTTTCCATTTGACCATTTGGGTTGTCACAAGTTGCAAAAATTACATAATTGTTGTGACAATTTGAGATCTTTCGGTCCTTTCCACTCCCGCACAGACTAGGAACCATGACCCTGGCCTCTACTATAAATAGAGGGGTATTGGGGGCTTCCCAGAGTATAACACGCACAATTGAGAATCAGTTTCTTTGACCATTTTTGTCCTCTCTGGTTGTGGTAACCATGAGATCCCAAGTAAGTCTTACCCAACTAGGGAGGGATAGAAAGTGAGAGAGCAACTAAGGATCATTGTTGTGGGAGAGCAGGTTGGTGACTAGTACACCAACAGGAGGGACAACTCCTTCATGTCCATTCTAGTAGGATGACAAGAGTTTTAGTTGGTCCGTGTGGACTAATCTATAGGTAGGAGTTCTTTGGATGCTACTAGGAGGGCAAACAACAACTCACAATCTATGGTGAGATTAGAAGAATTGATACAGTAGATTTTAGAGTCTGTTGTCCATGGATGAGCAATCAAATGAGCCCCAGTTCAACCAGGAGTTGCACAGACACCGTCCTAGATAGAGTGTGCATCTACATCGAGGAGTATTGTCACTGAACTTGCTCCAGGACCAGATATATCTTCATGGAACCATCCTTCCCATTGCATAGTAATTGACACGATCAGCTGGTTAAGGGGAAATATGTCAGTAAAAAAAATTGTTGCCTATCTAGTGTTGTATTTTTCTACAATGAATGCCTTTCTCTTATTAATCACTTTACTGAATTCTTATTTATTTTATGTTTGATTGGGTAGTCTTTTCATTTTTCTATGGGAATCCATGTTTGTTTTGATGTCCTTTATTTCATTATATTGCTCAATTCCATTTTAGTATGCACATACTAGCTTTTTGTTGATACTATCTACTTTTCTCCTCTTGTTGGGGTATGTTTCCAACCCCAGGTGTAGGATCTGGAGTACATGGCATGTGGACATGGACCTAGTTTTATGGGTTGATGCTTGAAGACAAACTTGATATGCTTTAAGTTTCCCTCTACTAGATCCTTATGATGTAATATCCATGTAAACCATGTATGGGAGATGATGGTGTACTTTTGTAAAATTGATTATATTCATGAAACTTTTATTCTCCTGCTTTACTTTGGTCTTTTGTATATTTGAAATTTGAAAATTTTACACCTATTCCATCATATCTTTTAAGTGTGTTTGGATTGGATGTTTTATTCTTCAAATTTTAGTAGGGAGAGGATCCCCTCTAGGTCCCACTCTTTACAGAAAACTCCAAAGTAGCAACACCTTGGTAATAAATGAGTAAGGGACATGTCTAGCTGGGAATGGGAGATGAATCAATACTAGTACAGCTACCCAGGCCCCATTTGTTTTTATCAACATGGCATTGGAGGTTGTAAGTGAATAACACTTGAGGTGCATTGAGGTTGAAATTGACAACAAGGAAGTAATAGATGTATTGAAACTAGCCTCTCACAAAAACCCCAGATATGCTTTCCGGATGGACAAAATAAAGAGGAAAATAAAATCCCACAATGGGTGGAATATCATGTATGCTAGAAGGGAATGTATCTTTTTCACAGATGCTTTAGACAAATTTCACATAAAAAATAAAAATTGGACTTTCAAATATACTAGACCATCAGATGGTGTACACAATGTATTAATAGTAATACATGTAATTGTAGTTGTAACATCCCAAATTTTAAATAAAATAAGTTTAGGGTCTTAATTGAAAATTTTCCAATGAAAATTTTAAAATGTAGGCTTTGATGCAAAGTCACTCCTAATATTGAATACTTTATAGGAAGAAAACAAATATGTTTCCATTATTTTCTTTATGATTAAATGATCTCAAATTCATTATTCTCTCTCTTTCTCTCTTCATCATAAATCAACAATATCACATAGTGGAGAAAGCCCTAATAAGATCAGTGTAGATATGGAATTTATTGGTCATTTATTTAATTGGAAACCCAATATCTGATTCAAAGAACATTAATCATCAATAATGAATATTCAGGTAAATGTTCACTAATTTGTCAACACAATCGGGAATTAAATGTCTAAGAATATTCTAGACCCTTTTATGAACCTATGGTTGAATTTTGAGGTCATTTTGACCTTATTTGACTCCTTAAACCTAATTTTAAAGGATTCCATATATTTCTTAAGTGAATTTAATTGAATCATCTTTGATTTGTCTATCTAACCTAAGGTTCCAAACTAAAATGTTGTCATGCGGCTCCTCCTGGATGTGTCGGGGTCAGACTCGGGGACACGGACCTGTCCGCCATCAAGGAGATCATCATCCTCACCTGAGTCACGGGTCTTTGGGACTCTACAGTCTGTGATTTCATCCCCCATCCCTACCTCCCTTGTTGATCAATTCCAGCATCAACTAAGGAGATTTTCACCATCATCGAATCTTCCAGAATCTTTTTGATCCCAAACGTGATGGGATTTCATGAGCCCTAGCCCTCATTCGGAAAGACTCTTCCCCCTTCCCATGCTTCTTCCTTCATAAGAAGATTTATCTCCCTCATGCCTCAAAACCTATGTATACGACCCTGAAAATGATCCCCAAACTTCAAGGAACCAAATACTAGCTCCGTTTAGGTTTCATTTGCCCTGCACTCCTATCTCTGACCTCCAGTTATCCCTCTACCCTTGAGGTGGCATGAGGTGAGAGAACATGGCACTCCAAACCTCGTTGGTGCAACATTGTGATTCAGCAAACCCTCACAGAGCTTATCATACCTTCAATTCATCCCACTACAAGTATTTCACAATTTCCCCCTTTTGGTTTCATTGTTGTTGTGTTGTAGTCATGAATTCATTTCCCCAATTCTTGTCCTTCATCCAACGTTGTCTGGCCTTCAACACTTTCATGAAGGTATTGTGGATCCACCTACATCTTTGGTTTTCCTCTTGGATTGCTTAGTTTTCCTACTCTAATCTCAACTTTCTTCGGCCTTGGCAACACTAGCTTTTTAATTCCCTGACCACCATCCAGCCCAAGTCTGGGTTTGCCAACTTCAACATGGTAAGACGGACTTATGTTTGACCCTTGTTTCTCACCCTATTTCCATCTCAAGGAATTGGATAGTATGATGATTTGTCATTGTGTTGATCAGATTTTGCATATGAAGAAGAAGTTGTATGCCATGGATTTCCAATTTTGCCCCTCAGCCTTTGATGTACTAGTCACGCCCATATGGGCATATCGGTATTTTAGTGACCACAAATAGGTTTATCGGTGTGTTTTCTTTGGATGGGGTCCCAACCACATGGGCAATAATGATTGGGCCATCTTAGAGTAAAGCCCATCACTTTATGGATTAGTTACCTATGTGGATTTTTCTCAGATTATCATTGGTCTATTTATAATAGATTGTAGAAAATAATTTATAGACCGGATGGGGTTGATCCTTGTATGAATTTTGTTTAGTTTTTTGGCATGTAGATGATGGAATTAGTTTCAAATCATATTTTCATTTTGAGTTTATCTATATTAGCCAAGAACCATGAAACCCTAGAAACTAAGGTGAATATTATTATTAATGAATGTTAATTGGTTTAACATGATAATTATAGTTTCTTAACCCCAAGTACGTGACTAGGGTTTTATCAACATGGAAAAAACAATTAGGTTTTCTCCAATAAAGGTAAGTGGGCCATGCACTTTGAGTATTAGATAATGATTTCCAATCGCTTTAAGATTATTGTATCATGATATCACGTTAAGTTATATGCATAGCAATGTATTCAGTTTCCAAAAATTCTTGAATTAATATTCCCAAAAGTTATTATATGATGCTTATGCTTCCATATTTTATTTCAAGAACGCATGTCATGTTCATGTAAAATCCAAGTAAAGATTAATTATTCCAAGTTAATGATGAATCATGTAAATGGTTGTATTATTTTGTCATCATCATGTTAATGTTGATCCCTTGGGCCTTATGAGTTCAAATGGAACACAATGGCACATATGTGCAATCATGAGCTCAAATGTACACTTAAGGTGCAAATCATTGGTTTAAGTGGAATATCGATTGATCCCACGAGCCTTATGAACACATTTGGTGCATAACAGTAGAGGACATTATAATCAACCACTAAGAGCACTTTATGTGAATTTATGATTTATTGTTTATTTAATTGCATGTTTCCTTATTTCCTAGTTATTCTTTTGTTATAAAATACTCAATGCCACTTACTCTAATGTATTTTCTATTTTGAATACATGTCTGGGGATGTGATGTCTGCAGGAGGGAAGTATTAAGGAGGAGCTTGTCTAAGGAGCATACAACTGAAGGATGGACTAAGAGTTTAGACTTGTGGGTGCCAACTATCCTATGGCATATAGTTTAGTTTCTCAATTAATATTAAGACTGATCACTAGTTTAGTTTATTTAAAGTTTGTGTTTTATGTTTTGGAACTTGAGACATGAGATTTGAATTTATTTTTACTGAATTAGTTGAATGAAATTATATTTTTATGTAATGAATATCATTTTTGTGACATCCCAATGTGAATTAAGCTCTTGCTCATTAATGCACATGTTTTAGAAAATTGGGGTGTTACAATATGGTATCAAAGCAAAAAATATAGTTGGCCACCAGACTTTTCTCAAAATATCATATAGTTTATGTTCTCTTTTATAGATGTCTCCCAAGAAGAAATCTGATAAGGGCAAGGAACATGTAGATGGAGAGGAACGCTCTTCCAATGGGGGAAGTGATCATAGTGATTTTGGAGGGGATAACCCTAATGGAAACCCTAATGCACCTCTAGAAGTACTCATCAAGGCTCTTACTGATGCCCTGACTGGTTAACACGGAAAGAGCACATCAACTAAGGAACCAAGAGTTGACTTTAGTAGACTTCTTGAAGATTAATCCAGAAACCTTCTCTGGAGAAGCTGAGACTGATGTAGTTGGTCATGTTGAAGAGTGGTTGATCAATATCGAGCATTGCTTCCATGATTTAGGATCTCCTGAGCCTTATAAAGTTTGCTTTGGGACACATATGTTGAAGAGTGCAGTCCGCACTTGGTGGGAGAACTTCACCAATTCTCAGGGACCCAATGTTGAGCTGTTGACCTGGGAGGAGTTCACTATTATCTTACGGAACCATTACATCTCAAAATCTATGATTGAGAAAAAGGAGATGGAGTTCAAGCATCTGAAGTAGTATGACTCAACTTCCAGCCAATATGCTATGAAGTTTTGTATGTTACAGAAGTACGAGTAAGGTTTGGACGAAACATGTCTGGTAAAGAAGTTCATGTGAGTCCTGAAACCTAACTAGGGATATGCTCTTCTAGAAGTGGCATCAAGACAGTGCAGGAGGCACTGGAGTCTACCCTGGAATTGGAGGACCACCCTAGATGATACTGGAAGAATGAATGATCCTCACGAAGCAAAAATGAGTACAAAAGCCATAATGATAAGAGGAGGAAATCTACAGAAGGACAACCTGCTAAGGAGCCTTGTGCAACTTGTGGTATACTTCATGGTGGACCATGCATGAAAGGAGTTGGAGCTTGCTACTAGTATGGATATCCAAATCATAAGAATCCTTAATGTCCCAAGCTCAATGCAAAGAATGGTGCTAGGAAAAACCCTAACCCAGCGTAATGAGAAAAGAGGTAAGCAAGGATCTTTGCAATGATCGAAGCATAATCATCATATAATAAATTTTGGGATTATTAATTCAAGAATTTTTGGAAATTTAATACATTACTATGCATATAATTTAACTTGATATCATGATACAATAATCTTAAAGCGATTGAAAATCATTATCTAATACTCAAAGTGTATGGACCCACTTACCTTTATTAGAGAAAACCTAATTACTTTTCCTAGGTTGGTAAGACCCTAGTCACGTAATTGGGTATAAGAAACCCTAATTATCTTGTTAAACCAATTAACATTCATTGATAATAATATTCACCTTAGTTTATAGGGTTTCATGATTCTTGGATAATATAGGTAAACATAGAATGAAAACAAGATTTGAAACTAATTCCATCATCTAGATATAAAAAAATTGAACAAAATTCATATAAGGATCAACCCCATCTGATCTATAAATTATTTTCTAGAATTTATTATAGGTAGACCAATGATAATCTAAGAGAAATCCACATAGGTAACTAATCCAAAAAGGGTGATGGGCTTTACTCTGAGATGTCCCAATTGTCATTGCCCATGTTGTTGGGACCCCATCCAACAAAAACACACCGGCGAACCTATCTGTGCTTACTAAATTACCAATATGCCCATATGGGTGTGACCAATACATCAAAGGTTGAGGAGCCAAACTAGAAATCCATGCCATACAACTTCTTCTTCGATCTACAAAATCTGATCAACACAGTGACATAGAATCATACTATCCAATTCCTTGAGATGGAAACTGGGTGCGAAACAAGGGTTAGACATAAGTCCATCTTGCCTTGTCAAAGTCGACAAACCCAGACTTGGGATGGATGGTGGTCAGAGAACCAAAACGATAGTCTTTCCAAGGCCGAATCAAGTCAAGATTAGAGAAGGAAAACTAAACAATCCATGAGGAAAACGAACGATGTAGGTGGATTCACAGTACCTTCATGAAAGTACTAAAGGATGGACTGCATTGGAGGAAGGCCAAAAAGAGGGGAAATGAATTCACAATTAAAACACAAAAATAATGAAACCAAAAGGGGGAATCTGTGAAATACCTTCATTCGGGATGAATTGAAGATAGGGAAAGCTCCGAGAGGGTTTGCTTAATCGCAACGTTGTGCCAACAAGGTTTGTGGTACCCTATGCTCTCGCCTTAGGCCGCCGCTAGGGTAGAGGGAGAACTGGATTTTGGATATAGGGTTGTAAGGTAATTAAGACCAAAATGGGGTTGGGATTTGGTTCCTTGAAGTTTGGGGATCATTTTCAGGGTCCTATATATAGGTTTCAAGACTTGAGGGAGTTAGATTTGCTTGTGAAGGAAGAAACAAGGAAAGGGGGAAGAGTTCTTGTCAACCAATGGCTAGGGCTCATGAAATCCCATCACGTTTGGGATCAAAAGATTCAGGAATATTCGATGATGATGAAAATCTCCTTAGCTAATGCTGGCGTTGATCAGTGAGAGAGGTAAGGACGGGGGATGAAACCGCGGACTATAGAGTCCCAAAGACCTAAGACTCACATGAGGATAATGATCTCCTCACTCGCAGACAACTCCTTGTCCCCGAGTCTGACCCAGACACAGCCTGAAGGATCTGTGTGACAACATTTTTGTTTGGAACCTTAGGTTAGATAGACAAATCAAAGATGATTCAATTAAATTCATTTAAGAACTATATGGAATCCTTTCAAATTAGGTTTAAGGGGTCAAATAAAGTAAAAATGATGTCAAATTTGAACCATAGGTTTATAAAAGCATATAGAACATTCCTAGACAGTTAATTCCCAATTGTCTTGACAAATTAGTGAACATTTACCGAAATATTCATTATTGATTGATTAGTGTTCTTTAAATCGGATATTGAGTTTTCATTCAAATAAATGACAAATAAATTCCATATCTACACTTATCTCAAAGTCAATTTATATTATTTAGGGCTTTCTCCACTATGTGAGATTGTTGATTTGTGACGAAGAGAGAAAGAGAGAGAATAATGTATTTGAGACCATTTAATCATAAAGAAAATAAAGGAAACATATTTGTTTTCTTCCTATAAAGTATTCAATATTTGTGGTAACTTTGCATCAAAGCCTACATTTTGATTTTTTCATCAGAAAATTTGCAATTAAGATGCTAAACCTATTTAATTTAAAATTTGGAATCTTACAACTCTACCCATCTTAAACAAATTTCGTCCTCGAAATTTTCTTTGACTACTACCCACCTTAGGGCTTTTCTTATGCCTAGTTTGTAAAACTCAACATATTTATCCATAAAACTAAAACTAGGTTTAGAACTAGGTTGTACCTTCTCCTTTACCTTCTTCCTCCTCGTCATCAATAACTCATGTCATGTTCAAGTGATATCCAAGTAAAGATTAATTATTCCAAGTTAATTATGAATCATGTAATTAGTTGTATTATTATGTCATCTACATGTTAATGTTGAGCCCTTGGGCCTTATGAGTTCAAATGGAACATAGTGGCATATATGTGCAATCATGAGATCAAGTAGAGCATTATTAATGTAACTTAAGGTGCAAATCATGAGCTCAATTGGAGCATAGCTATGGAACTTTGGTGCAAATCATGAGTTCAAGTGGAACATCAGTTGCGCCTACGAGCCTTATGAGGACAGTTAGTGCATAAGAGTAGAGGACATTATAATCAACCACTAATACCATACTATGTGAATTTAAGATTTATTGTTTAATTAAAGACTATACTATGTGAATTTAAGATTTTTTTTATTTAATTAATTGCATGTTTCCTTATTTCCAAGTTATTATTGGGTTATAACAATACTCAATTATGTTTACTCTAACATGTTATCCATTTTGAATTCATGGTTGGGGATGTGATGTATGTAGGAGGGAAGTATTAATGAGGAGCTTGGCTAAGGAGCATACAATTGAAGGAAAGACTAAGAGTTTAAAGCTACTGGGGTACCAACTATCCTATGGCATATAGTTTAGTTTTTCAATAAATATCAAGGCTATGTACTAGTTTAGTTTAGTTCAAAGTTTGAGTTTTATGTTATGGAACTTCAGATATGAGATTTGCGATTATTTTCCCTGAGTTGGTTGAATGAAATTATATTTTTATGCAATGATTATCATTTCTGTGACATCCCAATGTGAATTAAGCTTCCGCTCATTGATGTACATGTTTTAGAAAATTTGGGTGTTACAGAAGTACTACCATATTTACTTCACGTCTGAATTCTAATGTGTAACAACTCTTTTATTTTGCTTGCAAGAGGATGGCGAGATGAATAAGAGAGCCTCCTGACTTACCCTATAATATCCCCAAATTTTGTGAATTTGAAATATATAAATACAAGACTCAATTTGATAAGCAAATTCCCTAGCTGTAACTGATAGAATAGCAATTCCATTCGCTATGTGGCATGGGTGCAACCCATGGCCCAAGTGAGGCCCATTAGAGTATTTGCTTTGTAAATAGGTCCTTGTGGCACAAGTTTAAGAAATAAGAGTTTTTGTACATAAATAAAAGATAATGGCTTTACTATTTGTAAATAATTGAAATATGAAATAATATGCAAGTTTTTAAAAGAAATAAGATATGTGATTTGTAGATAATTAAGACAGTAATTATCTAACCATGTATGAAAAAAAAATTTGAGGCATAAAATAGTGATATCTCAGTGTGATTTTTGGTACACTTGAAGATAATGCAAAACTAAGATTATTCTAGAATTTGAGAGGAAAAGGATTTTTCATGTGGCGTGGGTAATTAATCTAAGTATTTACTAAAAGAGAAAATTTTGGCTGAGAATGTTGTTCCAATAAATCCTAAAAATTATATAAAGGTTTGGAATGACATTAATGAGTTCCCCTTCAAGTTTCATAGTAAAAAAATGTTCAGGTTTGGAACGACATTAATGAGTTCCCCTTCAAGTTTCATAGTAAAAAAATGTTCCTAGAGGCTTACGGAAAATCTTAAAGGATAAGGGACATACTTGTCATAAGTAGATGTTATTCACTTATTTGAAGAGAGAGAAGAGGATATCTATAAGTATCCTTTAGATACCAAACTTGTCTAGATGTGATATTATGAAGCTATAAAGAATGTATTGAAATTTGATACCAATCAGAATAGGGATGGGAGAGATATTGATCTTATAAGTTTCTATATAGTTTGGAGGTTAATGGTTAATTATGACATTTGTCACATTTAATGTTACCTGATAACTTAGGACATGCCCTCTAGTATGTGTGTGATCAGGAACTATTGATCAAGGATCAAACGACACTCCATCCATCTCCTACCTTGTGTCAGATGGGGAAAGGTGGGGACAGATGAGTCAATATCATAGCTACCAATCTCTCTCAACACTTCGTCTCATCACAAAATAACAACATGGATGACTTCCCCTTGCAAAACAGAAATAGTAAACCCCTTTAAGAAAGGAAATTGGTGCCTTAATAGCCAAGTTCATCTCCTCATAGTAAAGTTCTTCTCACCCCATCCTCAAAAACCCTAAAGTGCACCCCAAACCCTATAAAAACCCCACGATCAGCTTTTCCTTGAGCCCTAAAACATGAACGACCCAAGCATGGCCCTAGAATGCCTCTATCCCACTCGCTCCTTTCTTCTTCGGCAACCCCCTCCATCACGCAACACTACAATGAGTGTGGGAAGATCTTTGCTAGGAAAGGATTCACATTCATCATTCGATCCTGATCGTGAGTTGACTGAAGACCTGATCTTGCATAACAGATCAACCACGTGTCAGTCAATTGAGTGGATTGGATCTATCCCAACTGTGCGATCCAGATCTAGGTCAGAAATGACCAAGCACCCGATGGCCCATTTAGGGTCTAAGCTAGGTGGGTTCGAGGTCATTATGAGTCCTCACATTTGGACAAAAGACCAGGGACCACCAGTAATGGTTAGCAGCAGTTAGTGGCCTCGAGATGACTTGGTTGTATTGATGACGTTGCCACAGGCGTGTAAAAGCCCCAAGCCCACCAAAGCATGGGTAGAAGTGTACTTATACCTTCAGCTCATGCTCTGGCCAAGTGGAGCACATGCTGAGATGGCCTTGGCCTATTGGCCAAGGTCGGTCTTGTGGAAATAAGGTAAGGGACTCTATTTTTGATGTGGCGCTTCCTTATTGGTTGAGATCTAATTATCTTACAATAAATCATAACTAATTACTCGTAGCTCAAATCATGAAAAACTTTATATGAAAATTGATTAGTAAAATGAGTGGAATATAAAGAAAATAATTGCAAACTCTAATTTAAGCATCTAATTCAAAAGTATTTTGGGTATATGTTTAGTAAGTGGTTAATACAAATAAACCCTAAATTGAATATTAAGATGTTAGGTACATTAAATTCTCTTAGTTCATGTTATAGTCTGATATTGTTGAATATAATGATAATCCAAGAGGATCATGATCATAATGATGAATAAGTGAGGATTCTAAAGTGAATAATCATCATATTATGTAATTAGGGTTTGTAAACCAAAGATCATAACTTGTGATAATGTTAATGAACTCAATATGATGATGGGTATAATAATTAGGGTTTCACCTAATGTTTGATATGCAATGGAATTATGGTTTGTACCATTATTCCTTATCCAAACCTGAGACAAACCTAAACCGTACATTAGGACTCGAATAGCATTTAAACTGAATAATATAATGGTGACACTTTAGGATTTATTTACATGTATATTAATTATTTGGGTTCTTCTTTGTTTTCTTGAGTGGATGATATTCTTAAAGTACTTGAAGTATGATTGCATGATCTACATGGTTCTACATTGAGATACATGGTTATGATTACGAATGCTTACAATATCGGTTGTCAATGTTTACTGAATATTAAGGAATGATAAAATAAATTGTTGGGTGTTTATTTACATTTTGTTCAATTATAATGCCACTATGTGTATAACATAAAATAAGGTACCATAATCTAAACCCTAGGTTGACATGTATCAAGGGGTGATGCACATGAGCCTTAGATGGGATAGTGATCACACCCAAGGTATCATATAAAGCATGGGTTTGAACATGGGAAGAAAATTCCATTTTTATTTGCAAGAAATTGATTGATTATATGTTGTTATGTACTTGCAGACTTTTGCATGCACCCTGTGTAGTAGTGATATACTAATATGTGTTTCGTTTTATGCCATTTTAGGTAAGTGAAAATTATGAAGATATCAAGACATGATGAATCATATGAAATTGACTAAAGACATTGAGGCTAAGTAAAGGAGGATTTATTAGATACTTCTTTGCATATGTATTAGTTCCATGTTGGGATTTCATGTAATTCCTTATAGGAGAATCTTGTAAACAATATTTGTGAATTAATGGAAACTATTTTCTATTATTTTTTATTTGGTAAATATGGATCTTGGGAATTCTAGGTAATGGTACTCAATTTTAAGGTCCTTCCTTAATTAGGAGATGTTGAAAAGTGAGGTCATTACATTTGGTATCAGATTCAGATTTTTCAAATAATATTTAATAGTTGATAATTTTAAGAAATATTTAGAAATAAAAGGATAATTTATTGAGGCATGACCTGAAGGTAATGGTGTCTAGAAAGGATCATAGTTTTGGGGGCTGGAAATATTTTCCTCCACACCACTAAGTTGGTATACAAGGACTCCCTTAGCCAATGTGATATCATCCTGGATAGAACCTAGGGTTTTCCTAAAGTAATGTTTCCTCCAAGGCTTCTCATCTATGATTTCATCCACTTCCCATCGTCTTGCTTAATAAACTCTACAAGATACCTCCCTCCTCATATACAATTTGGGTTTTTTAGAAGAAGTAAGATTATGGCATCCTCTGCAAATTAATGTACATGTAATGTGGGAATAATAATACAGTAAAGAAAAATGTTTCTGGTTTTTATTTTGCAAGGATAAACCATACATGGAGCTCTGGTTGGTTTAAGAAAACCCTCAGTGGTCAAGGGAATAATAACTAGTAACCAAGTCTGAAAAGGAAGGTCACTAATAGGACAAGTCAGGAAAGGAAGGCTTCCATGAAAGACCAAGCCCGAGAGGGAAGGTCTCCATGAGTACAATGCAAGGACATGAAGTGAATAATTTTTACCCTAAGAGATGAAAGAAATCCAGGTGAACGAATTACATAAGAAAATAATGTGCTCAAAAATTGGTAAAGTTGTGATATCTCAATCAACCCTAGGCGGGGAGAGCCCTGAGTTAATCCTAAGGTCAACTAGGGAGAATTTAAGGTACATAAGACCCATGATATTAGGAGGTGATCATGCCCTAAATGCATTAAACCATAAGGTCACCAGATGGGCATCCATGTTTTCCTGAGGCCCATGGGCCAGGAGATTGGGCACTTTCATGTGTTCATTAGGCCCAAGGGGTAAATGTGAGAGGGACTCCCTAAATGTATAAGGCCCATGAGGCTAAAAGCAAATCACAACAAAGGTATTGGTACCCCTAGAGACCTTGAGGAAATGACTAAGGCTAACGAAACATGAGGCGTAAATATAAAAGATATGTCATGTAACAATGAAATCTTAAAGGAGTAGTGCAAAAACTCAAGAGTGAGAAAGGCACTTGACTACATTAAATATAATAATAGTGTGGAACTAGAAGTATTCAATGTTTGGAATTCTTTTTTAGGATAATTCAACCAAAATGTGAAATTTTGAGATAATGTGTGGGTACACCATCTCTACTCTTGGAATGGGATGAAGTTTGTATTTGTGTGTAGTCAAACACTTATTTCATCCTATTATGAGTGAGAGAGAGATTGGTTAGAAACATTTTATTATTAAATGACATATCAGAGTGAATAGCCTAAGTTAATCTAATGACGTGATCTAGAGTTTGAGGTTCTACCTCACCCTTATGTCAAAATAAATAAGCTATAGGTAGGAAACCTAGATGAAAATGAATAACCAAATGGAAAATGTAATCACTAAGAGATGGTATCATGTGGATATACCTTGAATTGTATTAAGTGCCAATCCTAGTAATAATGTGAGAAAATTGCATATTAGTAAAATATGTTAAAGATGTCTAAGTTGGGTTGTTGACCCTGAGGTTTGAGAGTAAGTTGAGTTATCATTCACCTTAAACTTATTGGGTTTGAATTTTGGGGACAAAATTCCTTATAATGAGGGATGAATGTAATATCCAAAAATTTTGTGAATTCTAAATATATACATATATAAGAATCAATTTGATAAGAAAATTCACTAGTTGTAATTGATAGAATAACAATGTCATTCGCTTTGTGGCATAAGTGCAACCCATGACCCAAGTGAGGTCCATAAGACTATTTGCTTTGCAAATAAGTACTTGTGTCAAAAGTTTAAGAAATAAGAGTTTTCATGCATAAATAAAAGATAGTGGATTTACAGTTAGATAATTGAAATATGAGGTATATGCAAGTTTCCAAAAAGAAAATGCGATATGTGGCTTTTTAGATAATTAAGATCATAATTATCTAACCATGAATGACAATACAAGATTTGAGGCATCAAATAATGATATCTTGGTCTGACTTTTGTACACTTTAAGATAATGACAAAACTAATATTATTGTAGAATTTGAGAGAAAAAGGACTTTTCATGTGGTGTGGGTAATTAATGTAAGTATTTACTAAAACAGCAAGTTTTGGCTGAGAATGTTATTACAATAAATCCAAAAAAATAGGAAAAGATTGGGAAAGACATTAATGAGTTCCCCTCCAGGTTTCATAGTAAAAAGATGTTCTTACAGGCTTAGGATAAATTTTTAAGGATGAGCAACCTACTTGTAATAAGTAGATGTTATTCCCTTATTTGAAGAGAGAGAAAAGTATATATAGAAGCATCATTTCAATAAAAAACTTGGCTATATGTGATAATATGGAGTTATAAAGAACATATTCAAATTGGTACCAATCGAAATAGTAATGGGAGAGATATTGATTTTATAAGTTTATATATAGTGTGGAGGTTAATGGTTAATTGTGACATTTGTCACATTTAATGTGAGATGAGAACTTAGAACATGCCCTCTAGTATGCGCGTGATCAGGGACTATTGATCAATGATCAAACAATGCTTCGTCTTTCTCCTACCTTGCATCAGACTAGGAAAGGTGGGGACAGATCATCCGATGTCCTAGCTACCAATCTCCCTCCATACATCGTCTCATCACAAGATAATAGCACATATGACTTCCCACCGCAAAACCGAACTAGCAAAACCCTTCATGAAAGGAAAATAATGCCTTAATAGATGAGTTCCTCTTCCCATATTTAAGTTCTTCTCACCCCATCCTCGAAAACCCTAAAGTGTGCCCCAAATCCTATAAAAAACACACAATGGTTTTTCCTTGAGAACTGCAACATGAATAACACAAGCGTGGCCCTAGAAAGCCTCTCTAGTACTCGCTCCTTTCTTATCCGACAAACCCCTCCGCTGAAAAATGTGGCTGCAAGTGTGGGCACGTCTCTTCTGGGCATGGATATGCATGCACCACTAGATTTCGATCGTGAGTTGACTAAAGACCTTTTATTGTAGATTAGGCAACCACATGTCAGTCAGGCTATGAGTGTGGATTGGATCTATCCTAGTCGTGCAATCCAGATCTAGATCAGCAATGACCAAGCACCTGATGGCCCGATCTGGGTCTGACCCAGGGCGGGTCTGAGGTCATTGTGAGTCCTTGTGATTGGGTAAAAGACTAGGGACCCACACTAGCAGTTAGCAGTAGTGGGTGGCCTCGAGATGACTTGGCTATATTGACGATGTTGCCCTAGGCACGTAAAAGCCCAAATCCCACTAAACCATGGGTAGAAGTGTACTTGTGCCTCTAGCTCAGGCTCCGGCCACTTGGAGCACACACTGAGGTGGCCTTGGTCTATTGGAAAAGCCAGTCCACGTGGAAATAAGGTAAGGGACCCTATTCATTGATGTGGTGCTTCCTTTTTGGTCAATATCTAATTATCTTATAATAAATCATCATTAATTACTCATAGCTCATATCATGACGAACATTATATGAAAATTGATTAGAAAAATGAGTGAAATCTAAAAGAAATACTTGTAGACTCTAATTATGCCTCTAATTCTCAAAGTACTTTGGGTATATGATTTGTAAGTGGTTAATACAAAGAAACCCTAAATTGAGTATTAAGATGTTGAATACATTAAATGCTCTTAGCTCCTTTTTTAGTCTGATATTGAATATAATGATAATCCGAGAGGACCGTGATCATAATGTTGAATAAGTTAGGTTTCTAAAGATCATAACTTGTGATAATCTTAATGAAATTAATATGATGATGGGTATGACAATTAGGGTTTCATCTAATGTTTAATATGAGATGGAATTAGGGTTTATAGCCTTATTCCTTGTCCAAACGTGAGACAAACCTAAACACTAGATTAGGATCAAATAATAAAATGATGACACTTTAGGATTTGCATAAGTGCATATTAAATGTTGAATTGCTTGGATTCCTCTTTGCTTACTTGATTTGATGATATGCTCAATGTACTTGAAATATGATTGCATGATCTTCATGGTTCGACACTGAGGTACGTGGTTATAATTTTGACTACTCGCAATATCGATTGTTGGAGTTTGTCGAGGATTTCTTGAGAATTGATTAAATAGATTGTTGGTTGATTATTTGCATTTTTTCCATTATAATGCCACTACAAGTATCAAATAAGATAAGGTGTCATAATATGAACCCTAGGTTGACATGTATCAAGGGGTGATGCACATGAGCCCTGGATGGGACAGTGATCACACCCATGGTATCATATCAAGCATAGGTTAGAACATGTGAGGAAATACATGTTTTTATTTGCAAGTAATTGATTGATTATATGTTGTTATGTACTTGCACACTTTTGCATGCACCCCACATACACAGTGTAGCAGTATATTGATCAGCATTTTGTTTTATGTTGTATTAGGCAAATGCAAAATATGAAGATATTAAGACATGATGAATCAAATGAAATCGATTGAAGACATTAAAGATAAGTAAAGGACCATTAATTAGATACTTATTCTCATATGTATTAGTTCCATTTTGAAAATTCATGTAACTCATTAGAGGATCATCTTGTAAACAATATTTGTGAATTAATGGAAATTATTTTCTATTATTTGTTATTTATTAAATCTAGATCTTGGAAATTTTAGGTAATGGCTATCAACTTTGAGGTCCTTCCATAATTGGGGGTGATGAAAAGTAAGGTTGTTTCATAACCAAAAAGAAAAAAACAAGTTATCTATTGAATTTACATGTCATTATCCATAATGTTCTCAACTCATCATTATTAGCTAATCAATAGTTCTTCCCAAGTTCCAAAGTACAACCATATGTGGGTATGTAGTGCTTCCCTTTCCTTAACTATTTCTCATAAAGGTCCCATGCATATATAAATGTGGCTAAGAAGATAACCTAGACTCGCCCTAAATTCCTATATTGAGAAAAACTAAGGTCTAATATCAAGTTGTCAGGCGCCACATAAAATAACTAACTATGTCATGATTAGTTGAGGAAGCCTTGAGGTTTAGTACAAGCACTAATCTTGAAACCCTAATATCAATTAAAAGAACACATGCATTATCATAAGATTATAATATGAAGAAATTAAGATCAAGTTATCATATTCAAGATCGGCATTATGTTCATTCTCAACATTTGTCACATTGCACACCAAATTATCAAATAAGTCTTTTACAAGAGTCCACCCTGGAATATTGAACCATTTGTAGAATCACATATATAGAGGAGCACTCATCTACAAATGTGATTATAGAATAAAAACACATATGTTCATATCATACTAGTAATCTACAGTATAGTAACTACTACATATTTAAATGTTTGTACTTCACCTAGAAAGCACTTGGTGTGGAGCTCAAGTCAGGGTATGGATGTCTCATCTTGAAGACTGGAAAATGTGTTTATTGGTTGATTAGCAACCGTCTTAGTCAAATGAGAGAATAATTGTTAGAAAATATGAATGCATCCTTTTTCTTCGAGTTTAAGAAGATATGATTGAAGCTAAATTACACATATAGGACATATGAGGCTAACACTTAACTTGACCGGAAAGGAATATAAATAAGTAAGAAGAATACCATTATTATCAATTATCATATAATATCATATAAGATAATGAAAGTATATAAATATATAATCTATCTGGGAGCAAGGAATATAACATCAAGTTCAAGAACAACATTAGAAGGCTACAAAAATATAATTACCTTTCCCATTTTTAGCTCTTTTCCCTAACACTACTTGACTTGTACCTAGTCAAATAGGATCTTCCATGAGTGTTACAACTGAATGTCCGTGCCTTAGGGTTTATCTAGCCACTCTAAGACTACTAATAAAACCCAAGTCTTCCACATGGTTGTGTTCGAGCCTATAGTATCAACACTCTCATTCCCACACCTTACTGCAAATTTGGGGCATTACAAAACACACATCTAATAACAAAAATTTCTTTATTTTTTTTGTTTCACATGTCACATGATTCTCATACCATAACCTCGATTGAGGTCTCTATCCCCTACTCCTTCATTCTGAACTAAATAATAGAGTTTACACCTTGATCCCACCTTTGTGGGTTCCCCTAAAACACCACATATTAGCCTTTATACTCTAATGTACTCGTGGTCTTCTCTATTAGGATTCAATCCATTGTAAGACATACATGTTCCTCCACCCTAGTAGTATTCATTAAACGTATCTATGTGAATTGGGGTTTCATTTCAATTTTTTAAGTATATATCTCACATTTAGGAGTTTAATCTTAGTATTACACTTATGTTCATTTAAATCACGATACATAATGAAATTAGGTTTTCATTACTAATAAACATCATAACAAGAATTTCAACAATTAAATCATCGAGTTCTTTATCTGAGGCATTCACATTGATCACTATACTATGTATTTCCTTAAGGAGAATAATCTCCATCATTTATCATCAAAACATTCACTAACAAGTCTAGAATAAAGAAAATCCAACCTTCTTAGCAATGACATCATGATCAAATCCAATTATGTATATCTAATTGTAAAGTAAAAAAATCCTCATGATCATATGTTCTAATATAATTAGCCCTTCTATGTCATATCTCTTTAGCTTTTATTGGCTTGTTAAGGGTAGTGAATTTTTAGAATTGACATGACTTTGTTATCTTTAAGACAAATTCTATAAATTATGACATTTTTGACTTAAATCTATTTGTTTGTGGAAAGAAAGTGAGGTTTGAGTCCATCTGACCAAACTATGGTGTTGGTCTTTCATAGACTTTTCAAGATAGGCATCAGTATCACCACAGTCCATTAATCAATTGTGAAAGTTTTCTATTATGGTTGATATGATGATATCTCTTATCCAAATAATCTCCATCCATCGTTCCCTATCTTTTCCATTGATAGATTTGTGGGTTAATTAGACATTCACTACATAGAATTGTATGTTAGGAACACATTGTGATTTTATTTATGCACTACCACATGGTGAAAAAAGGTATTGTAATGCTTTCATTGGGAATCACAAGAATCATTTGTATATTGCATCTTTGTATTTTGTACATATGGTGTTTGTGCTTAGTATTTTCTGACACATTTGATCTAAATTGAATAATTTATATATATTTCTTCATCTACTTCTCTATAATATCCCTACCTCTAAGGTGTAACTTTCTAATTAGGGCATGAAATGAAATGAAAAAATGTGTGGAAAAGAATAATAGGAAAAGAAAGAAACACATATGGAGACAAGAAAAGGAGAAATGTGATTTCATTTCCATATTTTGTCCCCTAAATGTAAGTGTGGAAACTAGTTAGCCATGAGAAAAATCTACCACCCACACTCTTGTCATTATGATTGAAATATCCATTGCATACAGCATTGACCATCATAATTGTAGAATAGTCAGTAGAATTAATGGCATTCATCACGTAATTACATGAGAAAGATGAAATAGTTTATGAATATGAATCGACACACACATCCCCTCCACTTATTGGTCTATTATTAGGACATAAATCCACTTCAATGATATACCCCTCATTTATTATCATCAAGGGACCACTTCTAGTATGGAATTTTATATGATAAAGGCGATGCAGCATAGGGAGATATTGTGATACACTCTATATTTTCTCATACTAACTATGATGTTTCATCTGCTCCAATTGACTTTTCTAATTTATCAATTTCACTACCAATGTCTTTGAGATTTTTGTGATTGCTAGTTTTTGAATAGTTGCATGTTTAGTGATTGATTTGGACAATTTTGGGATTGTTTAGTGGAGAGTTTGGTATGTGCTTTACTTATTTATAGAGATTGTCTTATTGCTGACTAATTCAACCAAATCTAAGAATATCCATTTCCCTAGGATGAGGAGAATAGTTTAAATCTGGGGGACTTGATGCACAAATAATATCATATAAATGTCTGCTATTGTGTATAATTTCATTTCCAAAGTGATCAAGGCCTTGTATATTTCATTCATACATCATAAAACTAGTGTATACTTTTTTTTGCATCATGTTCATGTACTTTTCTTGTATTTATAAAGTATAACAAGGCACATGTGAATTTATTCCAAGGAATTTCAATTTTAGAAGCAAATTATTGATTCATAGACTATATAGTGGACATCATGACTTAATACCTTTTGAGACAGTCCTTCAGAGAAATAAACTCTATGAGTTGACATCTAAGTTGATATCATAGACTTCATATAATTTCTTGACATGAAATCTCATAGTGGGTGTCGATAACGTGACAACTATTTAAGATTGGACTAATTTCCATGGGATGGATGTTAGCTGATATCAAAACTTATATCATTTAGTACATGATCTTAGAGAGAGGCTCATTGATCTAAAATCATAACTATTTTGACGTCTAGAGAAAAATGAGGAAGGGGGAGACAAGAGCTTCATCACCCATGTGCATCCGGAGGAAAATTTGAGCAAGAAATTTCTCAAAAACATCGTGTGACTTGTTGTCTGTGTCTATATGGAGTTTCTTTCATTTATCATTGTTCTTATGCACATTTATATTTCGTCCTCCTATTGTATTTATAAGACCATAATTATGAGAAACAAAATTGCTTTTCTTTAGGATATGGGAATAGCCCAGTATGACTATTATTGTTGAATGTTGGTATTTCTTAATATATATCTTCTTGTTCAGCTTCTATGGATGATTGGTATACTTGTCTCAACTATGTATAATCACCATTATCAAAATTTTGTGGTTGGGAATGCATGATTCGTTAAAATGCATTCATAGACATAGGTTCTAAGAACACGGCTTATTTTTTGAAAGGTTATGAACACAATAAGAATTTAGAAATGCCACATTCTCTTCTAGTTCAAGACTAATAGATTGCATACATAATATTCATGGTTTTATAACACTAAATAGAAGAGATTCATACATGTTTTAAAGGAATGGAGTCACAACTTTTTTTGAAATCTTCACATAATTATAAATTCATGTAGTAATTATATTAAAATTTTGCATATGCCTTGCACGCAAACCCAACTGATGTCACATTGATTGAAAGAGAACAAAAGAATTTTATAGAAGAAGAGATTCTTTTCAATGGAATATACTTTAGAAAAATATTAAATTGCATGGACTAGAGAGTATGATATCAACACGGAGTTATTTGACAAAGTGACTAATAACCAATAGAGTTTTCATTTCATCATTTCTTTAGACATTAATGGCACCAGTGTTAGAGATAAATGATATCAAAACACACCTTATTTAATACTTGTTATCCTAGGCTTGGTGGTGGCTTGGTGGTGTTTTCACTTTTCAATGAGATTCTACATGACCACTAGAAATCACACTTGGGCAACATCTTTTTGGTTTTACCAAGTATAGGTAAAACATGTTTCCATTTTTTGGAAAAAGACAAGTCTTCTAGTTTTTGTGACTTATCTATGGATTTTCATCTCATATTTCATGATATTATTAAACCTTAATTGATATTTACTTCTATTAATGTTTAGTGGGCCTCAAAGAAAAGGCTAATTGTATCAACTCTATGCACATCACTCATACTTTTAATAAAAATATAGATCGGTACCTAATAAAGTCTTGATAATTACACTTTCCTCTAGGCTTGTCATAGCATCAAATCCCCCCAGAAAATGAGGGATACTTTTGTAAGGAGTTCATAAATTACTACATTTGTGATCAAGAAATCATATATTCTACCGCTACTGGAGGAAACACCTCATAATACTCAAGCATGACTAAAAACTCTTGGCAAAGCTAATTAGGATTTTTCTATTTTAAAGTTTGAGTTGTTTTAGCTACATCCATAAGTGATATATTGATAATAGCATCTACTAAAACATCATCATTCTTGGTCATAATAAAAAAAATCATTCTTGTCTTTTAAAAGGTAGTAATAATTTACTTAAAGATGATTCTCTCTCTTGACTCATTATTATTGTTATGGTTGCCTTATGCATTTTAGAAATTTCATGCATGATTGTTTATTTGATCCTCTTGACATTATAGGCCTTAAAAATACCATACGACTACACTTTTCTAGTAATACCCTGATTTTCTTTAAGACTTTATTCAAATGCTACATTTCAAGAGAATTTTGGTTGTTTTTAGAACCTACTAGTCTCAGTCAATTGTGACAATTCATCCATTATTCATCCTCATGTAGGTGATACAAAAACAAGTTTATGTGGCCTTTAATGTCAAGTCTTTTTCTTCAAATTACTTGTGAATTCTACTTCACCAAAAAGGCATCCTTATTTAGTCAACAACCCCATCTTAGATAGAATTGTTGCTTGTTTGGATGAATGGAAGAAAACCTTAATCTCTCTTTCGGATTGTGTTATTTCTTTTAATGCTTCTATAACACATTGTTTTGTATTATATCAATTATATACATATCACATTCATTATTCTTCAATAGACTCACTCTTTGTGTGGAAATTTACTTTGGGTTGACACCCTTGAGCATAATAAGATCCATGAGTGGCATAGGAAATCATCTATCAACTGGAAGATATGCCCAATTGGGGGGTAATAGACATAAGGATGCATGTGGCTTTCCATTTTTTGAAGGAAAAAGACTTTCTTACCTTTGAAAGAAGAAATGCATGAAGTCATGCGACTTCCTTTCATAAGTATAAGGAAAGATTATAACTTTGGAGGAAAGATATCAAGACTAGTTACTTGCTACATGGATGAATTTCACCTTAAATAAGTAAGAGAATATTAGACTTTTTCATGATGTTTGGTTTTTGTATCATAAATTTTAGTGTTGTGATCCTAATGTTATTGGATAGAGGACCTATAAATCCATAATGTTGAGTGCACTATTGACCTCCAACATATTGATCGCTTCAACTATCAGGAGGGGCTTTGGATGTTTTGGTAGTACCAAGATCTTGCATTTAACAAATCATACTACTTAGTATTGTATCACATCAATAAGGGAATATTGTAGGGGCGATCATGTTATTATTACAATGGATACATGTCCCATTTGATATATGTTGTTTTTCACCTTTTAGAAACATTTATATAAAAAAGTAAGGATTAAGGGCATGAAGAACAATCCACTGATGTGTATGCATGGAAATTATTTTTCATTTTAAATTTGGTTATTGTAGCCCAAATAAGTTTCTTGCTTGTTTATATTTTAAAGTAGTACTACTTTCTTCACTTACCCTTAATTTGTTGACAAATGGAAACATATTTAATGACCAAGTGAGAATGATACCACAAAGGAAAATTTTCATGTTTTGGAATGAATGTTTGTTATCATTCACAAGTGAGTCTTATTGCTTGGGTAGAATTGTTCTTTCTTTCTCATGTTTTTGTCACATAATAAATTAGAAAAACAATTACACTTAATAATTCAACTTAAATGTGAATTATATCATACATAATATCAAAAAGGATCATACATCAATTGTAATTCTATTTTTTTGTTATTTCGTGTATATGTTTAATCCATGCCCATGTTTGGCATACAAATGAAATTTGACAATGCATTTCATTTTCTTCCACATATGTAATATTCAGTATAAACTATCTATCAAATTTATTTAATTGCACCATGATTGAATGACAATTACAATGTTATTAGTCAAAGTTCAATCCCCACTTTGATACCACCATAGTCCAAGTCTCTCCTATTGGAATACATAACTCGATTTGGCATCCCTATTAACAAAAAAAGTATATGATATAAATTTATATTAGAATCAAACTATGTTCATTGTAACTAGATCTCTCTTGGGAAAATCATAATCTAATAACTACACCAATCCCATTTGTAATGGCATAATCTAGTTTTGAACGAAGTGGAAAAGCTCAAGATCTAAGAGTTTCCTTACACTAAGTCCTCCTTCCGAATTGGACCCTACTAATTGAGACATAGTTCAAATTTGAAATATTATGGAATTGTACCTCCATGAAATAGTTAATCTAGATACAAATTGTTTCTATATATTCTCTTTATGAACCAAGTGTAATCCAAGGGTGTATCTTAAGTTGATAATCTAATATTTTTTACACAAGTTGGAGAGTCAATTGGTAGATGAGTGAAGAGTTGGACAAGGGAGATCTCTCTTTAAACATGATCAAGTTGGATGTATTCTCATTGTGATTTCAATATGTGTTTATAGATCTTATTTCCACTATTTACACCAAACTTTTTTTCACTCAGTAGAAATTCATGATTATATTAGTTCTCTAGCTAAGGACTGAGTCCAGTCCGCATTTTCCCATATTTATTCATTTCCCACATTTTAACCTATTTTCCCTTTTGTCCACCTCTTTTATCAACTCGTTTTCACTCACATTTACCCGGTTTGGAACTTCCTTGATATCAAATACTCTATTCCAGACTCAAATGCTATTTTCCCATTCTGCTTTCTATAAGCTTTTTCAAAAGTCCCCAGTTTATTCATCCTAAATAAAATATTTCATTTTCCAATGGATATTCAATTGCTTTTTCCTAATTAATCTGAGGGATAATCCTAAATTATCTCTTTCATTCATCATTTTATCGAGATCCATGCTTTTTTACAATTTTCTACAAAACATATCTAAGATAACTGGAAAAATGAGAAATTGGTTGCGTCTTACCCGAGCCACCTGGAAGATCAGGGCAATCCACTGGTGACATGTGGCAGTTCACCTCAATCAGCATATTACTCATGCATGATTTTTTTAGGAAAGTTCATGCATTAATAAGGTAAACAAGCTTATAGACTAACAATGACTGCAAGCATAAAGATAATCTACTTATTGGGTATAAACAACCCCAACCTAAAGATAGTTGTAAAAACATGCAGATGGGAAATCTAAGATATGTTCATGGGGGAGGCACCCCTTAAACAAACCTCAACATCAGAAATAAGAAACTAATAAAGGAGAAAATCAACAGGTGCATTCCATCAGAAATCTAATCCATCTTCGAGGATTTCCTTCAAGGTTTAGATACCTCCATCACCATTCTCAGCAAAGAAGTTCTCCAAGTAGTCTCCAGCTAGGTTTGCCCTGGTGGAAGTTGTGGCATGTCCTGCATGAAGTGATAGTTGCAAGGTCCAGTAAAATGTTAGAAGAAACATTTTGTGTGTGACTGTTGGAGTTATTATATTTTCTCTAATTTCTTTCCCTCCAAACGTTCCAAAGGATATTGATGAGGATATCTTCTATATTGAATTCCACAAATTGTGTAAGAGGTTTTACACTGTTTGGTTTTGTCAAGAGGTTATGATTATCTGAATAATCTGCAAAGAAGTTTTTGAAGATGGTTGTTGTAAACCTACAGTGTATGAAGATATGTTCAGTAGTGTTTGCATCTACTTTGTAAAGGTAACATCTAGTAGGTCCTAAGAAACCTCTCCGAGAGATGTTGTGATCAGTGAGGAGTTTGTTGTGTAAGGTAAGCCGGAAGAAGATTTTATGTTTTTGTGGCCATTTGGTCTTCCAAATATGAGTATGGTTTGATAAAAGACCTCTATAGGATAGAAAGGTGTATGCTACTTTTGGTGTATAATCAGGACCCCACCTGTAGGAGATTTTGTTTCTGGTGTTGTTCTCCAATTCGTAGATGATGTCACTCAAGTCATTTTTGTTTATGAAGGTAAGGAGGTATCTCTTGAGAGCATTAGTTCTATTGTTGGTGAGAAGCTTAAGGGCTTTAGCAATGTTCATAGAAGTCAAATTCTTAGGAATAGATGTGTGATGGTGTAGATTCCTGATGGAGTTATAATGATACCAGGGGTCTTCCCAGAAGTCGATCTTGCAATGGCTATGTGGAGGGGTATAAATAAGGTTTCTGATTATGTGTAGGTTATTGTTGATATACCTCTAAAGTGGCGAAGAGAAGATGTGTTTGGTTTTATGCCAAGGTGGAGTATTTTGGTAGTATTTGTGAACTATTAAGCGACTCCACACCTTATTGTCTTTATTTGTGAGAACGTCGATAATCTTTGCAATAAGACATAAAGCATGATTTTTGATATCAATGATGTCCCATCCTCCAAATTTAGTTGGAGTTGTGATGGTGTTCCAGTTGACCAGATGGAAGTGTTTGTTGTTTGAACCATTAGGGTTGTGGTTATTCTAAAGGAAGTTTCTTCTAATTTTATCAATCATGTTTTTTGTTTTGGTGGGTAAAGGGATGCAACTCAGGAAATGGGTGGTTATGGAAGTGATAACACTGTTAAGGAGGGTGCGACGTGCAGTAAGATTGAGGAAGTTGTTTGTCCATAAGTTTAATTTGGTGCTGATTTTGTCTATGATGGGAGTCCATATGGTGTGGATAATTTTGAGAGGGGTTATAGGCAGCCCAAGATAGTTGATGGGAAATTCCTCCGATTTACATTGGAGGAGGAATTTGTACTTGTTTATAGTATCTTGTGTTGTGTTTACCCCAAAGATGGAGGATTTTAAGAGGTTGATCTTCAGGCCAGAAATATATGAGAAAATACCTATAATATGAATGGTGTTAATGATGGTATTATCTTCTGGTGTGACCAGGATGATGGTATCGTCAACAAATTGTATAATGTTCTCCTGACATTCCTTGGGTGAAGAGATGAGACCTTGAGTTGTTTCAAAGTTTTATCATGTTGGTGAGAAGAGAAGCCACAATGATGAAGAGGTAAGGTGATAAAGGATCTCCTTGTCTGAGACTGCTTGTGTTCTTGAAATGTCCAAATGGTGATCCATTAATGATAGTGGAGAAGAAGTTGGTGGAGATGCAGGCATGAATCCAAGTATTCCTAGAATCTAGGAAGCCATAGCCATCTAAAGCTTTGATTAGATAATTCCAGTTTATGTAATCAAAGGCTTTCTCAAAATCTAGTTTGATGGCTATCAGAGGTGTTTTGTTCTTGTAGCAAAGGTGAATGGTTTCATTAACCATTATGTAGGCATCGTGGATATTGCGGTTCTTGATAAAAGCATTATGGTTTAAAGGGATGATGTCCTTCATATATGGTTTGATCATGTTCACTAGAGTTTTAGCTATGATTTTGTATGAGGTGTTGATGAGACTAATGGGTCTGAGTTATGAAATGAGATCTGGATGATCAACCTTCTTGGTGATGGTGATGAAGGTGTGGTTGAGATATTTGAGGATGTTGTGGGCATTGTTGTGGAGGTGAATATCTTGCAGAAGAGCCCTGAAATCCATCTTGTAGTGGTTCCAATTTTCCAGGTAGAATTCTCAATTGAGACCATCTGGACCAGGAGATTTGTTTCTGCCTAAGGATTGGATAGCTAGATCAAGTTCTTTTGGAATGAAAGGTTTGACAATGTATGTCGGAGAGTCAATGTTGTGGCTACACAATAATTGCCAATTGATCGAGTTGTGAAAATAAGGTTTATGGTTGGTGTTAAAGATGTGTTGGAAATGATTGACAATGTGTGAAGTAATCAAATGTTTATTGGTAGTAGGAATACCATAGACGTTCAGTTGGGCAACGATGTTATATCTAGATTTTTTATTTCATGTTCTATGTAAAAAAATTGTATTTTTGTCTCCTTCAATAGCCCAATGAATTTTTGCTCGTTGTCTCCATTTAGTATCAATACATTGTTTTATATGATCAAGCTCTAATTTGATGGAATAAACAAGGACAGGGTCAGCATATGGATCATTGTCTACAAAAAGGTGTTGTTGTTCAAGATCAGTGAGTTTGAGAGATAGGCTATTTTTCAAACTTAGCTTCCAAATCTTGAGCTTCTACCTCACCTTCTTGGTATTCGAGTGTATATGGTATCCAAGATTTCTAGTTTTGGTGTCAGCTAAGATCCATCTCGATTTTCAAAGGTTAATAGCATATGAATCAGATAGCCAGTAGTTTTCAAAATGAAAGGGTTTATGACCCCATTTCTCAAACTTCATATAATTAATAATGGGAAAGTAGTCAGAGATATGTCTAGGGGTAACCTGGACAAAAGCTAATGGGTATTGTCCTTCCCATTTGGTGGAGCAAATGAAGTGATAAAGTCTAGCTCTAGTATGATTTTTAGACCAGGTGAAGAAGGCATTTGATGGAGGGATGTCAATCATCTTGTGCTTATTTATTAGTTCTGAAAACACTTTGTCTGAAGTGGTCATACTAGAGGAGGAGGAGAGGAAGTTCTATCTATCAACTGGATGCGTGATAAGGTTGAGATCTCCTCTAAGAAGATAAGGTTTATCAGAAAAATGGCTCATGATATGTTCCAATTCAAATAGAAAAGCATGTTTGTTGTTGTTGGGTTCTCCATAAACACTCATAAAGATCCAACGAAAGCAGTCAGATACATTTGTGAAGTTTAGGGTTATGGAGGATGAATGGATCTCAGTGCAAGTAAGGTTAAAAAGGTTTTTATTGAAACCTACGAGAAGACCTCCTTTAAAACCTGTGGAAGGGATTTGAAACCAATTGATAATTTAGTTTCCACCTATGGTTTTAATGGCAAACAGATAAATCATGGTTTTAGATTCTTGGATAGTGATGATATTGATGTTGTGTTTGAGGATGTGGTTTCGAATTTCTTTTCTTCTGTGTGCATTGGAGGCACCAGAGACATTCCAAGATGTGATCCTCATATTGATAGGTGTAAGCAGAAGGGAACAGGAGGAACTAGTTCAACCCCAACGAGTCTAATTTGAATGTGCCTCATGAATGGATATAAGGTTTGACCAATTCATAAATATATCTATGTTGTTCAGAGCCTGGTGGGTTCAAATATCATCTTCAAAGGATATACCAAGTTTGTTAGCAAAGATGGTGAAAGAATGTATAACAAGCCATGAAGCAATGTCTTCTATATTATCTATGTCATGAACTGAATGTGCTGAGGATATAGTATCAACATATGAAATTGAAAACGAAGAAGAGTTATGAGAGGAAGGTGTACCTATTTCAGTTGTGGCAAAGTAGTTAATCATCGTAAGTCCTTCTGGTGTTGTGTGGATGGTGTTGATGGATCGGATGATGTTAGTATCCTTTCTCTTGCTTTTCTGCTTAGGACTCTATGATGATCTTATTTCATCAATGATAGTAGTTTTGAGTTTTCTCAGAGCAATATCAGAATCAATATCCAAGGAAGAGTCTATATCATTATTTTAGAAAGGGAAGGGTTTGAAGGTTTCCATAGAGGTCTTAGGGGTGTTGTTATCGATAGGATAATAGGTTCTAAGTCTTTTATGAGAGACCAATTTGTTGGAGTCTTCTGAAGAATTGGAGATATTATTCTTCCTTTCCTAGGCCAGGTGCCTTTCATTTGGTTTTCTATTCACAATGAAGGGTTTTTTTGTGTTGATGGGGGGAAAACCAAGAGGGGAGTGGGTTGTGATATCTGAGAAAGTTGTTTTGATGGTGGAAGGGTTCTCTGCTAATAGTTTTATTTTGTATATCTTTTCACCAAGCCTGATTTTAAGAGAAGCTGGAGAGTGATGGCTTGCTTAACAAAGAAGATGCAGAAATCTTTGATGTACTGTGAGGGGTGAAGGGTGTCTTGGTTGATGAATTGAAGTGTGGCACCAATGGAATGAGTAATTGCCTTGAAGATGTCGACCTCCCAGAGGTGTGGAGGTAGGTCAGTGATCGCTACCCATCTCGATCCTCCTGATCCATCCAACGAGGATCCTTGCTCAGGAGTCTATCTAGAGAGGGTGGCTTGTATGAAGCTGGAACCACATGGGATAGTCATAACTTGTATGAAGATATGGTCAAGCTTGGTCCCTTTTGGGACAGAGTAGAGGAGTTGGGAAGGTGAAAGGATTTTGGGTTTCAAGATAGTATGCCCTGGGATGAGAAGGGCAATGGCCCTGGTAACATCCAAGATGTTGACAGTATTGTGATCTAGGTTGTTGTCAATGGTGACAAGGACACTATGACTGGTGAAGACATTTAACAGTCTCATGGAGTTGGTCGACAGATCTAAGGGAAACTCATTCTCCAAGTGCAGAGCGGGGACCATCCTAAAGGGGGTGGGGGGAGGATCTTGGGGACAAACGCGATGGAAATGGTTCAGGTCTGTGGAGGGTTTTAGGATGGAGTCTGTGGAAGAGCTGGGTGGTGCCCTTTTAAAAGGAGGCCAAAGAGCATGGACGTGTGCATGGTAAGGTTTAGGGGGTGGTGAATCCTTGAGTACATTGAGGCAAGAGAAGGGATTATTGTTGTAAACCCCAAGATGGTTGGATTTAGCCTACTGATTAGATTTGTCATTACTAAAAAGGTGTGAAAATCTATTAGAAAATGTTGTTCTAGCATGGTTGAAGGATGAAGATTTGAAAAGATGCCTGTGAGATTTTGGGAAATAGGCACGGTGGTTTCTGCAAAAACGCTTGATATGTCCCAGCTCATTGTAGAGAAAGCAAACTCTAGTGTTTGCACATCTGGACCGAGAATGGTTTGAGTTTTTGCAAATGGCATACTAGAGAGAGTGAAAAGTTCATTTATGCGGGATATGGATCCAAGGCTGGGGTTTTTGAAAAGAAGCAAAGTTACTTTGAGCCAAATCAGTGGCAGAGAGGTGATCTAAAGGTGGAAAGTTTAGGTTATACAAGTGAGGATCGGATGTGGTGATAGGAACACAAGTTTTGGAACCATATGAGAGATCTAAAGGCAATATTAAAATAGGTTTTAGGGGGGACACATACCTGGCTGTGATGGAGTTTGTTTTCTTTAATGAAGAGGCAGTGTCTGCTACCTCCTCGAGATTCAGGTTGGAGGAGTCTTCATAAGGGAGAGATATAGATCGATCCTTTGATCCTATTGTTGGTTGATGCTTCTCAGGAATGAATAACTAGTCACTAGAATCTAAACTGGAGGTCCTTTAAGGATCTTCTTTGGTGAAGAAGAGTGAATAGAGCTTCGATGGGGTATCATTGTTGAAGTTTGTTGCCCATGCCATTACGGTTTTGTTGGCGATAGGTCTGATGAATATGGTCCATTCGGGCTTGACGTGCAGCTCTGTGATCATCCTCGCCCATCCTTTTGTAATGCATAGGGTAGAGTTGTTGTTGAATTTTATCGAGACCTCAAAAGTTTTACTTCCTATCTCAATTTTGTTGATTCCTGGTGAGATATCGAATTTGTGGTAAATCCAAGCTCTAGGGAGCGAGATGAAGGATCGATATTCTGGGCAAGATAGATTGCAATCCATGAAGGGGAAGCGAAAGGCCATGTCTATTTGAGGTTGAGTTATGTTATATTTGCAAGATGATGGAGTAATTTTTTATAATGCAGGGCATGGTGCAGATGATGAGAAGTTTGAATTCTATGTTTTAGTCACTTGTTTTTTCTCTTGGTGGCTGATAGGAGGCCACTTATTCTCATCTTGGGGAACAAGTACGCTGGATGGGAAGCAAGGGAGGCTCGAGGGGTCGGCGACATCCTACCAATTATCTGAGTAGGAGTGCACTGATAATGGCAATAATGGATGGTAGTTGATCCTGCTAGGTGTTAATGCCAACTCGCATTGTAACCAAGTGTGCACAGTAGAGATCGAGAGAGTTGTAGGTGAAGCAAGTATGCAGATGTGTTGTTACTCTTTTGGGGCACCAGGATGTGCGAGAAAGGAACACGGAGAATGGGATCTGAAGGGAGAGGACCGATGTGAGCTACAAGACTAGGTGTTTCAAAAAGATGATCTACTAAGGTTCAGGTGGCACCTAGACTAGCGATCTCTACTGGACAGTTGTGCTATCTCAGTTTTTGGTCGAGAAGCCTCTGACCAAGGAGTCAATGCAGGTTGTTTCCGATCAGATCACCTCCGACCAGGTTGGTGTTGAAGATCTTCTTCGATCAAGCAACGAGCCAAGTTGGTACTAGGTGGATGGTTTTAGAGAGAAGTTGGAGTTTTCTCTCACTAGAGCTTTCTCTCACTCTCAGCACATAAAAAAAGAGCCTCACCATGGTTGTGTTTATTGTGCAGTCCTAATTGCGACACTACTCATGCATGGTGCATAGCCTTAATGCACCACTGTTTATAGAAGGGTTTATCTAGAATTTTTAACCCTAAATCAACTATAAGTGCCCCCCACCATATCCTCCATATTCATTCCCCTCTTAAACCTCCTAAAGCCAAAGGATTAGAGGATCTTCCTTTGACACCACCTATCTCTGAATGCCACTAGGTGGAACAATGATAAGCAGGCCATGCTCCTAAAATATTGATTTCAACTACTTCTCTAAATTGTTTTAATTTCTTATAATGTTGGTAAGGTATGCCATAGATCCAAACATATTATTATTGATATGGCATAATTACCTAAAAGGATTTGATTATTAATAACATATATAAAAGGAAATCTTCCAATTTATCTATTTCACTCAGTTATAAGAAAATGAGGATACAAAGTGAATGTCTAGAGAATTATATTACTCAATGATGTATGTTGTCAAGATACTATCCTTGATGAGATCATACAAATGTTAAGAGTACATATACATATTCTCATTATGTCCCTGATCGGTTGTTATTTGGAAGGTTGATAGATAACAATAACACATAAGATCAAAGTGTGAGTTGGTTGATGACTAAGTCTCATTAGTCATGATATGGCAATATAAAACCAAGCACACAGATACATGTTAGAGAAAGTTGTATCAAAAAGACTCACCTTGAGAGTGACACATGGTTTTGTAGTCACAATCATCTCTCATAGTGAAGGTGGTGATTGTGATTCTTAGACTAGAAATTACTACACTTGTCACATGTTGTTGGGTGCACTTTGACATCATCAAACGTACTCCTAAAACATGGGTTGCTATAATGGAGATGATTGGATGACTTTGACACATGGGGATAGACTATGAGTGATAGATATGGGATTTGTCCCTCCTATTGGAGTATGATATCATGTCCACTTGATAAGTGATACTAAGAAACACATATGCATGCACATGTGAATCAATATATGATATTGAGGTCACATTATCTCATACGGTCTTCTCTTGATTCAAGAAACATGGATTGAACATTGAGAGGATGACCTGCCATGCCTCGAGTTCATCTTGGATATCAGAGACAATGGAATTATACAATCACTGAAACACCTTACATAGATTGTAGGTTGAAGTTGTTCTCCAACTTTCCATTCACTTGGTTAGCACTGATGTGTGACTAGGAACCACTCTCTTCTTGTGATGTCATAAGCTAGTTATAGACACTCACTATCAACGTGATATGGGACCTATAGGGTCACACACATAGGAAATCATCTATAAGAAGAGTTTGACTTGAACGACAATTAAATTTATTACTAAAGTGTTTAGGTACTCAATCCATAGAACGGATTAATAGATTGGATGACTGGTCTACCAAACGACCATCTCACTGCATAAGACAGTCATTTGGGCAGCCAGAAGGGCATCTCAAGTGTTGAGATGGCCGTTTGGGTGGTCATGCAGATCAAGGATCGAATTGGCTTAGTTCTGCCCTTGAATCGACCCACTCATCTCAGCTCACTAGACGACCATCTGGGTGAGTAAGACAGGCATCTTGCTTGGGTGAGATGGTCCCATTGGGGCCGAACAAAGGTTTGGGATCTTTCCTGAATAGTTTTGATTGCATATAATTGGAAAACAAGTAAAATTACTATGTATATTAATTGGAATTGAAATTGCCAAATTTGTGTGCAATTAGAAAACTATCAAATGGCCATTTGGCAGTGCAATATGACCGTGTCGCACGCCAGACGACTGTCTGGGTGTGTGAAATAGCCATTTTGATGGTCATAGGTTGTGAAAGTTCAAGCTCTTCCGGTCCCTTCCACTCCCACACGATCCCAATCAGACTGGGAACCCTGACCCTAACCTCGCCTATTAAAGGAGGGGTATTGGGGCTTCCCAAGATACAACACAGACAAAGTCAGTTCTTTTAACAACTATTATCCTCTCCGATTGTGGTAACTAACAGAGCCTAAGCAAGTCCTACCCGATAGGGAGATAGCCAAAGGGAGATCAAAATTGATAGTTGTCATTGTGAGAGAGCAGGTTGGTGACTAGTACACCAATGGGAGGGACAACCCCTTCCTATCTGTTCTTGGTGAATGACAAGAGTTCTAGTTGGTCCGTGTGGACTACTCTAGAGGTAGGAGTTCTTTGGATGCTGCTCAGAGAGCAAAGTCAGCCTACAATTTGTGGCGAGACCACCGGAGTCGTTGTAGAGGTTGTGCGGACAGTTGTACGTGGTGAAGACCAAGAGCTGCACAACCACCATCCAAGAGCAACTTGTTAGCATTTGCAACTAAGCAAGTTTTGTCTCTAGAGTTACTCCAGGACAAGATATAACTCCTAAAACCATCCTTCTTATTTTATAGTAGTTGACATGATCATTCTGTTATCAGAGTATGGATAGATAAATTTTTTGTTTCTGTTACTACACTCTGTGCCTGTATTTCCCAACAATGTTATCAAAGCCACGTCACTTTACTATGTTTTAGGATAATCGATATGATCATATTTTTTATTTTATTATTTATTTATTGCACATACAGTGAATTTTTAAACTGCTCTCATATTTGTATCCAATCAAAGACCACATAATCCCAAACTAATATATATATGATATGATATATATGCAATCTATATGTGTCACCCTAAAAGTGGTTTTGATGGTGGGTGTGTAGCATGATTATGGCTTATACCCAAATATCTATGTTTGGTCGGATGGTATGGTTCATGTCTATCTTGGTCTATGTATTGAGCATCTACCTCTCTCCTCCCAATGTAAAGTTAATGTGTAACATCCCACTCTTTTTATGCAAATTTTCAAAATATTTTATTCTTTACATAATCTTTTTTTCTATAGAATAATTGTTGAGGACCTTCATGCAAATTTCCCATGTTAGCTTTATAATTTTGTTTCATATGAAGAAAATTATGTTCATTTACTTTCTTATCCATGGTTTACTTTTAGAAAGTATTTCCTTGAATATTTATACACTCTTGTTTAGAAAATAGAAATGGATGGTTTTATGTCAACTTTCCTATCTCTAATTATGGTTAGTGGTTTTTATGCATAAAAGCTTGCTTAATATTCCTCAAGATGTTTATTGTTGATATATGGACTGATTACACAAATTATCTTCATTTAGTGATTAATGAATAGCTATATATGCTTTAATCTATTCACTTAAGTGTATTTAATGCATTTTGCCTAATTAGGAGTGATGGTGGGCTAAAAGATGAAATTAACTATTCCATTGTGTTTTAATGCACTTAATTATCCTATGGGTGAAGTTTGAGGTCATTTGGACTTCAAATGACCCTTCTAATGTTAATTATATGTTTTATATGGTTTAATGAATACCAATCAAGGTTTTATGTGTCGCAATTATGCGATACACTCTTTCACACAGGTTACTTCATCTGTTTTATTTCCGGGCACATCTGTGGCCATTGGATCAAGATCCAACGGCGCCTGTGTTTTCATCTACCTCCACCACTTTCACGAATAGGTGATGTTTCACAATCTGGTTTTCATCACCTCTTGACCGTTTTGTGTTGTTTCTTCTCCCCTGAATCAGTTTCGTCACCCCGAGTTCAATGAGCCCTCACTCGCGTTCCCCCTATCACTATAGAAGAAATGCCCATTTAGGGCTCGCCACCTCTCTCTGCCATGATTGTGCAGACACCTCATTCGCCCTCCCCGTCTTCATCTAAAGAGCCTTAAGGCATCACCATACCCCAAGCACCTCCCCTCCTCGTTCAATTGTTCCTCCGACACCCTCAGGAGCCTCGACCTACTCAGCCTCCTTCTCCAGTGACCCAGGCCTCTCCCTGACTTCTCCAACCACCTCAGTCCAATCACGACCTCAGTGAGCATCCTCAACCATCTATCTTTGATTTCACGACCTTGGGTTGCCCCGTTTTAGCCCCAGACGTTGTACCCTATAGAGCCCAGTAGAGGTCACCGTCGGCGCTAGTCAGTGTGGTGCCTTAAGGCTCCTCCTACTTGGGGGACAATGCCCCAACCTTAGTTTGATCACAGCAAATGTTTCCCGACCTTGAGCAGACAGTTTTCATCACAATTTTTATGGTTTCCAGTACCCGACCTCCTCCCCTATTTCCCACTGTCGTGCTCTGCTCTTTGGCCATGATGGTCCTTTCACAACTGCGTTTGTTACATGTGGTTCAACGACCTCTCGTGAGTCTTTATCAATGCATTCTCATGGCCCATCCATGGTTCTGGCTCCCACTTTTGTTGTGCCGCCATGGACAAGGAGCTTCTCGAGCTCTAGTTCACACCTGAGCCCATGAAAAGGTTATGTGCTTCTGTTAGTTTGGAAAACTCGCTGGCAGCCTCGACTCCTTGAGAGGAACTCAGATCATCAACCTTAATCATAGGTGTTTCTCATCTTCTAGATCCTAGAGCGAAGGTCGAGCCATGGCTCGCAGGGGAAGAAACCAGGGTGTTCAATGCCCTCTGAGCCCCTGCGTTTTAAATTGATGTATTTAAACCGCAAGGGTAGTTAAGGGATTATCCGCCCCATTTTCATTGACCACTGAGGCAAGTCTCGCTACTGAGTTGACCAAGCTCGATTGGACCAACTCATAAGCCGGCCCACTGGTTTGGATTGAGATTTATCTATGTGGCTTTTCCCTGAAATTCCATTGGTCTGTTCTTTGTAAAATTGTAGTAATTCAATTGATGCTTAGAAAAATACTAGTAAATAGTCGATGGAAAGGATTTTCGATGAGGAATCTGATTTTATGATTTTGTATCAACTGATTTCCCTATTTTCACATCTCAATTTGTATATGAACGAATTAGGGTTTAAACATGTATGATGAAGGATATGCATGCTAATTTCAGGTGTTTAAGGGAATCCAATCAGTCAAACGAGGTTTGACTTAGGTGCTTTAGCTCAAGGTAAGTGGGCCATGCCCTTGGCATAACTAAATTTACTTTATTGAGTGTTTATGACTATGGTTATGCACTTTATGCTAAAGTCATGATAAGTACATGTTTTCCTCAAAGAATATTTTATTGAATGGTTGATTGCTATAAAGTAAGTCTAAGTATAGAAAATCTTATTAATGCTATGGATTATGATTAAGATTCATGAAATCAATATGAAGAGGGAGAAATCCCATTCATGCTTAAGAGGGAGAAATCCCATTATGTTTCATGGGGAGAAATCCCAACCATGTTAAGAGGGAGTAATCCCATTAAGATCAAGATTAAGTTATTAGACTTTTAGATCAAGTTAAATGGGAATTTGATTAAGTTCTATATGCACCTCGTTTATGGACTCTTTGAGTCATTATGGGCTTTCCGAGAATTATGGGCTTTCCGAACATTATGGGCTCCTTATGGGGCATTAAGAGAGGTCTGCATACATTTATTATCAAATTTATTATGTTAAAAGATGCCAATAATGTTTAATGTCAAATTTATGTTCATGTTTATGACAAGTCAATTTATATGTTATTTCAATGTCTTATAACATGACAATGCCACTTACTTACCATGAATGTCTTGTTTTGCATGGCTGGGGATGAGATGTCCCTAGGTTTTGAAGCTAAAGGGGAGAAACCAGCTTGAGGAGTTCCAAGGACTTAAGGATCTAATGAGTTGTTGCCTGGTGGGACTTCCATCTATGGAGATCCTATTTTTCCACATGTTGTCTAGTTTATGTTAAGCATATCTTAAACTTATGATGTAGTTTCAATTCCCAAGAACTTTATGTATGAATCTATGTTTTCAATGAAATGCCAAGTGTCATTTATTACTTGATATGAGATCATAAATATGACAACTCTCCCTCACAATTCAAGCACCCCACATTATGGAAAATGTTGGGGAGAATGTATGCTTCCGTTAACCATGTATAAAACCCTAGGGAGGGGTGTTACATTAATGGTATCAGAGCAAGAAATAAATGGCCACTAAGGCAACAATAGTGATTCATATTATGTTTTAATATCATGATATGTTTACCCTTACAGATGGCCCCTAAGAAGAAGGAGAAGGTTGGTGAGTCAAGGCCCTCACAAGGATCTTATAGTGGAGATAGGACTCAAGACATGAATCAAGTTCCCCCACAAATCACCATAGAAGCCCTAGTTGCAGCCATGACCAATGCCTTCCAACCTAGAACCCCACCTAGAGTACATGAGATCTCCCTCATAGATTTCTTGAAGATTAGGCCAGAAGCTTTCCATGGTGAGGGATATTTTGATGTGGAAACCAAAGCTGAGGAGTGGATTAGCAATATGGAGCATTGTTTTAGAGACGTAGAGTGTCCCCCATGCAGTAGGGTTAGGTTTGCCATCCATATGCTCAAGGGTGCAGCCTCTACCTGGTGGGAGAACCTCTTAGCCTCTAGGGAAGAAGATGACCCTCCTTTTACTTGGGGTGAGTTTGTGGAAGTCTTTAATGATCATTATGTATCTGAGGATATGTTAGAGAGGAAGGAGGATGAGTTTGTCAACCTTAAGAAAGTGGGTTTTCATAAGCTCTAAAAGTATGGTCTTGAGTACACTGAACAAAAGAGGTCCAAGAAGTTCATTAGAGGGCTTAAATCTGATCTAAGTTATGTCTTATCAGGATGAGGTCATAGGACCATGCAATCAGCCTTGGATACAGCCCTAGAATTGGAGGATCACCCTGGGAGGAACCATAAGAAGGAGGTACCCCAAAATATTTGTCACCATCAACCCCCTCCACCCTCCAACCACAAGAGAAAAACCCATGAGCCTTCTTCTAAAAGTGGGATAACCCCATGCCCTACATGTAAGAGAAATCATGGTGTTCCTTGTAGGTTTGGAACTTCTATTTGCTACTATTGTGGTGAGGAAGGGCATATCAAGCCAAATTGCCCCAAGCTTGCAAAGAAGGATCCCAACCATAACCAAGCTAGGAACCCTAATCCTCCACCCAAGGTTAAACCAAGGCTCTTCACCATGCAAATGTCGGATGGAGAAGAGGAAGATGATCAAGGTGAGGGTAGTTAAGTAATTTATGATAAATAATAATGCTTTATTTATATATGCCTCTTTTATAATGAAAATTGTATGGAAAATTTGCAAGTTTATGTGAAACCCTTAAGGTGGGTAGAAACTCTAGGAAATTTTGAGGATGAAATTTATTTAAGGTGGGTAGTATTGTAACATCCCACTCTTTTATGCAAATTTTCAAAATGTTTTATTCTTTACATAATCTTTTTTTTCTATAGCATAATTGTTGAGGACATTCATGCAAATTGCCCATGTTAGCTTTACAATTTTGTTTCATATGAAGAAAATTATGTTCATTTACTTTCTTATCCATGGTTTACTTTTAGAAAGTATTTCCTTGTATATTTATGCACTCTTGTTTAGAAAATAGAAATGGATGTTTTTATGTCAACTTTCCCCTCTCTTATTATCGTTAGTGGTTTTTATGCATAAAAGCTTGCTTAATATTCCTCAAGATGTTTATTGTTGATATTTGGACTGATTACACAAATTATCTTCATTTAATGATTAATGAATAGCTCTATATGTTTTAATCCATTCACTTAAGTGTATTGAATGCATTTTGCCTAATTAGGAGTGATGGTGGGCTAAAAGATGAAATTAATTGTGCCATTGTGTTTTAATGCACGTAATTATCCTATGGGTGAAGTTTGAGGTCATTTGGACTTCAAATGACCCTTCTAATGTTAATTATACATTTTATATGGTTTAATGAATACCAATCAAGGTTTTATGTGTCACATTTATGCGATACACTCTATCACGCAGGTTACTTCGTCCATTTTATTTTCAGGCACGTCCACGACCGTTGGATCAGGATCCAACGGTGTCTGTGTTGTCATCTACCTCCGCCTCTTCTGCGAATAGGAGCCGTTTCACAGTCTGGTTTTCATCGGTCTCGATCTCCCTCACCTCTTGACCATTTTGCGATGTTTCTTCTCCCCCGAATCCATTTCGTCACCCCGGTTCAATGAGCCCTCACTCACGTTCCCCCTCTAACTATAGAAGAAATGCCCATTTAGGGCTCGCCGCCTCTCTCTGCCATGATTGTCCAGACACCTCATTCGCCCTCCCTGTCTCCATCTAAAGAGCCTGAAGGCATCATCGGACCCCAAGCGCCTCCCCTCACTCAATTCTTCCTCTGACGCCCTAAGGAGCCCCAACCTACTCAGCCTCCATCTCTGATGACCCAGGTCTCTCCCCGGCTTCTCCGACCACCTCGGTCCAATCACGACCTCAGTGAGCATCCTCAACCCCATTTTAGCCCCAGACGTTGTACCCTATAGAGGCCATTAGAGGTCACCATTTGTGCTAGTCGTCGTGGAACCTCAAGGCTCCTCCTACCTGGGGGATAATGCCCCAAACTTAGTTTGATCATGACGAATGTTTCCCGACCCTGAGTAGACGGTTTTCATCATGATTTTTATGGTTTCTAGTACTCGACCTCCTCCCATGTTTCTTGTCGTCGTGCTCTGCTTTTTGGCCATGATGGTCCTTTCACAACTACGTTTGTTACCTGTGATTCAACGACCTCTCGTGAGTCTTTATCAACGTGTTCTCATGGACCATCCATGGTTCCAGCTCCCACTTTTGTTGGGCCACCATGGCCAAGGAGCTTCTCGAGCTCCAGTTCACACCTGAGCACATGAAAAGGTTTTGTGCTTTCCTTAGGAGTTGGAAAACTCACTGGTAGCCTCAACTCCTTGAGAGGAACTCAGATCTTCAACCTTGATCGCAAGTGTTTCTCAACTTCTTGCTCCTAGAGTGAAGGTCGAGCCATGGCTCGTAGGGGAAGAAACCAGGGTGTTCAATGACCTATGAGCCCCCACATTTTTAATTTATGTATTTAAACCATAAGGGCAGTTAAGGGATTATCCACCCTATTTTCATTGACCACTGAGGCAAGTCTCGCTACTGAATTGGCCAAGCTCAATTGGACCAACTCAGAAGCCGGCCCACTGGTTTGGATTGAGATTTATCTACATGGCTTTTCCCTAAAATTCCATTGGTCTATTCTTTGTAAAATCGTAGTAATTCAACCGATGCTCAGAATAATACAAGTAAATAGTCGATGGAAAGGATTTTTGATGAGGAATCTAATTTTATTATTTTTATCAACTGATTTTCCTATTTTCACATCCCAATTTGTATATGAACGAATTAGGGTTTAAAGATGTATGATGAAGGATATGCATGCTAATTTCAGGTATTTAAGGGAATCCAATCAGTCAAATAAGGTTTGACTTAGGTGCTTTAGATCAAGGTAAGTGGTACATTCCCTTATCATAACTAAATTTACTTTATTGAGTGTTTATTACTATGGTTATGCACTTTATGCTAAAGTCATGATAAGTACATGTTTTCCTCAAAGAATATGTTTATTGAATGGTTGATTTCTATAAATTAAGTCTAAGTATAGAAAATCTTGTTAATGCTATGGATTATGATTAAGATTCATGAAATCAAGATTAAGAGGGAGAAATCCCATTCATTCTTAAGAGGGAGAAATCTCATTATGTTTCATGGGGAGAAATCCCAACCATGTTAAGAGGGAGTAATCTCATTAAGATCAAGATTAAGTTATCAAGACTTTTAGATCAAGTGAAATGGGAATTTGATTAAGTTCTATATGCACCACGTTTATGGACTCTTTGAGTCATTATGGGATTTCCAAGCATTATGGGCTTTCTGAGCATTATAGTCTCCTTATGGTGCATTAAGAGAGGCATGCATACATTTCTTATCAAATTTATTATGTTAAAATATACCAATAATGTTTAATGTCAAATTTATGTTCATGTTTATGACAAGTCAATGTATATGTTATTTCAATGTCTTATAACATGCCAATGCCACTTACTTACTATGAATGTCTTGTTATGCATGGTTTGGGACGAGATGTCCCTAGGTTTTGAAGCAAAAGGGAAGAAACCAGCTTGAGGAGTTCTAAGGACTTAAGGATCTAAGGAGTTGTTTCTTGGTGGGACTTCCATCTATGGAGATCCTATGTTTCCACGTGTTGTCTAGTTTATGTTAAGCATATCTTAAACTTATGATGTAGTTTCCATTCCCAAGAACTTTATGTATGAATCTATGTTTTCAATGAAATGCTAAGTGTCATTTATTACTTGATATGATATCATAAATGTGACAACTCTCTCTCGCAATTCAAGCACCCCACATTATGGAAAATGTTGGGGAGAATGTATGCTTCCGCTGACCATGTATAAAACCCTAGGGAGGGGTGTTACATAATGCTTTCCTACCTTTGCTCCCCTCAGATGTAACTTGAGGTTTCTCTTATTCAATGTAATTAAGTAGCAACATGATAGTTTCTTTTCTTACAACAATGTTGAAGATGTTCGTTGTCGATTGAGACACCAGTTTGTGAGACAAGATGACCATCTGGAGGACCAAGGAGGATAGAGGGATGGAGCCAGACAACCGCCTGATGGGCCCAAATGACCCTTTGAAAGGAGTCCAAACATCTATTGGATATGAGGTCAGACGACCGTCCCAGTAGGCCTTGTTGGCCATTTGGAAGGAGTCCAAATGTTAGTTGGACAGAAACACCAACCAATCGGCCAAGAGGTGAGATGACCAGTTCAAGGGTTAAACCAATCTACCCAGATTTGCGAACATAGATCTACATCAACCGTAGGTTCATACATGTGATGTGATGATTGACCTAGGTGGTAGTAACTCCTTATGTCTCCAAGGAATTATAGGTAGACATGGGCATAACCATTGCTTTTTGCTTATATTTCATGTTTACATTGTGGGATATAGCATGTATATGATACGTACTATATATGTGGTGATTGGATCCAATATATATATATATATATATATATATATATATATATATATATATATATATATATATATATATATATATATATATATATATATATATATATATATGATGTATATAAAACCCCTCAATCCAATATATTAAGTTGAAGATGCTTTTTAATAGAAATATACATGAAAATCTTGTTAGACCGAGCGCAGGTTACACCAAAGCATGGTGTGACATCTAAATCGTGGAAGTGTGGTGGTATTAATGCAGGTGCCGCCAAAGAGGGGTTCATTAGTATCGTATTGGCTATTGGGTCAGGCTTAAGTAGGTGATTCTTAGAGAGTTTGGGCCAGAAACATGCAGATGATTATGGCAAGGAGTTGTGCATATAATCTATCCAAGAATTGCATATGATGAAATTGGCATGATTTCCCACCTGAATTGTTGATTATGGACGTTGATGTAGGTTGGGTAATAATTGAATCATTTTGAATCTTGGCTCATTAGAAAATTGTTCACTACAATTTCCTGAATTGATACTCGAGGGTTATTAATTTGAAAAAAAATAATGAGAATGATAATTAATTAAATACCTAATTATTATCACCTAGAATTTAATAAAATCAAATCAAAATTGAGTTTTTGGAAAATTTGCAAATTCTTGTAGAACCAGATGGCAACAACAAATAATGACTTTTCTCTACGATCGGTCCTTGAGACAAGGAAAACCTTACTAGGAACAACTTCCACGACCGGTTCAGGACGATGAGAATTGTTCTCACGTAGGAGCACAAGCTCTATGTCCTGGAAATGCCAGAACCAGAGGAACTAGCTCAAAATGCTCCAAAGGTTGACAAGGATGCTTACAAGAAGCATATTGAGGATGTCATGGATGTTAAGTTTTTGATGTTATGCTCCATGAACCATGAATTACAAAGGCAAGATGAGAACATGGGGGTGATTGAGATGGTCACACATCTCAAGAACATGTACCAAGGTCAAGCAAGATAGGAGAGATAAGATGTCTCCAAGGCGATGTTCAAGTGCACCATGGCAGAAGGAGATCCAGTAGGTCCTCATGTACTCAATCTCATTGGATATGTGGAGAACCTAGCTAGACTAGGATTCCCCTTGGGCCAAGAGTTGGCCACTGAAGTGATTCTACAGTCCCTGCCAGAGTCATATAGTTAGTTTTTCATGAATTACAACATGAATGACTTTGACATGTCACTGAAAGAGTTGTTGTGCATGTTGAGGATAGTTGAGACACAAATCAAGAAAGACAAGCCCAAGTTTATGATGTTGATCAGCAAGACAAAGCGGAAGTCTAAAGGCAAAGGCAAAGCTGAGAAGAGTTCTAAAGCTAGCCAGAATCCCAAGTCTTCAAATCTCAAGACAAAAGTTGGAGTAAAGAAACAAAGAGGTGATTGTCACTATTGTCACCATCCTGGACATTAAAAGATAAATTGCCCACTCTTGTTAGAGGAACTAAAGAAGAAGGATGATGGAAGTGAGGCCTCCACTTCATGTATAAACAACATAAGATAAATTTGATTACTTCTTCATTTTGGTGTGTGACACCAAATAGAGATCTCACATATCGATGTGTAGGATCTGACAAGAAGTAAAGGCCTTCATGGAAGGAGAAAGATGGACAAAGCAGAGCAAGTTTTGTGGAACCCATAGTCTAAACTTATCTTAGCCCAATGGGCATGTAATAGATTTATTAGAACTGCTATTTCATTATGCCATTAGAATAGAAACATTTTCTTTATGCATCTTGTATGGACAAGGATGATTATTAATAAATAATTATTGTTTCTTCTATTTCAAAGATATGATCTTGCATGGCATTGGACATAAAACATCTTATGATATTTATGCAAAATGATCCAAAGATGAATGTTTATAATGTTTATACCAAAGGACTATAATTGATAACTAAAGACCATCACTAGCATTAGTCATCTTGTACGAATATGAGAAGTGCATTCCTAGAATACATCTTTATGTTGATCTAGATTCCCATGGTTATTGTGATGACTCGTCTCGGATAAAACCTTATTAACGATGCGGAAGTGAGTAATTAGCAGCGGAATTACTGAAAATCACTAAAATTAAAACTTTTTATAAAGAGAGCTTTAAACTGTGAAACTTTTTCATAAAGAAACAAGATAATTTATTTACAAACTGATTCATCATTACATCTCTGTAATATCACATCTAGAGGGTTACAAGCATCAACTGCCCTGTTAACTGTACAAGGCAAGATACCAAAATCTCGAGGCATTATGCCAAAATCTCGGATCTATTATAAACATCTACTGACTCCTAGGACCTGAGAGTATAGAGACGACACATAGGACATTCTATATATATAAGACTCGACAGACAGTGTCTCCTCCTGAGGATCACTGCTGTCCTGGATGTTGTTGTTGTTGATGTTGCTGCTCACCCACTGAAGGGTTCCTTCGTCCTCGGCATCTACCTAAAAATTTGAATCCCACGAGGGTGAGACAATTGAATAATTGTCCCAGCAAGAGTTATAACTCTTCTCCAAAAGTATTGTTATTGCAAATAATGGAATAACATTGAATAAGCTAAGTAGAGCAACATTCTTTAAGCAATCATTTCAATTATAACTTGATTGAGTAACAAGTCATTTAATCAATAAGGAATATGAAGAACATGTATATTACTGGTCCAATTAGGACTAAATAAACAATGCATCATCAATCATTGTTTCTCATAGTTCAACCTAAGCAATTATGCTACACGGCTGATTACAATTTACAAACATACTTATGCCCTGAGGAGATGAGGTATACGACTCATACTCTAACCGACCATTATGAAATCGCAATCGGTACCATACATAGGTCATCAGAAGAGCCGGATTTCTATGACCTCATATTCCTCAGTCAGTGTGAGGATCATCATGTAGGACATCTTGTGTCTTTGCCATAATAGCTATCCAGGGTATTCTGGCACTTTGCTATTAGAGTTACAGTGGCATGATGTACTCTCTTCGCAATCGAGGGATTTCTTGTTTATCTCACATCGATTCGGAATTAACAACATCATCAGGAGATTAGTGATACATCATCCCGGCACATACATATAATGAAGGATTGAGAGATTTGATGTTTATCTAACATCAATTCCTCCATTAGGACGTAAGGATATTTGCATCCATAACCCCCACATACTCAAAAGTATGCTCTCCAAGAGTTCCCTTAGGAAAACCTGTTTCACCATCATCTAACTTCTGATGATGATGGATCTATGGTCAAGGCTCTACATGATGTCATTATACTTGATTGTTTAAATACATTATGGCATTCTTTTAGCATCAGGCATGTTCTCAAATATAAACCAATAAGACAATTGCTATAAAGAAAGAGTACTAATTGTATCAAGTTCATATCACATATTGTTAATATTGGGATGTCAATCCCTAACCATCTCATCATTATGATTCAGGAATATGGGTGTTGAAATCCTTAGATCATCAAAACACTTGTTACCAAGTAACATATTGCCATCAAGTCATTTAACAGCATGAACATGATTGTGGCAATGCAGATATTTCTCATGGCTCATACAGTCTATCAATTTCATTTGTTACCTCTTACTAGGCAACATAGCATATCATTACTTTCAAAGCTTATAAAGTGTTTTCAATGAATATGGCATCATAACCCTTACTTGGCTTGCTCACTTCTTTATAAAGACCTGCATGACTAACACAATTGATAACATGCACATTATATCTATATCAACACAATACAAATTATTTCCAAGTCAAGTATAGAACACCACGGCCGTGCTATCTTGCACGGTCATGCTACAGAAGATTACCATGACCGTTTTACATCACCACGGATGGTTTCTAGGGTTAGGATTTCCTATTCAATTCAATTAGGGTTATCCAGCCCCTTTAGCTTAAAAAAGGCATAGTGGTTCCTCATTTCATAATTCAATCATAGAGTTCCATGCTTAAAAGCATAGCCCAGAATTAGGGTTTACTATTCACATCATCATTTCCCTGGATTAGGGTTTACTATTCACATTATTTAAGATTACTTCCATTAATGCCCTCAAATTTGGGTTAAGATTCATTAAATATCATAATTAGGGTTTTCATGATCTCACTAAAAACAATCATACCCTAATTAGATATATTCATACATATTGGAAGTTTATTACTTGATTAGCATTCATATAAGAAGTCTTCTCTATCCTCTTTCTATCAGATGATGTTTGCATCACCCTTGATTAGGTTACGTCAATTCAACATTGACATCATGGGTTATGTCATTACTATTGTGATCATTAAAGCTCACTTGTTCAAAGAGTATTAGTCACTCTATCCCATCAAGGGTACTTTTGTAAAGATCACCACTGATTATAACATGCATTAATCAACTAATTACTTGGTCCCTTAATCACTTTAGGTATCTATGAGGTTTAGGTTAATCAACCACTAAACCATCTTGACCACTAAGGCATCAAACGATCTTGACCTTCATAGACCTCAAACGGTCTTGGACAGACCTTGAAACCGTTTGATGTTGAAGACCATTTGGTCTTGTTGACTTTTGAAACCGTTTGGTAAAGTGCACACTCAAGACCGTTTGCCCAAGATGGGGTGAAGACCGTTTGGTCATCTTTGACTTTGAAACTGCATGGACATAACCAACCTTGAAACCGCATGAGATCAAACGGTTTGGGATCGTTTGGTCCCAAACGGTCTTGAGACCGCTTGGACCCAAACGGTCTTGAGACCATTTGGTCCAAACCATCTCAAAACCGCATAGACCAAAAAGTGTCTCAACCACTTCAATTGAGTTAGGATTTCCAATGTTGCACCCCTCAATCGATCATATACTTGTTAGCCACTCATCAATTGAGATTATTAGGTCAACCCTCAACTGATTTGACACTCAATTGACCCTCAATTGATCATCAATTAGGGCTTGGATCAATTGGATTTGGGATTGGAATTGATTACCCCTCAACATGTTTCAACATGAGCTTAATTGAGTTGAAAGCATTGAACCATCATTCAATTTGATCATGACCTGACCCCAAACGGTATTGGGATTGTTTGGAGGACCTCCAAATGGTCTTGAGACCGTTTTCTCAAGTCAACATCAAAAAACAACTCAACCAATTAAAGTTTGGCTCATTGGATTGATCACTAGGTCGATATTCGATTGCACTTCAGCTAATTGCCTTTAAATCTTCAACTACTTAACCATAGTCAACCCTAGACCTCCAAACGGTCTTGGGTGGCCCCAAAACGTTCTTGGGATCGTTTGGATATCCTCCAAACGGTATTGACACCGTTTTCCCATTATTTTATAAAAAAACCAAGTCATTCAATTAAGGTTTGAACCCAAGGTTTGGTCATCAAATCAGCAATCGATTATTCATCAACTTGATATCATTGGATCCTCAATTGGTCAACCCTACTTAACCCTAGACCTCCAAATGGTCTTGGGTGATCAAAAAACGCTCTTGAGACCATTTGGGTGATCCCCAAACAGTTTTTAAACCGTTTGGGTCACTCAACCCAAACTTCAACTTAATTTAATTATTGAAATCAGCAATTGACCCGATTAGGGTTTAGATGGTTGATGGGCCTTTGATTGGTGAACCACTTGGAATTAATTGATGATTTTTGGTAGGAAATTAGTCTACATTATTATTAACAGTCCTCCAAATGGTCAATGCCTGGTCAACGCCTCCAAACGGTCTTGGACCGTTTGCTTCCATGCATTCTTGTGAAACCGTTTGCATTCAAATGGTTTGAAACGGTTTGCTCCAAACGGTTTGGCAAACCATTTAAGAAAAGTTGGGAGACCATTTGCTAAAGTAGTTTTTGGATAAAAATAGAGATTAACATCATCATCTTCTACCTCTGTTCAACCAAGAACAGGGGCTGTTCTTCACGGAAATGATAGCAAGAACACACAAAGGTGTCTAAAAAAGAAGTATAAGCAACGATTTTAGGAAAGAAGGTTGCATTAACAAAACTTAAGGGTTAGAGTTATAAAACCCGCCTCTAGGACTGATACAGAGCTCCAAGATTCGTAGCTTTAATGGTGTCTTGAGCTCCAGCAGTTGTCCAAGGTCCGTTCTTCAAGTTTTGGATGGAGAAGATGGCTAGAAAGAAGAATCGTGTGAAGAACATCATGAATCTAACCTTATATTGTGGTTTCCACCATGAATTCAAGATAGATGATGATCCATACTTACCAAACCAGCTTGGTAGTCCTTCCTATGGTCCAGAGCTTTCCCTTGGTCAGCCAAAGCAAGAAGATAAGGAAAAGAACTAAGGAAAACGATCCATTGTGTTGTTGGAAAAAGGTTCCTTATATATTTATGGGTATTTTCAAGGAAAATGGAAAGAGATAGATATTTGCTTTTATCTCCCAAACATATCCACCAAGGATTCCTCCATCCTTGGCCACGTTTCTTCCTCCTAATCACATGCAAAACTCCTCCCTTATCCAAGGTTTAAAAAGAACTAAACACCTTTTAAGAGAGGTATATTAATATCCACCCTTATTGAATATTGCTCAATATATTATTATTGTGAGTAGTTTCCACTTCTACCATGATCATTCAAATGAGGCACCCCTCTCATTTTCTTTGCTCTTCTTGATGCCTTGAAACATGAAAGATCCTCAAGAGGATATATATTACATGTTGGACCCTAGTTTTTGGGTAAATTGCACTTTACACCAAAACTAGGTTTTAAAGCACAAGGATTGCTCTACAAGCTATATCTTGGTGCTCAAGCTTGTGGAATCCATATCACCACATCATATTCATTCTTATGATGTCTCAACATCTTATGAACATATTATCATGTGCAATTTGCAAGTTAACCCCTCTACTTGGTTAATTTGCACTTTAGTCCAAAATTAACAAAACAATGTTGCAACATTATTCAAAAAGGACTGAAATAGAAATATAGATTCCTCAAAAGCCTTAATTACATTTCATAGGATAAACACAAGAATATAATCACTTAATTAAGCAAAACACCTAGGGTTAGTACATAACCCAGGTCAGGGATGTTACAAATTATCCACCCCTTATAAGGATTTCGTCCCCGAAATCAACAAAAACATATTAAGAGAAAAGAGCAGGGTATTTCCTTCTCATCTCTTCCTCTAGTTCCCACGTGGCTTCTTCAACACCACGGTGATTCCAAAGGACTTTTACAAGACTTATATCTTTCTTTTTCAGTTTCTTAATTCTCTTATCAAGAATCGATACAGGTCCTTCTTCATAAGATACATCATCGTTCAATTCTACTTCCATAGGTTGCAGAACTGATTCTGTGTCAGGATGACATTTCCTAAGCATGGAAATGTGAAACACTGGGTGTAACTTTTGTAACTCTGGTGGTAACTCTAGCTTATAAGTTACCTTTCCAATCTGTTCAATGATTGGATAAGGCCCTATAAACCTAGGAGCTAACTTTCCTTTCCTTCTAAATCTAAGAACTCCTTTCCAAGGCGAGACTTTGAGGTACACTCTGTCTCCAACCTAGAATTCTAAAGGTCTACGACACTTATCAGCGTAAGATTTCTACCTATCATGTGCAGTCTTTATATGTTGTTGTATTACTTTAATCTTCTCGGTGGTTTGTTGCACAAGATCAGGACCTAAAAGTTGATATTCACCAGTTTCATACCAACATAGGGGTGATCTACAATGTCTACCATACAAAGCTTCATAAGGTGCCATGTCAATGCTATGTTGATAGCTGTTGTTGTAGGCAAACTCTATCAAACTTAGGTGCAAATCCCAACTTCCTATAAACTAAAGAACACATGCTGTAAGCAAGTCTTCTAAATTCTGTATAGTCCTTTCTGATTGTCCATCAGTCTGAGGATGAAAGGATGTACTAAACCTTAACTTTGTGCCTAAGGCTTTATGAAGTCGATCCCAAAAATGACTCGTAAACTGGGGACCTCTGTCATAAACAACAATAACTGGGACTCCATGTAGTCGTACTATCTCATCTACATACAACTGTGCCAGCTTCTCAGCAGAATAGGTTGTTTTGACAGGTAAGAAATATGTTGTCTTTGTCAACCTATCAACTATTACCCAGATGGAATCATGTCCTTTGGTTGTCCTGGGTAAACCAACCACAAAGTCCATGGTTACATTGTCCCAATTCCACTGTGGTATGGGTAACGGTTGCATTGTTCCGGAAGGCTTCTGGTGTTCAGCTTTAACTTGCTGACACACAGGACACCGCATAACGAACTTAGCAACAACCTTCTTCAATCTAGGCCACCAGTACATATCTTTCAAGTTACGATACATCTTGGTGCTCCCTAGATGCATAGCATACATTGAAGAATGAGCTTCTTCTAGGACTAACTTCCTTAAGTTATCCACATCTGGTACTATCATTCTACCATGATAACAAGCTACTTGATCATTTGAATCATCGAAACCATCCCATTTCTCACTACCATACTCTGATCTAATATGTTGAACTACAACATCAGCTTGATGTGCCTCCTTAATCTGCTGTCTCAAAGTAGGTTTTATGTGCATCTCAACTAATAGCCCGGCTAACAATGATACTTTATGTTGTACATTGTCTTGCCTCAAAGAGATAAGCATATCTCTCCTAGAGCATATCAAAGAATTCAATTGTGCTCTTTCTAAGGCTGGTGTTGCTGATTTCCTACTTAAAGCATCGGCAACCACATTGGCCTTCCTTGGATGATAATAAATTGTACAATCATAGTCCTTGATTAACTCCATCCAGCGGTGTTGCCTCATGTTGAGCTCATGCTGAGAAAAGATATACTTAAGGTTTTTATGGTCTGTGAAAATCTGAAATGTTTCTCCATAAAGATAATGTATCCAGATTTTCAAGGCATGAACCACAGTAGCTAGTTCTAGATCGTGTGTCGGATAATTTTCCTCGTGTTTCTTAAGCTATCGAGAAGCAAAAGAAATCACTTGTTTATCCTGCATCAACACACATCCTAGTCCATTCTTAGAGGCATCACATAAAACTATATATCCTTTCCCTTGCTCAGGTAACACAAGCACAAGTGCACTTGTCAACCTCTCCTTCAATAGCTGAAAAGATTGTTGACACTTGTCACTCCAAGTAAAAGGAACATCCTTCCTGGTAAACTTAGTCAAGGGTAAAGCTATAGAAATAAAGTTCTTAATGAACCTCCTGTAATATCCCGCCAATCCTAAGAAACTTTAAATCTCCGTCGGTGTCTTCGGTTGCTCCCATTATAGGACAGATCCTACCTTTTTAGGGTCAACACGTATACCTGAAGCAGATATTACGTGTCCAAGAAAAGAAACTTCTGGTAACCATAACTCACACTTGCTATACTTAGCATATAACTTATGCTCTCTTAGCAAAGTTAGAGTCTGACGAAGATGTTGCTCATGCTACTGAGCATCTCTACTATAGATCAGGATGTCATCTATAAATACAACAACACACTGATCGAGAAAAGGTCGGAAGATTCTATTCATGAGTTCCATAAATGTAGCTGGTGCATTAGTTAGTCCAAACGACATAACTGTGAACTCATAGTGACCATACCTTGTCCTAAAGGCAGACTTAGGTATGTCACTCTCCTTAATACGCAGCTAGTGATATCCCGACCTCAAATCTATCTTTGAGAAAATGGTTGCACCCCGCAACTGGTCAAAGAGATCATCAATCCTCAGTAAAGGATACTTATTCTTTATCGTTACTTTATTTAACTGTCTATAATCAATGCACAATCGCATTGACCCATCTTTCTTTTTAACAAAGAGGATCGGAGCACCCCAAGGCGAAGTACTCGGTCGGATGAAACCCTTCTCAAGCAACTCCTGCAGGTGTTTCTTGAGTTCTGCCATCTCAGCAGGCGCCATCCTATATGGTGTTTGTGTTATAGGTTGTGTATTCAGGATTAGATTGATTTCAAAATCAATCTCTCGAGGTGGTGGTATACCTGGAAGTTCTTCAGGAAATACATCTTCAAATTCCCTGACTATCGGATCTTCAGCAGGATTAAGACTATCCATGGTAGTATCTACCACATGGGCCAACAATGCATAACATCCTTGCCTCATCAGCTTCTCAGCAACCATAGCTGACACAAGACAGGTTGGTAGAATCTTTCTTTCTCCTTGAAAGATCCATGTGTCACTTTCATCAGTGAACACAGCTTGTTTGGACTCACAATCCAAAACAACCTTATACCTTTCTAAGGTATCCATCCCAAGGATTACATCGAATCCATGCATCTCAAGTGGTATAAGATCCACTTGAATGCGATGTTCAAAAAAGAAGAGGATGCAGGGAGAACATACCTTATGCAACACAGCAGATCCCATCAAAGGAGTTTCTAACAACAAACTATCTTCTCTATGACTTATAGTTATGCTGCAGTCAAGAATCACTATTCGAGTGATAAAGGAATGCATAGAAACCGGATCAATTAAAATAGATACGACGCAAGATGTAGACATATCAGAATTAAACAACTCCATCTGACCTGCCACAACCCGAGGGTTGATCACTGCATCAGGTGGATTCATCGCGTAAAATCTTGTTGTTGCATGTGATTGATTCAGTGCTCGATGACTAGGTATCGATGATCCAACTTGGGATGCTTGTCCACGTCCTCTAGAATTGCCTGGAAACTATCTCCTTTGAGATCCTTGTTGACTCTGCCTTTGAGGTTGAGTTACACTCACTTCTCTGGATCTGCAATCTTTCATCAGATGTCCCATCTTTCCGCATATATAACAGCTTCTGTTTAGTTGTTGTGGTCTGGGTGGTCCTGTAACCGACATAGATGTCGAGCTACGAGCTCCTTCTAAAGGTAAGCTTCATCCTCTACCCCTATTCGACGTCCACTGCATCTGGGTACTGAATCTAGGTGGTGGTGTAGGCACACAGAAAACCTAGGTTTCTTGAAATCTTTGGATGAGGATCCTTGGAACTGGGGGTACATCCTCTTGTTCTTGGTTTGTCTCTTCTCTGATACAAACCTCTCTACCCTTATGACAGACTCCACAAAGGTAGCAAACCTTTCCCTGTTCTCCAGAGAAGACATAGGGGTGGTCAACTCAGCATTTAATCCCTTCTCAAAATGCCTAATCCTTTCTTCATATGTTCATGCCATGTGTGGGCAAAACCGCAACAACTCCATGAACTTAGCCTCATACTCGCTAATGTTCATAGGTCCCTGCCTTAACCTCTCAAACTGAGAGATTTTCTCATCCAAGAATGTCTTAGGAAAGTATCTGTTGACAAATTCTCGTCGAAATACTTCCCATTCGATCTCCACACCTAGCCTTTTCTGTTCTTCCATGGTCCACCAGTGACCAGCACTCCCCTTGAGAAGATACACAACATGTCTAACCTTGTCGTCTCTAGAATGTTTGGGATTCTAAAGGCTTTCTCTAGTTCAGTTAGCCACAAGTCAGCATATGTTGGGTCAGCTGTTCCAGCATACTCTGTGGCTCCAACTCGGCGTAGTCATTCAAACATCTTGCTGGATCCTTGTTCTTCTAGATGGGTAGGTGCCCTAGGTACAGGTATAGGAATCCTATCAGTCATATGTGTCATGGAAGTCATAAACTGCCCAAACATGGCTTGGACGGCTGGGTTCCCCATGTCAGTTGGATTGAACTGGGGTGGTTCAGGCATAGGTTTTTCTCTTTCTTGGTTTCTTGCACCTTCTCTAGGTGCAACAACACTACATTCTGCAATGTGTTCCTCGTGTGATCTAGACATCTTTAGTTTTATCTTCTCCTCCTATATGAATAGAAAACACTATCAGATATACTGGAAGACACTAGAACAGACTCAACAACCTAAGTCTTATGTCTTTGTAAACTCAGCGAACCTAGAGCTCTGATACCACTAATTGTGATGACTCGTCTCGGATAAAACCTTATTAACGATGCGGAAGTGATTAATTAGCAGCGGAATTACTGAAAATCACTAAAAATTAAAACATTTTATAAAGAGAGCTTTAAACTGTGAAACTTTTTCATAAAGAAACAAGATAAGTTATTTACAAATTAATTCATCATTACATCTCTGTAATATCACATCTTGAGGGTTACAAGCATCAACTGCCTTGTTAACTGTACAAGGCAAGATACAAAAATCTTGAGGCATTACGCCAAAATCTCAGATCTATTATAAACATCTACTGACTCCTAGAACCTGAGAGTACAGAGACGACACATAGGACATTCTATCTACACAAGACTTGATAGAAAGTGTCTCCACTTGAGGATCATTGTTGTCCCGGATGTTGCTGCTGCTGTTGTTGCTGCTCACCCACTGAAGGGTTCCTTCATCCTCGGCGACTACCTAAAAATTTAAATCCCACGGGGGTGAGACAATTGAATAATTGTCCCAGCGAGAGTTATAACTCTTCACCATAAGTATTGTTATTGCAAATAATGGAATAACATTGAATAAGCTAAGTAGAGCAGCATTCTTTAAGCAATCATTTCAATTATAACTTGATTGAGTAACAAGTCATTTAATCAATAAGGAATATGAAGAACATGTATATTACTGGTCCAATTAGGACTAAATAAACAATGCATCATCAATCATTGTTTATCATAGTTCAACCTAAGAAATTATGCTACATGTCTGATTACAATTTACAAACATACTTATGCCCTGAGGAGATGAGGTATACCACTCATACTCCAACCGACCATTATGAAATCACAATCGGTACCATACATAGGTCATCAGAAGAGTCGTATTTCTATGACCTCATCTTCCTCAGTCAGTGTGAGGATCATCATGCAGGACATCTTGTGTCTCTGCCATAATATCTATCCAGGGTATTCTGGCACTTCGCTATTAGAGTTACAGTGGCATGTTGTACTCTCTTTGCAATCGAGGGATTTCTTGTTTATCTCACATTGATTCGGCATTAACAACATCATCGGGAGATTAGTGATACATCATCCTGACACATACATATAATGAAGGATTGAGAGATTTGATGTTTATCTCACATCAATTCCTCCATTAGGACGTAAGGATATTCGTGTCCATAACCCCCACATACTCAAAAGTGTGCTCTCCAGGAGTTCCCTTAGGAAAACTTGTTTCACCATCATCTAACTTCTGACGATGATGGATCTATGGTCAGGGATCTACATGATGTCATTATACTTGATTATTTAAATACATTATGGCATTCTTTTAGCATCAGGCATGTTCTCAAACATAAACCAATAAGATAATTGCTATAAAGAAAGAGTACTAATTGTATCAAGTTCATATCACATATTGTTAACATTGGGATGTCAATCCCTAACCATCTCATCATTATGATTCAGGAATATGGGTGTTCAAACCCTTAGATCATCAAAACACTTTTTATCAAGTAACATATTGCCATCAAGTCATTTAACAGCATGAACATGATTGTGGCAATGCAGATATTTCTCATGGCTCATATAGTCTATCAATTTCATTTGTTACCTCTTACTAGGCAACATAACATATCATTACTTTCAAAGCTTATAAAGTGCTTTCAATGAATATGGCATCATAACCCTTACCTGGCTATGCTCACTTCTTTATAAAGACATGCATGACTAACACAATTGATAACATGCACATTATATCAATATAAGCACAATACAAATTATTTCCAAGTCAAGTATAGAACACCACGGTCGTGCTACAGAAGATTACCACGACCGTTTTACATCACCACGGATGGTTTCTAGGGTTAGGATTTCCTATTCAATTCAATTAGGGTTATCCAACCCCTTTAGCTTAAAAAAGGCATAGTGGTTCCTCATTTCATAATTCAATCATAGAGTTTCATGCTTAAAAGCATAACCCAGAATTAGGGTTTACTGTTCATATCATCATTTCCCTGGATTAGGGTTTACTATTCACATTATTTAATATTACTTCCATTAATGCCCTCAAATTAGGGTTAAGATTCATTAACTATCATAATTGGGGTTTTGATGATCTCACTAAGAAGAATCATACCATAATTAGATACATTCATACATATTGGAAGTTTATTACTTGATTATCATTCATATAAGAAGTCTTCTCTCTCCTCTTTCTATCAGATGATGTTTGCATCACCCTTAATTAGGCTAAGTCAATTCAACATTGACATCATGGGTTATGTCATTACTATTGTGATCATTAAAGCTCACTTGTTCAAAGAGTATTAGTCACTCTATCCCATCAAGGGTACTTTTGTAAAGATCACCACTGATTATAACATGCATTAATCAACTAATTACTTGGTCCCTTAATCACTTTAGGTATCTATGAGGTTTAGATTAATCAACCACTAAACCATCTTGACCACTAAGGCATCAAACGATCTTGACCTTCATAGACCTCAAACGGTCTTGGGTTCTAAACTTCCAAACGGTCTTGGACATACCTTGAAACCGTTTGGTGTTGAAGACCGTTTGGTCTTGTTGACTTTTGAAACCATTTGGTAAAGTGCACACTCAAGACCATTTGCCAAAGATGGGGTGAATATCGTTTCATCATCTTTGACTTTGAAACTGCGTGGACATAACCAACCTTGAAACCGCATGAGATCAAACGGTTTGGGATCGTTTGGTCCCAAATGGTCTTGAGACCATTTGGACTCAAACGGTCTTGAGACCATTTGGACCCAAACGATCTTGAGACCGTTTGGTCCAAACCACCTCAAAACCGCATGGACCAAAAAGTGTCTCAACCACTTCAATTGAGTTAGGATTTCCAATGTTGAACCCCCCAATCGATCATATACTTGTTAGCCACTCATCAATTGAGATTATTACGTCAACCCTCAACTGATTTGACACTAAATTGACCCTCAATTGATTATCAATTAGGGCTTGGATCAATTGGATTAGGGATTGGAATCGATTACCCCTCAACATGTTTCAACATGAGCTTAATTGAGTTGAAAGCATTGAACCATCATTCAATTTGATCATGATCTGACCCCAAACGGTCTTGGGATCGTTTCGAGGACCTCCAAATGGTCTTGAGACCGTTTTCTCAAGTCAACATCAAAAACCAACTCAACCAATTAAGGTTTGGCTCATTGGATTGATCACTAGGTCAATATTCGATTGCACTTCAACTAATTGCCTTTAAATCTTCAACCACTTAACCATAGTCAACCCTAGACCTACAAACGGTCTTGGGTGGCCCCCAAACCGTCTTGGGATCGTTTGGATATCCTCCAAATGGTATTGAGACCGTTTTCCCATTATTTTATCAAAAACCAAGTCATTCAATTAAGGTTTGAACCCTAGGTTTGGTCACCAAATCAGCAATCGATTATTCATCAACTTGATATCATTGGATCCTCAATTGGTCAACCCTACTTAACCCTAGACCTCCAAACGGTCTTGGGTGATAACCAAACGGTCTTGAGACCGTTTGGGTGATCCCCAAATGGTTTTGAAACCGTTTGGGTCACTCAACCCAAACTTCAACTTAATTCAATTATTAAAATCAGCAATTGACCCGATTAGGGTTTAGATGGTTGATGGGCCTTTGATTGGTGAACCAGTTGGAATTAATTGATGATTTTGGTAGGCAATTAGTCTAAATTATTCTCAACAGTCCTATAAATGGTCAACACCTGGCCAATGCCTCCAAATGGTCTTGGACCGTTTGCTTCCATGCGTTCTTGTGAAACCGTTTGCATTCAAACGGTTTGAAACTGTTTGCTCCAAACAGTTTGGCAAACCATTTGAGCAAAGTTGGGAGACCATTTGCTAAAGTAGTTTTTGGATAAACATAGAGATTAATGTCATCATCTTCTACCTCTGTTCAACCAAGAACAGGGGTTGTTCTTCATGGAAATGATAACAAGAACACACAAAGGTGTCTAAAGAAGAAGTGTAAGCAACGATTTTAGGAAAGAAGGTTGCATTAACAAAAGTTAAGGGTTAGAGTTATAAAACCCGCTTCTAGGACTGATCCAGAGCTCCAAGCTTCATAGATTTAATGGTGGCTTGAGCTCCAACAGTTTTTCAAGGTCCGTTCTTCAAGTTTTGGATGGAGAAGATGGCTAGAAAGAAGAATCGTGTGAAGAACATCATGAATCTAACCTTATATTGGTTTCCACCATGAATTCGAGATAGATGATGATCCATACTTACCAAACCAGCTTGGTCATCCTTCCTCTGGTCCAGAGCTTTCCCTTGGTCGGACAAAGCAAGAAGATAAGGAAAAGAACTAAGGGAAACGATCCCTTGTGTTGTTGGAAAAAGGTTCCTTATATATTTATGGGTATTTTCAAGGAAAATGGAAAGAGATAGATATTTGCTTTTATCTCCCAAACATATCCACCAAGGATTCCTCCATCCTTGGCCACGTTTATTCCTCCTAATCACATGAAAAACTCCTCCCTTATCCAAGGTTTAAAAAGAACTAAACACCTTTTAAGAGAGGTATATTAATATCCACCCTTATTGAATATTGCTCAATATATTATTATTGTGAGTAGTTTCCACTTCTACCATGATCATTCAAATGAGGTGTCCCTCTCATTTTATTTTCTCTTCTTGATGCCAAGAAACATGAAAGATCCTCAAGAGGATATATATTACATGTTGGACCCTAGGTTTTGGGTAAATTGCACTTTACACCAAAACTAGGTTTTAAAGCACAAGGATTTCTCTACAAGCTATATCTTGGTGCTCAAGCTTGTGGAATCCATATCACCACATCATATTCATTCTTATGATGTCTCAATATCTGAGGAACTTCCTATCATGTGCAATTTTCAAGTTAACCCCTCTACTTGGTTAATTTTCACTTTAGTCCAAAATTAACAAAACAATGTTGCAACATTATTCAAAAAGGACTGAAATAGAAATATAGGTTCCTCAAAAGACTTAATTACATTTCACAGGATAAACACAAGAATCTAATAACTTAATTAAGCAAAACACCTAGGGTTAGTACATAACCCAGGTCAGGGATGTTACAGTTATTGAGCCTAAGGAAACATCTAAGTCTTATTCACACAGAATATGACATGAAGGCCTTCACTAAATGTAGTAGGAAGATAAGTCTTCCATCATACGTCATGCATATGATGCATGGAGATTTTATGGAATGAATGCTATGGATGACTACTTATACTTTGTTTCATTTATTGGTAACATGATGATATGTACTCAATAAAGAAGAAACATAAATCTCTTGAAGTGTTCAAGGAGATCGTAAATGAAGTACGAAGTTGATGATAGTATTAAGAAACTCTGATGAGATCAAATTTTGAAATACTTTGCATCAATAAATTGAGAATCTTCAGGAAAGAACTGTGATAATGTATCAGAGGTCGAATTCATCTAAACATGATGATGTGTCAGAATGAAGGAATTGTACCATGATGAGCCATGATATAATTATCAATTAATCTAATCTTCTTATATCCTCACATATATATACACCTATCACAAAATAATGTACCACATGAATGGTTTGTAAGACATCATATATGATATGATTTGGGAATGTCCCAATATGTCTAGAGGATTGAAATCTACATTGATAAAGTAGTTTCCTGAAAAAGTTTATTGTAACGTCCCAAGATTTGAGTCCTCAGATATAATGATATTAAAAGGAATCATTGAACTAACCATATCATCAAGGTGCAACTCCTTTTCCAGGAGCCCATCACTAAAGAACTCCATAGTTAAGCATGCTCGGCTTGGAGTAGCACTAGGATGGTTGACCAGTCGGGAAGTTGATCATGGCTTGTGTGTGAGTGAGGATAAAGTGTCCAGTTAAGGCTAGTGGTGGTCTATGGGGTCAATCGTCATTCCTAAAAACCTGCTAGAGCCTTGGGAAGTGGGCTCGGGTGTTACAAATGGTATCAGAGCCCTACCCCATCGAGTAGGTGGTGCTTACATGGGCTAGTGACATATGGGGCCAGTCATCATTCGTGAAACCCTTCTAGAGCCTTGGGAAGTGGGCTCGGGAGTGACAAATGGTTTTATAACAACCCCATACCTCAGCAACCCCCATTTAAGAAAGGCTAAGAAGTTGGTGCTGTTATCCCAAAATAGGATCAATGGTTTTGTAAATAATCAAAAACAATTAATAAATTCTACCAAAGACTAAACTTTAAGCAGGATAAAAATTTACTTTCACATGCCTTTCAAAAAAAAAGAGGAGATTGGAACTTTACCCAATGTAGAGTTCTATCTAAATAAATCCTCCTTTCTTTAATTAGCTTTATTCTTCAAATATCACTTTAATGTTTTTTCTTTTTCAAGTATTCCTAAAACACTGACAAACAAAAAGTCAGCCGGTATAAATAATATATTGGTATGTGGTGGCGGCCAAAAACATGCACATATTTCATAACAACCTAATTACATATAATAGTTGTTAACAATCCAAGATTACATTTTCTATATAACTTCCCAACCACTTTTACTCATCCTCTGGGATACCCTCTCTTAGGGTTTAGTCCTTACAAGGGACTTTAGGCTAACTTCTCCATCTTGAGCTTGGTACCTTATGGGTCACCTCTCTGGGTGCCCTATGGTCTTCCCTCTGGGGCTTGACCACCTTTGACCTTCCCTCTAGGGCTTGGTCCTCTTAGATCTTACATCCAAAGATGGTATGTAGGTTTGGGCAAGTCATATATATTTACTTGGTGATCATCATAGTCACTTTATAGATTGCATAAAATAAATTCATCCAAGCAGTTATGTTCACTCAATCAATGAAACCTTAGGAATCGCCATGAAACTAAAGTGAGTAATCATAAAATAACCACATACCTGATTTGGAGATCTCGAAGAAATAAGCAAAGTCCAATCCAATTAGAAAGTCCATTCAACCAATCAAGCCAACACTACTACAGAAACGGCCTTTGGCGTCGGTCGTTTAACCCCATTTGGCATCGGTTTCCGACCGACGCCTATGTGGGCGCCGCTAAAGATCGAACACTTCGGCGTCAGTTTTTTAACCGACGCCTATTTAATCTATAGGCGTCGGTCGATTAGTATATAACCGATGCCAAAAGTGTTCGCGCCACAGAAAATGGCGTCATCTAGGGCACTTCCTGTGTCGGTTATTTACTAAACAACCGACGCCTGTATGGAATATAGCGTCGGTCTTTTAGTAGATAACTAACGCATAAAGTGCCCTAGATGACGCCATTTTCTGTGGCGTGAACACTTTTGGCGTCGGTTATATACCAAAAGACCGACGCTTGTAGATTAAATAGGCGTCGGTTTGATACGAATATCCGACGCCATTTCCAGGACTGCTTTGGCCACATCAGGCGTCGGTTTTTTGAAAAAAACCGACGTTGTAGGTCTTTGCTGACGGTTTTCTATAAATAACCGACGCCTATTTCTATTTTTTTTTTCATATCAGTTTGCAGGCCTGCTGTGGCTGGTCAGCAGGATGAGAACCTACAGTTCAATTTTCTGAACTGCAGGTTTACGACATCCATTGATATCAGCCTACAAACAGGCCACAAACCTGCAAAAGTCACAAGGAAAATTTCACACAAGTACATACATTTAGACATCAATTCAATTCTCACATTCACACATATAGAAACATTCAAATACATGTATTAACATTCAGAAATATTCATTTACAAAGTATCATTCATTATCGCTATCAACATCCCAATTATATCTTACAGTTGCCACTGCTTGTATGGCTTTTGCCCATTCTTCTCTTACTTCATTTAATGCTTCCATCGTATATGGAGCATGTATATTTTTTAAGCGTTTACCTATAGTGTGGTCAGTTTTAAACACCTGCAAAGAGAATGATATAAAAATATATCTCATACTATAAGATTGATATATATAAGTAATAATATAAAAATAAGATTGATATATTTCATACTAACTAATGAGACTATATATAATACCTCATGTATGGTATCGATGTCCAATGCGGCATATTTGATAATCATCTGCATAAATCGCATCACATAGTATGTGCATGCCCAGCCATTGTCTTGTGTAGCACACTATAAATTGAAACATACAAAATAATACAACTAAGCACAATTCACATCAATAATATATATATTCGAGTCGGGAACTTACTTGTACGTTCTGCCAATTTATTGGCTGGTTCTTTTTCCTTGGGACCGTTCCTCCAGCCTTTTTGAATGCATCTAAACCCCTACATGTTAATATAACATAATAAATTGCATAAGTAAATAGTAATGTAATAAAATATGTTAACGGATATAAAAATGAAATATTTCTCACCAGAATAATGGCATTCTCATTACGTGTCCAATTTTAGTGTTCAATGTACTCCCCGCAGGATCTAGATAATAAATAGTGAATGTCCCGGGGACAATAACTAGTAACTCCCAATGTCTACCGCTAGAGGTAAGAAGTTAACAATTAATAACTCAAAATGCAAAATAAAAATGGAATTTTCTTAAGTCCAAATTATAAATAAAGTAAACTTACTTGACATTGAATGGAGCTATTATTATCGTCTTCTTTTGCTGACCAAAAATTGTAAAAGCATCTATACAGTATTGTTGAACATTATCAGGGTCTTTAGCTACCAAACTAATCAATGATGGAATCAAAAATCCCACATGATCATATGCAAATTGTTTGCAATGATCTTCGACTAAGTAGCTACAAAACATATAGGCGTATGCATTAATATATAAGAAACCAGATCACCGGATCTTACACAAGGTATATGGATGTATAAACAAGATCTCACCTTATCCATGTCTCTATCATTGATGTATTCAGCCAATCATACATAAACAACTCAATAATATCTTGTATAAATAAAGAGCTATCGTATGATTGACCTGCATAATTTGCATCTAAAGAAACTATTATAGGGCAATGTATATTATGTGCACGTAGCCAACATGTCATTCCCCTACAAGCAGGACCTAACGGGTATGTTAGGTCAGTTGGAACCCAAGTTGGTAATGCGGGAAGTGGAGGTGGAGGCCTAGGTGCTCCTGGTGTCTTCTTTTTAACCTGTATATATAATTTCATATCAGTTGACATCATATATACACATTAACAGTCTAAATCAATGTAAATTTATCTTACAATTTCAGTCGTGTAGACGACATCTGCTTTGGGCCACAATATGACCCCGCCTTATGCCTCACCAAGTGTATCAATATCTGGGTGGGCATATGGCAACGCAACTTCCCTCCAATCGGGTAATACATGTAGCGGGCTCACACGAATGTAGCCCTGCGGCATTGGAGTCCCATGAAACGTTGCCCCAGGAAGGGACTGGTAAGCATGCGCCTCTGCAACAACATAGTCTTGCATTCTTAAGCGGCATGGCTTCAATGCCTACAAATTTACGTAAAGAATGTTATACATATATACATATAATCTTGAAAACATATCATCTTGAAAAGACTAGCTACAATGTCATAAACAATACTTACAGCAGACGTGCTAGGCGATGGGTCTCCAGGATTACTCGCAGTCTGTGCATTAGGAGAAGAGTGGGTCGCCATAGGCTGATTGGAAGCCTGAGATGCCTGCCACCGCAACAATTCTTCCTTGACCTTCTCAGCAACTACATCGTTAACCTTCTTAGAAACTAAATCCTCAACTCTCTTATTCTCCTATACATGGATAAAAGAAACATTAGCTTCTTATTAATGAATTTCCTTTTGTAGTAACATTCTAAAAAAAGAATAGGTTACCTCTTCTTGAGAAAGTCCCACTCTGGGTTTGCGCTGGGATGGCCCAAAGAATGCTTTGATGCCAACACCAGCTCCGGCACCTCTAACACGTCCAGGATGCTCTGGGTTACCCAGAGCAACTGTCAATTCATCCCTTGTGCCCTGAGGGATGAGTGTGCCTTGTTTCCTCTACTCGTGCAGCTCCCGCTAATCACCATAAATAGAAATTGGTAAGTTAACACCACAAATAATCAATATTCAAACGATTTCTCTAAGAGTTGTATTTTACCATTTTTGCAGCCGCCTCAGCAGTTACAGGCTTCTTTATTTCACCCTTCTTGTTTTGCCTGCCAGCTATCCAGATATCATGGCGAGGCATGGGTGTGGCAGACTCCTGAGTAGGAGCAGACTCCTGAGTAGCAGCAGACTGCTGAGTAGCCGCAGACTCCACCTGTAGTCTTTGGCGAACGCTTGCATAGCCTTTTGGACCCATAGTGTGGTCATGCACATTCAGTGCAAGCCTTGCTTTTTGTGCGTCACTGAGGGCCTAGTTAGTATGCACATTAATGATTTGGTTAGTAGCACTAAATGTTAATCTTGAATAGGTGAATACAATGTATATTAATTAAATTGGGAGTGACGCCTAATACCTTGAATTCTTCATATTTTCTTGAAGCAACAAAATTGTCCCAATCTTCTTTGTCCAAGAAGTTCCATTGTTCAAGGGATGACTTCTTCTTCTTATCACCCTCTTTTATGTATTCTCTGTTCAGATTTGTCCTATAATTCCTAAGCATCTTTCCAGCGCGTTGCATCACATTTTTACGATGCAACTTCTCATCCAATGCAAACAGATTCTGTAAAATAGAAATGTTATTAACTAGTATCCAAAATAGAATTGCAAATAATAGAATTTGTAATCTACAAAATAGAATTGCAAATAATAATAACTCACGCATAAATCTTTCCATATCAAGTCTTTTTTCCCTTGACGAACTTTATGCCAATTATCATACTTAACACCACAATGGCTCCGAGTGGTACACCCAAGATAGTTTCCACTGAGAAAGTCATTGCAAAAATCCATAACCTCTCTCGCCACATAACCTTCAATAATACTCCCTTCAGGCCGATAACGGTTTCGAACATCACCTTTAAAAACGCTCATGTATCGTTCAAAGGGATACATCCAATGCAAGAAAACTGGTCCCAACATTTTCACTTCCCTAGTCAAGTGGACAACAAGATGTACCATGATATCAAAGAACGAAGGAGGGAAATACATCTCAAGCTGACATAGGGTAACAACCACTTCTCTTTGCAAATTATCGAGAGTATCAGGGTCAATAACTTTACTGCATAGACTGTTGAAAAAGAAACAAAGTCTGGTAATTGCAAACCTTACATGCTTCGGCAATATAGATCGAAATGCCACGGGTAATATTTGTTGCATTAGAGTGTGACAATCATGAGATTTAAGACCTATCAACTTCAGATCTTTCATTGATACCAATCTACGGATGTTGGATGAGTAACCATGTGGCACCTTAACATTTACCAAGCATTCACAAAAAGTTTTTTCTCCTTTCTAGACAACGTGTAACAAGCGGGAGGTAAGTATGTTCTTTTACTACCCATTTCACGTAATTCTGTTAATTCTGACCTTATTCCCATTTCACGTAGGTCCAGTCTGGATTTTATCCCATCTTTAGTCTTACCTGGTATATTTAACAGAGTACCAATGATGCTATCACAGACATTTTTCTCAACGTGCATTACATCGATACAATGCCTGACTGTCAAAGAACTCCAATAAGGAAGATCCCAAAATATTGACTTCTTCTTGAATGAAGAATTGTCACTCCGTGTGGCCATAATACATTGTGATTTCTTACCAAATTCATTGACAATGTCTTTTACTCTTTCATAAACAACATCCCCTGGTATAGGTTTAGGTGCACTCCGTTCATCATTCCATCCATTGAATGCTTTGCGCTTCCTACGATACGGATGGAATTTTGAAAGAAACCTTCGATGACCAAGATATACAGTCTTGCCGCCATGTTTTAGTCTTATTGAATCAGTGTTTTCTTCACATATAGGACATGCTTTAGCTCCTTTGACACTATATCCAGACAAATTCCCATATGTTGGAAAGTCATTAATAGTGCAAAACAACATAGCGTGCAAACGAAATGTCTCTCTTGCTGAAGCATCATAGGTCATCACACCTTCAGCCCAAAGTTTCTTTAAGTCATCAATCAAAGGTTCAAGATAAACATCGATATCATTTCCGGGTTGTTTAGGGCCCGATATCAACAATGACAACATAACGTACTTATTTTTCATACACATCCAGGGAGGAAGATTGTATATAACAAGCATGACTGGCCAAGTGCTATGTTGGCTGCTCAATGTCCCGTACGGATTCATCCCATCTGTACAAAGCCCAAGTCTTAGATTCCTATCTTCTTCACCAAATTTGGGGTACAATAGATCAATCTTCTTCCACTGTGGGGAATCAGACGCATGTCGCAGGATCCCATCATTATTTTTCTTAACATCTGCATGCCACCTCAAATTCTTCGCATCTTTCGGATTTGCAAACAAGCATTGAAACCGTGATATTATAGGTAGATACCACAACACCTTGGCAGGAGAACCAGTTTTGGACTCCCCCGAAGTCGTCAATTTATACCGTGACGCACCACATTTTGGACAATCTTTCAAATCTACATAGTCCTTTTGAAATAATACACAATCATTCGGGCATGCGTGTATCTTCTAGGCCTCCATTCCCATTGGGCACAACATTTTCTTTACCTGGTATGTTGAGATTGGCAGCTCGTTTCCTTCAGGAAGCATTTCTTTCAACAAAGTCAACAATGAAGTGAAGCTTTTGTCGCTCCATCTATTGTTAGCTTTCAACTTATACAATCTCAACACAGCGCTAAGCTTCGTAAACTTAGCACAGCCTGTGTATAACGGTATCTCAGCATCATGCACAATGTTTCTAAAGATAGGAGGTGGATCAGTGTGCTCTACCCTACAACTATCCAGCATCACATCAACGATGTCTGCTGGAACTGGTTCGTTCACATTTACGTCATCGGAGGCAATTTCTTCTTCCACCCAAGCACTGCTATCGACATCTACTGGTTTTGATTTTGAAATCTCTCCATGCCAGTGCCATTCTGTATAGCCTTGTACAATCCCGTTGCACATGACATGACTTTTGATTTCCTCACCAGTGTTGACTTTCAAGTTGTTACCGCAATGCCTACATGGATAGTAGAACCTATCTGTAGGTTTTTTCCTATGTTCCTCGGCAAATCTAATAAACTGATCAAGACCAGATATAAACTCTGGGGTGCAACGATTACGAATGGACATCCATGATCTATCCATTCTATGATCAGAGAAAACAAGTATATATTAGGAAACAAGTATATATTAGGAAAAGATTAGGGTATACACTTACATCCTAAGTGTATAATGTGATGTCATTCTTATATATAATAAATGTGTACCACCTATCCCATCCTTGAACACCTAATCTCACTAGTAAGTGTATAATGTGTATTGGGTTTTCGAGAAAATTTCGGCAGCATTTCCCCGTTGTTCTCTAAGTACATATGTACTTAGAGAACAAACGGGGAAATGCTACCAAAATTTTCTCGAAAACCCAATACACATTATACACTTACATCCTAAGTGAGATTAGGTGTTCAAGAACAGTTCCAAACCGGGGACTATCCAAGATTTACTCCTAATGAGTCAATCTTGGACGGGTTTCTAGGCCAACAAACACATTTGATGTCATTCTTATATATAATAAATGTGTACCACCTATCCCATCCTTGAACACCTAATCTCACTAGTAAGTGTATAATGTGTATTGGGTTTTCAAGAAAATTCCGGCAGCATTTCCCCGCTGTTCTCTAAGTACATATGTACTTAGAGAACAAACGGGGAAATGCTACCGAAATTTTCTCAAAAACCCAATACACATTATACACTTACATCCTAAGTGAGATTAGGTGTTCAAGAACAGTCCCAAATCGGGGACTATCCAAGATTTACTCCTAATGAGTCAATCTTGGACGGGTTTCTAGGCCAACAAACACATTTGATGTCATTCTTATATATAATAAATGTGTACCACCTATCCCATCCTTGAACACCTAATCTCACTAGTAAGTGTATAATGTGTATTGGGTTTTCAAGAAAATTTCGGCAGCATTTCCCCACTGTTCTCTAAGTACATATGTACTTAGAGAACAAACGGGGAAATGCTACTGAAATTTTCTCAAAAACCCAATACACATTATACACTTACATCCTAAGTGAGATTAGGTGTTCAAGAACAGTCCCAAATCGGGGACTATCCAAGATTTACTCCTAATGAGTAAATCTTGGACGGGTTTCTAGGCCAACAAATACATGTGTTGTCATTTTTATATATAATAAATGTCTATAAACTACAGGAAAAATGGTTAATCCTAATCAACAGAGCATTATTAAATAATAAATCAAGAAATCAATAGTTTCAAACAAAAGGTCTAGGAATCTTTACTAGACATTATATGTATCCCTAATCATCATATTTAACATACTACATTATTATGAACATCCAGATTAGATTAAGATCATACTATGTTATAACCATTGGTTTAATAACCCTATTTCCGCATGTACATGTTTATCAACTTTAAAACCCTATAATTCATGAAATCATTCTAACTCAATTTAATATGTTGGGATCACATAATTATATAATGACATCAGAATATATAGAAGAATCATAATTAACATGATTAACAACATGCTCATCAAACTAGGGTTTTCTTGAATATCATCTAATATTTGTGTACTAGACATTATATGTATCCCTAATCATCATATTTAACATACTACATTATTATGAACATCCAGATTAGATTAACTCTAATGAAATACATTACATGCATTTTTATCACAACAATTTAATCGATGCAAAAAAAAGTAGAGCAGCTAGCAGCGGGAAGACCAACCTTGTCAGAGGGAAGAAGGTAGAGGCTCCGGTGGCTCTGGCTGGAGGAGTAGCTAGCAGCGACGGCGGTGGAGGAGCAGCTAGCAGCGAGGCTGGAGATGATGGTTGCGGCGGCGCGACGGCGGTGGAGGAGCACCAGGGGCGTGGCGGCGCCTAATCTCAGGCGTGGCGGTGCCTAATCTCAGGCGCTGGCGCTGGAGCAGCAGGGGCGGCGGAGAAGGGAAGAAGGTGCAGGAGTGGCGGCGGAGAAGGGGGCGCCGGAGAAGGGGGCACCGGAGAAGAAATTTCCGGAGAAGGGGGCACCGGAGAAGAAATCGTCGGAGAAGAAATCGGAGGCAGCAGAGAAGAAAAGGTAATCGGCTCGCAATGAAACAGAAGAAAGGGCAAGAGTCGGGCGATCGCGGGTAATAAAGTTCCCAAATAGCGTCAGTTGTTTCAAACAACCGACGCCTAAACTCTTTAGCGTCGGTTGTTTGCAACAACCGACGTCCAATTGGACGATATTTTCATGAAATTGTTTGGCGGGAACCACCTTCAGCGTCGGTTATAAAAGGATAACCGACGCTGAAATTGACACTTTTCGCGCAAATTTTCATCGCACATAGGCGTCGGTTTATACCTACATAACCGACGCTGAAAATGACACTATTTTTTTTATCAAAATTTGGATTTCGCGGCCGACTTTAAGCATCGGTTTGTTATAAACAACTGACGCTGAATACAAAGCAGTACCCGTGTCTGGCTGGTCTTCAAATATAGACGTCGGTTTGCTTAAACAACCGACGCCTAACATATAAGGCGTCGGTTTTCCTTAATAACCGACGCCCAGAAAAGTGACACTGAATGCTATTTCTGTAGTAGTGCAATCACACAGGCACAACTGAATCCTGAAAAGCATGTATGACCTAATTACTACATACTCCTCATAAACTCATTTTATTGACTTGGGAATCCCTTCTAAGGATTCTAGGTTGAATTTGGGTTTCCTTAGGGTTTCTTAGATTTATCTCTCAATCTTTACCCTTTTTAGGCCACAAACCCTAAAATAGCTTTCCTACTCATAAAACCCTAATTACATACATTGTTCACATTAAGGGTATTTATTCTCAATTGGACTTTGGATCATGATAACTATGTCTAATACATGGATTTTTGAAATAAAAACCATTAAAATTCATATTCACCTAAATTAAGGTTTCTAAGCCCATTAATGTATTTTTTACACATGAAACCCTAAATTAAGCCAATTAAGCACAAAGATTATTTTTTCAGATCTAAATATTCCTTACATTAACAACATATTAAAATTGGCTTTAAATTATCCAAAGAACTTTACCAATTCTCATTAATATCAAAATTAGGGTTTTCCATTTATAAACACATTAAAGGTGTCAACTTTACATAGTTTTCGAATTGCAGGCAGAATCAAGCTTCAATTATATTTTTAATAGATTCCTTGCATTTTTTGGATCAATTTTTATATATAACTTATTGTAATCTGAGTTACCAAACTATTTCTAGAATATTCACAAAATAAATACATATATGCCAATCAGGAGAGGCCATGTGTACCTTTCATTTTCCTTTTCTTGCTATTTCTTTTTTTGGCTCACAAGTCCCTCTCTGAACCGCCTAACCAGATACCCGGGTCTGGCTTCTCCCCCCCCCCGGTCCTCATAGACTCCCGTGCAGCCTCTGTTCCGATAGGGGAAACACAATCCCCGACGCGTCACTCGGGCAAGGGGGTCCAGGGGAGACGGTGCCCAAGAACAACCATCGCACACCCCCTCTAGGTCTGGTGGTGCTCCTCAGATGTGAATCTACCATCGATGTTCATCGAGAAGGATTCAGGGCATAGGCACTGGAGAGAACTCCATGCAGCGGCTCCATGGAAGCAAGACAAGGCAAAGAGAAGAACAACAATCATGCGGCAGACTTGGCTTTGTGAATGGTGTTATAGGATTCAAGATCGTCGCACTGTACCCCCTATCTCATGGAGTCAAACCAGGGTCTTATATAGGCATCATAACAACCGACCAATGGCTTTGGGATTGCTTTGGTGTCCTGGTTTAACAGGGATTTTGGGCACTTTTCCTATAGGGCATGATAACTGCCAAGTTATGGCTCATTATGTTCGCCACTTCCTCCCAAAACAAAAGGGAAAAGTTAGGTGGAGTAATGAGGGAGGTAGGGGATAGGGAAGTTAGGAGTCATTGTACCCTCCTTTCCTATTTAGACATGAGGTAGGTGACAAGTGGGTCACCGTTGGATCTCAGATCCAATGGTCCACATTGCACGTGCCAACTAAAAGGCTGATAAAAGGAATTCTAATATGAATGTAAATGGTGACATTTAATGATATTCTCTCACTTTATGGATTCTTACAAAAATCATAACTCTCAAACCACATGCTTAATTAAATCCAAATTTTAAAGGAAAGTCCATTATGACTTAAAATACGACTGTGTAAAGTTTGAAAGTCAAATTCGAAAGTATGAGAGACTTTTATTCTTATGCAAGTTATCACTTAATAAGGCATATTTTATTCATATTTTCTCTCTCTTTCTCTTCTATTTCCTTTATTTGGATTCCTTTTACCATTAGAAACCATGTGGATTCAAAAACTAATCAATAAAGGTCATCCATACCACTTTCTAGAGAATTCCACATAATTCTCACCATTATCCTTATTTCTTTTACCTTGTTAATATTATGGGATTTCTTTTGTCTTTTCTCCCCTTTTTATCATATTGGACTCACTAACTCATTAGGATCCATGAAATCATATAGTTAAAGGAAATATTATCAAAGAAATCCACTTATTACACATAAATCATTCAAATTCATAATAATATATTTTGTTGGAGAAATTGCATCTCAAACCATATAAACCCAAAAATTGGGGTTGTAACATCCTTCCCCTTTTATAATAATTTTGCCATCAAAATTCCATCAAACATATAAACAATTCAGGAGAAGACTTTTCCATGTCCATCATCAACTTCCATGTGGCTTCATCCTCTCCATGGTGCTTCCAAAGAACCTTTATCATCTTCTATTCTTTACTCCTAAGCTCTCTCTTGCCTTGGTATCTCATACCCTCATAGGTGACTCAGGGTAAGTTAGCCTCCCTTGGATTTCAATAGGTTCATTGCTCAACACATGGCTCAGGTACATCACATAGTGCTCTAGATTAGACACATGGAACACATCATACATCATATTATCCTGAGGGGCAAGGCTAAACATAAGCATCTCCACCAATCTGTTTTGAAATATCAAACAAAACCAAGTACCAGGGACTCAACTTTCCTCTATTCTTAGCTATAGCTCAGAGGGGTCAGATTTCTAAAACACATGTTCACCCACAGTGAAGTTTGAGTCAGTTCGCTTCGCATCAGCATGCGACTCCTGTCAATCCTGGGCTTTCTTAGCCATTGCTCGATCAAAGCGACTTTCTCAGCATACCACTATGGTTTCTTTGACCTCTACAGGGTCTTCTCACTGACATCATCCTAGTGAAGTGGTGACTGACACATCCTACCTTAAAGAGATTCATACATCTTGATACTGGTCATGGTAGATGTCGTAACAAGCAAACTCAACTAGGGTAGGTACTACTCCCATGAATTAACCTGAACAAGCACATATGCTCTCATCATAACTTCTAAATTTTGGATCATACTCTCTTTACTGTCCATCAGTTAGGAGGTGATATGTTGTACTAAACTTCAATCTAGTACAAGTTCTCATGTGCTTACTTCCACAACATGGAAGCAAACTTAAAACCATGCTCAAGAATATTTGAGCTTGGATTATTGTGTAGTTGAACTATCTCCCTCATATATATATAGTTCAACCAGATCTATTACACCGAAGGTGCTCTCTTTGGAAAGGGAAAGTGCTGACTTGGTAAGGCGATCTACCATAACCCATATTGCATCATGACCTCCCTTGGTCCAGGGGAAACCCACCACAATGTCCATGGTGATCTGCTCCCATTCCCCCTCGGGACTCCTCATTATATGTAGCAATCCACTGAGTTACTGGTGTTTGGCCTTCACCCTCTGGCATGTATGGCCACTGGCTACATGCACATCTATATTGTTCCTCATTCCAGTTACTGCAGCAAACCTTAACTATCTTGGTAGTACCCTGGGTTTGCATTGTACTTAGAATCATGAGCTTCTTGCACCACATGATTCTTCCGGGGTGATTTCTCAGAAACCCTAAAACACTCTAGTAGTGGATTTCACCGCCTACTTTTCCTGAGTGGTGTATTTGAGGTTCTTATAACAATCCGTTTATCTCCTCAAGCTCTGCGATGTCTAATTGGGTAACCACCAACTTGACCAATAGGTCTAGTTGTATCTAAATGTTAGCCACACACATCTAGTATTCTAATGGTCACCAGGTCCACCTAGCAACCTCTTTCATCTCTCTCCACTAGCTAGACAACACAGTTGTACACCTGAGCTATTTTCAGCTGAGAACATCTCGTTACTACATTAGCTTCCTTGTGTGTTGGATGATAGTCAAGACATACTCTCCCATATACTCCTCTCATTGTCCTTGTCTTAGGTTTAGATCTTTCTAAGTCATGTAACCTTCAAGATCTTGCATCCATCATCTGAGTTATCAAACCCAAATCTCTAACTCATAAAATCCAAACTGCTCTTGCCAAGTATGTCCTTATGTGATGATTTTATTTCATCTATTATTCCATACCATCATTCCAAGATACTTCAGAAAAGGGTGTGGTACTTTCTCTATCCTCAGTCATCATAGAAATGTTTCAATTCATATCACCTTTACTGTAACATACTAAATCTCAGGGTCTTTCCTGCAATTTACCCACGTTTTGATCTTTTCTTTGCCTTCTAGTCCTTTTGGACCAATTTCATAAATTTCCCTTATTTTATATTCTTTTTGGACTCCTTCTGCAATTTGAGCACAATTCAAGATTTAAACTACCTTTTTCCCTCATTTGTTTAAATGGAGGGGTGTTTGCACAAATAACCCACTTAAGGTAATAATTAAGGACTAATAATGCAAAATGGACTTTAATGAGAGATATAAGTAGATAATATTAATTTGGAGCTTTTTGGATAAATATATTAGCAATAATGTGTATTTGAGTTAATTAATGAGAATATTAACCTTAATTGTTTCTCTCTCCTCAAAATATGATTTTAATTCATGAAAATATGTTATTTAATTGAGAAATGATTATTGGAATCTTAATGCGCTTAATATCTCGAAATTTACTCACATGTTTCATAAAAAGAAGTCTTTTCATATAATTCATTCATTTTAATATATTAATATACACTTTAATGAGCAATATATTTATTAAGGGCCATATTATGAGTAAAACGAGAATATAATTGCATAGGATTGTTCTAGACTTTAATATGAGCTTGTGGTTAAAATTTGGTGGCTTTTGGAGTTGGTTTGACCCCTCAAAACTATTTAATATGCTTTTAATATAGTGTAAATTAAAATGGTGAATAATAACCCACCTACATACCTCACTCTTCATATGGGCTAATAAAACTTGTAAATGTATGCTATTAGTGAGTGGAGGATTCTTGGACTCCATATCTCAAATTTGGGAACCAAGGGTTGCTTATAAAAGCAACACATAATTATTTGCCCAAACATTATATTAATATAAATAACTTTTTGGAGGCCAAAAGTTGGGTGAAATGCAAATCCAATTATATAGCATGAATCTAGACGTCATTAGCAACCTGGGGTTAAAATTTGAGGCCATTTGGAGTTTGTTTGACCTCCCAAATGCATTAAATAAGTTTTTAATAAAGTGTGATATAAAATCAATCAATACATCAGTTATACACATCATTTAAGCCAAAGTTGGGCTTAAATGATTGTCACGCAAGCAAGGGCCGTGCAGGTCTACTGTGGACGCAGATCCAATGATTATTGTTTATCTTGATCACGATCCAAGGTCCAAGAGTTCATCTTCCACCTCCGACAGTTACACGTAGAGCTGGCCTAGACTCCTCAGCTTTGATCTCCTCGTATACTCGACCATTTTGTGAGATTTCTTCTCCGTTTGCTTCGTCTCTTCCTTCCGATTCATTCGAGTCATTGCTCGTCAAGTGAGGCACAGTGTAGCTGAAATGCCAAGCGGCGCCGGCCAAGGCCTCTCACGGCCACCTCGGCTAGGCTAAAGGACACCTCCACACCTATAAATAACTCTCCACACAGTTGCGTCGGCCACCTAGCAACCTACCAATCCCCTCAATTTTGTCCGACAACATGTGTGTAGCCGGCAACGAGGAGCTTTTCCAGATGTGCTTGCAGAGCCTCTCCCCGGAGCTAGAGTGCTCATGCGTCGAAATTTATTGGCTAGGTGAGTTCGTCTTTCGATTATCTTCGTTTCGAGTACCTGCACGACGATTTTGGTGGAGAAACGCAAAAACGCCCAACTTCCCAAGATACACCTCGACGCCATGGCTGCGGCCGAGCTTGAAGAAGCTCGGGTGGCTTTTTACCGTTTTCCCCCACGCGCCCTCTTTTCCTGATCCTCTCGCTAGGGGCAGTTTCGTCATCCGAAACCTTGTTTTTTTTAACCATTTAGCAATTAATTGGTCAGTTTTGTTTAATTCATAGAAAAATGCTCGGTTATCAGAAAAATACAAATAAATACTCGTTGGAAAGATAAAATTATGTAGAATCCGAATTTTCAAGTTTTGAACCCTTTTTTCCATTACAAACCTGTTAATTAATTCAAACTCTAATTTAAATGTATAAAGTGATAAAAATGATAATAATAGTGTTTTAACTCTATTTTTGGTAAATAAATATGTTTTCTCGAGTAGAAAAATATTAGGAATCATTTGGCCCTTTTTCCAGACCCAAAATCCAAAGTTTTAATCTATGGTTTATAAATATGGATATTTTATACTTAAAGTACCTTTAAGTAACCTAATACATGTGTAATGTTTGTAACTAGGGAAATATGGAATGGTGATACAATTAGATTGGTGAATGTGATGGTAATTAATTAAAACAGGTATGTGGACCCTATTCATATATGTGATCTCTATGGATGAATGTGAATGATTATTGTGCAAACAATCATAATCTCTCAGTTGGGTCTTTTCCAACCCCACAATCATTATTGTGCTAGCCTTGTTATTCTCGTTTATGCATTTTTTGTTTCTTTTACTTCTTTGATGAATCAATTGCATTTGTGGATCACTTATGTGAAATATTTAATCTTGTTATGGCCAGTGTTGGCTCATCCTTTTGAAATACTTGGAAACATTGTATATTGTTGTTGCTTATGTTGGCCCCTCCATTTATTTATTTCTTGGGTTTTATTCACATGCTATGTTGCAAATCTTGTTATATTTCTCAATACTGACAAGTGACTATTTAAGTATGATGTATTTTAGGCCAAATGAAAATGTAGTGTACATGAGTACAAACCACCCATAGGGCACTGAGGTTTTAGTCCTCCTGCTGGGCACTGGGGTTTTAGTCCTCCTGCCATTTTATATATTAGGCACTGGGGTTTTAGTCCCTCTGCCACTTTTTATAGGCACTGGGGTTTTAGTCCCCCTGCCACTGATGAGGTCCAGTAGGTGCCTCACCCTACATTGAGATGAGTTTGCATCTTAATATATTCATGCTATGTGATTATTATTATGGTGATTGTTTATGGCAGTTTTCTCTCTCTTATTCATGTACTTGCCTCATTCCTTTTGAAATCTCTTATTATAGAGAATCTTTTATATTTTAATGCTTTAGATTATTTAATTGTCCTATTTCTCTTGAATAACACATACTTTTATCTTTCTCTTGTTGGATGACCCCAACCATCCAGGCTAGGATCAGTGTGTGCATGGAAGCTTGGTGAACCTAAGGCTAAGGATAGGACAAGAAGAAAAGGAACATATAGCTTGCATGATCATAGTTGCTTTTATATATTAAGTTTTTTTGTTTGGAGACTATATTGGCTTAGTCTAAGTCTTCCTCTACCTAGATCCTTGTTCTTCTATAAAGATGTACCCCATTTGGGAAAAAATTTGTAATGTACTCTTTATACATTTTGAATAAAGTCAAGTTTTAATTCTTCTGCTGCCACACATTTGGTGTATTTGTTTATCATGTTTAATAGTAGAGACTTGGTCTTTACAGCATGGTATCAGAGCATCAAGGTAGTCGGATTCTTGACTAATTCAAAAATTGTCTCCCTAGAGTATATAGTTTCCCTTTGGTTAGTTTTTCACCTTAGAGTTGACCTAGCGTGAAAGTTTGATTTAGGATCATAATAGTTTCATATTAAAAATAAAATTTGTCAACTTTTTGGTGAATTGTCTATTGAGAAGCTACTAGAGCAAGAAGTTGAAAGTGATGGTGTCTAGAAAGGGTCAGAGCTTGGGGGCTGGCAATATTTTCCTCCGCCCCACTAGCTTGGTAACGAGGACTCCTGAGCTCATATGACCTGGCCTGGCCTGATCTGATACAGACAGCTCGAAATAGTCTATCTTTGGGCATGTTGCCTAATTGTTGAATACCTTAGTAAAACCTTACGTGATTATTTGATCTCTTACACAAAAATCTCCCTTAAATACCTTCTACCCCTATGTTTAGGGTTTAGTGTACCCTATGTTACACCCTGAAGTTTGGTTAGTAAGTCCTTTTAGTGTTAAGTTTCATGTACCCATCTACCCTTAGCTTAGTTTGACTTAGTTGACCCTCTTTAAGGGGTGGTGTGAGGGTAATGGTGTTAGTACCCTATTTGGTTTTACAAATCTGATTTCGAGGATGAAATCCCTTTTTAGGGGGATGGAATCCCAATTAAAAGCAAAATCAAATACTTTTAGAGTTAGAAACCCTATCTATGTGGACTTATGTACATAATAACTTATGTGAACAAGAAATTTACCAAACACATTATACTTGTAATTCAACTTGTTTGTTTATACACAGATGAATATGTAGTAAGTCATATAGAGATAGTTCATATGCTTGAACCTTCACATATTATTGATGCACATAATAATGAGTTACTCATTACTAATGGTGAATATACATAATGTTGGCTATGCCACCCTAATGGTAAAATGTGTATGGATAATGCACCCTAAGGATGCTTTAACATGTAATGATCATGTTGACCTAAACCCTAATATGTAATCATCTAGCCTTGACAACATATACATATATATATAACCTTAATGTCTTTCATGATACATTAGTGACATTAGGTGTCATCATCACATAATATACCTTAATGCATGTAAATGGATTATAGTCACAAAGTTATCAATATATGTAAGGTATATCACCTTGTTCTCTAATGAACACCTCATCATAACTTGATATGTGAATTAATTCATTAATATTTAATGTGTTACATCTTATTCACTAAAATGCATATAATGACTCAAACATGATAATGAATAATTGGATTCACATAAATATTCATAAGTGCTTAATGTGAAGTAAAATTTGTATAATTTATAATATGAAGTGTAATGGACGAAAATGATTAATGATGTCATTAATATGAGTATGAAAGATGATATGAAAATGTGCAATATGAACATTATTTGGAATTATTATAGGCTTAATAACTTGTTGGATAATATTAACTTTTTTTTCTACAAAATAATTTGTGATAACTCTACATGATGGTTTTAAGAGGATAATGGAAAATGAATTCATGTTATTAAGGTTTTTGACCTAATACATTAATTAATGGTTTAGTAAACCCCAATTGTGCTTAAAACCCTTGATGAGGGAAACACACATGATATAATATTGAGATGTAATTGTTTTGAATAAAATGTGGCACAAGTGATAGTATAATAAATATGATACCTCTTCATGATGGGGATTATGTTAATAAGGCAAAAATGTTAATTTGAGTTTGATAAAAGGCTATAGGTTTTGTGCAAACCTTAGTAACACCCGACTTATGTAGATTTTGTGTTGTACCCTAGATTAAGGGTTATAACCTAGTTTTTAAGGTTGGGAAGTTGCACACTCACCCTCTCTTTCCTCTTGTTGTGATTTCGGGGACGAAATCCTCTTTAAGGGGTGGTGTGTTGTAACATACTAAATCTCAGGGTCTTTCCTGCAATTTACCCACATTTTGATCTTTTCTTTGCCTTCTAGTCCTTTTGGACCAATTTCATAAATTTTCCTTGTTTTATATTCTTTTTGGACTCCTTGTGCAATTTGAGCACAATTCAAGATTTAAACTACCTTTTTCCCTCATTTGTTTAAATGGAGGGGTGTTTGCACAAATAACCCACTTAAGGTAATAATTAAGGACTAATAATGCAAAATGGAGTTTAATGAGAGATATAAGTAGATAATATTAATTTGGAGCTTTTTGGATAAATATATTAGCAATAATGTGTATTTGAGTTAATTAATGAGAATATTAACCTTAATTGTTTCTCTCTCCTCAAAATATGATTTTAATTCATGAAAATATGTTATTTAATTGAGAAATGATTATTGGAATCTTAATGTGCTTAATATCTCGAAATTTACTCACATGTTTCATAAAAAGAAGTATTTTCATATAATTCATTCATTTTAATATATTAATATACACTTTAATGAGAAATATATTTATTAAGGGCCATATTATGAGTAAAACGAGAATATAATTGCATAGGATTTCTCTAGACTTTAATATGAGCTTGTGGTTAAAATTTGGTGGCTTTTGGAGTTGGTTTGACCCCTCAAAACTATTTAATACGCTTTTAATATAGTGTAAATTAAAATGGTAAATAATAACCCGCCTACGTACCTCACTCTTCATATGGGCTAATAAAACTTGTAAATATATGCTATTAGTGAGTGGAGGACTCTTGGACTCCATATCTCAATTTTGGGAACCAAGGGTTGCTTATAAAGGCAACACATAATTATTTGCCCAAACATTATATTAATATATGCTTTAATAATAAAAATAATTTTTTGGAGGACAAAAGTTGGGTAAAATGCAAATCCAATTATATAGCATGAATCTAGACGTCATTAGCAACCTGGGGTTAAAATTTGAGGCCATTTGGAGTTTGTTGACCTCCCAAATGCATTAAATAAGTTTTTAATAAAGTGTGATATAAAATCAATCAATACATCAGTTATACACATCATTTAAGCCAAAGTTGGGCTTAAATGATTGTCACGCAAGTAAGGGTCGCGCGGGTCTAGTGTGGACGCAGATCCAACGGCTATTTTTTATCATGATCATGATCCAAGGGCCAAGAGTTCATCTTCCACCTCCGACAGTTACACGTAGAGCTGGCCTAGACTCCTCAGCTTCGATCTCCTCGTATACTCGACCATTTTGTGAGATTTCTTCTCCGTTCACTTCGTCTCTTCCTTCCTGTTCATTTGAGCCATTGCTCGTCAAGCGAGGCACAACGTAGCCAAAACGCCAAGTGGCGTCGGCCAAGGCCTCTCACGGCCACCTCGGCTAGGCCAAAGGACACCTCCACACCTATAAATAACTCCCCACACAGTTGCGTCGGCCACCTAGCAACCTACTAATCCCCTCAATTTTGTCTGAGAACATGTGTGTAGCCGGCGACGAGGAGCTTTTCTAGCTGTACTTTTGGTGCCTCACCCCGGAGCTAGAGTGCTCGTGCGTCGAAATTTATTGGCTAGGTGAGTTCGTCTTTCGATTATCTTCATTTCGAGTACATGCACGATGATTTTGGTGGAGAAACGCAAAAACGCCCAAGTTCCCAAGATACACCTCGGCGCCATGGCTGCACTCGAGCTTGAAGAAGCTCGGGTGGCTTTTTACCGTTTTGCCCCCGCGCGCCCTCTTTTCTTGATCCTCTCGCTAGGGGCAGTTTCGTCATCCGAAACCTTATTTTTTTGACCCATTTAGCAATTAATTGGTCAGTTTTGTTTAATTCATAGAAAATCACTCGGTTATCGAAAAAATACAATTAAATACTCGTTGGAAAGATAAAATCATGTATAATCCGAATTTTCTAGTTTTGAACCCTGTTTTCCATTAAAACCCTGTTAATTAATTCAAACTCTAATTTAAATGTATAAAGTGATAAAAATGATAATAATAGTATTTTAACTCTGTTTTGGTAAATAAATATGTTTTCTCGAGTAGAAAGATATTAGGAATCATTTGGCCCTATTTCCAGACCCAAAATCCAAAGTTTTAATCTATGGTTTATAAATATGGACATTTTACACTTAAAGTACCTTTAAGTAACCTAATACATGTGTAATGTTTGTAACTAGGGAAATATGGAATGGTGATACAATCAGATTGGTGAATTTGATGGTAATTAATTAAAATAAGTATGTGGACCCTATTTATATATGTGATCTCTATGGATGAATGTGAATGATTATTGTGCAAACAATCCTAATCTCTCAGTTGGGTCTTTTCCAACCCCACAATCATTATTGTGCTAGCCTTGTTATTCTCCTAAATGCATTTTTTGGCTCTTTTTCTTCTTTGATGGATCAATTTCATTTGTGGCTCACTTATGTGAAATATTTAATCTTGTTATGGCCAGTGTTGGCTCGTCCTTTTGAAATACTTGGAAACATTGTATATTGTTGTTGCTTATGTTGGCCCCTCCATTTATTTATTTCTTGGGTTTTATTCCCATGCTATGTTGCAAATCTTGTTATATTTCTCAATACTGCCAAGTGACTATTTAAGCATGATGTATTTTAGGACAAATGACAATGTAGTGTACATGAGTACAAACCACCCATAGGGCACTGAGGTTTTAGTCCTCCTGTCGGGCACTGGGGTTTTAGTCCCCCTGCCATTTTATATATTAGGCACTGGGGTTTTAGTCCCCCTGCCACTTTTTATAGGCACTGGGGTTTTAGTCCCCCTACCACTGGTGAGGTCCGGTAGGTGCCTCACCCTACATTGAGATGAGTTTGTATCTTAATATATGCATGCTATGTGATTATTAATGTGGTGATTGTTTATGGCAGTTTTCTCTCTCTTATTCATGTACTTGCCTCATTCCTTTTGAAATCTCTTATTGTAGAGAATCTTTTATATTTCAATGTTTTAGATTATTTAATTGTCCTATTTCTCTTGAATAACACATACTTTTATCTTTCTCTTGCTGGATGACCCCAACCATCCAGGCTAGGATCAGAGTGCGCATGGAAGCTTGGTGAACCTAAGGCTAAGGATAGGACAAGAAGAAAAGGAACATATAGCTTGCATGATCATAGTTGCTTTTATATATTAAGTTGTTTTGTTTGGAGACAATATTGGCTTAGTCTAAGTATTCCTCTACCTAGATCCTTGTTCTTGTATAAAGATGTACCCCATTTGGGAAAAATTTTGTAATGTACTCTTTATACATTTTGAATAAAGTCAAGTTTTAATTCTTCCGCTGCCACACATTTGGTGTATTTGTTTATCATGTTTAATAGTAGAGACTTGGTCTTTACATTTACTCTTAGTATATGGCATGTGTATTGTCCGTCTCCCACTCCCATAACAAGATGAAATCAGCATTTGGGTGCAGTCCAAATATAGAGTTCATCCCGTTCTAAGAGTAGAGATGGTGCACCACACATCACCATTACACTTTCTAGTCTAAGTTGAAACACACTTCTTCTCACTCCACACCATTAACATCTGTGTCTATGCCAATGAGAAGATTGTTCCCATCACCTTTGGGTCAAATCATCACTCAAATGTTTAATCCTTAGTCGTATCCTCAAGGTCTCTAGGGTGCTGGTACTTTTGGGGTGATCTTACTCTTATACATCTAGGGTGTTACACCCCGATCTCACAATTTTATCAAATCATGAGATTAGGGCATAAGATAGGACTTATATGTAACACAAAGCACACCCTTAACTTTTTGCTTTTCTTTTAAAAAAACTCTTGTTTCCCCGCATTGAACCACATAACATCTTAACAAAGGAATCTGAACATTTCTTTTACTAATCAGACTTCAATAGTAAAGGTACATGTATAAACATTCATGATGTCTCTCACACCTTATGCACCTAAAACTTGCTAATTAGCATACATATCAAAAGAGGAACAATATTACACATCATAATTACAACTCTCTCTCTTATCTCTTACTGAGGACCTAGAGTGACAAGGACCGACTGACTCAACTAATCTTGTACTTAACTCTTGTAGCAGATCTACACTGATGCTCTGACCATCTTCAAGTCCACGCGGTTAACCCTAAAATGTTTGAGTAGAGGGGTGAGCCTACTCGCTCAGTGAATGAGTACTTCAAGGAAATAGTCTAAGGCACTAATGTGATTACAGGTATAACTTTGAATAAACGTTATGAAATTTAACAACAATAAATACTACACTGAGCAGTTCTAAAACAATATAATTGAAATAACAAAGAATGTAAATATTGCATCCAAAGAATAACTACTAGAAGACTATGCTCTAGTCTTCCTTAACTCTATCATTTATAAGGAACTCTGTGAACCTATATGATCATATTTTAGCTTATGCCCTGATCTATGCAGTGTACTCTGCATAGAGACTCACAGTGCACTACGGCCACACCGTACAACACTTAGCGACACACCCGGGAAATGCTAAGTCTGACGCCAGCCCTGTTCTACCACAGGACCACAGGCTCTCCGGCCTCAATGCACTACTCCGAGTGCTCTAGACTCCTCCTCTAACCTGAGCACACAGGCGGAGAGTCTCACGGGGTTACCTCCATGACTCCGCACGGATCTTGTTGCAATAACCCCTATTTTCTCCAGTGCCACCGTGACTCCGCACGGATTATTGTTGAACACTGCCTCTCTGTCCTCGTGCCACCATGACTCCGCACAGTTAATGTTGCAACACGAGTTTCACCCCTAAGAAGCAGATCTCTCGAAGGGGTTCTGTGGGCTCTGATCTCCAAACCATGACATAAACACGATTAAAACTTAGCGGAAGCGAATCGGTAATCAGCGGAAGACAAAAATCACGGGAAATTAAAACTTTTTGAGATAAGAACTTGTATCCATACAAACTCCTTTCATAAAGAGAGGTAACTGTTTACATCTCAGGATAATTACTTCTTGAGTAATTATATACATCAAGATACAAAATCTCAAGATCACATAACACAAGACTCCAAGATCTGAGAGTACAGAGGACACATAGGACTGACTCTAACTACACCACATGGCAGGACAAATCTCCACCTGAGATTACTGCTGCCCCTGGTGCTTCTGCTGCTGAGACTGGTCACCTGTAGGTTGGTTCCTTCGTCTCCGACGTCCACCTAAAAAGTTGAAGCCTACGGGGTGAGACAACTATACATAATTGTCCCAGCGAGAGTTATAACTCTTCGCCAGAAGCTTTATTATAACATCAAAGAATATCTTAAGCAGTAAAGCCTTCAAAGTATTCTATAACCGTTGCAGGTATAACAAGATCTCTACAATTTAGGAGATATGGAGAATATAAACACTATTGCAATGTAACATCAATCAACTAACTTGGAGTTATCTCTAACAAGTTATACTACATGGTTGATTATGTTTTACAAACAACATTATGCCCTGTGGAGATGAGGCTTACCACTCATACTCCAACTGATCGCTGAGAAGCCACATCAGTATCATACATAGGTCATTAAGAGAGCCAGATTCTCATGACCTTCACCTTCCTCAGTCAGTAAGAGGATCACTTGTAGGACATCTCGTGTCTCTACTACTATAGCTCACCAGGGTAAACTGGTCCTTCGCTATTCTAGAGTCATAGTGGCGTTCTGTACTCTCTTCGTCATCAGGAGGTTTCATATTTACCTACCACTGATACAGATATCTGTGTTGTCTTCGTCATCAGGAGGTTTCATGTTTACCTACCACTGATATGGTATGGAACTATAGTGAAGGATGGATATATTACACATCTACATCACTTTCCTACACTAGGATGTAAGGTTCTACACATCCATGTACCCCACATACTCAAAAGTATGTGCTCCAGGAGTTCCCTGAGGAAAACCTGTTTCACCATCATTTAATTTCTGACAATGATGGATCTATGATCAGGGCTCTACATTATACTTGATTAGTTAGGTACATTCAGTATTCTTTAACAGCATACATTGTTCTGCAAACAATAACAATAGCATAGCAGCTATAAAAGAAGAATACTAAATGTAACAGGCCTAACTCATATCAATCATCATTTCTCATTATCCTCATCACAAGTCATCTCTAAGGCATGACCTTGATGGTATTCATGGCTCTCATAGCCCAGTATCAGCATAGGATGCCACTGGCAAGGCATCAGATTACTTTACTTATTCATAAGGCTAACAACATGCCTTTAATGAATATAACATCAACATCCATACCTGGATATGATTACCTTCATATCAGAACCTACATGGTTAATACATCTGATAAAGGTAATGCAACAATAAGGAATGTACTTCCTACTCTTGTCATAAGAGTTAAATCTCTAATTCAAATCAAATAGAGTTTAATACTCAAAAGCATGCCATTACCCTTGAATTAGGGTTTACTATTCACATTACATGTCATCACCCTTGAATTAGGGTTTACTATTCACATCAAGGTGAATTAAACTCATAACATCATCATGTATGAGTAACATCTTCATTGATGCTCTTAGATTGGTTAAAGGTTCATCATTTATCATAATTAGGGTTTCTATGACCTCACACAGGTGGATCATACCCTAATTATACTCACTCATGTGCATTGGAGATGCTTTACTTGAGTTTCCACTTAAAAAGGGTACTTTCTCTCTCTAGAAGTACTTTCTCTCTCTAGAAGTACTTTCTCTCTCATCATAATGTTAGGTGATGTCAACATCACTCTAAAACAGGTTGGATTGAGTCATCAAAGGCTAACATAGCCAAAAACATCACCATTATGTGATTAGAGTTACTTTCTCTCTCTAGGGTACTTTCTCTCTCTAGAAGTACTTTCTCTTTCATCATACTAATGGTTGATGATAACATTAGACTAGATCAGGTTAGATAGAGTCATTATGACTAAAAACATCATTCTCATGTAATTAAGGTTTGAATTGAGCAAGGTATAACTCAATTGACCTTTCAGGGGTATATTGGTAATTCACCCCATTGATCATCATTATGGTCAAAACCTTAGTCAAATAACCCCTTAATATCCTAGGTTGTCATTAGGGTTTGATTAGGGCAACATTGAACCATTTATATCATCATTTGATTTAATGAAGTCAACCTTGAATCACATTGATTGATTTCAATCATTAATCATCAATTGAATTGAGACCGATTGAAAGTGTTGACCGTTTGCCCACTTTGACTTTCCAAGACCGCGAGCCTCCTTCTAACTCCAAGACCGTGAGCCCCCTTAGGCTTCAAGACCGCGAGCCTCTTCAAGGGTTCAAGACCGTGAAGCCTCTCATTGGTTCAAGTTAATGTTGAGACCGCGAAGACCAATTTGAGTTGAGACCGCGAGGGTCATGAAGACCGTTTGCCCTTCTTTGACCTCAGGACCGCGAGGCCCTTCGCGGTCTTGAGACCGCGAGCCTCCTCTCGATCTTGAGACCATGAGCCCCCTCACGATCTTGAGACCGTGAGCCCTCTGACGGTCTTGAGACCGCGAGGCTCTCATGGTCTCAGCCGCTTGGTCCTTCAACAAGGCTCAAAGATGCAACCGATAATGTCAACCCATGTTGAAGCCCTCAAATGGTCAAAGCTATGTTGGCCACTTATGTATTTAGTCAACTAAGATTATGCTTGATCACTTGGTCATTCAATTTACCCATAATGGTTAACCAATTATGGTTGAAATTGATTCAATTAGGGTCTATCAATGTTCACCCATCAACACTCAACAGTGTGCATCAACACAAGGTTGAACCCTTCAATTGAGCTCCAATTGGGTCCAAACTTGGCCACAACGGTCTTGAGGTCATGTGGGTGGACCCCACATGGTATTGAGACCGTTTTCCCAAGATTTCATCAAAGTCTAAGGTGATTTGATAGGGGTTGAACCATGATTGGACCACAAAACAGAATTTTGATTAAATTGATAACTTATTTGCAATTGGGTCCTCAATTGGTCAAATTACTCAACCCTAGACCTTCAAACGGTCTTGGGTGATTGTCCTCTCGGTCTTGAGACCGTTTGGATGAGTTCCAAACGGTCTTGAGACCGTTTGCCCATCCAAATTTTGGATTCTAGTGCAAATTCATCAAGGTCTGACCCATTGAGTTGATGATCATGTCAATATTTAATTGCAATGTAATTTGGTGTAATTGTACCTTCAATTTGTCAACTATCCTTGACCCCAGACCTCCAAACGGTCTTGGTTGATTTCCCTCGCGGTCTTGAGACCGTTTGGTGACCCCCAAATGGTCTTGAGACCGTTTAGGTCAATCAACCCTAAAAACCCTAATTAGGTCACCATAATTTCAGTACTGATTTTATCTAGGGTTAGCCCTAGTATTCACCCTTCAACTCTTAGCCAGTTTGGAATTAGACCATCAAACTTGGTGAGTTGTTAATTAACATAATTTTGAACAGTAATCTCATACGGTCAACGCTTAGTCAACGACCTTACACGGTCTTGAGACCGTTTGCCCAAAAAGAAAATTTCAGACCGTTTGAAAATCAGCAATTAATTCATTTAAAGTTGTGACTTAAAAAGGTCATTTCTCCCGATTCTTTTGAAGTTAGTCTCCCAAATTTTGAGGGTAATTATCCTATATAATTAGGAACAGATTTCTTATACGGTCCTCGCTCGGTCAACGGGGTCAAACGGTCTTGAGACCGTTTGCCCTGTCGCGGTCTCGAGACCGTTTGCTCACCTCGCGGTCTTGAGTCCGAGAGAGCAAACTGTTAGCACCGTTTAAGGAAAAGAAAAGCGGTGGATTTTCCTTGGAAATCACGCCTTCATCTTCTAGCTCAAGAACAGTACAGATATCCCACGGGTTTGCTTGCAAAATAGCAGGGAAAAGTAGGGAAATACAAAGAGCTATCATTAAAACGCATATAAAGATGCACATAGTAAAGCATGGGTTTAGAGTTATAAAACCCACATAAAGCTTGCTTCTTGAGCTCCAAGCTTTCAAGCTCCAAGCTCTAATGGCGTCCTTGAGTTCCCACAGATTGGCCAAGGTGAAAACTCCAAGGAAGGATGAAAAGAGACGGCTAGAAAGGTAGGGTTTCAAGAGTTAGCCATGAAGATGACCTTGAATTCGAATTCTAACCATGGAATTAGGCAAGAAGAGGGGTTTAGACCTACCTTGCACCCCTTGGTCGTCCTCCTTAGCTCCAAGGCAGTCCTTGGTCGTCTTTGGTGAAATGAAACAGTAAGGGAACGAAGGGTGAGTTTCCTTGCAACTAAGGGAAGGAGAGCTTATATACATGGGGTAGGATTTTCAATATTAGTACATAAGTTGTCCATAATTCCAACTAAGTCCTTCCTTTATTACTTGCTCGTCCCTTCCTCTTTATTCTAAGGACAAACCTTATCTTAAGTTATAGAAAAGAAGGCAAGGAAGAACAATCTAATAATAAAGTTCATACTTAAAAGGGATATTGCACATATACCCTGATTATTCAATCACAAAGCCTATTTCTTAACTTGATAACTCAATTGAGGTGAATTCCTCATCATTTCTTCTCTAAATGATGGCAAGAGTCTAAAAAGATACTTTAGATGACATTCTTTACAAATTGCATCCCTTTATTTGGGTAAATTGCATTTTACCCCAAATTAGGGTTTTAACCACCGGGATTGCTTCCATAGCTGCACCTTGGTGCCCTAGCTTGGGAAATCCCTCAAACATTACCAAAAATATTCTCATGATGTCTCATCCTTAGAGGAACATCTCAACATGTGCAAATTGCAAACTAACCCTTTTAACTGGGTAAATTGCACATAGGTCCCTGTATATCAAAACAATGCTACAACTTTAAATAAAAAGGAGCAAATACTGAAATATACGTTTCTGAGAAATTTAATTACATGCTCAGAGTTAATCACAAAGATTTAATTACATATTTAGGCAAAACACCTAGGGTTAACTCATAACCCAGGTCAGGGATGTTACAAATTATCCACCCCTTACAAGGATTTCGTCCCCGAAATCGATAAAACATACTAAGAGAAAAGGGCAGGATACTTCCTTCTCATCTCATCCTCTAACTCCCAAGTGGCTTCTTCAATACCACGATGGTTCCAGAGGACTTTCACAAGACTTATATCTTTCTTCTTTAACTTTTTAATTCGTTTATCAAGGATTGACACTGGTCCCTCCTCGTAGGATATGTCATCATTCAATTCTACCTCCATAGGTTGTAGAACTGACTCGGTGTCTGGGTGACATTTCTTCAACATAGAAATGTGAAACACAGGATGTAACCTCTGTAACTCAGGTGGTAGCTCTAGTCTATATGCTACCTTTCCAATCCGTTCAATGATTGGGTAAGGCCCCATATATCTAGGAGCTAACTTCCCTTTCCTTCCAAAACGAAGGACCCCTTTCCAAGGTGAGACCTTGAGATACACTCTGTCTCCAACCTGGAATTCTAAGGGTCTACGACGTTTGTCAGCATAAGATTTCTGCCTATCCTGAGCAGTCTTAATCTTATGTTGTATAACTTTAATCTTTTATGTGGTTTGCTGCACCAGGTCAGGACCTAACAACTGGTGCTCACCAGTCTCAAACCAACACAAGGGTGATCTACAACGTCTACCATATAAGGCTTCATAAGGTGCCATATCAATACTATGCTGATAGCTATTGTTATAGGCAAACTCTATCAAGCTTAGGTGTAGATCCCAACTTCCGGTGAACTGGAGGACACATGCTCTCAACAAGTCTTCTAGGGTATGTATGGTCCTTTCCGACTGTCCATCAGTCTGTGGATGAAAGGCCGTACTAAACCTTAGCTTGGTGCCTAAGGCTCTGTGTAACTGTTCCCAGAAACGACTTGTAAACTGAGGACCTCTGTCAGAAATTATTGTGACAGGAACTCCGTGCAAACACACTATCTCTTGAACATACAACTCTGATAACCTTTCAGCAGAATAGGTTGTTTTGACAGGTAAGAAATGTGTTGTCTTAGTCAACCTATCAACAATTACCCAAATGGAATCATGTCCTTTGCTTGTCCTGGGTAGGCCAACAACAAAGTCCATGGTCACATGGTCCCACTTCCACTGTGATATGGGTAAAGGTTGCATTGTCCCTGCAGGCTTCTGGTGTTCAGCTTTAACTTGCTGACACACAGGACACCTCAGAACAAACTCTGCAACGTCCTTCTTCATCCCAGGCCACCAATACAAATCTTTCAAATTCCGATACATCTTGGTGCTCCCTGGATGCATAGCATACATGGAAGAATGGGCTTCTTCCAGGACTAACTTCCTCAAGTTTTCCACATCCGGAACTATCATTCTTCCATTATAACAAGCTACTTGATCTTTTGAGTCATGAAACCCATCTTGTTTCTCATTTCCATACTCAGATCTTATATGTTGAACTGCAGTATTACCTAGCTGTGCCTCTTTAATCTGCTCCCTTAGAGTAGGTTTAATATGCATCTCAGCTAACAAACCGGTTAACAATGACACCTTCAACTGTACATTGTTTTGCCTTAAAGAGATAAGCATATCTCTTCTAGAGCATACTAAAGAGTTTAGTTGTGCTCTATTCATGGTTGATGTTGCTGATTTCCTACTCAAGGCATCTGCAACAACATTGGCCTTGCCTGGATGGTAATCAATTGTACAGTCATAGTCCTTAATTAATTCCATCCAGCGACGTTGCCTCACGTTGAGCTCATGCTGAGAGAAGATATACTTAAGGTTTTTGTGGTCTGTGAAAATCTGGAATGTTTCTCCGTAGAGGTAATGCCTCCAGATCTTCAAGGCATGAACCACAGCAGCTAACTCTAGATCGTGTGTCGGATAATTCTCCTCGTGTTTCTTAAGTTGTCGGGAAGCAAAAGAAATCACTTGTTTATCCTGCATCAACACACATCCTAGTCCATTTTTGGAAGCATCACAGAAAACTATATACCCTTTTCCTTGTTCAGGTAGCACTAGCACAGGTGCACTTGTCAACCTTTCTTTCAGCAGCTGGAAAGATTGTTGACACTTATCACTCCAAGAAAAAGGAACATCTTTCCGGGTTAACTTGGTCAAAGGTAAAGCTATAGAACTAAAGTTATTAATGAACCTTCGATAATAGCCAGCTAACCCCAAGAAACTTCGAATCTCCGTCGGTGTTTTCGGTTGTTCCCATTGTAGAACAGATTCTACCTTTGTAGGGTCAACTCGAATTCCCGAGGCAGATATTACATGTCCAAGAAAAGATACCTCCGGCAGCCAGAACTCACACTTGCTAAACTTGGCGTACAACTTATGTTCTCTTAGCAAGGTCAAAACTTGGCGAAGATGTTGCTCATGCTGCTGGGCATCCTTACTATAAATCAGTATGTCATCTATGAAGACGACAACACACTGATCAAGGAAAGGTCGAAAAACTCTATTCATGAGTTCCATGAATGCAGCTGGTGCATTGGTTAGTCCAAACGACATAACCGTGAACTCATAGTGACCATATCTTGTCCTAAAGGCAGACTTGGATATGTCACTATCCTTAATACGGAGTTGATGATATCCAGACCTCAAGTCTATCTTTGAAAAGACTGTTGCACCACGCAACTGGTCAAAGAGATCATCAATCCTCGGCAGAGGATACTTATTCTTTATTGTTACTTTATTGAGTTGTCTGTAGTCAATGCACAACCGCATTGACCCATCTTTCTTTTTAACAAACAAGACCGGAGCACCCCAAGGTGAAGTACTCGGTCGGATAAAACCTCTCTCAAGTAGCTCTTGAAGCTGTTTCTTGAGTTCTGCCATCTCAGCAGGAGCCATTCTATACGGAGTTTGAGCTATGGGTTTCGTATCTAGAATCAGATTGATTTCAAAGTCAATCTCCCGAGGTGGTGGTATACCAGGAAGTTCTTCAGGAAACACATCCTCGAATTCCCTGACTATGGGAACTTCAGCAGGATTGGTCCTTTCCTTGGTAACATCTACCACATGGGCCAAGAATGCATAACATCCTTGCCTCAACAACTTATCAGCAACCATAGCTGATACAAGGCAGGTAGGCAGAATCTTTCTTTCACCTTGAAAGATCCATGTGCTGCTTTCATCAGCAAACACAGCCAACTTGGACTCACAATCCAAGACAACTTTATACCTTTCTAAGGTATCCATCCCAAGGATTATATCAAATCCCTGCATATCAAGTGGTATAAGATCCACTTGAATGCGATGGTCAGAAAAGAAGAGGATGCAGGGAGAACATATCTCCTGCAAAACGGCAGACCCACTCAACGGAGTCTCTAACAACAAACTATCTGTCCTATGACTAACAGTCATATTACAGTTACGAATCACTTCACGAGTGATGAAAGAGTGCGTAGCACCCGGATCAATCAGAACGGATACAACACAGGATATAGACATATCAGAATATAAAAGTTTCATCTGACCTGCCACTACCCGTGGATTGACCACTGCCTCAGGTGGGTTCATAGCATAGAACCTCGTAGTCGCCTGGTGTTGAGGTGGTGCTGATGATCCATCTTGAGACGCTTTTCCACGTCCTCGAGCTGCTCCTTGATGTTGTCTATTCTGAGATCCCTGTTGATTCTGTCTCGGGGGTTGTTGTGTCACACTGACAGGCCTAGAACGGCAATCCTTCATCAAGTGTCCCACCTTACCATAGTTGTAGCAACTCTTCTCCTGTTGCTGTGGTCTGGGTGGTCCAGTAACTGACACTGATGCAGAACTGTGCGTCCCTTGAAGCGGTTGACTCCGTCCTCTACCTCTACTTGGTGTCCATTGAGTTTGAAAACTCGATCTGGGTGGTGGAGGGTTAGGTGCAGAGAATCTAGGTTTCTTGGAATCCCTAGATGAAGAACCCTGGAACTGTGGATATCTTTTATGGGTTTGTCTTTTCTCAACCACAGATCTCTCTATCCTTCGGACTGACTCAACGAAGGTAGAGAATCTCTCTCTGTTTTCTAAGGCAGACACAGGGGTTGACATATCAGAATTCAAACCCTTCTCGAATCTTCTGATTCTTTCCTCATCCGTAGCAGCCATGTGCGGACAGAACCGCAACAACTCCATGAACTTAGCTTCATACTCACTAATGTTCATCATACCCTGCCTTAGTTTCTCAAACTGAGAGATCTTCTCATCTAGGAAGGTCTTTGGAAAATATCTATTGATAAATTCCCGACGAAACTCTTCCCATGAGAACTCTACTCCAGGTCTCTTCTGCTCTTCCATGTTCCACCAGTGACCAGCACTGCCTTTGAGAAGATAGACAGCATGTCTAACCTTCTCAGCTTCCGGAATCATAAGAATCCTGAAAGCCTTCTCCAACTTTGTCAACCATAAGTCAGCATCTGCAGGGTCGGCAGTTCCGAAGTACTCGGTAGCTCCGACACGACGAAGTCGTTCGAATGTCTTACCAATACCTTGTACTTCAGGCTGGACAGGTGCCCTAGGTGCAGGAATGGGCATCCTATCGGTTATATGTGTCATGGCAGTCATGAACTGCCCGAACATCGTATGTACAGCTGGATCACTCATGTCAGCTGGGTCGAACTGGGGTGGCTCTCTTGGCAACTCAGGTGCAGGTTGTTCTATTCTCGGAACTCTTGCACCACCTCGAGGTGCACTAGCACTACTTTCTACCACGTGCTCATCGCGATGTTCTGACATTCTTATGTATCTTCTTCTCCTGAGGAGCAGAAGATTCTATTAGATGAGGAAGGAGTACTAAAGGTAGACTCGACATCCTAAGTCCTATGCCTCTGTAGACTCAACTGAACCTGGAGCTCTGATACCACTACTTGTGGGCTCTGATCTCCAAACCATGACATAAACACGATTAAAACTTAGCGGAAGCGAATCGGTAATCAGCGGAAGACAAAAGTCACGGGAAATTAAAACTTTTCGAGATAAGAACTTGTATCCATACAAACTCCTTTCATAAAGAGAGGTAACTGTTTACATCTCAGGATAATTACTTCTTGAGTAATTATATACATCAAGATACAAAATCTCAAGATCACATAACACAAGACTCCAAGATCTGAGAGTACAGAGGACACATAGGACTGACTCTAACTACACCACATGGCAGGACAAATCTCCACCTGAGATTACTGCTACCCCTGGTGCTTCTGCTGCTGAGACTGGTCACCTGTAGGTTGGTTCCTTCGTCTCCGACGTCCACCTAAAAAGTTGAAGCCTACGGGGTGAGACAATTATATATAATTGTCCCAGCGAGAGTTATAACTCTTCGCCAGAAGCTTTATTATAACATCAAAGAATATCTTAAGCAGTAAAGCCTTCAAAGTATTCTATAACCGTTGCAGGTATAACAAGATCTCTACAATTTAGGAGATATGGAGAATATAAACACTATTGCAATGTAACATCAATCAACTAACTTGGAGTTATCTCTAACAAGTTATACTACATGGTTGATTATGTTTTACAAACAACATTATGCCCTGTGGAGATGAGGCTTACCACTCATACTCCAACTGATCGCTGAGAAGCCGCATCAGTATCATACATAGGTCATTAAGAGAGCCGGATTCTCATGACCTTCACCTTCCTCAGTCAGTAAGAGGATCACTTGTAGGACATCTCGTGTCTCTACTACTATAGCTCACCAGGGTAAACTGGTCCTTCGCTATTCTAGAGTCACAGTGGCGTTCTGTACTCTCTTCGTCATCAGGAGGTTTCATATTTACCTACCACTGATACGGATATCTGTGTTGTCTTCATCATCAGGAGGTTTCATGTTTACCTACCACTGATACGGTATGGAACTATAGTGAAGGATGGATGGATTACACATCTACATCACTTTCCTACACTAGGATGTAAGGTTCTACACATCCATGTACCCCACATACTCAAAAGTATGTGCTCCAGGAGTTCCCTGAGGAAAACCTGTTTCACCATCATTTAATTTCTGACAATGATGGATCTATGATCAGGGCTCTACATTATACTTGATTAGTTAGGTACATTCAGTATTCTTTAACAGCATACATTGTTCTGCAAACAATAACAATAGCATAGCAGCTATAAAAGAAGAATACTAAATGTAACAGGCCTAACTCATATCAATCATCATTTCTCATTATCCTCATCACAAGTCATCTCTAAGGCATGACCTTGATGGTATTCATGGCTCTCATAGCCCAGTATCAGCATAGGATGCCACTGGCAAGGCATCAGATTACTTTACTTATTCATAAGGCTAACAACATGCCTTTAATGAATATAACATCAACATCCATACCTGGATATGATTACCTTCATATCAGAACCTACATGGTTAATACATCTGATAAAGGTAATGCAACAATAAGGAATGTACTTCCTACTCTTGTCATAAGAGTTAAATCTCTAATTCAAATCAAATAGAGTTTAATACTCAAAAGCATGCCATTACCCTTGAATTAGGGTTTACTATTCACATTACATGTCATCACCCTTGAATTAGGGTTTACTATTCACATCAAGGTGAATTAAACTCATAACATCATCATGTATGAGTAACATCTTCATTGATGCTCTTAGATTGGTTAAAGCTTCATCATTTATCATAATTAGGGTTTCTATGACCTCACACAGGTGGATCATACCCTAATTATACTCACTCATGTGCATTGGAGATGCTTTACTTGAGTTTCCACTTAAAAAGGGTACTTTCTCTCTCTAGAAGTACTTTCTCTCTCTAGAAGTACTTTCTCTCTCATCATAATGTTAGGTGATGTCAACATCACTCTAAAACAGGTTAGATTGAGTCATCATAGGCTAACATAGCCAAAAACATCACCATTATGTGATTAGAGTTACTTTCTCTCTCTAGGGTACTTTCTCTCTCTAGAAGTACTTTCTCTTTCATCATACTAATGGTTGATGATAACATTAGACTAGATCAGGTTAGATAGAGTCATTATGACTAAAAACATCATTCTCATGTAATTAGGGTTTGAATTGAGCAAGGTATAACTCAATTGACCTTTCAGGGGTATATTGGTAATTCACCCCATTGATCATCATTATGGTCAAAACCTTAGTCAAATAACCCCTTAATATCCTAGGTTGTCATTAGGGTTTGATTAGGGCAACATTGAACCATTTATATCATCATTTGATTTAATGAAGTCAACCTTGAATCACATTGATTGATTTCAATCATTAATCGTCAATTGAATTGAGACCGATTGAAAGTGTTGACCGTTTGCCCACTTTGACTTTCCAAGACCGCGAGCCTCCTTCTAAATCCAAGACCGCGAGCCCCCTTAGGCTTCAAGACCGTGAGCCTCTTCAAGGGTTCAAGACCGCGAAGCCTCCCATTGGTTCAAGTTAATGTTGAGACCGCGAAGACCAATTTGAGTTGAGACCGCGAGGGTCATGAAGACCGTTTGCCCTTCTTTGACCTCAGGACCGCGAGGCCCTTCACGGTCTTGAGACCGCGAGCCTCCTCTCGGTCTTGAGACCGTGAGCCCACTCACGATCTTGAGACCGTGAGCCCTCTGACGGTCTTGAGACCGCGAGGCTCTCATGGTCTCAGCCGCTTGGTCCTTCAACAAGGCTCAAAGATGCAACCGATAATGTCAACCCATGTTGAAGCCCTCAAATGGTCAAAGCTATGTTGGCCAGTTATGGATTTAGTCAACTAAGATTATTCTTGATCACTTGGTCATTCAATTGACCCATAATGGTTAACCAATTATGGTTGAAATTGATTCAATTAGGGTCTATCAATGTTCACCCATCAACACTCAACAGTGTGCATCAACACAAGGTTGAACCCTTCAATTGAGCTCCAATTGGGTCCAAACTTGGCCCAAACGGTCTTGAGGTCATGTGGGTGGACCCCACATGGTATTGAGACCGTTTTCCCAAGATTTCATCGATGTCTAAGGTGATTTGATAGGGGTTGAACCATGATTGGACCACAAAACAGAATTTTGATTAAATTGATAACTTATTTGCAATTGGGTCCTCAATTGGTCAAATTACTCAACCCTAGACCTTCAAACGGTCTTGGGTGATTGTCCTCTCGGTCTTGAGACCGTTTGGATGAGTTCCAAACGGTCTTGAGACCGTTTGCCCATCCAAATTTTGGATTCTAGTGCAAATTCATCAAGGTCTGACCCATTGAGTTGATGATCATGTCAATATTTAATTGCAATGTAATTTGGTGTAATTGTACCTTCAATTGGTCAACTATCCTTGACCCCAGACCTCCAAACGGTCTTGGTTGATTTCCCTCGCGGTCTTGAGACCGTTTGGTGACCCCCAAATGGTCTTGAGACCGTTTAGGTCAATCAACCCTAAAAACCCTAATTAGGTCACCATAATTTCAGTACTGATTTTATCTAGGGTTAGCCCTAGTATTCACCCTTCAACTCTTAGCCCGTTTGGAATTAGACCATCAAACTTGGTGAGTTGTTAATTAGCATAATTTTGAACAGTAATCTCATACGTTCAACGCTTAGTCAACGACCTTACACGGTCTTGAGACCGTTTGCCCAAAAAGGCAATTTCAGACCGTTTGAAAATCAGCAATTAATTCATTTAAAGTTGTGACTTAAAAAGGTCATATCTCCCGATTCTTTTGGAGTTAGTCTCCCAAATTTTGAGGGTAATTAGCCTATATAATTAAGAACAGATTTCTTATACGGTCCTCGCTCGGTCAACGGGTCCAAACGGTCTTGAGACCGTTTTCCCTGTCGCGGTCTCGAGACCGTTTGCTCACCTCGCGGTCTTGAGTCCGAGAGAGCAAACTGTTAGGACCGTTTAAGGAAAAGAAAAGTGGTGGATTTTCCTTGGAAATCACGCCTTCATCTTCTAGCTCAAGAACAGTACAGATATCCCACGGGTTTGCTTGCAAAATAGCAGGGAAAAGTAGGGACATACTAAGAGCTATCATTAAAACGCATATAAAGATGCACATAGTAAAGCATGGGTTTAGAGTTATAAAACCCGCCTAAAGCTTGCTTCTTGAGCTCCAAGCTTTCAAGCTCCAAGCTCTAATGGCGTCCTTGAGTTCCCACAGATTGGCCAAGGTGAAAACTCCAAGGAAGGATGAAAAGAGATGGCTAGAAAGGTAGGGTTTCAAGAGTTAGCCATGAAGATGACCTTGAATTCGAATTCTAACCATGGAATTAGGCAAGAAGAGGGGTTTAGACCTACCTTGCACCCCTTGGTCGTCCTCCTTAGCTCCAAGGCAGTCCTTGGTCGTCTTTGGTGAAATGAAACAGTAAGGGAACGAAGGGTGAGTTTCCTTGCAACTAAGGGAAGGAGAGCTTATATACATGGGGTAGGATTTTCAATATTAGTACATAAGTTGTCCATAATTCCAACTAAGTCCTTCCTTTATTACTTGCTCGTCCCTTCCTCTTTATTCTAAGGACAAACCTTATCTTAAGTTATAGAAAAGAAGGCAAGGAAGAACAATCTAATAATAAAGTTCATACTTAAAAGGGATATTGCACATATACCCTGATTATTCAATCACAAAGCCTATTTCTTAACTTGATAACTCAATTGAGGTGAATTCCTCATCATTTCTTCTCTAAATTATGGCAAGAGTCTAAAAAGATACTTTAGATGACATTCTTTACAAATTGCATCCCTTTATTTGGGTAAATTGCATTTTACCCCAAATTAGGGTTTTAAGCACCGGGATTGCTTCCATAGCTGCACCTTGGTGCCCTAGCTTGGGAAATCCCTCAAACATTACCAAAACGATTCTCATGATGTCTCATCCTTAGAGGAACATCTCAACATGTGAAAATTGCAAACGAACCCTTTTAACTGGGTAAATTGCACATAGGTCCCTGTATATCAAAACAATGCTACAACTTTAAATAAAAAGGAGCAAATACTGAAATATACGTTTCTGAGAAACTTAATTACATGCTCAGAGTTAATCACAAAGATTTAATTACATATTTAGGAAAAACACCTAGGGTTGACTCATAACCCAGGTCAGGGATGTTACAGGTTCTACGGTGTTCAGGGCACCTAAGTCTAACATTAATATTATAGATACATGTAAAACAGAAATCATAACTCATTTTACATTTCTCACAAGGCTCACACGGCCTACCATATCATATCATATAAAACATCATAGCTCATGTATTCAACATATACCATGTCTCAGTAACATCCCTTTCTAGGGCATGTCATATCTCATCACCTATAATTTACGAGATATGTATTTAAATATAAGAAGCCCTGCAGTATGTAGATATCAACTCAGAGAGAACAAGCATATAAAGTTAAATGCACTAGAAACATACAATTCAACAGTTAAGTATCACCACATCTCATATCGAGACCTTTCATGTCACCATAACATGATTCATTGAACACCCTATCCTTAGGGTTTCATTTGCCTCATTCACCTTTTCATTTACCTCATTCACTTGTCACATGGCTCTCATAAGGATTTCATAGGATATAAGCATTCACTAAATAAAGATTGTTTTCAACAAATCATATACAATCGATATATGTATGAAACCATGGAAATTGAACTAAATTTAGGTTTCCATGCTATTCACTGAGATATCATGCACCAAGGATAAAATTCAAATAAGGTAATCCATGAGGTACATCCTAACCACTTATAAGTTTACTAGTCCTTTTCAATAAGGTTGAAACTCTAGAGATATCTCAATTAGGTTAAACCCTAATTACATCATATGGTATAAATCTGAAAAGCATTCTTTCTAGGGTGTGTTGTATACGTTTCTGATGTGAATCTACCATCAAGGAGTCATTCAAACAGAGAAGGAATCCATATCATATCAAATTGCAACAACTTAAATTAAACGGACATTTCAGGGTTTAGAATCACATACCAAGCAATTAGGGATTTGGATGCTATAATCAAATTTCGTGCATTATACTGTTTAAAGGAAGAACCCACTCACCCTAAGGTGTGAAAACACCTCAAAACTGTAGCTCAACTCAGGGGATCTCGAACTCATATCAAATCCCTAGCAAATCTCCCAATTCTTCTTCCATTCAACTCGGAAACCTTGAAAATGAGGGATTATGAAGAAAGGGTGAGAAAAGAGGGAATTTCGACATCACCTTGGATCAAATCAGAGCATGGAAGGAATCTTGACATGAGAGAGAAGATTCACTATAAAAGTCTATGCAAAGGATCCAAACTTACTTGATTTCACCATTCATCGGACCGCAACACCCTAGGTCAGCAATTCCTCCTCTTTCTCCACTCAAGCCCTAACTCTCCCTCTCTCTCTAGATTTTCGTTTCTCTGGGATGGATGACGAAGAATGAGAGCTGTGTTTGTGTGTGGTAGATCATATAAGTCAATTTGAGCTTCTTGGGTCAATTGCATATTGACCCAACACTCAACTTTAATTATATTGGCTGAATATTCAGTTATACAAAAGTTACTGTAACTCGTTTATTTCAGAGATCAAACTTTCTCCAACAATTATGGGAATTTGGAACGTTGTTTATAATTTATCTATAAAGCTTCAGTTAAAATTTGAGATCATTTGGAGTTACCAATAAATAATTAAAAATAGAACAGTGCACTGCTATATTGCAGTCTGCAGCAGATTCGGTCGAGTTTTCCCTGCACAGAACTCGACCGACACCCTCACTGTAGAGATCAAAAGTCATCCAAAAATTATGCCAATTTAAAAAAGTGTCTAAAACTGTGTTTTTCAAGCACAGTTAAAATTTGAGATCAATTAGATATACCAATAAAAAGATAAAATTCAATTACCACACTGCTATATAAATCTGGAAATATGATCGGTCGAGTTTGAAACTCGACCAATAAACAGGTCAGAACATTCTTCAAAAATTCTGCTATTTTCCAATGTTGTTCACATTTTATATATCCAAATCATATCCAAATTTGAAGTAAATCAGAGTTACACATAAAATACTAAAAATCATTTAGTGAGACATTCTACTTATCAAATTCTGTATTCATGTATCATCAAAACCCTATTTTGGGCCGATTAGGGTTTATGCTTCTCAAACCCTAATTCTCAAGACAAAAGAACATTTAGACTTCTTATCATAGTTAAAACATCCTAATTGTGTTATCGTCATTCATTAGATTTCAAGAATGATTATTCTAATTAATCTTTGCAATTGTCTAGGTAAACCCTAGTTTACCAATTAAGCTCAAATGGGGTCGTAACAACTCTCCCCCCCTTAGAATGTTTCGTCCTCGAAACATAAACCTACAAGAAAGATACATTCTAGGTTATTCTAAGCTTCTAAAACCTTCCATGTCATTATATTCTTGTATTTCATATCTGAATGTAGTTTTCAACATTAGATCTTTTAATTCTTTACTAAATCACAACATATTTCAAATAGTTCTCAATGATATCAAGCAAATTCTTTATGCCACAGTCAAACATAGAATGCAAAGATAAACCATCACGCTTTCGCTGCGCAACTCTGATACAACTATCTCAACTTATGCGGCTCAGAAAGTTCTATTGTTCTGTATCACCTTTAAGTGACAAAAGTGAGTTCACCATGTTGTTTTAAACTTTAATAAAGTGCTATTCAAATAGCAAAACAGTCTTGAATTAAAAGGCTAGATTCAACAATCAATTGCACAATACTACTCTTGGCATCCCCATTGGGTCATGGATGCATGAGGTGAAGCATTACCACCTCATTCCATACTATCCTGTTTCGATCCTGGGACCTGTGGGTTATGGGCCCACACACAATTCAAAGTGTAACCATCGTATTATATCATTTTAGGGTTTCAACCACAGTAATAAAGTAATCCACAATTGTATCAGTCATTCAAGCATTAATCATACTCAATTACCATCACTCAGTTATATTAGAGCTAGGTATAACAAGCTACACCTCATTAGGGTTATTTGTCCAGACAATCTGATTATCATCCCTTTCTATTAATATGAGTGAATAGGTATAACTACCTTATTCAGGATATCCCTCCATGTGTTCTGACATCATCCAAACCTTATCACCATATCACAAATACACAATAGTAAGATGCATATCAGGTATGAATTACTACAACTATCATACGCCTTTAATTTAACATATAGCTTACACAAATACCCTGAAATGATATGTAGAACCAACTTTCATACCTTAATATGCCTTCAACAAATCATACATGTAAAAACAAATTCACATATTACGCAAAGCTAGTGTTTTCCCATATCTCTCTGCTCATTCATTACTTCTTTACTTTTTGCTACCTATCCTTTTCATATGATTATATACAATAAACATCATTAACATTGAAGTATTTAAGATAGGAATAGCTTATTCATCATTCTTGCAATCACACAAGAATTTATTTCTTATCGCATTTCATCATATAGTATGTCACTATTACATTCACTAGATGACCCCACCAAGGTAGTTATGCACCATATATGATTCATTTTCTCTTATCATTTCATTCCCACCTTGCTCTCATTAAGGAATATATGAAAGAGAAGATGATTTTAAGACTTGGAATACTTGTATTCAAACATTCCCTTAATACATTCTCGTATGTAGATTTACTTAGTTATCAACAGAGATATTTGATTAATTAGCACTTGCTTGAATCTCACAGCCTCTTTATTTATAACTTTTCCATCATATTTCAAACCCTTTCTTACGTTTCATAATCCTCTTACCATATACTACTCTTTAACCCGTCATCTTTAATTCTAATTTTTTTCTCTTATGACCATGTTGCTTATTCATATGTATGGTCATGTATATCATGTTGCACATATTTCCTCCTTTATCTTTATACTATTGCGAAGTTAACGTTCTAAATTAATAGTCCTTCTATTCGTTTTTTCCTCATGTTGAATACATTACATATTCTTCATCTTTAAATCAAGTGGATCATGCATGGGTCAAACATAGTTTCTCTTTCAATCAAGTTTTTCTCTCCTGAATACAGTCTACCTTTGTATGACTTATTCATTCGTTAAACTACACCTATGTTCTTTGCTTAGAAACTAGTTTGTTGTTCTAGTCTTATGAATTACATGTTCATACGATCCTCTTCACTTTTACTCTTTTGAAGACTCTTTACTTCTATGGACCTATTGAATGCTCAACCCTATTCTCTACTTAGACTTTGCTTTAGAGTTCATAAAAGCATTATACTCTATTCTATGATTCATTCTTCATGATTGATTCTTGCTATCTTGAACCATACATACATTTCACATATCTTTTCTATATTTCATATGTATAGTTCATATAATATTAATCAATAAACTGATTATGAACTTCATATCATGTTCCTTTATTCCCAATTAAGGGTTTCTCATATGAGGCCCCAAAATTGAACCTCAGATATCAGTTTCAACTAATTCTTAGTTGTTCTGATCTTGCCCATATGTTTCAACATCTTACTGTATGTAATTCTTACTCTGATGTGGGTCTAATTATTCAAATTCTATTTTTTATTATACTATTGATAGGATTCATTAGATCCTAGTAGCGCATCCTGCCAGCCGGACCAGGCCAAACCTGAAGTCCTGAAGCCAAGAACTACAAAGGATTACTCAACTCCTATTCATCTCAGAAGTGTGGAAGAAAACTTATCCACTAACAAAAGCTCATTCAAAGGTCAATTCTAGTCTACTTGTTACAAAGGATGAAATCAATAAATGCTACAACTGTATAGTGTACAACAGATATTAAAGACCCATATTTCAAAGTATTGAATATTTCAATTCAAACATATAAGAGCATTTCTATACATTTCCAACAAACACAACATTATGAAATGTAAGTTCTATCTCCTTTTACATTTATTCTCTTAATTCTTGTTTCTTTTCTCATTTTCTAACCCTAACATTTCTAGGGTTCCTCTCTAGCCCATTCTTCCACTGTATACCTGGCCAGGGTATACGTGAAAGAATAGACAAAGTAGCTTGTACTGGTTGATCCAAGTACTCAGATATCGGGCCAGGATATCCAAATACTCAAATCCCCAAAGCTAACATCAAACATCTCCTATCTGCCACACATAGGACTCTAACTTACTAACTTAATGGTCCTTGTCAACTCACCCTAAGCTCTGATACCAAGATGTTACACCCCGATCTCACAATTTCCTCAAATCATGAGATTAGGGCATAAGATAGGACTTATATGTAACACAAAGAACACCCTTAACTTTTTGCTTTTTTTTTAAAAAAACTCTTGTTTCCCCGCATTGAACCACATAACATCTTAACAAAGGAATCTGAACATTTCTTTTACTAATCAGACTTCAATAGTAAAGGTACATGTATAAACATTCATGATGTCTCTCACACCTTATGCACCTAAAACTTGCTAATTAGCATACATATCAAAAGAGGAACAATATTACACATCGTAATTACAACTCTCTCTCTCTTATCTCTTACTGAGGACCTAGAGTGACAAGGACCGACTGACTCAACTAATCTTGTACTTAACTCTTGTAGCAGATCTACACTGATGCTCTGACCATCTTCAAGTCCACGCGGTTAACCCTAAAATGTTTGAGTAGAGGGGTGAGCCTACTCGCTCAGTGAATGAGTACTTCAAGGAAACAGTCTAAGGCACTAATGTGATTACAGGTATAACTTTGAATAAACGTTATGAAATTTAACAACAATAAATACTACACTGAGCAGTTCTAAAACAATATAATTGAAATAACAAAGAATGTAAATATTGCATCCAAAGAATAACTACTAGAAGACTATGCTCTAGTCTTCCTTAACTCTATCATTTATAAGGAACTTTGTGAACCTATATGATCATATTTTAGCTTATGCCCTGATCTATACCGTGTACTCTGCATAGAGACTCGCAGTGCACTACGGCCATGTTGGCTAAATGGACATCTAAAAATCCCTTTGTTTCGATGATGACAAACATTTCATTCTTATTAATCTAACGAGCTACTTGAGTGTGCAGGACTAAGCAGGATGACAAAGTAGCAAGGGAAAATCCAAGAGCTTACTTAGTTATATTTTCATGCAATGTAATCAATGTTGTAAAACTTGTACAAATATATAATGTACAAGTACTTAGAATTGCATGTAAATCAAGCATTAGATTTTCCCTAGCCAAACACCTTAGTTAGACATGTCATCCCATTTGAATAGAATCACCTTTGCACACTCACACATATAATTAGTGCTTAAATTGAAACCTTGAAACAGGATCATTCTCGGTCGACAAACTCCTCGACCGAGACACTCTCGGTCGACAAACTCCTCGACCGAGAAAGATCCAAAGTAGCCGTTAGACACAACAAACAAGTTAGTTGGTAGTTGAAGAAAGACGTTGCAAATCACTTGTTCCAGAGAGCCTGTCGGTCGACAAAAGTTCGACCGAGTAGGTGTCTCGGTCAACCATTTGTCGACCGAGATGGTCTCTGACAGCAACTGCAGAATAAATTAATTAGCCGTTGTTAAAGCAACAACTTTGTACCTAACGGCTAGTTAAGCACTTAGAAACCCCTAGAAGTTTTCTAGAACGTCCTTAAGCATACTTAGGCCATTCCTATAAATAGGACAAGCCATAGGACACTAGAATTCACTTGTTACACTTGAGCATACTTGAGCAATCTTTTGCAAGCAATTTGAGCACTGTGATCATTGGCCTACTTTCTCTTTAGCTCAATCTCGTGTCCTATAGGCTAGATTCTCCTATCCACAGCAATTACAAGTTCACATACTTGTCTAGGAGATCTTACGCTTGATCTAGGCATATCAAGCCTCGGGCTTAAAGGATAAGTTGTAATTTCCGTTTCCTTTCTTGTTCCTGTTTATCTTTTGTACTCTCCTTGCTACTCCTAGGGTTGGAGGCTGCGGATTGGAGATGGTTGACTTCTCAGGTGGAGAAGGGGACTTCAAGCTACTTCAAGAAGGCTATCGCAAGGGAAGCTACTTCAGAAGGCTGGTGCAACGGGAGTTGGTGCATCTACTTCAAGGGAAGGCTTCTTCAAGGTTGGCGATTACTTCTAGGTGAAGGCTGCTTGAAGGGTTTAGGAAAATAGATTGTATTTTATGAAAATTCCTTGAAGAGGTAATAAAATAAATTTCTTTTCAAATCCCGGTTGGGTAAGCAACCGGGTAGTGGATTGACGGCTATAGTATTTGCTATAGTTGGAACCACTCTAAACCTCGCGTCTCCTTGTCCAATATTTACATTGTGGTTGTTTGAGTTCAATAATTGTTAAATTATCTATAAAACTCTATTCACCCCCCCTCTAGTAGTTTTCAATTGGTATCAGAGTGAGGCTTCAAGGAACCCTAACAAGGTCTTGAAGAAATGGGTGATGGAATGCTCAACAACCTCAACATTGAAGGGACTCTTGTTGCTAGGCCACCGGCGTTCGATGGAACAAACTACCAATACTGGAAGAGAAGGATGCAGTTTTACTTCCAAGGCATCAACTGGGATCTATGGAGAATGGTATCTACTCCTTATCAATTCCCTCAAAATGACTTTGCGGAATGGGATGCAAACACGGTAAAACAAGCCCAAATGAACGCAAAAGCCGTAAGCATTTTATATTGTTCTATTTCTGTAGGAGAATTTAATAGAATTTCAAATTGTGATACAGCGTATGATATTTGGCATAGATTGTCTATCACTTATGAGGGTACAGCCCAAGTTAAAAATTCCAAAATTAGCCTGCTTAAAACAAAGCTTGAACATTTTCGTATGGATCCTAATGAAACTATTAGTGAAATGTATTCAAAATTCTCTACTATTGTTAATGGTTTGAGTGCCTTAGGAAAACCTGTTCTTGAGGAAGATCAAGTATCAAAAATTCTTCGATCACTTCCTCCAAAATACAAGCCAAAGGTGACAGCCATTGCAGAGGCAAACGACCTCACTCGCCTCAAAATGGAACAACTCATCGGTAATTTAGAAGCTCATGAGGCAGATCTAGAAGAAGAAGAAAGAAGAGAACGTGAACATCAAAGTGGGAAGAAGAAAGATGTGGCTCTCAAAGCCTCAAAAGTCGTCACACAAGAAAGTGAGGAGTCAAGTGAAGAAGAAGAAGAAGCCTTAATCGTAAACGGTAAGAAGTACAAAAGGTTTAAATCTAACAAAATTTCTAGTTCCTCTACTCCCAGGTGCTTTGAATGTGGGAAGAAAGGGCATTTTAAAAATGAATGTCCCAAAGCAAAGAAAGGAAAGAAAAGCTCACATAAGAAGAAAGGAGAAAAAGCCTATAAAGCTGCCTGGGATGAGTCAAGTGACAGTGAAAGCGGAGAAGAGGTGGAATGTCTAATGGCAAGAGAAGAAAATGAAGACTCTCAAGAGGTAAGCCTTGTTGATCTTCCTAAAGAAGAGTTAGTTACTAGTTTACAAGAAACTCATGATAAGTATGTTGATGCCAAGAAGAAACTAAAGAAAGCTATAAAATCAAATAATGAGCTCATTGCTAAATTAGATGAACTTTCTTGTGAAAAGAACAACATTGGTCTTGAAAATGTATCTTTAAAAACATCTTTAGATGATTGCACTAGAAAGCTACTCAATTTTGAAACCAATGTTGATCTTCTATCAAAAGAAAAGACTGATTTGCTAGCTAAACTACAAGATTATCAAACTCAACCTATCTTGTGCAACCATTCAGACTATGATAATATTGTAAAAGAAAAGGATTCATTGTTTTCTGATTTAGACCAAGCAAGAAAAGATATACATAAGAAGATGAATGACATTGCTACGTTACAAAGAGAACTTTATAAGTTAAGAAGAAAAGATATTCTTGATAACATATTGAAAGTTGGTAATGTTTTCAATGGAAGAAAAGGTTTGGGATATGTGCCAAAGAAAAACCAACCCAAAAAGACCCAAACTATGTTTGTACCCAAGAACACAATGACTAGAAAGAGAAATGAAATTGACTCTATTACTTGTAATTTCTGCTTACGTCTTGGACATTATTGTTTTTCATGCCCCTACAAGACTAAGGAGTCTGATTTAGTTTGGATCCCAAAACCCCAAACTTAGAAGAATGGAATGTAGTTGAGATATGACCAAATGCTTAATTTTGCTATTTATATTATCTTATCTCAACAAAAGGTGCTATGCTTATTGTTATCATTTTTCTGCAATTTCTGACACAGTAATTCTGTCGGTCGAAGTATTGTCGACCGAGCTCTGGGTCGGTCGAAGTATTGTCGACCGACTGGATGTCTTTAACAAATCAAAAATTTACAGCACCTATTTCGGTCGAAAATTGGTCAACCGAGAAATTTTCTGTGTTTTTGCTTGTGATACAGTAACCTGCTCGATCGACAAATTGTCGACCGAGACAAATATCGGTCGAACAATTGTCGACTGACTGGTTTTCTGTATCAGAACTTTTATATACATAAGCACTTAAAAGGTTTCTAACCATATCGGACCATCACATGGGTACCAAAATCTACACTCTAATGCAGGAATGGGTAGTTGACAGTGGCTGTTCCAAACACATGACCGGGAACAAAGACGCATTTCAAACTTTTGAAGAAAAGAAAAGTGGAACGGTCACCTTTGGAGACAATGGTAAGGGCAAAATCGTTGGAATAGGTAATGTTGGAACAAATCTCGAAATTAAAAATGTTCTACTTGTTGATGGATTGCATCATAATCTAATAAGTGTAAGTCAACTATGTGATAGTGGTTATGATGTGTTATTTAACAAAACCTGCTGCAAACTATTGATAGAAAACACTACAAATGTCGTTTATGAAGGAAATAGAGTTGGAAATCTTTATATCCTTAAACCAAACTCTATGAAATCAGTAGTAGGTAAATGCTTGCTTGCAAATGAAAATACCTTACAACTATGGCATAAAAAGCTAGGACATGCTAGTTCACATGCTATTAAAAAGTTAGTGAAATATGATCTTGTTCGTGGATTACCTGCTTTGTCTTTTGATCAAGTTGAAAACTGTGAACCCTGCACAATGGGAAAGCAAACCAAAACATCTTTTAAATCAAAACATGTACTTAGCACCAGTAGATCCTTAGAATTAATTCATATGGACTTATTTGGACCAATGAGGACACAATCTATTGGTGGTAAACGATACTATTTTGTTATTGTTGATGATTATAGTAGATATACATGGGTACATTTTATTGCAACTAAGGATGATACTATTCATGTCTTTATGCAATTTTGTTCCAAGATTGAAAATCTTTTACAACATAAAATATGTACCATTAGAAGTGATCATGGTGGCGAATTTGAGAATCATACATTTGAGACCTTTTGTACATCTCAAGGGTATACTCATAATTTTTCTGCTCCACGTACCCCACAAAAAAATGGTATAGTTGAACGGAAAAATCGATCTCTACAAGAAATGGCTAGGACCATGATGCTTGAACACAATACACCTAAAACCTTTTGGGCTGAAGCTGTAAACACTGCTTGTTATGTGCTTAATAGAGTAACTGTTCACTCTCATTTAAAGAAAACTCCATATGAAATATTACACTCTAAGAAACCTAGAGTTGACTACTTTCATACTTTTGGTTCCACATGCTACATTTTGAATACCAAAGATGATAGAGACAAGTTTGATTCTAAATCACACAAAGCATTCTTCTTGGGATATTCCACTTCTAGAAAAGCCTTTAGAGTATATAACACTATCTCTAGAAAAGTTGAGGAATCCATTCATGTTTCTTTTCATGAAGAATCGAAATCTGAAAATCTAGATATCATTGATCTCACTAATCAATTCGAAAATATAACCATTTCCAATGATTGTGAGAAAATTCCTATATCCGATCCCCAAGTTGAAACACAACCCACACCTAGGCTTATCAAGGATCATCCCCAAGAACTAATTATAGGAGATCCAAATGATAAAGTCAAAACTCGGTCTTCCTTCAAAGATGTTGCAAACATGGCTTTCGTTTCTATCATTGAACCTAAGAAGGTATCCGAAGCTCTTAAGGATGATTACTGGATAATAGCCATGCAAGAGGAGTTAAATCAATTTACTAAAAATGATGTATGGGATTTAGTTCCTAAACCACAAGACAAAACTATCATAGGAACTAAATGGGTTTTTAGGAATAAGCTCAATGAGGCAGGAGAGGTCATAAGGAATAAAGCTCGATTAGTAGCACAAGGATATAATCAACAAGAAGGAATAGATTTTGATGAAACATATGCACCCGTAGCTAGACTTGAAGCTATTAGGATGTTACTAGCTATTGCTGCCCATAAAAACATTAAGCTATATCAAATGGATGTCAAAAGTGCATTTCTCAATGGCATCATACAAGAAGAAGTTTATGTTGCTCAACCACCTGGCTTTGAAATACCAGAAAAAGGTGACCATGTTTATAAACTTAAAAAGGCACTTTATGGTCTAAAACAAGCACCTAGGAATTGGTATGAACGGCTCAAGACATATCTTTTTGATAATGGTTTTTCTATTGGAAATTCAGATTCTACTTTATTCTTCAAAACATATGCATCTAATTTCTTAGTTGTGCAAATATATGTTGATGACATTATTTTTGGAGCTTCTAATGATTCATTATGCACACAATTCAGTGACATTATGCAAAAAGAATTTGAAATGAGCCTCATGGGTGAACTAACATTCTTTCTTGGTTTTCAAATTAAGCAAACACCTGCAGGAATTTTCATAAGCCAAGAAAAATATACTAAAGAACTTTTAAAACGTTTTGGGATGGATCAATGCAAACATGCTACTACTCCTATGGCTACCTCTATCAAAATTGATAAGGATGAAAATGGGGAACCTATTGATGATTCCTTATATAGAGCCATGATTGGTAGTTTGCTATACTTAACTGCTTCTCGACCGGACATTATGTTTTCCGTTGGTCTTTGTGCTCGATTTCAATCCCAACCTATGCAATCTCATTTTCTAGCGGTTAAACGGATTCTTCGATATCTAGCTAGTACTACTTGTTTCGGTTTATGGTATCCAAAAGGACAATCTTTGGATTTTAAAGCATATACTGATGCAGATTATGCTGGTTGTCGACTTGATCGCAAAAGCACTAGTGGTGGATGTTTCTTATTAGGAAGAGCCTTAGTATCTTGGTTTAGCAAGAAACAAAATACGGTTGCCCTCTCTACAACTGAAGCTGAATATATGGCAGCCGGGTCTTGTTGTGCTCAAGTGCTTTATATGCAACAAGTATTAAGCGATTATGGTTTTAATCTTTCATCTACACCTATTTTTTGTGACAACACGAGCGCCATAAACTTAGCACACAATCCTATTTTACACAGCCGGGCAAAACACATTGAAATCCATCATCACTTTTTAAGGGATCACATCTCAAAGAATCATGTTTCCCTTCATCATGTTGATACGGAAAATCAATTGGCTGATATTTTTACAAAACCACTTCCACTAGATCAATTCAACAACATTAGGAAGCAATTGCTTATTACTCCTTTGGAAGATGTTTTCTTTGATATCTGCGGTTCTTAAAACAAATACGTTTACTTGGTTCATTTTGGCTTTTCAATGGACATCTTTTTCATTCGATTTGACGAGATATCTAATTAAGGGGGAGTTTTTATCAAAACAGTTATCTAATTAAGGGAGTTTTTATCAAAACAGGTTATCTAATTAAGGGGGAGTTTTTATTAAAACGGTTATCTTTTTGAAATGACAAAGGGGGAGAGATATATAAAACTATAACTTAGTATTTATGAAAAACTCAATCAATGAGTTTCATAAATATACTCTTGGCTTTACATTGAAAGTTGCTACATTCCCAAATGAATCATGTTCCATAATTCATTGGGAATAATAAGCACACATTTTATAAACAAGAGGAAAAGATACATAAGGCAATCTAAAGGTATGAAATTCATATGTTTTATATTCATTTTGGAAATGTTTGTCATCTTCAAAAAGGGGGAGATTGTTGGCTAAATGGACATCTAAAAATCCCTTTGTTTCGATGATGACAAACATTTCATTCTTATTAATCTAACGAGCTACTTGAGTGTGCAGGACTAAGCAGGATGACAAAGTAGCAAGGGAAAATCCAAGAGCTTACTTAGTTATATTTTCATGCAATGTAATCAATGTTGTAAAACTTGTACAAATATATAATGTACAAGTACTTAGAATTGCATGTAAATCAAGCGTTAGATTTTCCCTAGCCAAACACCTTAGTTAGACATGTCATCCCATTTGAATAGAATCACCTTTGCACACTCACACATATAATTAGTGCTTAAATTGAAACCTTGAAACAGGATCATTCTCGGTCGACAAACTCCTCGACCGAGACACTCTCGGTCGACAAACTCCTCGACCGAGAAAGATCCAAAGTAGTCGTTAGACACAACAAACAAGTTAGTTGGTAGTTGAAGAAAGACGTTGCAAATCACTTGTTCCAGAGAGCCTGTCGGTCGACAAAAGTTCGACCGAGTAGGTGTCTCGGTCGACCATTTGTCGACCGAGATGGTCTCTGACAGCAACTGCAGAATAAATTAATTAGTCGTTGTTAAAGCAACAACTTTGTACCTAACGGCTAGTTAAGCACTTAGAAACCCCTAAAAGTTGTCTAGAACGTCCTTAAGCATACTTAGGCCATTCCTATAAATAGGACAAGCCATAGGACACTAGAATTCACTTGTTACACTTGAGAATACACTTGAGCATACTTGAGCAATCTTTTGCAAGCAATTTGAGCACTGTGATCATTGGCCTACTTTCTCTTGAGCTCAATCTCGTGTCCTATAGGCTAGATTCTCCTATCCACAGGAATTACAAGTTCACATACTTGGCTAGGAGATCTTACGCTAGATCTAGGCATATCAAGCCTCGGGCTTAAAGGATAAGTTGTAATTTCCGTTTCCTTTCTTGTTCCTGTTTATCTTTTGTACTCTCCTTGCTACTCCTAGGGTTGGAGGCTGCGGATTGGAGAGGGTTGACTTCTCAGGTGGATAAGGGGACTTCAAGCTACTTCAAGAAGGCTATCGCAAGGGAAGCTACTTCAGAAGGCTGGTGCAACGGGAGTTGGTGCATCTACTTCAAGGGAAGGCTGCTTCAAGGTTGGCGATTACTTCTAGGTGAAGGCTGCTTGAAGGGTTTAGGAAAAAAGATTGTATTTTATGAAAATTCCTTGAAGAGGTAATAAAATAAATTTCTTTTCAAATCCCGGTTGGGTAAGCAACCGGGTAGTGGATTGACGGCTATAGTATTTGCTATAGTTGGAACCACTCTAAACCTTGCGTCTCCTTGTCCAATATTTACATTGTGGTTGTTTGAGTTCAATAATTGTTAAATTATCTATAAAACTCTATTCACCCCCCCTCTAGTAGTTTTCAGGCCACACCGTACAAGACTTAGCGACACACCCGGGAAATGCTAAGTCTGACGCCAGCCCTGTTCTACCACAGGACCACATGCTCTCCGGCCTCAATGCACTACTCCGAGTGCTCTAGACTCCTCCTCTAACCTGAGCACACAGGCGGAGAGTCTCACGGGGTTACCTCCATGACTCCGCACGGATCTTGTTGCAATAACCCCTATTTTCTCCAGTGCCTCCGTGACTCCGCATGGATTATTGTTGAACACTGCCTCTCTGTCCTCGTGCCACCATGACTCCGCACGGTTAATGTTGCAACACGAGTTTCACCCCTAAGAAGCAGATCTCTCGAAGGGGTTCTACGGTGTTCAGGGCACCTAAGTCTAACATTAATATTATAGATACATGTAAAACAGAAATCATAACTCATTTTACATTTCTCACAAGGCTCACACGGCCTGCCATATCATATCATATAAAACATCATAGCTCATGTATTCAACATATACCATGTCTCAGTAACATCCCTTTCTAGGGCATGTCATATCTCATCACCTACAATTTACGAGATATGTATTTAAATATAAGAAGCCCTGCAGTATGTAGATATCAACTCAGAGAGAACAAGCATATAAAGTTAAATGCACTAGAAACATACAATTCAACAGTTAAGTATCACCACATCTCATATCAAGACCTTTCATGTCACCATAACATGATTCATTGAACACCCTATCCTTAGGGTTTCATTTGCCTCATTCACCTTTTCATTTACCTCATTCACTTGTCACATGGCTCTCATAAGGATTTCATAGGATATAAGCATTCACTAAATAAAGATTGTTTTCAACAAATCATATACAATCGATATATGTATGAAACCATGGAAATTGAACTAAATTTAGGTTTCCATGCTATTCACTGAGATATCATGCACCAAGGATAAATTTCAAATAAGGTAATCCATGAGGTACATCCTAACCACTTATAAGTTTACTAGTCCTTTTCAATAAGGTTGAAACTCTAGAGATATCTCAATTAGGTTAAACCCTAATTACATCATATGGTATAAATCTGAAAAGCATTCTTTCTAGGGTGTGTTGTATACGTTTCTGATGTGAATCTACCATCAAGGAGTCATTCAAACAGAGAAGGAATCCATATCATATCAAATTGCAACAACTTAAATTAAATGGACATTTCAGGGTTTAGAATCACATACCAAGCAATTAGGGATTTGGATGCTATAATCAAATTTCATGCATTATATTGTTTAAAGGAAGAACCCACTCACCCTAAGGTGTGAAAACACCTCAAAACTGCAGCTCAACTCAGGGGATCTCGAACTCATATCAAATCCCTAGCAAATCTCCCAATTCTTCTTCCATTCAACTCGGAAACCTTGAAAATGAGGGATTATGAAGAAAGGGTGAGAAAAGAGGGAATTTCGACATCATATTGGATCAAATCAGAGCATGGAAGGAATCTTGACATGAGAGAGAAGATTCACCATAAAATTCTATGCTAAGGATCCAAACTTACTTGATTTCACCATTCCTCGGACCGCAAAACCCTAGGTCAGCAATTCCTCCTCTTTCTCCACTCAAGCCCTAACTCTCCCTCTCTCTCTAGATTTTCGTTTCTCTGGGATGGATGACGAAGAATGAGAGCTGTGTATGTGTGTGGTCGATCATATAAGTCAATTTTAGCTGCTTGGGTCAATTGCATATTGACCCAACACTCAACTTTAATTATATTGGCTGAATATTCAGTTATACAAAAGTTACTGTAATTCGTTTATTTAAGAGATCAAAACTTCTCTAACAATTATGGGAATTTAGAAAGTTGTTTATAATTTATCTATAAAGCTTCAGTTAAAATTTGAGATCATTTGGAGTTACCAATAAATAATTAAAAATAGAACAGTGCACTGCTATATTGCAGTCTGCAGCAGATTCGGTCGAGTTTGCCCTGCACAGAACTCGACCGACACCCTCACTGTAGAGATCAAAAGTCATCCAAAAATTATGCCAATTTAACAAAGTGTCTAAAACTGTGTTTTTCAAGAACATTTAAAATTTGAGATCAATTGGATATACCAATAAAAAGATAAAATTCAATTACCACACTGCTATATAAATCTGGAAATATGATCGGTCGAGTTTGAAACTCGACCGATAAATAGGTCAGAACATTCTTCAAAAATTCTGATAGTTTCCAATGTTGTTCACATTTTATATATCCAAATCATATCCAAATTTGAAGTAAATCAGAGTTACACATAAAATACTAAAAATCATTTAGTGAGACATTCTACTTATCAAATTCTGTATTCATGTATCATCAAAACCCTATTTTGGGCCGATTAGGGTTTATGCTTCTCAAACCCTAATTCTCAAGACAAAAGAACATTTAGACTTCTTATCATAGTTAAAACATCCTAATTGTGTTATTGTCATTAATTAGATTTCAAGAATGATTATTCTAATTAATCTTTGCAATTGTCTAGGTAAACCCTAGTTTACCAATTAAGCTCAAATGGGGTCGTAACATAGGGAGTGCCTCTCACATTTACCCCTTAGGCCCCATGAACTCATGAAGGTGGCCAACCTCTTAACCCATGGGCCTCGGGTACAAGTAGCTATTACCTCCCGACCATATGGTCTTATGCATTTAGGGAATAGGAAACTCCTACTCCCATCAGTCTTATCCCTACTTGACCTTAGTATTGACTTAGGATGCTACTATAGCTTGTGGTTCCTTTGTTGATACTCAAGCACATCACATCCTTGAATCCTCTACCAAATCTCCATCCTCTCTTTGGGCACTCATTGCTAACCTTGCATCCCTCATAGGAATCATGGCGACCTCCTAACTCGATCTGGCCTCATACAGGCTACCTCCATGGAAACATATCCTCATGCCCCTGAGAGATGGTCACACATGGGTCTATAGATTCATGTTCATACTATGTGCTCTTACACTTAGCTCATCAAGCTCTTATAAGTGACCTTTAAGGTTAACTCAAACCTAGACAAGAATTGGTGCTCACTTCCACACAAAGGGTCCTTTCCCAGGATAGAAGAAAAATATCACTTGATAGTAACGAAGACCACAAAATGTTCTTACCTCCAAGGTTTATATCATCATGTATATGCTTAGCCCTATCATGCTACCTATGCACATGGCTAACAAGTAGATAACCTATTAAACCATTCTAAGTTCCTTGGTCTATCATACTTGTTCATCATTCCTCAAGGTTGGACCAAAATCATGCATATGTCACCAACATGTGTCAGTGGTTCCTCAATCATATACCTCAGTTCAAGTGAGATTTCCTTTGTTCTAATACATGTAGGGGGGTTTCCATGATTAATTCCTTATGAACTCACTCAGCCTCATGAGTATTATGTGAACTAGGAACTTCTACTTCCCCTCTTTGGTCCAGGAACCCCAGGTTCACCTCTCATGCATCAGTTATCTAACTGCATGCTCAGTTGCTCAAACATGAACCAAACCTATACATGCTATGGCATATACTTCCACTTCCACATGAACAACCCTTATAATCCTTCACCAGGACAACCAATTGGGTGTGAATCCTCACAACTTGTTACCATATGATACCTCTTTAGGGTCTTTGGATCACTCCTTCCTATACCCAAAAGGTAGGCACTCATATCATCAGTACACTTGTGCAAGAAATCTCTTTCTCTTTTCTAGGGTTTGGTTCCTCTAAATTCATCCAAGGTACGACAAGCCTCTAAGGATCGTACATGAGGCAACCACATACATCTACTTAGGGTTGTCTATTCTAGGCCATATCATACCAAACCTCTGCATGGTTCCTTATGTCACAGAGTCTAGGTCTCCAACCTTCTTCATCGGGGTCTTGCCTTCTCTCTAGAGCTAACCCTATAACTGGTCCTACCACTAGAGTTTCTCTCTTAGAAGATGGGTCAAGCTCTTAAGGATGCATGTCTATCCCTTACCTGGGTGAAACGTACTATCAAAACTTATGTCTGATCAAGATCATCCTAAGCTCTACATGTCTATCTCATGGACTATTAGACATAACCCTTCTGGCTTAGGTCTAAAACCACTTCCAGCCTTGTTGCCACTCACTTCTATGTAGGTGCATGCCTCCTTCCTTCTTATATATGCTTGTTAGGTTTCCTATATAGTCACCACCAACCATATCAAGGAGGGAGCTACCCCTCACCCTTGGCAGGCACGACCCATCCAAGGTCGGGTCACCAAAAGGCATTAGGGGTCAAACAACCACACATAGTCTATGTTTCTCATACATACTCAAAGCCTCTACGTAAAGCATGTATGTCTAACCCACATACATACATGCATCGTCAACTGTGATATCTAACTCATCATGTCTTCTCTTTCTCTATCCACTGCTTAAGGTTTTGGGTTGAGCATTGTCCTCAGAGGATATGTCGGGTCTCTTCTTCTTCCTGAAGGCTTCTTCCTCCAAGGCTATCCCTCTCCTCATCTTCCTACAAGATGGTCTAACCTCAGTGTTCTCCTAAGGGCACGACAACATAGGCCATGCATCCTAAGCATGTAACTAACTCAGTCTAAGTTTCATCATTTAGACTTATGTCCATGACATCTTTCTTATGTGCTTTTTATTATTTGGTGGAGGAATCCTTAATCCTTATTATGCTTACCCTAAGCTCAAGAGGGGGTCAAGAGAGAGAAACCCTAATCTCTTAAAGTTATTCAATGAAACGGGGTAGATAAGGGAATAAGACATATGAGAGAAGACCTAGAGGTATCTTATTTCAAGTCAAATCCTCTGATTTCGGCCAGGCAGTCACACAGAATTCGGGAGTCCTCGTAGACCAACTAGCGGGGTGGAGGAAAATCTTGCGAGCCCCCAGATTGTGACCCTTTTCTAGACTCCTCCATTATTGGAAAATCCTCTGATAACTCCCTTGTGTTCTAAAGAGTTTGTAAAATTTAATAATTATTAGAGATTAAATAGAAAACCATGCTCTGATACCAATTGTAATGACCCCACCCCTCAGCAACCCCCCTTTAAGGAAGGCTAAGAAGTTGGTGTCGTTATCCCAAAACAAGATCAATGGTTTTACAAATAATCAAAAAAATTAATAAATTCTACCAAAAACTAAGCTTTAAGCAGGATAAAAATTTACTTTTCACATACCTTTCAAAAAAAAGGAGATTGGAACTTTACCCAATGTAGAGTTCTATCTAACAAAATCCTCCTTTATTTAATTTGCTTTATTCTTCAAATATCACTTTATTGTGTGTCCTTTTTCAAGTATTCCTAAAACGCCAACAAAAAAATGTCGGTCAGTTTAAAGAATATACTGGTATGTGGTGGCAACCAATAACATGTACATATTTCATAACAACCTAATTACATCAAATAGTTGTTAACGATCCAAGATTACATTTTCCATATAACTTCCCAACTGCTTTTACTCATCCTCTGGGATACCCTCTCTTAGAATTTAGTCCTTGCAAGGGACTTTAGGCTACCTTCTTCATCCTGAGCTTGGTACCTTATGGGTAACAATTTTGGGTGCCATGTGGTCTTCCATCTGGGGCTTGAACACCTTTGACCTTCCCTCCAGGGCTTGGTCCTCTTAGGTCTTACATTCAAAGATGGTATGTAGGTTCGGGCAAGTCATATATATATATATATATATATATATATATATATATATATATATATATACTTGATGATAATCATAGTCACTTTATAGATTGCATAAAATAAAGTCATCCAAGAAGTTATATTCACACAATCGATGAAACCTTGGGAATCGATGAGAAACTAAAGTGAGTAATCATAAAATAACCACATACTTGATTTGGAGATCTCAAAGAAATAAGCAAAGTCCTATCCAATCAGATAGTCCAATCAACCAATCAAGCCAATCACACAAGCACAACTGAATCCTGAAAAGCATGTATGACCTATTTTCTACATACTCCTCATAAACTCATTTTATTGATTCAGGGATGCCTTCTAAGGTTTATAGGTTGAATTTGGGTTTCCTTATGGTTTCTTAGATTTATTTCTCAATATTTACCCTTTTTAGGCCACAAACCATAAAACAACTTTCCTACTCATAAAACCCTAATTTCATAAATTATCCACATTAAGGGTCTTTATTCTCAATTGGACTTAGGATCATCATAACTCTATCTTACACATGGATTTTTGAAATAAGAAACATTAAAAGGCATATTCACATAAATTAAGGTTTCTAAGCCCATTAATGCATTTTTTTACACATGAAACCCTAAATTAAGCCAGTTAAGCACAAAGATTATCTTTTTTGATCTAATTCTTCCTTTCATTAAAAACAAGTTAAAATTGGCTTTAAAGTATCCAAAGAACTTTACCAAATTTCATTAATATCAAAATTAGGATTTTCCATTCATAAATCCATTGAAGGTGTCAACTTTACATACTTTTCGAATTACCGGCAAAATCAAGCTTCAATTATATTTTTAATGGATTCCATGCATTTTTTGATCAACTTTCATATATAAATTATTATAATTCGAGTTACCAAACTATTTCTAGAATATTCACAAAATAAACACATATAGGCCAATTAGGAGAGGCCATGTGTACCTTTCATTTTCATTTTCTTGTTATTTCTTTTTTCTAGCTTGCAGATCCCTCTTTGTACCGCCTAACTGGATACTCGGGTCCGGCTGTTGTGTGTATTTCATATTGACTTTTTGCACATTCTCACACACAAATTCAGCTCATTTTATATCCATTTAGACTCTATTCATATGTATTAAAAAGGTCAAATTTGAGATAGCCCAACTCAAATCCGACCTCAATGGGACTTCTCCACATTTTGTAGCTGATTCAGAGCCATTTCCTGAAGAAACAGCATCAGACACGGTGTGTTCCTTAAAAGACACGACCTATCCCTTTACAAGAAGACTCATGGGATGAAGAACACGTCGTGTGTTATTACACACATGGCGTGTGTGTTTCTAGCAACTCCTATCCCAGAATGAGGAAGTGGTCACATGGCGTGTTCCCTCAAGGACACGACTTGTTCTTGATACATGAAGGCCATCTACATCTTTCTGCCAATGTTCACGGTGTGTGTTTATTCAAACACACCATGTGCCTTTCACTTGCTTCGACTCCAAGAAGTCATCACACAGAGTGTCTCTTTTCAACACATCATGTGCCTCACTACAGCAGCAATACTCAGCAAGATCAAACGACAAGACACGGTGTGTCCTCCAAAAGACACATCGTGTCGTTATCAGTTTCTGCAAAAACTAAGAATGGATGCCTCTCATTTTAAAAGAGAATTGCAACCCAATAGGTGGTTATGCTTGGTCATTTTGAAGTGTCTTACATCCAAGAGAAGTTCCAGAGCAGAGGCAGGTAACTTTGGGGTGGAAGAAGGTGGTTCCTTATCAGAGAACCTCCATTCTACCTAATTTCTTCTCCATTTTCTTCTCCAAAGGTGCTGCAGAGCTACTCCTTTCAACCAAGCTTTCTAGGAGGGAAGCTTGTCCGAGTTGGAGCAGTTCCAAGGGTGGAATTTCATCCTCTAACTGGAGTTCTCTCCCCTTAACCTGCATTTGTAGTTCCTCTAGCTTTTTCCTTCTCTTAAGCATCCAAAACTCTGAAATTATTGTCTTGTATCTGCATATCTTCATTATGGATGAGTAGAACTCTTTTCTTGAGCATGGGAGAGTAGCTCCCATGCCATTGTTCATGTGAACTCAAAATTTATGCATATTGCTAGTTAGTTTACTTTCTTCCATGGATTCCTATGGTGTTTTCTTGCTTGTATGGTTGGTTGGCCACCTCTTATACATGTTTTATGCTTGCCTTATGCTTCGGGAGAATGCATTAGGGAGTATGGAGTAGGATCTATGGCAATATTCTCTTGACCATGGGAGTGGCTAGAGATTATTGAGGGTTTTGGTTGTGTTTGAAACTAAGCATAGACACAGGAGCGTTATGTGATGTTGAGAACCATCTCATGGCATTGGGAAATGCATGACGATGACAACCTCCTTACTTGTTAAATAGTGATCTTTATTTTGTATCTTCATACGATATGATGGTAATGGTAGTGAAATCTAATGCTCAAGTTTCTAATCACTTAATCAGCGTCTTTATTTTGGACCTTTGCTTTTATTTCCACTTTTAGTTTGCAATCAATAAAACTTTTACAACCCGATTTATATTAATGAAAGTTAACATTTTAGCTCCTAACTAGTCTAGCTCCTTGTGTTCGACACTCAACTACATTGACTCCCATACACTTGTGGGTGATTAGTGAGTTGAGATCTTTCTCTTTTTAAAACTTTCAACCAGTTTTTGGCACCGTTGCCAGGGAGCTACGGTAGTTTTTAGTTAGAGTAAAAGTGTTAACTAGTAATTGAGACTAAGTCACCATTTTCACATTTCACATTGTGATACCTCTTTGTTTTGTGAATCTCACTCAAATTTTGCTTTTCAGGTTGCATGTGTCGTTCTAAGAGAGGTCTACAAACATCTATATTTTTAGACCCAGAGATAGAATAAATGTTCAGTAGCTGTAGACGAGAAAGGAGGAGTGAGAACTCTTCAAGCTTGGAGGGATCACAACCTTTATCACCATATTCCGCACACTCTCTGCATTCACCTAATCTTTCCCAAGAATCAGAGATGGAGGACAACCGTCTTCTCAAGGACTTTGTTGTGTCGGAAGCCATAAATATTTGTGGAGCCATTGATCATCCTGCGATTGAGGCCAATAACTTCTCCATCAGCCCTATAATCATGCAAATGATTCAACAGAACTGATTTGGGGAAATGCCAATGGAGGATCCAAACATCCACATTGCTGGATTCCTGCAATATCTTAACACATTCAAGATTAATGGTGTTCCAGCTGAAGGAGTACACCTACTCCTATTCTCATTCACTCTGAGAGACTGAGCCAAGTCATGGCTCTCCTCTTTGCCTCCTCTTCTATCAAGAGCTGGGATGATTTGCTTAATGTCTTTCTAGCAAAGTATTTTCCTCCTAGCAAAATAGCCCAATTGAGGAATCAAATCACAAACTTCAAACAACTAGAAGGTGAAATGCTTTATGAGACTTGGGAGAGGTTCAAAGACCTCCAATGTGTATGTCCTCACCATGGTCTGACGAACTGGTTGCTCCTACAAACCTTTTATAATGGGTTATTCTACAACACCCGTATGACCATTGATGCTGCTGCAAACGGAGCATTGATGAACAAGTCATACAGTCAAGATTTTTCTATCATTGAAGATATGGCACTCAATCACAGCCAGTGGTGTTTTGAAAGAACTAGCTCAAATGAGAAGTCTAGTGGGAAACACACTGTTGATGTCGTGGATTTAATTTTAGCCAAACTTGATGCCTTAACACAGAAATTTGAAAGGTTGACTACTCATTCAGTCCAAGCAGTTGACCAAGTTTGTGAAGCTTATGGTACATCCGGGCACAATGTTGCTTCTTGTTTCGCACCACAGATGAATGCCAATGAAGCACCTGAACAAGTCAATGCAGTGGGGAACTTCAATAATAGACAAGCTTATAATCCATTTTCTGAAACATATAACCCAGGATGGAGAGACCATCCAAATTTCTCTTGTAGGAACAATAATTTGCAGAACCAGCAGCAAGGCCAAGCTCAAGGCCAACAACCTGTGGGCAACCGTCAACCGATGAATGCCAATCACCAACAACCACTGGGGTACAACTCTAGCAACAATAGAAGCTTCAAACAATTCCAACAAGTGACTCCTCCCACTCAGAATCAAGCTTGGAAAGCCTCCTTGAGACATTTGTCACTACACAGATACAACAACATGATGAGTTTTGAGAACATGGCAATTTGTTGAAAGATGCTATCACACAACTCTCTTCAAAGGTTGATGGGGTCATCACACACACCAAAATGTTAAAGAATTAGATAGCTTAGCATGCATTAGCTAATCAAGGATCATCTTCAGGTTCTTTGCCTAGTCAACCCGTCATGAACCCCAAGGAAACTTGTAAATTTGTGACCTTAAGGAGTGGGGTTGTCATAGGAAGATCTTCACCACCACCCAAGAGAAAATCTGGAGAAATTTCTGATACTACTATTGAAGATGTAGCTGAAACGCAAAGGAAGAAAACCATAAGAAATTTGCAGCAAGGTGATTTTTCAAGCAAGTCAAATGCTCCTTTTCCCCATAGGTTTGCTAGCACAAAAGATGATGTGAAGTTCAACAAATTCATGGACATTCTAAACAATTTATATGTAAACCTACCCCTGGTCAAAGTCATAGAGGAAATGCCCTCCTACGCCAAGTTCTTATAGGATATCTTAACAAAGAAGAGGAGATCTGGACAGGTTGAAATCATGATGCTTTCTGAAAGGCTAAGCTCCATCATCCAGAACCGCATGCCTAAGAAAGTGGACGATCAAGGTTCCTTTACTCTTCCTTGCAAGATAGGAGACTCTACTTTTGATAATGGACTGGTAGACCGTGGAGCTAGCATTAGTTTGATTCCCTACTCTTTATGGGAAAAGCTAGACTTGGGAGATCTTAAGCCAATATCTATGACAATTTAGCTAGCTGACCTCTCTGTCAAGCATCCTAGGGGAGTGATAGAGGATGTCCCGGTACATATTAGAAAGTTCTTTATCCCATGTGATTTTATGATCTTAGACATGCATGAAGACCCAACCAATCATGTACTTTTTGGAAGACCATTCTTACGCACTGTAGGCTGTTTAGTTGATGTTAGAGAAGGAAAACTCACCATTTGGGTGGGAGATGAAGAACTCGTGTTTTCAGTCTTGATGCAATGAAGGCACCCAGCTGTAAAGAGTACCTTTGTCTTGTTGACTCTATTGACGCATTGCTAGAAGAAGAAAAGAATTTTGTTGATACCGCTTTAGGTGATCCTAAGGAAGATGATGTTCATGCCATTTACAATGTTGAAAGCACTGAATCTTTGGAGAATCCATTAAGTGAAGAAATCTCAAAGAATAATGAAGGGAGAAACACCACAGCCCCAAGCAAACAGGTAAAACTTGAACCCCTCCCACCGGGATTAAGGTATGCTTTCTTAGGCCCAAACTCTTCTTCTCCTGTCATCATAAATGTCGAATTGAACAACGATCAAGAAGAAAAACTCTTGAATGAACTTATTTTAGAACATGCTACTGCAACTAATACCGCGGTGATTACTCAAAGAACGATTAGGTCCATTTCCAATTCCGAAGGGAATGATTATGTATATTGATGCTAACAGAGAGAGCATACTACCCCCTTTTTAATGAATAAAGACACTACATAGTTATAAATTGACTACAATTTGCCTTGAAGATCATCTGCGATTGAAAAGAGAATGATGGTAGATACAGATAGCAACAGAGATAAACATGAAAAGTTATGTCACCACTGCCAACAATAATTTTAGCGTTGTTTCAAACATATTGGTGTTTAGCGTAATTTTTCTCCTTTTACCAGTCAGTTCTATATATTTTATTTTTTCATGGAGTTGTAATGAATCCAAAGTCTTATTAGGTCTCTCCAGGTTTTCATCACAAAGGAAAAAGTCGGGCTACAGTATTCTCTCAAAAGGGGAAAAATAATCTATGGCTGAGTGGAACACCATTTTGTTTGAACATCCACATTGGGGCTATGCTGAAATTTAATCATGTCAGCTGACGGGCACTCGGCAGTGGCGGAACCAGAACTCATAGGTTGGGGGGCCAAAAACTAAATATTGATTGTAAGGTTTGAACTCATGACTTTTGGTACATCAAGCAAATAACATATCAACCGCTACACCATGTTCAGTTTTGTGTTGTTATATGTGAAACATTGTATTAATAGTAATTATATTCTGCATTTATTGTCAAAAAACGTATAATGCCCACACCAAGAATCAAACTCATGACCTTTGGTACATGAGTGCAGCTGCAAACTAATACACTACTTTCACATTCGTGTCTTTTATGCGTCATACATGATATATATTATAAATATACATTACATATATATATATATATATATATATATATGTATATGTATGTTTATTTTTTTTTTTTTTTTTTTTTTTTTTTTTGGGGGGGGGGCATGGCCCCTGCCCGCCCCCCTGGTTCCGCCCCTGGCACTGGGCAACAACTAATTGTTAGTGCTTCATGCCTATAGAACTGAAACAGTGACTGTGAAGCAGCAGCATTATGTTGTCTGATAGTGATGATGTATGTGGCATGCACAATGATATTAATGTTGCTGCATTGGTTCAGTGCTTTGTTGACAACTGGGTGATATATGGTAACAAAGTAACTAATGGTTGCTGATGATGTGATTATAGAACATGAACCCTTAACTGGTAGCTATAATGCTCCTCCCTCTCACTCATGGGTAGGCTGATAGCCTGGAAGGAAGTGGGCATTGCTCCCTTTCCTGTAGTCTTTCTTGACAATTTGTAGAGTATGGTTAGACTACATAGTCCAAGAAATTGGGAAGCTGACCTCTTGTAGATTTGCTTTTGTTTGAGCAACATTCACTGAAATGGGAGCATGCCTTCGTCATTTCTTAAGATTTATTTGCATCTCAGGCCCTTCTTCAATTTCTGCTCTCACAGGAAAATGACCCTGGATAATTCTTTCAGTTTCAGCTTTCCCTATTTTCTTGACTACCACGAAACTGACACCTGTCTGTATAATTGAGTTTAGGGACATGATGCATGTCAATGTGTGTCTTTACCATGTGAGTTGCATCACACCCCATCTCTTCTTTCTGAGTTGGGAAGTTCAGCAGATATTCCCGGCACTGGTGACAATCAGGCAGATGCGATGTTACTAGGAATCTAATTTTCCATGAACATTTAGTATATATTCTAAGTTGACTGTCATTCATTCTGGATCTGGTTGTGGCTGAGCTCAAACTCATGTGACACAAAGCACGTGCCTTGCCAAATATGTGCTTTTATATCCAGATCTGTAATGCCAAACATGGGAACGAATTTATACGTGCTGATTGGCAAAATATGTATGGGTATCTGCTAACCACATGCTTACAAGAAGACTGCCTTTTACTTAATTCAATGGGAATTAAGATGCAATGTATTTATCTCGTTTTTGCTTAGTTCAATTTGTTCATTACAGAACGTACAGTGTACATCGACTTGAAGGGGTAATGAACTGACTATTTATCTTTGCACTATTTTACTTTCATTGCAGATACTGGTATTGCCTTCTTAAGGTCACGGAAGGCGACTTCTTGAAATTATGAATTCTGTTGCGATATCTGAAAATGCTCATGACATAACAGTGGAAGAGCCTTCAGATTATCTTCAGCAGCTGCGGGCATGCATCGACATACCCCGCCTGCTTAATGCGGAGCCCATCAAGGCAGCTGTCACTGCAGTCATTTCAAACCTGAAGGAAGTCAACATGTCCAAGAAAAAGAGGACGTTCCAGTTGGATCCTCCTGCGGTCGTGATTGAATATGGGCGTGAGAAACTAAAAATCAATAAAAAAACAGTTTCTTAGATGCTGGGAGATTCTCGTTTTTTCGAATCTTGATATAGAAAGTGAAAAGTCCATGGATGATTTTAAGGCATGTATAGGAGACAGAGTCAAAGGTGAGATAGTGGGTAAAGGTTCTGAATCAAATGGAAAGAAGTTAGTTGAGGTGCCCAATGAGTTTGGCCAAGATGTGACATTCGTTGTCTACCAGTGTCAAAATGATGATCAAACAGATTGCATTCCAGCAACCACTGATGGGGACAAAGCAACTCGGGAACAGCAGTTAAGTGAGTTGGTAGATGAGCGACTGGAAGAGATTGCTGTTGTTGCTCAAAAGCTGCTTCAGCATGCTGGGAAGGATTCTACAACTGATTAACAGGGTTTTGTAACATTGGATAAATTAACTGTAGCTTTATAGGTAAAACGGAGTAAATTATGTATTATGTTGTATTAGACTACATGCTGTGTGCAAGCGGAACCAGGGGGTTCTGGTTTCCTTGGGTCAGTTTTGAGTATCATGGCCACAAGTTTGCTATTCTGAAAATGCATCATATTGTTTGTACGCAGCTTTCAAATTCGGTATATGTAATTTGCTTGTAGACAAAAGGTTTCGCGGATCTGTCATCTGCGCAGGCTACTTGGCTGGAAGCTTTAACTGCCTAACGTATGCAGTAAGCTATTGACCATCAGAAAGGCAAATTTGAGATGCAGTTTACATGTAAAAACGTTCAATTAATATGTGAAAAGCCTTTATTGTTATATGCTTCCGATAGAGGTTTGTCCACTGTTGGAGTATTTTCCCGTATATATGAGCTTGTAACCATCATTCACCAGTATTCCTGGATGGAGAAATTATGTTTTTTTTAATGTTCAGTAATAAAATTAGAAGTGAGAGTGTGGATTGACCACTTTTTTTTCTTATCAAATCTAGGCTGTCTTGTTTTCTTCGTAATGTAATATTTTCTTTTAATTTCTTGTTCTTTACTTCCTTTTCTTTGTTGTTGATTTGCTTCATTTTCTCAACATGACAATATGTACAGTTTCTTGCGGTTTTATTTCTTCATCATGATTGTCTAAGAATATAATTGGGCACTCACTGATTAGAATTATATCAGGCAATGATATCTTCTCTGAAAATACATTTTTTTGATCCATATTTGTATCCGAGTGAAGAAATCTATATTGTGATGATGTACTTGTGTTCTACTCTTAATAGTAGGATAGATGATATTTAATTTGTATTGGTCCATGAATTTATAAACTAGAGAATGTAGTTCACATCATTGTATTTTTTTTTAAATTGAGATCCATCTTATTCATCCTGCTTCTCACACAGGCCAAAAGTCAGCATGAAAATACATCAGATCACCATCATAAGTGCAAGACAACCTCATAGAGAACATCCACACTTCAATACCTTCCCCAGTACTCACAACAAAGGACCATCCTCATTTGTTCCATCCTCTCTTCTTCTTTCCCCCGGATTGGGCAACGAAGAAATCAAAGTCCTCATCCTCAATGTCACCTACAAAAGCCTCGGTCACAAGAAGAAACATCCACATACTTGTTTGAAGAGCCAGTAGATTGCTCATCATAGAACCAACTAGGAGGACTCGGGGCCTCATATCCCCTAAGAAATCATGAAGACGTCTTTGAGGCATACGTTTGCGAAAATCGGCTGAATCAAGCACCCATCTAGCAATCGGGTTGTCCTTGGCAGCGGCGCCTCTGAAGGACGTTCCGTCCCGGATCTCGATCGTCAAAGCCTTTCTCTCCTTGCCACGAGGATGAACTGTCCGACGTCGAACCTGGCAGTCACGGACCAGGTGACCCTGAGATCTGAAACAGAAGCAGATTTGCGGAGCGCCCCCGCTTAAGGCATCTGAAGCATGTGTCCCTGGGGACACCCAAGGAAGGCGCCATCCTCCCAACATGACATGATTTTGCCAAGTGCCTCGGGGATTTGCAGCGACAGCATATGCGCGTTTCTGAGCAGCTGTGTTGCCAATGTCCATGCCTAAAGCAGTGAAGACACGTATCCCTCGGAATACGACGACCATGTCTGAAGAGGCTGGCCTCAACGATGGACGAGCGATATCCGGAGGCATGCTTTCCATCCGTACCAGACCGCGCCGGAGGATCCGCGCTTCCACCCATCATCATCATGGAATTCTCCATGCGTTCCCTGCCCACCGCCCCTCCCAGCTACTTTGGCCGCCGTCTCCAAAGAAACCCAAATCGAGCGTATCAGGAAACCGGTGATATCTCGCCTCCCTCTCCACCCAACTCCCACACCACCCTGCAGTTCGAATACAAGCTCCCTCCCTGACCCCCTTGTTTCCGCCACCACAAGCTGAGCCATCAGACATGCTCGCTCACCTTCAACTGAAGAAGGGGGAGGGGAACCGCCAACCCCATCCAGATCATGGGATCCATGCCAACCTACATATCTGCTCGGGCCATCCGCGTCGTCCATCGACCTCTCTACCTGCAAGACGGTAGTGTCGCAGTCCCTTGACTCCTTCGCTGCAGAATCCAGGCCGTCAAGGGACTGTGACCCAGATCCCAACGCATCCAGGGTCCTCCCAGCTAGGAAACGCGTTCGGAAGTCCGAGATCGACGGAGAGTTGCAGGGAGGCGGAGAGAGGAGGTGGTGGAGAAGGGGAGCCATGTCCCCAGGGAGATCTCGCTCCCCGCACCGTCGTTGCCTCGCAGCACTAGGGACGTCGTCCTCCACGCGTCGGAGAAGACCCTCCTCGCCGGTGCACTCCACCAAAGAGATAACACATAATTAGGGCGAAGGACGGAGGCTAATTTTCAATGAACTTAGTTGTTACAAAGATGTGATAGATTATTATATTGACGAGGGAATTAACCCATCCATTCGCATGCATAGGATAACTTTAAAAGAGGATGTGAGACCATATATAGACCCATCAAGAACACTACACCACAATATGATGGAAGTTATAAAGAAAGAAATCTTAAAACTTAAAGATGTTGGAATTATTTATCCAATAAGTGACCGTCGTTAGGTAAGTCTTATACATGTTGTGCCTAAGAAAGGAGGAACAACTGTGATTAAAGGGGAAAATGAGGAACTAATTCAAAATCATCACTGGATGGCGAATGTGTATTGATTATAGAAAACTCAATAAAGCCACTAGAAAAGACCACTTTCCTTTGACCTTTATTGATCTAATGTTAGAAAGACTTGCTCACCACTCATATTTCTGCTACCTAGATGGGTATAGTGGGTTCTTTTAGATCCACATCTATCCACCCGATCAAGAGAAAATCATATTCACTTGCACCTATGGAACTTATGCTTACAGGTGGATGCCCTTTGGGCTTTACAATGCACCCACCACTTTTTAAAGGTATATGATGGCTATTTTTTCTGATTACATTGAAAAAATCATGGAAATATTCATGGATGATTTAGTGTCTATGGTAATTCATTTGATGATTGCTTGTTGAATCTAACTGAAGTTTTACAAAGATGTCAACAAGTCAATCTTGTGCTGAATTGGGAGAAATGTCACTTTATGGTGCATACGGGAGTCATACTTGGTCATGTCATTTTCAATAAAGGGATTAAAGTGGACAAAGCCAAGGTGGAAGCTATTGAAAAGATGGGTGCTCCAACCAATGTCAAAGAAATCTGCAGTTTTCTAGGTCATGCAGGTTTCTACAGGAGATTTATTAAAGATTTCTTAAAGATTGCATAGCCTCTATGCTCATTGCTAGCAAAAGATGTTGAATTTGAATTCAATGATGAATGCAAAGCTGCCTTTCGAAAATTAAAGGATGCCCTAATTTCAGCTCCTTTTATCCAACCATCAGATTGGAGTGCTCCTTTTGAAGTGATGTGCAATGCTAGTGACTATGCCATAGGAGCAGTCTTGGGACAGAGAAAAGACAACAAACTCTATGTTATTCACTACGCAAGTAAAACCCTTTATGATGCATAGATCAACTATGCCACTTTTGAAAAGAAAATTATTGTCATTGTTTATGTTTTTGATAAATTTAGACAGTTATAGTGGGTTATAAGGTCATTGTGTATATGGATCATGCTGCAATAAGGTACTGGATGAGCAAGAAAGATGTCAAACATCGTCTCATCTGTTGGATATTGTTACTACAGGAATTTGATTTAGAAATCAAAGACAAAAAAGGAACGGGGAATAGTGTAGTTGACCATCTCTCACGTATCTCTACAAACATTGAAGACAAAGTATCCATTGATGATACATTGCCCATTGAGAAGTTATTTGCAGTGAATTCTCTAGCCTTTTCGTGGTTTGTTGATTTTGTAAACTATCTTGCCACCAGTTGCCTTCCACCTGATTTCACCTATCAATAAAAGAAGAAGTTTCTTCATGACGTTAAATTCTACTATTGGATGACCCACTATTGTTCAAGAAATGCGCAGACGGGCTCATAAGGAGATGTATCCCAAATAAGGAAATTGGTAATGTGCTTTTAGATTGTCATTCTTCTCCCTACGGAGGACATTTTAGGGCAGACAAAACAGCAACAAAAATCCTACAATCTAGTCTTTATTGGTCGAGTCTATTCCTTGATGTGCACATGTTTGTCAAAGATTGTGGCAATTTTCAAAGAGGTGGGAGAATTTTAAGGAGAGTTGAAATGCCATTAAACTCAATTCTAAAGTTAGAAGTTTTTGATGTGTGGGGTGTAGATTATATGGGGCCCTTTCCATCTTCATGCAGCTACAAGTTCATCTTAGTGTCCTGTGATTACGTGTCCAAATGGGTGGAGGTCATCCCCACTAAATCTCTGGATGCAAAGTCAGTCATTAAACTTTTTCAGAAGATCATCTTCCCCAGATTTGGAGTTCCAAGAGCAATCATTTCAGATGGTGGCAGCCATTTTAATGAGAGAAACTTCAACAACCTGCTTAGTAAATATGGAGTAAAGCATAAGATATCTACACCCTATCATCCTCAAACATCAGGCTAAGTGGAGATCTCAAATAGGAAACTAAAGGCTATTCTAGAAAAGATTGTCTCTAGTTCAAGAAAGGATTGGACACTTAAGTTGGACAATGTGTTATGGGCATACAGGACAGCTTTTAAAATGCCCATTGGAACAACTCCTTTTAAACTAGTAAATGGAAAATCATGTCATTTATCTGTAGAATTAGAGTACAAAGCATTATGGGCAATCAAGTTCCTAAACTATGGTCTGAAGAAGGCAGGAGAGAAGAGATTATTGCAACTACAAGAGCTGGAAGAGTTGCGAATGGATGTTTATGAAAATGTCAAAATCTATGAGGAAAAGTCAAAGAGATGGCATGATGAGAGAATCAAGATCAAAGACTTCAAAGAAGGGGACCAAGTTTTGATTTTCAACTCTAAACTCAAATTATTTCTAGGTAAATTGAGATCCAAGTGGTTTGGACTGTTCTTGGTCCTACATGTTTTTTCGTACGGGACCGTAGAGCTACAAGGGAAACAATCCTCCTTCGAGGTCAATGGACAACGCTGCAAGATGTATATCACAGGGGATGAAGTTTACAAGGGATCCACTTGCTCCCTCTAGGATGCTTGACCAATAGATTGAAGAGTCCTACTCTAGACTTTAAATGGAGGAACACGTGGGAGTTGACCCCACATCAGAATAAATTTTCTTTTTGTAGTTTGAGTCAAGAACAATCTTTAATTTCCTAAAATAAGCTTAGCATGGGTGAATGTAATAATTCAAACACTTATACTTGCATCTCATTACTTCTCCGGGTGTTGGTAAGAAGCTGAGTTCTACAAGAATTTTCAAAAGACACGACGTGTCTTCATTTGACATGGTGTGTCATCTTTTACAGAGAGCACAACGCGAGCAGAAACTCAAAAAGACACGACATGTCCTAAAAAGACACATTGTGTTACTATCAGACAGACCATGCAAACACTCGATCTGGAAATGAACACAGTGTGTCCTAATCAAGACACGACGTGTACTTCAGAGACAACAAGGAGCAGGAGCTATCTGGAATCTAACACGTTGTGTCTTTATTTGCATACGCCGTGTCATTATCAGTGGACGGGTTACAAATTGAACCTCTAGAATCGAACACGACATGTACCTAAATTCACATGGCGTGTCTTACACTACACAGAATTGCTTATAAGATCACGGGGAAGTTCTGGAAATAGACATGTTGTGTCCCAAAAATCACACGTCGTGTCTTTTGATGGGAAAGGGGTTTTTAACCCTAAACATCACGTCGCCTCCTTCACTCCCTCATTTCTTTGAGTCGTGTCAGTAGCCGTGTGAAAGCCACTCTACCGCCACCAGCTACCTTAGAGAAGTTGTGTGCAACCTACAACTACAAGAAGCTCCATCTTCGACCGTCGTCGACTACATCCTCAACCTCGCAAGGCCGAGAAGCTCCTTCTCCTCCGCCCAGATTTCCCCTTCTTCCTTTCTCAAGCTGCTAGAGGACGAAGCTTCAAAGCTACTCCACCGTCTTGCCCCAATACGGTGTGAATCCCTAACGGAGAAGCTCCATCTACATCGTCACCGCCATCCCTCTCCTTTCCTTTCTCAAAATACATGGCGTGAGCTCGTCCAAATCGGTCGTGTTCTACCTCTCAAGTCGCCGCCTCTACATGACATGTCTCCCAAAAGACATGTTGTGTCTTCCTCCAGGTTGACCAGTTCTACTGCCAAGGAACACGATGCTCCTCGAAAGTAACACACTGTGCTAAACCACACTTCAGCAATGGCGCCCGTCAAATAAACATCTAACCGCAAGCATGGACCAAGCTTGTCCTCAGCCCCAGCTTATGTATGTACGACACAGTTCAGGGTCACTCCAGAGGAAGACCCTACCTACCAGTTCCTTATTGCAAGGAGGGTGCTCCCCACTCGATTTGCTTGTGAGCAAACCCTCACCACCCTCGGGTTCAAGGATGAAGTCCTCTCTCGCTTGAAAGACCTGAGCATGCACTACATCTGTTGTGTGGTAACAAATACTTACCCTCACCTTGTTTATGAGTTTTTGATGACTCTCACTATTGAGAAAGACCCCCAAAAGAAATTGGAACCCTACATTATCATTCGTTTTCGTCTTTTGGGTCGTAGTTTCAAACTTACTTTCAGACGCTTCTGTGAGGTCTTCTATTGCCACTACGAGGGGGCACTAGGTTATTCGTCGGCTTTTGATAGTGATGAATTTTGGTTTGAGATATCTGATGAGGAACGTCATGACACCAAGAAAGCTAGGGTGTCTGCTATTCACAACCCCATTTTCCGATATGTGCACTGCCTTCTTAGTATATGGATTTTTGCAAAGAAGGAGACCCAAGGTGTCTGCGGAAAACAAGATCTTTTCTTTCTTTGGAGAATGGTGTATGGACACAAGATCAATGCAGGATACTACATTCTTACTAGGTTTATTGATATCAAGAAAATGAAGAAGAGAGAATCCATGGACATAATGTGTGGGGGTTTGACCACTCTCATTGCTAACAAGTTGGACGTCGACCTGATAGGTCAAGAAGCTGCATCGGGAAGAAACCTGGTGGACACTCAGTATCTTCTTTGTACAGTCTTGATCTCATGGGTTGCCAACATTGACACCAAGTTTAGGCAACTCTTTGATAAAGATCATTCCAGATTTGGAACACATTACCTTGGAAAATAAAGACAAATGAAAAGTCATTATGAACACTCCAGAGGAAGTAGATGCTGCTAGAGGTCCTGATGCTACTGAGGCACCCCCTACTGCTCCACCACCTCCCTCCACAGGCACACAGACGGAGTACTCTTGGGCCATGCCTGATGTCAGGCATCTTTATGGCTATGTGCAGCAGCGGCTTGACCACATGGACGGCTGCCTGGACCTGATAGATCAACAATTTTCTACTATGAATGATATGGTTCACCGCATGGATACTTGGTACATTTCTCAAGGCCGCTATTCCATGCCACAGCAACATCAGCCTACACCTCCTCTGCAACCTGAGTATGTTCCACAGCCCATGAGAGTTGATATTCCATATGACAATGATCTCGTCAGCCAATTCTTCCCTTCTGATCATATGGGCCCTGGCCCATCCCACTGATGCACCCCATGACATGTACCTGGTTGCTTTCTCAATAAGTTTTATTGATGCAGTGAGGACACTGTAAATTTCAAGCTTAGGGGGATGCAACTGGCCAATAATGTAGTTTACTTTTCAATGTTTTTCATGTTGTTTGTCATGTTTGTTCCTTGCTTTCATGTTTGTTCTTTGTTTTTCTTTATTTTTGTGGCAAATATAATATGATGTGAGGCTATCTTCATGTAATGGACTATTTGCATGCCAAGTTTGAACCATCTTGTCCTCTTGCACTTTAATTAGTCATTTGAAGGAATTATAAAGAGCATGCATAGATCAATGGAAACCCTTTGGCCTCCAACATGCGTGTAATTCTGGTTTATACTTGTAGCTTGAACACTCACCTTTTTCATCATTGATTGTTTAAAACATGTAATGGCTTCAATTTTATGAGTAAATCAACTTTACAACATCATTTGGAATACGGGATGCCCTTCCCAAGCTCTTAGTGCATTTTCAACCATCCTTTCAGTGAAAATTTTTCAAAACAAATGAATGAAAGCTAGTTAATGTTTCTATTTAGTTGACTCTCCTATGCTGTGAAAAAAGTTTAAAATTTCTTTTATCTTATTTCACCCTCTTACCCCATAAAAGATGGCTATACCACCCACATATCATGCTAGACTATTGTAAGTATGGGGTGGCCACGATGGTTAGGTGGTATGTCTTAAAAGAGGGTAAAATACCCCAACCGGAACTCCACGCGTGCATAAGCCTACATTAGTAGTCCAGTGTCAGAACCCATAATCCATTGTCATATCATTTTTGGGAAAGAAGGAGAGTACAACTCAAATTTTTTATGTTAACTAAGATTTCTTCATTTGTATCCTTAATAGCTGAGAGATCGTGTTGTGCATCCACTATTTGTTTGGCTTGGCTATCCAAATTTTGTTTCGTGTTGTTGAAGTTGATTGATTCATTAAATTGAGACCGCTCTTGCCGAACTAAAGAATCTCTTTCATTGATGTTTAAGTTGAGTTGATGGTTATGAGTATAACCTTGTTGATCATGGTTGGCTGAGCTTTATGCATATCTTTCTTTTAGTTAATCTATGCATGAGCTTGAAAACTCTTTCATGTGTGTTTCAATGTTCTTTTTGCTTGAGGACAAGCAACAGTTCAATCTTAGGGGGATTTATTGTGTGTATTTTATATCGACTTTTTGCACATTCTCACGCACAAATTCAGCTCATTTTGTCTCCATTTAGCCTCTATTCATATTCATTTTGTCACACTTTTTAGTTATTATGCTTATCACATGATGTTGATTGTAGACGTGTACTAAAAAGGTCAAATTGGAGATAACCCAACTCAAATCCGACCTCAATGGGACTTATCCACGTTTTGCAGCTGATTCACAACCATTTCCTAAAGAAATAGCATCAGACACAGTGTGATCCTTAAAAGACACAACGTGACCCTTTATAGGAAGCGTCATGGGACGAAGAACACGTCGTGTGTTATTGCACACATGGTGTGTGCGTTTCCATCAGCTCCTAGCCCGGAATGAGGAAGTGGCGACACGGTGTGTTCCCTCTAGGGCACGATGTATTCCTGGTACATGAAGGTTGTCTGCATCTTTCTGCCAACACACACAGTGTGTGTTTATTCAAACACATCGTGTGCCTTTCACTTGATTTGACTCCAAGAAGTCATCACATGGTGTGTGTCTTTTCAACACGTCGTGTGTGTCACTACAGTGGCAATACTTAGCAAGATCAAATGATAAGACACGGCGTGTCCTCCAAAAGACTCGTTGTGTCATTATCAATTTTTGCAAAAACCGAAAATGACTACCTCTCATTTTAAAAGAGAATTACAACCCAATAGGTGGTTATGCTCGGTCATTTTGAAGTGTCTTACACCCAAGAGAAGTTCCAGAGCAGGGGAAGGGGACTTTGGGGTGGAAGAAGGTGGTTTCTTGTAAGAGAACCTCCATTCTACCTCATTTCTCCTCCATTTTCTTCTCAAAAGGTGAAGAAGAGCTACTCCTTTCAACCAAGCTTTCTGGTAGGGAACCTTGTCTGAGTTGGAGTAGTTCTAAGGGTGGAATTTCATCCTCTAGCTGGAGTTCTCTCCCCTTAGCCTGCATCTTTGGTTCCTCTAGCTTTTTCCTTCTCTTAAGCATACAAAACTCTGAAATTATTATCTTGTATCTGCATATCTTCATTATGGATGAGTAGAACTCTTTTCTTGAGCATGGGAGAGTATCTCCCATGCCATTGTTCATGTGAACTCAATATTTATGCTTATTTCTAGTTAATTTGCTTTCTTCCATGGATGCCTATGGTGTTTTCTTACTTGTATGGTTGGCTGACCACCTCTTATACATGTTTTATGCTTGACTTGTGCTTCAGGAGAATGCATTAGGGAGTATGGAGTAGGATCTATGGCAATATTCTCTTGACTACGGGAGTGGCTAGAGATTATTGAGGGTTTTGGTTGTGTTTGAAACTAAGCATAGATGTGGGAGTGTTATGTGATGTTGAGAACCATCTCATTGCATTGGGAAATGCATGATGATGACAACCTCCTTGCTTGTTAAACAGTGATCTTTATTTCGTATGTTCGTATGATATGATGGTAATGGTAATGAAATCTAATGTTCAATTTTCTAATCATTTAATCAACGTCTTTATTTTAGACCTTTGCTTTTATTTCCACTTTTAGTATGCAATCAATCAAACTTTTATAACCTGATTTAGATTAACGAAAGTTAACATTTTTGCACCTAACTAGCCTAGCTCATTGTGTTCGACACTCGACTACATTGACTCTCGTACACTTGCGGGTGATTAGTGAGTTGAGATATTTCTCTTTCTAAAACTCTCAACACCAGCTTCTCCCCCCCCTTCATCGTCCTCACAGATTCCCACACGGGCTCTGTCCGATAGGGGAAATAGAGTACCTGACGCGTCACCTAGGCAAGGGGGTCTAGGGGAGACGACGCCTAAGAACAGCCATCGCACACCCCCTCTAAGTCTGGTGGTGATCCTCGGATGTGAAGCTACCCTCGATGGTCACCGAGAAGGGTTCAGGGCACAAGCACTATAGAAAACTCCCTACAGCGGCTCCATGGAAGCAAGACAAGGTGAAGAGAAGAACAACACTCATGCGGCAAACTTGGTTTTGCGGATAGTGTTATAGGATTCAAAATTGTCGCACTGTACCCCTGTCTCGTGGAGTCAAACCATGGTCTTACATAGAAGTGGTAACAACTGACCAATGGATTTGGGATTGTTCTGGTGTCTAGGTTTAATAGGGATTTTGGTCACTTGTCCTATAGGGCATGATAACTGCCAAGTTACGGATCATTATGTTTGCCACTTCCTCCCGTAACCAAAGGGGAAAGTTAGGTGGAGCAACGAGGGAGGTAGGGGCAAGGGAAGTTAGGAGTCATTGTACCCTCCTTTCCTGTTCAGACATGAGGTAGGTGACAAGTGGGTCACCGTTGGATCTCAGATCCAATGGTCCACATTGCACGCGCCAACTAAAAGGCTGATAAAAGGAATTCTAATATGAATGTAAATGGTGACATTTAATGATATTCTCTCACTTTAGGGATTCTTACGAAAATCATAACTCTAAAACTACATGTCTAATTAATCTAAAATTTTAAAGGAAAGTCCATTATGACTTAAAATATGAGTATGTAAAGTATGAGAGTCAAATTCGAAAGTATGAGAGACTTTTCTTCTTATGCAAGTTATCACTTAATAAGGCATATTTTATTCATATTTTCTCTCTCTTTCTCTTCTCTTTCCTTTATTTGGACTCCTTTTACCATTAGAAACCATGTGGATTCGAAACCTAATCAATAAAGGTCATCCATACCACTTTCCAGAGAATTCCACATAATTCTCACCATGATCCTTATTTCTTTTACCTTTTTAACATTATGGGATTTCTTTTGTCTTTTCTCCCCTTTTATCGTATTGGACTCTCTAACTCATTAGGGTCCATGAAATCATATAGTTAAAGGAAATATTATCAAAGAAATCCACTTATTACACATAAATCATTCAATTTCATAATAACATATTTTGTTGGAGAAATTGCATCTCAAACCATATAAACCCAAAAATTGGGGTTGTAACATTTATCCACAAACCATAATTGTTGAATGCAATTATAAATCCCAATCCAACAACAAAATTGTTTTGTTAATAGGATAACTGAGTTCTCAAAGATTCAGTGGGAATAAAAGTAATACTCAAAGTGTTTGAGGCCAACAAAGAGGTACAATGAGAACAATGAGAATCTCAAGTTGTTGTGGAATCTCAATTCATCATATAACTAAACACATCTGAGAATGGAGGATTGTGAATCCAACAATTCAGAAGGGTTGGTCATATAGGATGAGCCAACTAGTCAACAAGAACCTATTTTTGAGCTATATGGAATCCATGTAAGCTAACAACATAGGACCTAGATAGCGCCACCTAAAAGGGTATTACCTTAAGGGTGCAATAGGGTCTTGTAGAAAAGATCTATAGGGGTAACATAAAAGGATAGATTGGTTGAATTTCTTTAAAATCAAGTTCAAGTTGTTAGACATGATAAAAGTACCTTTACCAACTGTCATGATTGTTGTTATAGTTAAAATAGACTAAGAGATTTAGCATATGAAGATAGAAACTATATTCCTTAAAGGTAATACATTACAGGATGTGTACGAGACACAACCTAAAATGTTTCATAACTTCATTAATGCAAATTAAGTCTATAAACTACAAAGTTCAATTTGGGATTGAAATAAGCACCTTAGAGATGGGATCTTATGAATGGATAAGACAGCCAAGGAGTTTGACTTGAATCAAGACAAAAGATGAAATCTATGATTACAAACATTTAGTGGGAGCATATATGAATATTCCACATGTGATGAGGAATGGCATCTCAATATTGTGAATATTGAGAATTGGCATGAAAACACCTTCAATAATGAAGGATAAGGTGAAACATCTTATGAGATAAGAATCAAGATATATAGAGATGGTTATTGAAAGTTTTGCAAATGGAAGTTTGAGCACATACAATAGAAAAATTTTGAAAGAGTTCAACATGGTAGGATTCAATGAGAGAGAATTTCGATTAGTCTCTTATGAACCCTATATTATGATTCTTTTCAAGAATGGAAATATCGTGAATAAGATTCCATGGGCCAGGCCAGCAAGTGGATCTATCATGTAAGCTATCAAGTGGATCTGACTGATATCTGCTCGTCATGCTCAAAGCATACGAGACTTCTAGATGGGTAAACAACATTGTGTACATCATTGATCCAATTACTGAGGCATATGGAATCAAACTCATGGGTTCCATTTCTTCACAAGAACTAGGACATTGACTCTTAGAGATGGCCACTCCATGCAATGTAGGTAGGTTTCCTCTCTTTGAGTTCACCATGTTGAATTGCTTCAACACTTTGTCAATGTATGTGCTTTGACTTAGTCCAAGAAGCCTTCTTGATCTATCTCTATAGATCTTTATCCCCAAGATGTAGAATGCTTCTCCTAAGTCTTTCACAGAGAATGCATTTTTAAGCCATGCCCTTACCTTTTATAAAGTAGGGATGTCATTCCCTATCAATAATATGTCATCTACATACAATATGAGGATACTACCATGCTACCACTAACCTTGTTGTACACACAAGGTTCATCTTCATTTATAACAAAGCCAAACTCTTTGACAGTCTCATCAAAATGAAGATTCCAACTCTAAGATGCTTGCTTCAATCCATAGATTGACCTTTGTTGCTTACATACTTTATTTGAAAACTTTGGATTTATAAAACCCTTAGGTTGTGTCATATACACATCCTCAACAAGATTCCCATTGAGGAATGCAGTTTTAACATCTATTTGACAAATCTCATAGTCATGATAAGTTGCAATAGCAAGCGTGATCTTGATGGACTTTACCATGGCTAGTGGAGAAAAGATTTTTTCATAGTCAACACCTTCAACTTGTTTGAAACCCTTTGCTACCAATCCACCCTTATAGGTTTGTCTTTACCATCCATGTCAGTCTTCTTCTTGAAGACCCACTTGCACCTATGGGTTTACCCCTTAAGGTGGATCCACCAACGTCCATACTTTGTTAGTATACAAGGATTCCATCTTATATTTCATGGCCTCAAGCCATTTCTCAGACTCTAGTCCTTCAATAGCATCTTAATAGGATATTGTCTCATCATTTATGAACAATTCACTGCCTTCCTGAGTCACAAGATATCTATATCTCTCAGGTTCAAGGCATGTCCTACTAGATCTACGAGGTTCCTGTGTTACTTGAGGAATTTAAGATTCCACAACAACTTGTGAGTCTCTTTGTTCCTCTTATACATCTATCAATTCAATGATCTCTTATTGGTCTTCAACCACTTCGAGTTCCACTTTCCTCCCACTGATTCCTTTGGAAATAAATTCCTTTTATAGGAATACAACACTTCTTGAAACAACTATTTTGTTTTCAGTTGGGTTGTATAAGTAGTATCCCCTTATCTCTTTGGGATATCCAAAAAAATAACATTTATCAGACTTAGGGCCAAGCCTTTCAAGAAACAATTTTGTAACATAAGCTTCACATCCCCAAATCTTCATAAAAGACACATCGGGACACTTCCCATGCCATATCTCCTATGGTGTCTTTGAACCGAATTAGACAATAATCAATTAAGCATAAACGCAACAATTTCAAGAGCATACCCCCAGAAGGAAATTGGAAGATCAGAAAAACTCATCATTGATCACACCATATCCAATAATGTGTGATTACTTCATTCTAACACACCATTGTGTTGTGGTGTTCCAGGTGGAGTTCATTGTGAAACAATACCACGAGCTATCAGAAGGTCCTCAAACTCTTAGCTTAAGTATTCTCCACCTCGATCGGATTGAAGTGCCTTAATACTTTTACCAAGCTGGTTCTATACTTCGTTCATAAGCTCTCTAAACGTTTTAAGAGTTTTTGACTTATGTTTCATCAAGTAAACATAACCATACCTACTTAAATCATCAGTAAAGGTAATGAAATACTGATACCCACCTCTAGCATTTGTTCTAAAGGGGCCACATACATAAGTATGTATGAGTCCTAAAAGATCACTGGCCCTCTCCCTGTTTCCAGTGAAGGTAGTCTTGGTCATTTTACCCAACAAACAAGATTCACATGTCTCTATTGATTCAAAATCAAAAGAGTCCAGATAGCCATCTTTGTGGAGTCTAATATGTGATTATCATTTATGTGCCCGAGACGACAATTCCAAAGGTATGTTTGATTTGAGTCATTGAGTTTTTGTATTTTTTTTATTTACATTATATACACTTATCTCCAGATCTATCAAGTATAGACCATAAGATACCGGGGCGCTGCCATAAAAGATCTCATCTTTACTAATAGAACATATTCCATTCTTTATCAGAAATTTGAATCTGTTCTTATCCAAACAAGATACATATATGATGTTCCTATTAATGGCATGTATGTAATAGCAGTTCTCTAACTCTATTACCATCCCACTTGGCAGAGATAACTCATAGGTTCCAACTGCACTGACTGCAACTCTTGTGCCATTTGCAACTCATAGTTCTACCTCCACTTTCTGTAAAGCTCTACTTCTTTTCATATGCTTCACATTTGAGAAAATGTGTGATCCACATCCGATATCTAGTACCCATGATGAGGAAGTAGTAAAGTTAACCTCAATAACATATACACTAGAAGTAGAGATCTCAATCCCTTTCTTCGTCTTCATAGGTTCCCTTATCCTTCTCCTTATTTTGAGTGAAAAAGACTTGGAGTTTAGCTTAGCCAAAGAATGCTTCTTGTCTTTGCCTTTGTCCTTGGACTCAACTCTGCTGATCACCATCATATATTTATCCAACTTCATTTGGGCTTTGACACTTATCAAGATGTCAAGAAAATCTGACAACGGTCTAGCCATGTTACTTAAGTGATAATACTTGATAAACTGGCTATATGATTCAGGCAATGATTGCAAAATCATATTTGTGGCCAACTCTTGACCTAAAGGAAATCTAGTCTTTCCAGATGCTTCATATGCCCAATCATATTGAGCACATGAGGTCCTGCTGGATCTCCCTCTGTCAGTTTGCACTCAAATAGTGCCTTACATACATTGTACCTTTCATGCTTATCACACTGCTTATGTAACTCATAGTTCATACAACCCAACATAAGGTTCTTGATGTTCACAACATCATTGGCATGCTTCAAAGAAGCATCCATGTTAGTCTTAGGTGAATTTGGAGTGGATACTAGAACTGGTGTTTTAGGAATATGCAAAACACTTCTCAAGGTCCTACACCAGTTATGTGAATAAATCTCATTTAATTTGTCCAATTGCGATGATTGAGTGTTTTCCATTTGATTCTACAAGTGAAAATTTACATTTGTCAAAAACCAATTTTGATTTGATTTGATTTGAAAAGTCAATATTAATTAGGTCTTTAATTAACTATCACTCCCACTATTTCATTCACATTGATACCCTCAATATCAATTTGGAATATTGTAGCGTACAATACTCTAGTGGGCCAAGATCCTAATTTCTTCAAAATCATGAGACAACTAGGGCTATCACCCACAACTTGATTCTATCAAGTAGGCAACCTTTACAAATTGCATGACATGCAACTCTTGGATAGATGAAATGTGCAACTCCTTGCCATAGTCATCTGCATGCTTCTAGGTGCTCAATTCAATTAAGATCACCTAGTTAAGCCTGACCCATATGCCAACACGATAGACTATGCAACCTACTAGGGCAGACCCACATATCTACCATCACACTTCTATGAGATAGACGACACACCACACTAGGGCATGCCCCCATGCTTAGTCGATCAAGCTTTTCATGTGTGCTACTTATTGAAAGTATCTAAGACTTAATATTTTAATTGGGGGAGTTTGTATAAATACATATGCATTAACCAACCACCATATATATAGTATGCATCTTATACATGCTATGACTTACAATAAAAACATGCAATGAATGAAAGTAATGGTTATGGCAAGCCTAATGTAATTCCTTGGAGCCACAAAGAATTACCACAACCTAGGTCCACATAACATGCAGAAACCTATTGTTGATGAAGATCTATGCTTGCCAATCTGGGTTGACTGGTTCAACCTTTGAACCGGTGAGCTCGCCTCATGGTCGGTCAGTTGGTTACATCCAACTAGTTGTCTGACTCCTCTAAATGACTGGTTGGTTGTCCTGTAGCTAATCATTTGGCTTCTCCAAATAGTCATCTCGTCTGGTCCTTCAGGCTCCCGATCGGCTTGCCAGCCGATCATCTCAGCCCCGCCAGACAGTTGTGCGGTCCCATCAACCTGTTGGCTCGGACCCTCCAGCTGGTTGGCTCGTCTCCTCCGTGTGATCGGTTGATGTCTTTCTTCTTTGTTAAAATAGATAGTAAACTATCCTACTTTTACATAATTAAGGAGAAATCTCGAGTTACATTCGAGGGAAGCAAAGGTAGAAGGGAATAATACTTTTACATTGGGAAGATAAGAGAGAGGATCAGTTCACAGACTGAGATAAACATGATTAACCAACCACACAACCATGCACAAATAATAGGGGTTATTGGCTAGAACTATTCTACAGATCCACCATCAAAACTCACTTTTAGGGCGACACATGTAAATTTCATATATATATATATATATATCATATATTTATTGATTTGGATTATTATGTGGTGATTAATTGGACGCGCACATTAATCAATTTAAATATTAACATTGCATGAAATAAATAAACTCAATAAAAAATCTAATCATGTTGATTATTCCAAAATGTAATTAATTGATGTGGCTCTGATACCATTGTAGGAAAGTACGACATCAGATAGGCAGCGGAAACAAAAATTTTACTGACATATTTTCCATTACCTAGCGGATCGTGTCAATAATTATGTAATGGAAAGGATGGTTTCACAAAGATATACCTGGTCCTAGAGTAAGTTTATTGAAAATCCTCGTCGATGTAGATGCACATTCTATCTTGGATGGTGTTTGTACAACTCCTAGTTGCACTGGGACTCGTCTGATGCTCCTTTAGGGACAACAAACTCAAACGTCATCATATGCAACAACTCCTCTGGTCACAGATTGATGGCTGACGTCCTCCTCCTTAATGACAGGCAAAGGACACCTCACCTCTAAAGAAGTCCACATGGACCAACTAGAACTCCTATCGTCCTACTAGAATGAACATGAAGGAGTTGTCCCTCTCATTGGTGCACTAGTCACCAACTTGCTCTCCCACAATAATGGTCCTCAGTTGTTTCTCTCCCATAGCTATCCCTCCCTAGTTGGGTAGGACTTGCTTGTTCTCTCTTGGTTACCACAAATAGAGAGGAAAATAATTGTCAGAGCAACTGATTCTCAATTGTCTGTGTTGTGTTCTGGGAAGCCCCCAGTACCCCTCTATTTATAGGTGGGGTTAGGGTTCCCAGTCTATGAGGGAGTGGAAAGCACTAGGAGATCTCAAACTTTTGTAACAATTCTACAAACTTCACAGCCTGTGACAACTGAAAAGACCATTTGGCAACTAGACGGCCATATCATACTGTGAGACGGTCATTTTGCAGTTTCCCAATTTTGTACATATGTTGGCAATTCAATTCCAATTAGTGCACGTCATGACTTCAACACCAATCCTTGATGCAATCAAATTGCACCCCCAAAATGACCATTTGGTGCATGTGAGATGGACATTGTGCACCACCTAAGACGGTCATCTCACACAATCGAGACGGGTGTCTTGCAGCCTGAGTCAGGCTGAATTCCATCCAATGTACAATACAATCAGCCTAACACTCCAAACGATTGTCTCAACACTTGAACTGATCGTTTGGCAGTTTAGTTACTTGATTTGTTGTGTGAATTGAATACCTAAACACTTTAGTAATCAATACAATCATCATTCAAGATCAAACTCCTCTTCTAGACGAGTTCCTATGCATGTGACCTTATAGGCCCCATATTACGTTGGCAGTGAACGTCCATAACGACTTATGACATGACAAGAAATGAGTGGTGTCCAGTCACACATCATTGCTATCCAAGTAAATGGAAAGTTGAAGAACAACTTCAACCTACAATATGTGTATGGTGTTATAGTGTTTGTATAGTTCCTTTGTCTTTGATATCCATATTGAACTAGAGGCATGGAGTAGCCATCCTCATTATTATTCAATCTTATTTCTTGAAGCAGAGCAAACTGTCTAAGATATACGTAAGCTCAATATCTCATTTTGACACACATGTGTGTGGCCACACATTTTTGAGTCTCGCTAATCAAGAGGCCTTGTATATTATAATCCCATAGGAGGAACAAATCACATCTCTATCACTCACAATCAATCCCCATGTGCCACGGTCACCCAATCATCACCTTTATAACAACTCATGTTTTAGGATTGTGTTTGATGATGTCAAAGCATACCAAACAAAGTGCGATGAGTGCAGTGATTTCAGGTCTAAGAACCACAAACACCACCATCACTGTAATATGTGATTTTGACTTGCTTGATTAAGGTTTCCATGTATCACTCTTATGGGGGGTATGTCTGATACACTGTTCACTAACATGTATCTGTGTGCTTGGCTTGATATCGCCATATCATGACTAATGAGATTCTATCATCAACCAAGTCACACTCTGATCTTATGTGTTATTGTTCTCTATGTACCTTCCAAAATAACAACTGATCATGGACATAAAAGAATGTATATACTCTTAACATTCGTATGATCTCATTGTTCCGGTCCTCAACCTAAAAACATACATCATCAAGTAATATCATTCTCTAGACATTTATTATGTTACTTCATTATTTCAAAACTGAATAGAACAGAATAAATTGGAAGCTTGCCTTTTATTAATAACCAAATCATTTACAAGTTTTGCCATTACAATCATCATATGATCGGCTCTCTGGGCAAACATACCAACAAAATCACCATTGAGCCTTTTCTAAGCATTCAAAGAATAGGTGGTGATTTTAGGTTGATTAAAAGAAAAAAAGGAAACTAATATATGTTTTTATTGTTGGGGGTCCCTTTGGGAATGGAGATGTCTGCATGCTTCCCATAATAGATCTAAAAGTCCTAATTTTTAGATGAGTGGGGTTCTAATCGCCTTAGGATCTCCCACGATAGAGATCCTTCATGGGCGGTTACGACCGATGCAAAGGAAGATTTAGAATATGATATAGAGATATAAGTTAAGAACACGATCTACACTGTATTGAGATCAAATGAACAAGTTATACAAAGAGATCACATGAGCAGTTAAATAGATATGAATAGTTTATATGGTGGGAAATATGGGCACAAAGTATAATAGCGGAAATAATTTTTTTATCTATCCATATTCCCATAACAACAAAATTGTGTCAACTAATATGAAATAGGAAGGATGGTTTTAGCAAGTTATACATGGTCCTGGAGCAAGTCCATCGAAAAAACTCACTTCTTTACAACTACTGACAAGTTGCTCTTGGACGGTGGTTGTGTAGCTCCTGGTCTTCATAGGAATAGCTATCTACGCAACCTCTATAGTGGCTCCAGTGGTCTTGCCACAGACTGTAGGTTGACTTTTCTCTCTGAGCAGTAGCCAAAGGACTCCCACCACTAGAGTAGTCCACATAGACCAAGTAGAACTCTTGTCATTCACCAAGAATGGATAGGAATGAGTTATCCCTCCTATTGGTGTATTAGTCACTGACCTTCTCTACCACAATGACAACTATTAGTTGTTCTGTCTCTTTAGCTATCCCTCCCTATCGGGTAGATCTTGCCTAGGCTCTCTTGGTTACCACAACTAGAGAGGACAACAATTTTTAGAGAAAATGATTCTCAATTATTTGTGTTGTGTCTTGGGAAGCCCCCAATTCCCCTTCTTTTATAGGCGAGGTTAAAGTCAGGGTTCCCAGACTGATTGTGGTCGTGTGGGAGTGGAAGGGGCTGGAAGAACTTGAACTTTCATAACTTGCATTAGCCAAAATGGTCATTTCTCACACCCATACGACTATCTAGTGTGCGAGGCCATTGTCTCACACTGCCAATGACTGTTTGGTAGTTTTCCAATCGCACACGGGGCAATTTTGATTCCAATTAATATATATATATATATATATATATATATATATATATATATATATATATATATATACATACATATATTAATTTTACTTACTTTCCAAGTATATGTAATCGAAAAATATACAGGAAAGATCACGTACCTTCATTCGGATGCAATCGGGCCATCTCATCCAATCGATATGCCCGTTTCACTCACCCAGACGACTGTATGGTGAGTTGAGATGAGTAGGTCAGTTCAATCATATTGACCAGTTGGCTCAAGGGCAGAACTAAGCCAATTCGATCCTTGATCTGCATGACCACTCAAACAGCCATCTCAACACTTGAGGCACCCGTCTGGCTGCCCAAACAACCATCTCACTCAATGAGACAGTCGTTTGGTATATCAGTAAGCCAATCTATCAATCTATTGCATGAATTGAGTATCTAAACACTTTACTAATCAATACAATTGTCGTTCAAGATCAAACTCCTCTTCTAGACGAGTTCCTATGTGTCTGACCCTATAGGTCCCATATCACGTTGGTAGTGAGTGTCCATAACTATCTTATGACGTCACAAGCAGAGAGTGGTGCCTAGTCGCACATCAGTGCTACCCAAGTGAATGGAAAGTTGGAGAACAACTTCAACCTACAATATGTGTAAGGTGTTGTAGCGATTGTATAATTCCTTTGTCTCTGATATTTAGGATGAACTCAAGGAATGGAAGGTCATCCTCTCAATGTTCAATCCATGTTTCTTGAACCAAGAGTAGATTGTTTGATATAATGTGACCTCAATATCATATGTTGATTCATGTGTGCATGCACATGCGTTTCTCAATTTTTCTTATCAAGTGGCCAGGATATCATACTCCATTAGGAGGGACAAATCCCATATCTATCACTCACACTCTATCCCCATGTGTCAAAGTCACCAAATAATCACCGTTATAACAATCCATGTTTTAGGACTGTATTTGATGATGTCAAAGCATACCCAACAACATGTGATGAGTGTAGTGATTTTAGGTCTAAGAATCACAATCAAGACCATATATATAATAAATGACTGTGATCACAAAACTATGTGTCACTCTCAAGGTGGGTCTGTTTGATACACTGTTCTCTAACATGTATTTGTGTGTTTGGATTGATATTTCCATATCATGACTAATGATATTTAGTCATCAACCAACTCACACTTTGATCTTATATGTTATTGTTGTCTATCAACCTTCCACAATAATAATTGATCAGGGACATAATGTGAATATATATATATGTACTCTTAACATCCATATGATCTCATCCACATGGATAGTAACTTGAAAACATACGTCATTGAGTAATATAATTCTCTATACATTCACTATGTATCCTTATTATCTCATAACTGAGTGGAACATATGAATTGGAATCTTGCCTTTTATATATGTTATTACTAATCAAATCCTTTTAGGTAATTATGCCATATCAATCATCATATGATTGGCTCTATGGGAATGCCTTACCAATAGACTCTCCCACTTGTACTTAGAGCCAATCACCCATGGATCTTATGCATAGCGATGTAAACATGTCCAACATGTTTCTGATGCGCTGATGCCAATTCAGCGGGTTAGCAAAACTTTTCTTATAGTGAGTATATTGCATTTTTCCTTATCTCTTAGATCTGAGATGAAACTACTGTAATATGGTATCTTGATATTCCTTTCCTATCAATTATATCCATTATTGTTGTAATATCTCTACTGATTCGTCAATGGTCAGAACATCTATAAGTTCATCATATGAACCTTTAAGATCCATATAGTATCACTTTGTGTTAATAACACAAGTATAATAGGCCTCTATTGTAGAACAATTAATAGAGATTAGTTTGGAACCCTTTCCAACTAATCATCGCTTCTCTTTTCAATCAAAACATATTTTAATTTGCGACCAACTTTGCCATTTATGGAAGCTTGGATTGATGTAACCCTTTACATCCAACTCTTCTTTTTATTGCTATCCTTATTGACTAGCAATTTATCCTTAAGTATTAATAGATATCTTTATGACATTTTCTTTTTTGGTCAATCAATAAGCGTGTTACTATAATACCAAAAAATTTGGGCACTAAGTACCCCATTACAGCAGAAGAGTTAATAAAACTCAGCCTAGGATCAGATACCTCTCGCAGGAGATACTCAGAGATATCTAGAAACAAGCAAAGCAAAGAAGGCCTAACGAGCTATAAAACTAAAAATAGACATTTGATCAGGGGAATGGGTATTTCATCCTGCAGTTACATACATTCAGCCCACCCACACACAGCAAATACAGAACAAAACAGAGCATATGCCAGGACCTCCTGTCTTGAGCTAGCTTTAAGAACTTTTGACCTTCTCTGATTTTCAGGAGCTTTAGGTATCTGTATGGATTGCACATCCCCATAGAATCTTCATGAAACTAACCACAAAACTGGACCGAGCCATTTGAGGACTGCAGAAACCAACACTTTTTAATAACAGTGAGCAGCCAAGGAGCAGACGAATTCTACCTTTTATGACATTTTCAATAACCCTTATTGGATTTTACTGTCATCTTGTCATGTCCAATACATACAAGATTATATGGCGACTGACTATGAGTGGTAGAGATGGGATTTGTCCCTCCTATGGGAGTATGATATCCAAGGCCTCTTGATTAGATAGATAGATAGATAAATGTATGGTCATGCACATGTGAGTCAATATGTTATATTGAGCTTACATATATCTCAAACAGACTGTTTAGGTTCAAGAAACAAGATGAAATAATAATGAGGATGACTACTCCGTGCCTCTAGTTCAATCTAGATATCAGAGATAAGGGAATTATACAAACACTATAACACCATACACATATTTTAGGTTGAAGTTGTTCTCCAACTTTCTATTTACTTGGATAGCAATGATGTGTGACTAGACACTGCTCATTGCTTATGATGTCATAAGTTGTTATGAACATTCACTACCAACGTAATATGGGACCTATAGGGTCACACAAATAGGGATCATCTAGAAGAGGAGTTTGATCTTGAATGATGATTGGATTGATTACTAAAGTGTTTAGGTATTCAATTCATGCAACAAATTAGTTGACTGAACTACTAAGCAATCAGTTCAAGTGTTGAGACAATCATTTGGAGTGTCAGGCTGATTGTATTATACATTGGTTAGAATTCAGCCTGACTCTGGCTATGAGACGCCCATCTCGCTTCTGTGAGATGACCATATTAGGTGGTATGATATGCCCATTTCACATTCAACAAACGGTCATTTCAGGGGTGCAATTCGATTGCATTAAGGATTGGTGTTGACGTCATGGGATGCACTAACTGGAATTGAATTGTCGACATATCTACAAAACTAGGAAACTATAAAATGATCATATCGCATGCCAGACGACCATCTATGTTTTCCAGATGGTCGTTTTGGTTGTCGCAGGTTGTGAAGTTTCCAAAATTATTGTGTAAATTTGAGATCTTACGGTCCTTTCCACTCCCGCATAGACTAGGAACCCTGATCCTAACCCCGCCTATGAATAGAGGGTATTGGGGGCTTCCCAGAACACAACATAGATAATTGAAAATTAGTTGTTCTGAAAATTGTTGTCCTCTCTGGTTGTGATAACTGAGAGAGCCCAAGCAAGTCCTTCTTGATTAGAGAGGGATAGATACGAGAGAGAAACAACTGAGAATCATTGTTGTGGGAGAGCAAGTTGGTGACTAGTACAGCAATGGGGGTGACAACTCCTTCATGTCCATTTTAGTAATACGACATGAGTTCTAGTTGGTCCATGTGAACTTCTCTAGAGTCAAGGTGGCCTTTACCCTTCGTTAAGAAGGACGATGTCATTTGGCAATCCGTGATGAGAGGAGTTGTTGCAGATGACAAGGTTTGAGTCTGCTGTCCCTGGAGGAGCAGTCAGATAAGTCCCAAAGCAACTAGGAGTTGCACAAACACCGTCAAATATAGAGTGTGCATCTACATCGATGAGGATTTTCATTGGACTTGCACCAAGACCAAGTATATCTTCATGAAACCATCCTTTCCGTTGTATAGTTACTGACGTGATCTGCTGGTTAATGGGAAATATGTCGGTAAAAATTTTGTTTTTGCTGCCTATCTGATGGTGTATTTCCCTACAGATTTACTGGGTGAGATGGGTATGCCAATCTTTCTCCTCTCATAATAAGATCACCGGGTCCAAATTCATGGTTATATTTTTTTTATTGATCTATTTGACTCAGTCCATCATAGATTCACAATTCTCTATTCTATTTTCCCTCATTTTCTGCATAAAATGTAGTGGCAACTCCAAACACATATTTTATCCTTATTTTCCATGTGATTGCCAAATTATGTTCTGCTACTAATGATTAATATTAGACGTGTATCATTTGGGCAAGGTGCGATAGACTAGAGACCTCACTGGGTACTTCCAAGATGATTTGAGTTGAATTCCATGTTTCTTTGCAATGTTTTGGTGCTTTGGTTGGTTTAGGTTTCTGTGTTTTCTGGGCACAAAGGTAGGGTCAGCACCACCATGTCTTGAGACATTGTGGGATGTAGATCAAGGTGATTGATGGGTCTATGTACCCTCTCAGGACTAATCACTAATCAGTGTCGTTTCTAGTTTTATATCATTTTCTCTTTCTTTTATTTTTAGGATTTTTTGTGTTTTCTTTTTTTTCTTTGGGTTTCGAGTGTGCTTCTCTTTTTACATTTTCAGTCTACTTCCCATTTGTTTTTTTCATGTATATACACATATATATGGGGGTTTATTTGTTTCCCACATGGGTAACTAAGTTTTCGTTACCTGTGTAGTTTGAAAAGTAACAATTTGGCCAGAAAAGTAACTATTTGTATTAAAAAAAGTAACTATGTTGTCAAAAAAATAACTATTTTGCTGAAAAGGTAAAAATGAGCAGAATGCACAGTAAAAATTCTGGAATAAATATGTAACTAGAATTTTAACTATGTATTCTTCCCATTTTGCCTTTTTAGTCATATAGTTACTTTTTTGGCAACATAGTTACTATTTTATCTAGATAGTTACGTTTCTGACCAAATGGTTACTTCTCAAGCTGTAGGGCAGCAAAATGTTGGTTGCTCATGCTGGTATTAAGGATAAACCCTACATATATATGTATGTATATATACTTATACATATATAAAAATACATATATATGTATATTTACATATATAGACATATATACATGTATATATACATACATATATACATAGATACATATATATGTGTATATATACATATATGTATATATATGTACATATATATATAACTAAAAAGGAAAAAAGAAAAAAGAATCTAGAAAATAGGAAAAGATACAGTTTAGTAACAAGATCTTTCTTTCTTAAATTATTATGTGATTACTTGCTTGTCTTCCATACTTCATTATTGTGGGATTTCTTTAGAAAACACCAAAATTTCGCACTTGCACTTCACACTCCTACAAACATGTGTGTCATGGAAGAGGTTACAACCTCACATTGGATTCATAGATGTGACATAGAGATGTAAATAAATGACCCAACATGTTGTTAAGTTAGATGTCCAAAGTCCTTCAGGATACCCCCTCTCGTAACATTCATGATTGGTTATGGTTGTTGTTGTCACAAGGTGTATTGGGAAAAGCATCCATGTTCGTGGAACCTGGACTACCCCCTCCATGAGAACCATATTTGTATATAGAAGTTAAGGACCAACCCCTCATATGCAGGTCATGTTTGAGTGAGGATGAAAAATGGATTTAAACCGATAGGTTAGATGAGGAGGGTCATTTTCTCTATATATCTACATAGTATTACTAACATATTTGTGTGTGCAGGATAAGGATCCCAAATCAAACAATCTTGTAAAAATTAACAATCTTTTTCAAAATCAAATATTCTTGCTAAGATTAACAATCATTTTCAAAATTGAATAATATTTCAAAGATTAAAAAAAAACCTTTTTCACAATCAAACAATTTCTCAAAGATTAACAATCTTTTTTAAAATCAAGCAATCTTGCAAAGATTAACAATTTTTCTAAATCAAGCAATCTTTCAAAGAATTACAATCTTTCCAAATCAAACAATCTTTTTCAAAATCAAGCATCTTTCAAAGATTAATAATATTTTCCCAAATCAAGCAATATTTCAAAAATTGACAACCTTTTCAATTTCAAATGATCTCTAATGTATAAATTCTCTTTCTTACGTAACATGCTTTGAAACCCAACTGAGCTGGATGGTTCTTCAAATTTGATTGAGATATCACTTCTAAATGATAGGTCCACTTGTCATATCCTTGGTACTAGCACTATGATCTAAAACTATACCATCTATCTTCTTTCATATTTATATCATTATTCCTAGACTATGACCTAAAATTGGATCATTATACCCCTTTCATGCTCATACATACATGGTCCTTAACCATGACCTTAAACTAGACCACAACTTGCACCTTGCTTCATCATCAATTTGAATATATCAAGATGAGACTCCCTCCCTTTTGACCTCTTACCACTTACAACAAATAAGAACTACTAGGAGAAACTCATCAAATTAGGAGGAGACTAGGGAGTTATTAATGTTTTCAAGAGTTTCGGTTTGGAAACCCCACTCGAAGAGGACACCCTAAAGAGGAAAGAGATGGATTGAGCATAGTCACTAGCCTAGAAGAGGCTATCTTAATCTTGATCTACCGCTCTACCCCAACCTTCCCCCTCTATTGAATAACCCTCTTGGGATAGCCAATTGAGGAGCATCCCACCTCTGTAGCCTTGCAATACAATCCATCATCTTAGTTTCTACCCATGTTAATCTACCCAGCCATGGCATTGGCAAGTGCATCTTGCAGTAAGGTTGAAGTACCCAACCCATTTCAACCAAGCTAGGGACAGGTCTCATTACTTAAAATCTTATAAAAAATAACTATTCTAGGAATCCTTCATTTTAGAAGAATTGTAAAAGAACATGGAGTTTCCTTTTTGCATCTTCAAAATAAAAGAGGTAAGTCCTTATGATTTTTATATATGTGTAGAGGGATGTGTCTTGAAGCATAAGATATTATTTGGTCTTGTTATGGTAACCTGTTTTTGAATCTGTTGATCTAAAGTTTAGGACATCATGGTAAGACCAATGAGATTGTATTCACTCCATCTAGCAAACAATCCACCCCAAATGCCTAGAGCAGCAGCACGGGCTGACAGTTTAATTACAACATAAAAGGAGATGTCAGTAGTAACAAATAGGACAAGCCAATTAGAGGGGAGTATCCCAAGGAAGCCACAGTGATGCCTAAAGCTTCTGTCTCTCATGAAGTTCCTCAACCGTGCATGTTGGAGAAATTAGCAGATGCCACCTTTGTGCCCCCTCTTAGAGCAAGCTGCATTAGAGGGTGGCATCATCTAGGGATCTTCATATGAGGACTTTGTATGCCAGCTTGTTAATGCCATTATTTCCATATGGCATGTAGAACCCCCATCAGCCTTAGCCAAGACCCTTTTAATAGGGCCATACCAGTGTCCACCATTTATGAATGATGGTGCAATATCGGTAACTCCAGAAGTGATGACATCCATCTCTATCCTTAAGGGTGAGGCTGAGGGGAGAAAGAAGGAGGAGGAAGTTGAAGTTACAAATGAAGATACTACAGGTGCATAGAAATACAACATTGCATTGAAGGTTGATGTGTAGTACACAAATGGACAAGAACATATCCCTAGTCTACATTCATTTTATCCTCCACCACACTCTTGTATAATCCTTATGTGGGAGTATTGTATGGATTCCCAACACCAGTGTACACTGTTCCGCCAATGACAATCACATTGCCAGTGATACATGTGGTGGATGCCCACCAAGAATCTATAATTTCAGAACCTACTATTGAGGACCTTGTCCTACTTGATATTACAAAATATCATATACCTAGAAGGGAAGAAGGACAGAGGGAAAACCTTCGGGACTCATTTGATACGCGGGACTCCATGTAGGACAGGACTCAAATCATGTTGAGATAATCCCACATGTGTCTACACAAATAGCGCATTTGGATGTCATTGTAGTGGTAATACAAGTTCCACACAAGCAGGATACAACAAACTTCATGACCCCAAGGTACTTGGTTAGTATAGACACTATTATCACCATCGACGCCTGATTCGTCGACCCCGAACCCCAAAATCTTTTCTGAAGAGCCTCGACTGTTGTCTACATATCTTTTCCAGAAGAGCCCTAGCAGCCATCTGCTTTAGCACCTGTAACGGTGACCAATTGCTCGCCCCTCCCTCATCAAAATGATATGGGTGTTCTATTGTGTGGACGCTCTGACGGCCACCGCATCAGATGAAAATACCCTAGAAAGAAAAGACAAACAAGAAAACATGGAATTGTTCCTCTTTATGACATCTTCGATGATTCTGGAAGCTTTGTTTACATACCCAAACTCGCTTTTTGTTGATGATGGGTCAGTAAAACTCCCTTTTTCTGGCCCTTTGCGATATGGAATCTTAGAACTGCTAGCAAAGTTACAAATATTTGTATACATGTCATGTGTTCATTTTCCACATAACTTTTCATTGGAACACTCAGAGAGGTTACAAAGGTTGTTGTCGTAGTAATGTATTGAATGGGTGGAGTGATTGAAATATGCTAAACTTTCGGTTGACATGCTTGATGAAGGTACATATATGATTTAAAATATTTTATCAAATTGGTGATCATAATCCTTTCCTTCTACAACTGTTATCGCATCCAAATGTGGGATGATAAATTTTCATCCTTTTCTGTAGCATGTACTTTCCTAACCAATTCCATACACTATTCTACTCAAATCCTTTTCGACAAAAAAAGCATGACCTCAGTGACTTGTGTCATTTCCCTTATGCAAAGTTGTTTGACAACTTCAACATGTCCAAGTTCCATGAGTATTTAGGGAAGGGAGATCTAGAGTCCCATGCCAAGGCATGCTACTCTGACATGATGTAGGTTCAAAATGACGATAAGGTGTTGATCCATTGCTTCGCACAAACCCTGAAAGGTCCATCCTTATCATGGTACAATAAGTTGGACATGTCGACTATCACCACTTTGGCCTAGATGGTCGAAAGACTCAATGATCAATACACTTGGAATATGGACCAAGTCCCCACCAAGGAAAACATGGAGGCACTACACCAAAATATAAAAGAATGCTTCTCTGAGTTAATTGAACTATGGATAGAGTTGACATTCCATCTAGAATTCAAGACTATAGATAAAGAGGCCCTTGACATGGTCATCAGAGTAGCAATGTCGATCCTCACAAGCATGTTATCTCTATAAATGTACAATATTTTCCTAAAACTGATCCAAGCAGGATTTTGGATCAAGAATTCCATCAAAATAGGGGCCTATTAAAACATAGGTGGCATTTTTCAGTCTTAGTCCACTACCACAATGTCCAGTAAAAAGTCAAAATGGACCAAGACTAAGGAAATGGACTCAACAGTAGGAGTTGTAAAAATCCCATTTTGCAATGGTAAGAAACAACATCCAATTGTCCAGATATCCCGATTCAAGCTCCAACATCTCAAGATACTAATATCATGGTGCCCCAACAGTAGCAAGCTTAGACAATGCAACTCATCTATCAGCCTCATTACATACTAGAACAATATTTTTGACCTCCAAACAACAACTATGGTACACCTAACCATTGTTTTAGCTTTCTGTGCAGCAAATTGTAATGAGAAACCTTCTTACAAAAGTAACATGTCACCCCAATTGGAACCAATAGTGGCTACTCCCACATCAGAAGAGCCTTTCAAACCAAAAAGGAAGTTCACTTTCATGGGAGCTTCCTTATCTCCATCATTCTTAATATCAAGGGAACCTATGAATCTCATGTCAAGAATTACTACGCCAAAGCCTTTTGTGACTTCCATCAAGCCAAGGGTCACAAGATAGATTCATTCTTCGCACTCAAGCATGAGTTGCAAGATTTGATCAAATATGTAGAGATGACATGGTTGCACAAAAAAATATGTCTTTGTCTTCCAATACCATCATATGATGTGGTAGATTATAGCACAAGAAATTTACCTAGGGAAAAGTCCCTAAGTTTTTACCTAATGTAATGTACAATAATCACCATTTGTAAGAAGACGGGTCTTATCACGTTATAGCTCTAGGATAGAACACAAATGAAAACATTTTTAAGAAAAATCCATATTTATATTGGTACCAAGGAATTTCATATCCTTTGAGAATATGAAATTCACAAGGACAATTTTTCCAGTAGGCTTGAGTTCTCTTTACCTATGATCCTTAATCCATCATCCCAAAGAACTCATTTTTGTGATCTCATCCCATATTCAATGATATTGATTGGTATTCTAATTCTAGATTTCAAGAACTCTACATCTAGGATTCTAACAGTTGCATAAGATAGGTAGCTAATATATGGATCATTCTATTAGTCAATCGGTAATCAATATAAAAATTCATATAAATAACAATGTATAATATGAGATTACAAGATACATGCAACAAGTCTAATATCTATGTCCCAGTAAAAGATATACTCTCTTAATCATGTTTAAGATATGAAAAGAGAGATAGAAGAAGAATGTCATGGAGAAGATGGAGTGAACTAAGGTCGGTGGTCTCTGAAAATAGATCCTTATTGTAGAACATTACCCTCTCATTTTGCTCCTTGCTCCAAGATTGGATTAGAACAGTGAGTAGGGTGGATTGCATGGAGTTTGACCCCTTTTGAAAGTGGATGCTAGCTTGTATCTATAATAGAAGTCAGATAGTATTAGGTTTGGTCCTCTAGATATAAAGAAGCAATGTAAGTTAAGTCAAGCAAAATTGAATGGGTCTTTTTTTAAAATGAAATGCCTTGTTTTGGTAGATTTTCAATTGATGCCTCAAAAGCATTGTGTCAGATAAAGGAATATCCTTGACCACATTTTTTTTGAGGAAAAGTCATGGCATATATTAAATAACACATCGAAGCAAGCAAACACCTGCTTATGTGAGTTCCGTACAAGATGTTGAAAATAACATAAACTGAAATAAAAATTAATGTTTGTGCCTAGTGGAGATAAAGCAAAGTTCTGATGAAGTGGGGGAGGCACCCCTTAACAAGCCTCTAGAAGAAATTAAGAGGATAGTCCCAAGTTGTTGAAAAAGCATCATCCCAAAAGTGTAATCAAAGTTGTTGCTGGACTATACTGACCCCTATTTCATCATCAACCATAGCTTTGAGATCGCACAAAAATTTTGCTTTGGATTCACCTTCATCATATTCGTCATGTCCTCCTTCAACTTGGTTACCTGCATTTTGTTAGAATGTGAAGATCTGCATCTATCTGTGATATAATATTTTGTTTCAATTTTTTGTTGTTGTTGAAGATTCTATTGTTTCTTTCTTTCCAGAGATTCCAACTGATAGTGGTGAAAATATCACTACTCTTGAAGTTTTTGAAGTGTCTATTTGGTGTGATTTGTGATGGGAAAGTTGCTTCCTTGAGTTCAGGAATGTAGTTTCGTGTGTAGTGTGAGAAGATGTTTTGTGAAAAGATACACTTGAAGAAGATGTGATCAACTGAGTCAATGCTTTTTTTCACATAGTGAGCATCTGAAAGGACCAATGAAGCCTTTTTTGTAAGGTTTTCACCTGTGAGCAATTTGTCATGTAGTAAAAGCCAAAGGAACGTTTTATATTTTTGAGGCCATTTCTGTTTCCAAATTCTTTTGGTGGATGGGGCAAAACCTCTGTAGGAAAGGTAGGTGTAGGCTTGCTTAACCGAGTATATGCTACCCCATTTCCATGTTATGATGTTTGAGGTATTGTTTTCCAAGGAGAAGTTTAGATTTCTAATTTCGTCTTGACTAAGTTGCATGTGTATGCATCTTTTAAGAGAATTTGATCTGTTACTGGTGATAAGGAGGAGAGCTTTATCAATTTTCATGTTGAGCAGTCTATTTGGGATAGTCTAGGTTGGTCGAAGATTGATGACAGAGTTGTTTTCGAACCAAGGATCGAACCAGAATGAGATATTTAGGTGAGAGTGTGGGGGAGTGTTAATGATTTGTGTGATTTTTTGGATATTTTTGTTGATGTATTTCCAAAGAGGGGAAGCTGATTTTTTTGGGCTAGGATGCCAGGGAGGGGAATGTTGGTAGTATTTGTATTTGATGAGTTGTATCCATATTTTTGGTTTGTTTTGGAACAGACTATTGATGATTTTTGTAATAAGACAGAAAGCGTGAGTTTCAATGTTTAGGATACCCCAACCTCCCTGATCTAGATGAGCAGATATAGTTTTCCAATTAACAAGATGATAGTGCTTCCCGGATTTATCCGTTTTGTGGAAGTTATTCCAAAGAAAGTTTCTCCTGATTTTGTCTAGAATTGTTTTTGTTTTTGAGGGAAGAGGGATGCAGCTCAGGAAGTGTGTAGTAATAGGAGTGATGACATTGTTTAGCAGGTTGAGTCTTCCAGAAAGATTTAGGAAGTTATTTGTCCAATTTGAGAGTTTTGAGTTTATTTTTGAAATAATAGGGGTCCAGATAGCATTTGTTATGTTGTATGGTGTAATAGGAAGACCAAGGTACTTGATTGGAAAATCTTCAGTCTTGCATCTTAAGAGGTCTCTATATCGCTCCAAAGAAGGTTGATTTATGTGAACCCCAAAAATGGAAGATTTATGCAGATTTATTTTGAGGCTAGAGATATAAGAAAAAATACCAAGGATTCTGAAAATATTCAGAAGAGAAGAGTCTTTCGGGGAGGAGAGGATAATAGTGTCATCAGCAAATTGAATGATATTCTCCTTGCATTCCCCAGGAGAGCTGATAAGACCATTTTGTTTACCCAATTGAATCATGTGGAAAAGAATAGTTGTGATGATGATGAACAGATAAGGGGAGAGTGGGTCCCCTTATCTGAGTCCATTTGAGTTGTGGAAATAACCAAAAGGGACACCATTTATGATAGTTGAAAAATGGTTAGTAGAAATGCAAGCATGAATCCAGCTAACCCATTTTTCTGGAAAACCAAAACCCGTGAGATTTTTAATTAAGCAATTCCAATTGACAAAATCAAAAGCATTTTCAAAATCTAATTTGATTTCCAGAAGGGGAGTTTTGTTTTTGTGGCAGAGATGTATTGTTTCGTTAACCATCAAATAGGCATCTTGGATACTTCTATTTTTGAGGAAGGCAGTTTGGTTGAGAGGGATGATATCATCCAAGTGTGGTTTGATCATGTTTGCTAGTGTTTTTGCAATTATTTTGTATGAGGTGTTTATAAGGCTGATGGGTCGGAAAAGGGATATGTGATCAGGTTGACTCGTCTTTTTTATTAGAGTTATAAAAGTTTTATTTATGAATTTGATGATGTTATGAGGGTTTGAACTAGCATGGAAAGAAAACAGAAAGGCGAAGAAGTCTTTTTTGTAGTGATCCCAGTTTGCCAGGTAGAATTCAGTGTTGAGTCCATCTGGTCCGGGAGATTTATTTAGACCTAAGTCAGAAATGGTTGCATCCAATTCTATAAGGGAAAAAGATTTTATAAGATCTTGTGGGTTTTTTATGTTTTTTTGACAAATAGTGGCCCAAGACAAGTCATTAAGGCAGGAGGGGTTGTGATTGTTATTGAAGATATTTTTGAAATGGTTTGTTATGTGAGTTGAGATGGATAGTTTGTGAGAGGTGGGTATTCCGTTTATTGTTAGATGGGTTATGGAATTTTGTCGAAAATTTTGGTTACAAATTTTATGAAAGAATTTTGTGTTTTTGTCACCTTCCTTAGCCCAAGAAATTTTGGCCCTTTGTCTCCATTTTGTGTCAATACAATTATTTATGTAGTGCAGTTCGTCTTTTATGGAAAGAACAAGGGCTGGGTCAGTAGATGGGTCCTTATCCACAAAAAGAAACTGTTCTTCAAGATTTTTTTGTGATTCGAATAAATTTTTTGGATTTTGGAGTTTCCATTTTTTTATATGTGTTTTAATGTTTTTGGTGTTATTTAGGATGTGTAATCCTAAGTTTTCTGTTTGAGAGTCAGCAAGTTTCCAATGTTCTAAACAGGAGCTGGTGAAGTTGTTTATCGAGAGCCAACTATTTTCAAATTTGAAAGGCCTCTGGCCCCATGAGATAGATTTTGTGTCAAGGATAAGAGGGAAGTGATCCGATATGGTTCTGTGGGAGATATGAACCAATGAGAGAGGGTGTTTGTCTTCCCATAAGTTTGAGCAAATGAAGTGGTCGAGTCTGGCATAAGTCTGGTTTCTAGACCAGGTGTAAGATGCATTTGAATGTTTGATGTTTATCAAAGAATGGTTTGTAAGCATCTTACTAAAAAAATTTATCAGCGGCAGACATAGTTTGAGGGGAAGGGGTGGAGTTGAGTCTATCTGAGATTTGAGTGATCAAGTTTGAATCTCCACCCAAAACCCAAGGAGACGAGAAATATTTTGTAATGAGATGATTTAGTTCAGCTAAATAGGCGGATTTGTCATGCCCTGGTTCCCCATACACTCCAGAGAAAGACCAGAGATATCCATCGGATAGATTTTTGAAATCAATGGTAATTGAGAAATCAAGGATGGAGGTGTTTTGTGAAGCTAGACACTGATTGTTGAAACCAACTAAGAGGCCACCTTTGAAGCCCTCATGAGGTAATTGGACCCAGTCAGTGATTCTATTTCCCCCTATTGTTTTGAGAGCAAAAGGTGTCAGACAGGTTTTTGTTTCTTGGATTGTAATCGGGTCGATTTTATTCTTGTAGATGTGAGCACGAATTTTTTTGCATCTATGGAGGTTTGCAGCTCCACAGACGTTCCAAGATGAGATTATCATTGTATTGTGAAGGCCAGTCAGAAAGAAGGAAAAACTTGGGTGAGTTCAAAATAAAAAAAATAGAAGGTCAAAGATATTGTCTCAGAAGGAAGGATTCTTTTATTTGACCAACCCATGAAGGTTTCTATGTTATCTAGTGTTTATGAGCTTTTTCTTCATCTTCTAGTTGGATGCCTATTTTGTTTGCAAAAGTAGTAAAGTTGTTTATGTTTGACCATGAGGCTAGATCTTCAATAGAATCGAAATCTTTATTTTTGTCCTTAGATGGGGGAGTAGATGAAAAAGAATGAGAAGATGTTAAGTCACTAAGAGAACAGGAAGAGAAGTTTGGAGAAATACCTGGCTTAGTCCTGTTGACGATGATATTATTTTTTGAATCTTTGTGATTTGGCTTCATGATCTTCTGGAGGTAGCTGGAAGTAGGCCTTTGTTGAGGGCTCTCCTGTTCCGAACTCTGCAAAGAATTGTCATCCTTATGCTGAGAAAAGTTTTGGTCTTTATTTGCTAGATGTTTTTGGTTTTGTGAGGGGTAACTCTCCTTAGTCGAGGTAGGAGAAGGGAAGGTGGAGCCTCTAGGAATGTATGTGTTTTCATGCAAAGAAGGTTAAGATGATCTGGTTCTTTTCTTTCTTGTATGTAGGTATGGGTTGTCGGAAGGGGCGGAGTTTTTTCGGATCCAAACATGATTTTGATTGCTTGAAGACCTGGAATGCACGATAGACATTTTGTCTTTATTTGGGCTAAGACAAGAGGGAGGATGTTTTGAGAGGTCTGAGAAGGCAGTACTATTCTCAGAGGGATGTTCAGCAGATAGTTTGATATTATAGATGGATTCTCCAATTCTAATGTTGATGGTAGGAGGTAATGAGATAGCCGCTTTTATGGAAAAGAGACAAAAAGCTTTGATATATTGTGAGGGGTGCAAGGTTTCAGGGCTGATATATTGAAGTGTTGCCCCAATAGAATGGGTTATTCCTCTGAAGATCTCAATTTCCCAAAGGTGGGGAGGAAGATTTGTAATGGCGACCCAGTCGGAACCACCTGCGGGTGCTGGGAAAGCACCTAAGTCAGCAGACCATTTTGATAGTCTGTCCGTGATGAAGCTCGATCCACAGGGGATAGTGAGAACTTGATTGAAAAGGTGGTTTATCTTTGTTCCTTCTAGGACAGTGTAGGACATTGATGGGGTTGTTGTCACGGTTGTTTTCAATTGATATGAGAATGCTTCTCAGGGTGAGAACCTTGAGAAGGCGCATAGAGTTAGCAGGAAGGTCGAGAGCAATCGCATATTCTAGGTGGTCCGGTGTTTTCATGTTTGAAGCAGTAGATGGGTTGTTTGTGATATGAGATGGATATGGGTTTGAAAGGAGAGGGTTTTTGAGATGTGGTTTGGGATTTGAGACTGAATGGTTCTTTGGTTTGAGGTAGGGTTTTGATATAGGTAGAGCCCTGGGGTTTGAGATCAGGGAGCGTGAAGGGGTAGTGTCTGCATGTTCAGGAGGGAGATTTGTGAGGCATGCAAAGGTATTTTTTGACAGGAAATGATGTGGAGGGGGTTGTTTTATGCACCTATGATCTAAAAAGGACTTTTTTGGGACAATGAAGGTTTTGTGAAAAGGCGAAAATCTATCTGAGAGAGAGTGCATGGAGGAGGAAGTTGGGTCTGCATGGATCTGCTCTGGTTTGGGGGAAGGTGAGCCTTGCAGAATCTTTTTATGTGACTTTTTTGTTGACATCCAAAGCAGTAGAGGTGGGAAAAACATCTAGAAGTCGAGTGGTTGTTTCTGAGGCAAAAAGAACAGTGCAGTGCCCGAAAAGGTTTTTTGGGGGGGACCAATGTCCAGGTTTGGGAAGTGGGGGGTTTTTCTAGGAGTTTGTTTATGAGGAGTGATGATTTTACTTGGCCTAAAACAGGAAAGGCAGTGTTTAGGTGATACAAGTCTTTGGGGATGATATCCTCTACCAGGAAGGGTCGGGGTTTTAGGGTTTTATGAAGGGAAGACAAATTTGGCCGATTTTTTTCCTTAACCGAGGGGGAAGGGAAAAGTTTGTACCTTTCTGCGATGGAATTTTGTTGTTTTTGCATTGTGGATGTGTCAGCATCGTCTTCCTCTTCAGAACCTGAGGAGACGGAGATAGGCCATGATCTTGAACCCAAAGGGGGTTGGTACTCATCCCGAACGAAGAGTTGGTCCGCCGAGTTTGATGATGAAGAACTAGCTTGGTCGTGTCTTTTGTAAAGATATGCTAACTCAGGAGGTGTGTCATTGATGAAATCACGCACCCAGGCATGAAAAGTACGATTTTCAATCGGTTTGATGAAAATCAACCACACTGGTTTGAGTTTCAGCTCAGCAAGCATGTCGCTCCAACCCTCAAAAATGAGAAGGATGGGGGTTTTTTTATCCCAGGGTTGTTCGGAGGGGAGGGAGCAAGTGACCGTCACCTGGAAAGAGCGGTGACCTATGTTGATCATGCATATTCCCGATGAGATATCGAACTTGTGATAGATCCAAGCTCGTGGTAAGGGAATGTTAGATGAAAAAGAGGGGTTTGAGAGAGGGATTTCCAAGAAGGAGAAGCGGGAGTTCATTTCGGCGTGTGCGGCAGGAGTTCTTGTGTCTTCGTCTGTCGCCGAGGGTTTTTTTTCTTTAATGCACGGCGGAAAGCAGAAGGCTTACCGCATCTAGGCATGCAAGGTATTTTTATGCATGAGGCAAGGGTGAGCACGCCTCCTGTATGCATGGTGTTTTCAGAGCAGTTGAAGGATCTTAAATGATATTCTCTGAACCAATAAATGTTCTGATTTGATCTGACAGTCGAGAAATGCTTGGGAAAGAGAACAAGAGCCGGCAAAGAGCATGAAGCTTTGAGAAATTTTGAAGCGAGATTTGTGCTTGCAGATAATCGTTGTAAATTAACTGGTGAGATGCAAGAGAATATACCCAGCCTCAGTGGATGTGGTAGGCGTATTCAAGGGAATTAACACCTGCATGTTTCTAAAAACCTTTGGTGAAGCCCAAGATAAGTCTCGAAGGATGTTAATTCCTCAGAATTTATTGCAGAGGGTTGTGAAGGAAGGAGGAGTAATGAGGGTGAAACATGTATTTTAAAGAACGCAGCTTCAACAGATTTCAGAAGGCGAAGAGAAATCGGTACTTAGTGAAACAAGAAATGAAGCACTAGTTGATGCAGTGGCGATTTTTCGCTATCATATTGGTGTATCCCTTGTGCATGTTGGAGATCACAGAAGCCAGGCTATGATGAAGCACCCTGGAGGGGGAAAATCAGATCACAGAGATGGAATATGGTCACCACTTCCAAAGAGCTGAGAGATAGGCGAGGGGCGAAGAGAGGCTTGATGAACCCCTGATTGAAGTTGTATGACTCCGGAGTGGGGGAAGTCGATCACTGACGGACGCGGCGAGGAGGATCATAACCAGCAATGATTGGAGCAAAGCCAAGTGGTGGAGAGCAGGTAGATACTCACCGGGAGAAGACGGATGGCACCGAGCAGGGAGAGACTGAGGAGTTGTTTCTAGAGAGAAGTTGGATCTTTCTCTCACTTACCTACTGTTAGCAGCTGTGCTAGATCATGTGTGACACTAACAACCTCTTGATGTGGTGAACTATGCGGATGATGCTAATCGTGTGTTGTTAGGATTGACTTCCCAAGTATCGGATTTCCTGCTCTCCTAATCAAATTGGAAGGGGGTGTAGAGGAGTGATGATTCAGACTAGAGTGTCCAGGGGAGAGGAATTAAATTGTTGCTCCCCCACCCTGATTTGGACTGGAGTCGCTTGTCATTATGGATTGTAGCCTCCAGAATCCTTGACCACATTAATTTCCATGTGTTTGCCAAATGGGAAATAGAGAATAATATTTATTGGTTTTTATTTAATTATTATGTCCATTTAACTTCCTTGACTCCTTTGCACTTAGTATCCTTGAAATGCTTGATTGGCTAATTAATATATGGTCTTTGACTATTTGCTGCAAATTTTCATTATAGGAGTTATGAGCAACTAGATTGCTAGCCTAGTGATTGGAAGTAGTCATTAAATATACTTGTTGTGTATATAATCAAATTACACTTCATATGCAACTTGAGTCATCCAATTCTAACATCTTATGCAAATGTTAGAGATCTTTTAGTGACTTTCTATTCTTTAGTGATCCTCACTTCAATTATAGGAGTTGGGGAGTGAGCATATATGGTGTGATTCTTCTCAAGACCACACACTAACCAACTAAAGGTTGTCAAATGCAACCCTAAGGGAAAATACATGGATCTCTTGAAACTTGTATATGGACCTAGTCCAATGCACAGGCTCAACTAATCACACGTACCCACAAGCGCACAGGGTCGTATTGTAGTATAGGCTAGTGGTAATATTAGGGTCGATCCTCAGGGATAGAGGCGGCACTAGAGCTCGGCTAATGTTAGCTATGTTCCTAAAGTGGAGACTATGGTTTGAAAGTTTTAGTTTGGGTTTGGTTTGATTATGCTATGATTACAAGCAAGAAAGAGTAAGAAAGAAACTAAGTTAACAAAAACTCTAGATTACTCTAAGCAAGTTAAAACTAAGGAACTAATCAAGGAAAGCAATTAGACTAGAACAAGAAGTTACACTACACTAGCAAGGCAATTTATCAACTAAGAAGCAAGCTAAGAAATAAGACAAGCAAGAGACTAAGTTATCACTAGCTAGCTAAATCGAAACAAGCAAGCTCAAGGAGCCCTAACTACTTGAGCAAGAACTAACTATCTATAACTCAGCAATTAGCTAATAATTGACAAAGGAAATTGAATAAGCTATCATTAACAAGCTAAGAAGGCAAAAGTGGATTTTAAGAAATATGATGGATAGGTGGACCGTTTGGGAATGCGACTTGATATTAGTTGGGGGAACTTAAACATAGCATGCAATTCTCACAATTCAATCTAGATTACCAAACCAAACAACAAGACAAGTGCTATTAGAATATACCCTATACTACTAGTAGGAGAACTAGGGCTAGGTGTAATTCTAATAGGACTTGGCAAGTCTAGGTTTCTAGGGTAAGTGGTATTCGGGAAATTGAGATCCAAGGCTAGGAATGGGAGTAGAGATGAGGGTATTTGACCTCATGTTACTTGCCATCTAGCCTTTAGGAAGCTCTAGGCAATTGCACTAATCACACTGACACTAGCTACTTAGATATCACACTCACTTGTAGAAGAAGGGATGTGTATGTAGGGACAAAGGGGGCTAGTTAGGGATCCACTAATGGGACCTAGGAGCCATTCCTAAGATTGCCACATACATTCCAATTTCCCCTAGAAGCTAGGGATCTCACTAATGGGACCTAGGAGCCATTCCTAAGATTGCCACATACATTCCAATTTCCCCTAGAAGCTAAGTGTCATCAAGCATCACAAAACAAGTAATTTATGTTCAAAAGCACATACCACATGCAAGATAATGGGGAATGAGATCGAAGAAAGAGGTAATCATCTTAGAATGAAATTATATTCATTACAAGTTATTTTCCCCCACAACATGGTATCAAAGTCACATTTTAACCCCAAACAGTCCACCACTAGGGGCTTAGCTAAACATAATCATGCAAAAGAGAAAACAAAAGAGAAGGAAGAGGAAGAAATCCATGTATCCCAAAGTAGATCCTCCTCCTTCACCTTCTAGTTGTTGTAGGGCAACCTCCCTCCTCCAAGGTGGATGATGGGCATGAAAATGAAGATGATTATGGTAGAAAACCTAGAAAACTAAGTTTCTATGGTGGAAATGAGGTGGAAATGGTGGGTGGAGAGCATAAATGTAAGGGGAGTACAATGGATGCTCTAAAGTGGGTGGAGAGGAGTAATGGTAGCTAACCTAGTGTTGTTACCGCCACCCATGTATATATAGGTGGTGGTGAAAACACTAGGGTAAGTAGGGGCATTGTTGGAAAAATAGTGCAGAAAATGCTAGGGTTTATGTGGTAGCATGGTCGTGTTGGGCAGCATGTCCGTGGTGGGTAAGGGTAGGAATGATCATGATGGTGTGGAATGATCATTCTAAGAAAGTGAAAAAAATCACAGGTTGAGGTGGTAATATGGAGGCTAGTAGCATGGTCGTGCTGGGAAGCACGGTTGTGGTGGAGGCTAGGTAGAACGGTCGTGGTGAGTGAGTTGGAGATAAGTTCATTCCCTTCAGCATTCCCATTTTGGCTTCTGGAAGCACGGTCGTACTGGGCAACACGGTCGTTTTTGGGGTTTCATAGCACAACTGTGCTGGGTAGCACGGTCGTGGTGGCGATGTTGTTGTAATTTTGCAATTTTGGGATTTTCTCTGTAACTTTGACATTGGTCAGCACAGTTTGTTCCTTGGCACCACAGTCATGTTGGGGTCTTCAGTAGCAAATTCAACTTGAATCTTCATGATTAATGGACTTCTTTGCTTGATGTCGACCCTTGGCCATTAGGGGTAGGTTGAGGGATCTTTGGGGTCTTCTTTGGACCCCTCTATGAGTGGAGGACACCTAGAACTCCTTCCTTCTCTCTCATCCATCCAAAGCATGGTCCAAGTACCTAAAAAGTATGCAAAGAACGTCCATAAGTGCATTTGACAATAATATGCATATTGGGGAATTTAACTTGCATTCTATTATGTTTAGATGTGATTGAGATACAAAATGACACAAGATGAAGCCCTAAAATAGGGCTACATCACCAGTTCAAACTTAAAACATACTTTTCCTTAAGTATGCGCCAACTCAATCTCTCTCTTTAGTTTTCTTTCAACAAATAAGAGTGATAAATGCAATACAAAAGATGATTATTGACTAAATGGTCTTCAAAGTGACTAAGTGCATGTGTTCCACCTCTCTCCTCTCCACTTTCACAAACCAATCATGAAATGAGCACTGAGCATACAAACTTCAAATATAGAGCATAGAGTATACAAGCTTTCCATATGTTCTTCATGTCATTCCGGGTAAACAGTTTCATGTTGGTATTAATCAACGATGACTAGGAGTGTTGTTTCACTTTCATGTGTTCAATCTTATGCTTCCAACCACACCAAATGACCCACATGGTTGTATAAAGGGTAAAGTGACTAGGTTTGATGTTTTCTAGCTCAACGGGTATTAAAATGGAAGAAAGGATTGTGGTAAGATTTTGGAGTGCTTTTACACAATCATCTTTTCTTTATTTAGAAACTCTTAAACAGGAGCATCTTTTTATTTTCTTTTTTATTTTTCTTTTCTTCTTTTCTTTTCTTTTGCCCTTGATGTAGGTTGGGCATATGGTGGATAGAGTGAATTAGGGAGATGTATATATGGACACCCCAAACTTTTGGAGGTGGCCAAGGATAGATATGTGCACTAAGGCATCCTTTCATGAGGTAGAGAGGTATGAAGATGGTGAAAGAAGAGTCGGATCAAAGAGGGGTCATTGGTGTAGTCCTCAACATAAAATATCATGCATGAAAACTAATCCAATACTTCATTAAATGATATCACGCCACATGATTGAACAACATGAGATTCACATTTATTTCCTACAATTCCATAGGCTCTAATTGCCCATATCTTTCTCAATTCACAATTCAACCAAGACATTCACAAACTTGAGAGAGGTGATGCACATGTAAAAGTCAATAATCCATACCATAGAGCAATAAACTTCTAAGAAAATGGCATCCATTTTTCAAAGACCAACATTTTCATTTCAAACAGTGGAGATTAAGTTAAAACATGCTTTTAGGCAAGAACATTCAAATTTGGGCAAAATTGGCCAAATGGTGCCAATTTGCATTCAATCACATCTAAACCTAACTTTAGGGAAATTAAAACATAAATCAGCAAATCCTAGTTAAAACACATAAAAAATTACCAAAATCTACATGAAAATGCAATTCATGCCATGGAGGAGCAAAAACAGCAAAAATTTTGAAATTTATGCAAAAATGTAGGAAATTGAACTACATGCATGGATGCAAACAAAAGAGAATCTATACTAAAAGAGAAAAATCAAACAAATGGAGATAAGGTGAGACGAACATCAACAAAATAAGCTAAGAAAGAGGGCATACTGCCCTACCACCCCAAACTTTTAAATCATGTTGTCCTCAGCATGAAACTAAAGCTTAGCAATGATAGGGTAAATGTCACTGCTCTGGAGGTGTGGGGTCCTACAGTTGGTCGGCATGTGGGGTGGATGCTGGTAATAGTGGCCTCAGTAGTCCGCCCATGGAGGCGGGTATGTCTCCTGGTAACCAGATAATCCTCCCCAGAAATCCTCCCCCCATTGGAGGTTCCTTTGAACCTGCGCATGCTAATACTGGTACATGTGGTTGATCTGATGATGCATCTACTGCTTATCTAAACACATGGCCTGCTATGTCTGTTGAATCGCCTCTGACTGTGCATGAATGGATGACATGTCATATGCATTTGTTAGAGGTGGTTGTGCATCAAAGTCCTCATGTCTCTATCTAGTGCGGTGTGGCTACTCAAGGATGTGTTGTTGCTCTGGCACATCTATAACTCATGCATCCTCTGGTAAGTCCACTGGAAACGCCATGTAGTCTTCTCTAGGATGCTATCTTTCCCACTTGAAGAGTTTGACTGGCACATTTTCCAATGGTCTGACATCATTCATAAGAATAAAAGCATGGTAAGGTAGCTCTAGTGTGATGCCAGGGTACCCAGGGTTCATGTTGTAAATGATCTTATTTTCCCTTATGGTAATCATCTGAGACCTTGCAAGATAGTTCAAGTCAATCAACTTGGCCCCTTCTACCTTTGTGAAGCTCTGGAGATCACAATCAAGTGCTCTTGCTATAGTGGTCACAATCCCTCCCATAATGAAGGGAAGCTTGGTTTTGGAGGGAATTGTTTTTAAATGATCAATCATCATCATCCCCATATTCACATAACCACGACTCACCATTACTGATATCACAAACAAGTCTTTTTTAGAAAAGCAACCTTAGTTGTCGTACTGGCCAAAGATGGATTTAGTGAGGACTTTCTGAATATATCTCAAAGTGGGGATGAAAATCTTGCTTGTTTTTTACTTTACCACTGCAAAGGAGCTTTTGCCAGTGAATGTTTCCCACATCTTGGTGTAGTTGCATTTTCCATTTTTGTCAAACCTACCCCCATCAAACTTTTGAGCAATCTCTAGTGTTGGTGCAAAAATCTTATTGAGTTTGGAGGCATTCAGTACATGAGTGGAGTCATTGAGCCTGAAGTGGATTGCATCCTCTCCTTGATATTGCAGCTTCTCCAGATATCCAAAAAAATCATGAGTCATCTCCAAGTATGTTTCTTCCACAGTGGTCAGCAATTTGTACAATCCACATGGTTTTAGGAAATCCTTGATGATAAGATGCATCCCTAGAGCTTGAATGGTGTTGGGGTAAGAATACCTTGTAGGAATTACCCTCCTAGTAGTACACTCAGGGTGAAGGGGTCTTGTGAACACTCTCCTTGTTGAGCCTCTCCCATATGTGACTTCATCGGGCTGCTTCCCGACCCACTTCATCTTATCCTCCTTCAGCTTGGACAAGAAGTCCACTGGCTCATCTTCCATCTCCTCACTCTCGGTGTCATCTACCTCCTCCTCCTCATATGTGTGTGACCCTGAACTTGTGTCCAAGTTCAAGGGCACCATCTGAATGGGTGCATCTTCAGCTTCTTCCTAAATAACCAACCGGCGTCTAATTGGCTATTGAGTGGTGTGTGGTTGTACTGACAAAGTGGAGCGTCTCGACGGAGTCGGGCATGGAGGTCGTTGTGAAGACTATGCATCAATAACCTTCTTGGTCCTCCTCTCTCGGGTCGATGCATCAATGTCCACCGAATCAACAATGTTCTCCATCTCTTCTTCTTCCTCCTCCTCCTCATCGGGGTTGTTGTAGCTTGGATCCGATGTGTGACCACTTGAGGAGGATCGGTGTTGGGATGTACTCATCAATGCTAACCATCGGAGCAATTTTGAAATTGAATTAGACGGTGATGATGCACTGTGGGACTACTGAGACACATTGGAGGCCTACTTGGTGCGGCTTTTACCTCTGGTGAGGATGTTCATGGTCTTCTCCACCCCCTTCTTAATTGCTTTGTCCGTGCTCTTCATCTTTGCAAGGATTTTTAGTGGGAATCAAGCAAGAATAGTAAGAGACGTGCTTCCAAGCTATAGGGCCAGAATCTCCTTGGAGATGGAGAAATATATGGCAATGGAGAGTGGAAAATGGGGCTTGAGGTTGGGGGGGATTCTAGGCTAAAGGGAACTCAAATCTAGAGTTTGGGAGCAAGAGGAGGTGATTTGGGAGTGAATAGAGTTAGCCCTAGTTGCCTCTCTACGCGGAACGACCGTTCTGGGTCAAGAAAATGAGAATTTGGTCATGCTAGCTCAGGCAAAATCGAGTAACTTAAGTATTGGGCCTGGGCCAGCACGACCGTTCTGGCGAGATGCTAGCACGGCTGTGTTGGCCAGCACAGTCATGTTTCTCGTGCCCAAAACTCGAGTTTTCCCTATTGAAATGCAATTTTCCAGCACGGCCATTCCATGCCAGGATGGTTGTGTTGGGTCCTCCAAGTTCAAAAAATTTCTAAATCATCAAAACATTCTATCATTCATACTTCAACCATTTTAATCAACCCACTTCATATTGTATCAATCATTTTTCACTAAAATGTACCTCATTTATCTACTTTCACCTATTTCACTTGTCAAATCATCAAAACTAAAACAAAACTATCAAGCACCAATGTGTGTGTGTGTTCTTGGAATCATGTAAAAACAAAGTAAAAGTATCAAAAAGTGAAGGTTGGGTGAAAAATTTCCCGAACCTAGGTGGGTTGCCTCCCACTAGCGCTAAATTTTACGACTTAGTCAGGATTATTGATTCTTGAACTCGATCATCCTCACAGAATTTTCAAAGCATCTTTGAAGTAGATATCCCTCTCATGTGCATTCAAGCACATCTCTTCAAGCTGGTGTTCCTCAACTAACATCACAATATCAAAACTTTGATTTGCTCTATCCGGCCCAACTTCAACAACTGCCTTCAATCTTTGTTCATTCACAGTAAACTCTCGCTCCATCTTTCTCATAGATCACAATAACTTCATATGGGTATACATTCTTGACTAGGTAAGGTCATCACCAGAACATTCAGTACATGATATTATCCTTCCTTTAGAGCAATCTGAGAAAATTTGGTTTCTAAGTATGTGGATCATAGTCGCTATCTAAGAGAGAAAACAAGTGATCCATGTAAGCACTAGATGGCCAATAATCATACCAAGAGCTCATGGAAAAAGGGTGATCAATGTGGGTCCATAATGTGTTTGTCTTGATAATGGTTCAGTAAAATCTAGTTCCCACCACATAGTGGTGGTGTAGCCTAAAATACTTAAATCAATGACCTGACAGTGGGGCCTTCACCCCTCTATAAGGGAAAAAAGAAGGTAACCACATAAGTAGGAGTCCCTACCAGTAGCCCAAAGAGGAAATGAACAAATTCTTTATTCCTACAGTCAACACCAAGAAAGTGCCTCCCATCCCAAGCTTAAGGAAACCAATATTGAAGGCTTGGACATAATTCAATTTCTAGAAGAACCTGAAGGAGAGGTATCTCTAGATGAAGTGATGCAAAGCTCCCCCATGCACAAAGAGTCAGTTGATAACACACTCAAAGGGTCTTACATCTCTAAGGACATAAGATCTGAAGCGCTTGTTGCCACCATCGTGTTAATCACCACCACACACCTGATATCATTTTCTAAAAATGAGATACCCACCGGAGGGAGTCACAGCAAGCCCCTATTAATCATGGTCAACTAAAAGGGCCTCAAAATTAATTGTCACTTCATCCATATTGGGGTATGCCTTAATGTGTGACCCCTCAAGACATTTATCAAACTAGGAATAGGTCTTCTAACCTATATCCAATAACAAAGAAAGCAACATCCTTCGATGGGGTAATTAAAGATGCCTTAGGGTAGATCACTTTCTAGCTATGAATTGTGTCACAAACCATGCAGTCTATATGTGGTCATGGAGATGAGTCCCTCCTTCAACCTCCTCTTGGGAAGGATGTGTGTTTATCACAATAAAGTGGTCCCTAATTGATACATTAGAGACTGAAATGACTATTGGTATGTTTAGTCGAGTGGAGGCCGTTAGGTCACCTATTTGGAATTTTAGACACACAAGCAAGGCCAAAACATGTGTGTCAGGCGTGTGACCCATCAAACTACTAGCAAGTGGGGAGATCAGCTAGGACATGCCATCTTCACATTCCAAGATGATAGCCACAACACCATAGCCTGCATTGAAGAAGATGATCTCCAGTTTTTCTTTAAGATGTTGCATATTCCCAACATGAGCTATGTGTGACCACTAAGAAGATGGTTTCACCATAACTCATATGACCCAACATGTATACCCAACGATTGCAGGAGATGCACATTTGTCTAGATTAGGGTTTGGGAGATAGATGCCTAGAACATACAGATATCCTACATATGTCTCTAACACATAAGGGGTTTGGCCTAGGATTCTTTATCCCACCCTATACAAATCTTGGATCACCATGTGAATGTCATATTGGAATCTCACAGCATTGTGACCCGCTACAAATGAGTTGACTAGGTGAGTCTATGTCAACTACCTACCGCTGGCGTGGAACCTAAGAAAAGAATCTAGATGCATTAAACTAGACGAAGAGCATCAACTTATGGTATTGTACTAATGGGGCCTCAGCCCTGAGTGTAAGGGTTCCCATCCTTACTTCTGGAGCATCATAGTTATAACCGGAGAAGATGTCAATGTCGCTAAGGCTATCATCCCTTTGAAAATGCCTTACGTCATGCAAGTGGTCGATGAAGACAGTCTAGATAACTACCTCATGATCATTGTGACGACCGTCTCGTGAAAACAGGATTAACTAATGCGGAAGCGAATTATTTGCAGCGGATTACTGAAAATCACTAAAAATTAAAACTTTTTGCAAGAAGATCCACAAATTGTGAAACTTTGACATGAAGAACCAAAGTAAGTTATTTACAAACTGATTCATCATTACATATCTGTATCATTTCATCTCGAGAGTCATAACATTGTCAGCCCTGTTAAACTATGCATGAGCAGGATACAAAAATCTCGAGGCTTCAAGCCAAAATCTCAGATCAACATCAAACACTCTACTGACTCCTAGGACCTGAGAGTACAGAGACGACTCATAGGACTTTCTATATACAACTTGACAGCTCATATCCCCACCTGGTATTTACTGCTGTCCCTGCTACTGCTGCTGCTGCTCTTCCTCTGTAATAGGTTCCTTGCCTTTTCGTCGGCGGTTACCTAAAAATTTAATCCCACGGGGGTGAGACAATTATAAAAATTGTCCCAGCGAGAGATATAACTCTCCGCCAGTAACATTGTTATTGCAAATGATAGAATAACACTGAACAGTAGAAATATAAACATTTATCAGCATGTAATGCATTAGATAAACTAAATAGAGTAGCATTCTCTATGCAATCATTTCAGTTGTAACTTGAATAAGTAGCAAGTTATCCATTTAGGAAGAAATATAAAGATAATGTAAATCATTTATCCAACTAGAACATGTTAATCAATGTATTCTCAACCATTGATTCTCGTAGTTCAACCTTAAGCAAATATGCTACACGGCTGATTACATATTACAAACATATTTATGCCCTGAGGAGATGAGATATACCGCTCATACTCCAACCGACCATTGCGAAGTCGAAATCGGTACCATACATAGGTCATCAGAAGAGCCGGATTTCTATGACCTCATCCTCCTCAGTCAGTGTGAGGAACAACATACAGGACATCTCGTGTCTCTGCTATAATAGCTTTCCAGGGTATTCTGGCAACTTCGCTATTAGAGTTACAGTGGCATTCTGTACTCTCTTCGCCATCGAGGGATTTCTTGTTTATCTCTCATCGATGCGGCATTAACAACATCATCGGGAGATTAGTGATACATCATCCCGGCATATACATATAATGAAGAATTGAGATATTTAGTGTTTATCTCACATCAATTCCTTCATTAGGGCGTAAGGATATTCGCGCCCATAACCCCCACATACTCAAAAGTATGCTCTCCAGGAGTTCCCTTAGGAAAACCTGTTTCACCATCACCTGGCTACTGACGATGATGGATCTATGGTCAGGGCTCTACATGATATCATTTCACTTGATTATTTAAGTACATTACAGCATTCTTTTAGCATCAGGCATGTTGTCAATCATATAACATTATAACATTTGCTATAAAGAATGAGTACTATTTCTATCAAGTTCATTTCACAGCTTTGCTAACATTGGGATCTCAATCCCTTATCATCTCATCATCATGATTCAAGAATATGGGTGTTCAAACCCTTAAATCATCAAGACACATGTTACCACTTTAACAGGTAACTTAATGCCATCAAGTCATCTAACAGTGTAAACATGATAAATGTAATGCAGGTATTTCACATGGCTCTTAAAGCCTATCAAACTCTTTTGTTACCTTTCACTAGGCAACATGGCATATCATTGCTTATAGAACTTATAAAGTGTTTTCAATACACAAGGCATCATAGCTCATACCTGACTATGTTCAATATCTCATGAAACCTGCATGATTAGTACAGATGATAACAACACATCAATTTTATATCAGTACAATGCATAATAATGATAACATCACTATTCAAGGACTACCCCACTATGCCCTTACTAGGGTTAGGGTTTCCTTTTTAATTCAATTAGGGTAACCATTTCCTTAGCTCAATTAGGGTTAATAACTTATCCCTCATCTTCTATAAGATGAAGTTACTTCAACCTTGATTAATCTAAGTCAACTCAATCTTGAAAGAAGAATTGACATCATAGGATATGTCATTATATCAAGATCATTAAGAACTCAATCTCCCTTGGATTACATCATGTGATTGATTACATAAACCACTGACCTTCATCCAATTTGAGAGTTCATACTCTTTGGTTGATTACCTTCCAAGTGATCTTGAAATAGGTGAAACCATTTAGTAGGATGGTATTGAAACCACTTAACAAAATTGAACTTCTGAAACTGTTTAAGCCTCAACTGATTTGGGATCGTTTGGTCCCAAACGGTCTTGAGACCGTTTGGACTCAAACGGTCCTGAGACCGTTTGGTCCAAACCACCTCAAAACCGAAAGGACCAAATATGGTTTCCATCAATCACATTGAATTAGGGTTTTCAATGTTGAACCCTTCAATCGATCTTGCACATGTTAGACACTAATCAATTGAGTTAATTAGATCAACCCTCAACTGATTTTATACTCAACTGACCCTCAATTGATCCTCAATTAGGGTTGGAATCAATTGAATTAGGGTTTAGAATCAATGAACCTTCAATATTCATCAATGTGTGACTAGTTACTTCATAACTATTGAACCACCATTCAAATGGGGTATGACCTGACCCCAAACGGTCTTAAGGTCGTTTGGATGACCTACAAACGGTCTTGAGACCGTTTGCCCATCATATCACTCAAAACCAAGCAATCCAATTAGGGTTTGGTTCATTGAAGTGCTCACCAAATCAGCAATTTATTGCAGATCAACTTGATATCTTTAGACCTTCAACCACTGAACTATACCCAACCCTAGACCTCCAAACGGTCTTGGGTGACCACCAAACGGTCTTGAGGTCGTTTGGATGACCTCCAAACGGTCTTGAGACCGTTTGCCCATCATATCACTCAAAACCAAGCAATCCAATTAGGGTTTGGTTCATTGAAGTGCTCACCAAATCAGCAATTTATTGCAGATCAACTTGATATCTTTAGACCTTCAACCACTAAACTATACCCAACCCTAGACCTCCAAACGGTCTTGGGTGACCACAAAACGGTCTTGAGGTCGTTTGGATGACCTCCAAACGGTCTTGAGACCGTTTGCCCATCATATCACTCAAAACCAAGCAATCCAATTAGGGTTTGGTTCATTGAAGTGCTCACCAAATCAGCAATTTATTGCAGATCAACTTGATATCTTTAGACCTTCAACCACTGAACTATACCCAACCCTAGACCTCCAAACGGTCTTGGGGTGATCCCCAAACGGTCTTGAGACCGTTTGGGTGATCCCCAAACGGTCTTGAGACCGTTTGGGCTAATCAACCCAAAATCTCAACTTAACTCATTGGAATTTCAGCACTGTTTTCAATTAGGGTTTGCCTAATTGATTGGCCTTCAACTCATGACTCGTTTGGAATTAATCCATAAAATTTGGTGAGTCATTAGATAACATCATAAGGAACAGTAATCCCAAACGGTAAACGCTTGGTCAACGCACTCAAACGGTCTTGAGACCGTTTTCCCAAAAAGTTCAATTAAATCAGATTGAAAATCAGCACTTAATCCAATTAGGTTTCCCTAATTGATTAGGCTTCAACTCACGATTCCTTTGGAGTTAATCCCTCAAATTTGGAGGGTTATTAATAAACATAATTATGAACAGGAATCCCAAACGGTCAACGCTTGGTCAACCATCTCAAACGGTCTTGAGACCGTTTGCTCAACCAGGTCAAGTTAATCAGGTTGAAAATCAGCACTTAATTCAGTTCGATTTGCCTAATTGATTGGCCTTCAACCTATGATTCCTTTGTATTTAACACCTCAAATTTGGAGGGTCATTAGCCTACATAATTAGGAACGAGATTCTTAAACGGTCAACGCTTGGTCAACCATCTCAAACGGTCTTGAGACCGTTTTCCACCAAACGGTCTGCAAACTGTTTGGTCACCAAACGGTTTTGGTGAAACCGTTTGGTCCCAGCCAATGAGATCATTTGCTCCCAAGATATTTGGTGAGGTGCTTGCTTATGATGATGTCATCATCATCTTCCTTCGTGCACCCAAGAACAGCAACCGTTCTTGATGGAATTTGCAGCAAAGAAGCAAAATTTTATCAAATTGAAGAAATCAATCAACAAAGCATAGAAGATTGATGCAATAGCAATGTTTGAGGGTTTAAGTTATAAAACCCGCCTCAAATTTGATCTCCAAGCTCCAAGATCCGTGGCTTTAATGGTGGATGGAGCTCCAACAACTATCCAAGGTTCGTTCTTAAGCTTTTGGATGAAATGGATGGCTAGAAATGGAAATCGAGTGAAGAAAACCTAGAATCAATCATTGATTTAGGGTTTTCACCATGAATCCAAGGTAGAAGATGATCAAACCTTACCTACATGTGGTGTTCGTCCTTCTCCTGCTCCTGAGCTCTCCTTAGGTCGGCCAAAGCAAAAGGAATAAGGAAAAGGCTAAGGGAAACGTTCCTTATGTGTTATTGAAATAAGGTATATATAAAGAATATGTATATGGGTCTTTGATGAAAGAGAAAATGAATCATTTTCCTTAAATAAATTCCATACTAATTTCCCCCTAATCCTCCTCCATTACTTGATCACGAAACCACCTTCAAACTTTCGTAAAAGCTCTTCATTATCCAAGAATTAATGGAAAAGAAATTAAGCACCTTAATCCTTATTATATTAATATCCATATGTGAGTGGGTTTTCTTTTCCTTATAATAATGGTGAGTGGAATTTCACCTACTTAGGATATTTTCGTTCCTTATCTTGGAAAAGGAACGTCCATCCTTATTCAAAATCAACCCAAAACATTTTGGTTGAAATCCCTTCAATTATTTTTATTCATTTTTGCCCTAAATTGAATTAGGGTTTCAATTAGGATTAAATCTTGATTATTTTAATGTCAAGATTCTCTCTCCTCCAAGATAATTCAAATGAGGTGCCCATCTCATTTTCTTTGCTCTACTTGATGCCAAAGATTATTAGGGACCTTATTGAAGTGGTAATTTGCATATTGAACCCTAGGTTTTGGGTAAATTGCACTTTACACCAAAACTAGGTTTTAATGTACAAACTTTGCTTTATCAGCACTTTCTTGGTATTCAGGCTATCACAAGCCATACCTCTGCATCATCTTCATTCTTATGATGCATCAACACATGAGGAACTCATTATCATACACAATTTGCAATCTAACCCCTCAACTTGGGTAATTTGCACTTTAGTCCAAAATTAACAAAACAATGTTTCAACATTATTCAAAAAGGACTGAAATTGAAATATGAGTTCCTCAAGAGCCTTAATTACATTTCAAAAGTTAACCACACGCATCAAATCACATATTTAAGCAAAACACCTAGGGTTAGTTCATAACCCAGTTCAGGGATGTTACAATCATGGTCAACATCAAGGAAATTTCCCTCATCACTAAAGACGCCCGAGGCATATAGACTATCCAAAAAAGGCAATAGTGTTAATACAAGATCATCCCTCCAAACAAAGAAATAATCAAGCCCATGCCTATAGCCTACCAACACTCACAAATGACCCTGATGCCAGAAGAAGAAATGAACATTATCATGATGGTCATGTTGGTAAGGTGAAACTCACTGGCCTAATACCAGGAGAAATGGAGGTAGCATTTGATATAGTTGGATGTGATCCTCTCCAAATTTTCTCCTCCTAGCCAAGCCAAGGTGACTTGAAGACTACAAGACCCAAAAACTTGGAGGAAGACTATGGCATCTCGAGGAATGACTACAATGATGCATATGACATGACTGAAGGATGGTGGGTCAACACTATATTTGAAATGAAAGATGTTGAAGACCTGTAATCCCTCATATGCCATGTGTGGAGCATTGATGAAGTCCAGAACTGGTGTGTGGAGGACTACAATGTCCTCAAGACTTAGTCACTTCCCACTCCCAAGCAAAGCCCATTAGAGGAATGGCACCCCAATGTAGTAGAGATTCCAGAGTATTTATTTATTCATGCTTTTCCATCTCATTATTTCCCCCCACAAAATCCTAAATATTTTCAAAATGAAATCCTAAATTTTACCAAATCCAAAAAATTCAAAAAACCTAGAAACAGTTGGAAATGATTTGTCTCTCTAGGAGTTTGCTAACTATTTCACTAAAGTATAACACATTCACAACAATGAAGACATCAAGTTTGAGGATGTCCACATCCTAAAGTATATGACAAAGGAGCATCAATCTTTTCATATTAAAGATGAGACGAAGGTAGTAAATCTTATCTGAGGCCCCAGGCAACACACGTAAAAATTGGGGTGTGTCTACCTTAGATTATCAAAGACCAATTCATAGAGTTATTTTGCTACTACATAGATGTGTTCACATGGAGCTATTCCAACATGCATGGTATGGATGAGGTGATCATGGTTTACCGCCTGCCTATCATCCTATAGTTCACCCTATCAAGAAAAAATCTAGGCAGCAATGGCGTAAGTGGGCCCTCCAGATCAAGAAAGAAGTTCATAAGCAGTAGAGTGTTGGTTTCCTAGAGTAGGTCAAATACTCTACATGACTCGCCAACATTGTATAAGTATTAAAGAAGGATGGTAAAGTACAAGTGTGTATGGAATATTGTGCCCTCAACAAGAAATCCCTCAAAGATGGCTTTCCTCTTCCACATGTCGACCTGCTTGTTGATAAGACATCTAATCATGTCTCCTAAGATTCATGAATGGTTTCATCGGCTACAACCAAATCAAGATGATCAGGGAGGATTAAGAGAAGATGAAATTCATCATAGAGTGGGAAGTCCTCTTCTGTCAAGTCATGTCATTTCGTCTCAAGAATGCTAGAGCTACATATGATAGGGATACGGTCATCTTCTGCCACAGAAAATACCAATCCAACACCATCAATAGAACAGGCTTCCTTCCACCTTCTTTGAAGCTCAGTGCCACTGCGTCACCTGCTTGGAAGAAGATATGGTGTACCTTCCCAAATTTCAACTCTCATTGTAGATGGCAGGAAAGGGAGACATTTCCCTTTGGGATGCTAGATGGTGTGGCACCCCACTTACTGACTTCACTCTCAATGCCAGTGATCGTAGACTTGATTTTAAGATCAAAGACTTCTGGAATGCATCCGGGTGGGACTGGAATTTACTGGAACACATACTTAACGATGAGGGATTGCTTATGTTCAGAAACAACAGGGCTTACATCTCAAAACATGAAGATGACAAGATTATTTGGACGCTCGATCCTAGAGGCAAGTTCTCCATCAAATCTATCAAGAATCACATACTTCACACAGAGAAATTGAATATCAATCGTTGCATTCATGGGATTTGGAAACTCCCCTTTCCTAAAGCTAGCGCTATCCTTTGGAAAACAGCCCACAAATCCATCCCAACTGATGATCATATTCTAAGATGCAGAATCGCAATGGCTTCTAAATGCTCCTTCTGCGATAATCCTTCCATTGAGTCATCTCCTCATCTTTTCATTCATAGTCAGACGGACACCTTCTTCTGTCACAAGGTCGCTCTTGTCACTGGGAAGCCCCTCTTGAAAACATCAATGACATCACCAATTCTTGCGGACGATCACACTGGCTTCACTCTCCCAAGACATGGATTCATGGCCTCCTTAATGCCCTTGTTGTATGGAGTATATGGTGCTACAGATGCACGAATAGATTTGAAGGGAGGAGAGTCAACCTTCAATCTCGATGGCATAGCATCATTCACATTCGAAACCACTTTCTGAAGAAGGTTAGATTCACAAAGCTGGAGACAGTTGAGTTCTAAAACACTCTGAATGATCACGGCATCCTTGAGCCGCAAACAAAGATCAGATACATTAATTTGGTCAGATGATCCCCTCCTGACATAGCTAATCTTAAAATGAATATCACTATTGGATTGAACAAGGACCCCTCTGGTCACACAAGAAGGTGGGCAGCAGGGCTGGTTAGAGATTCTCGGTGTAGAACTTGGATGGCCTTCAGATCATGGCTTAAAGATGAAGATTTCACTGTCGTGTATCTTGTAGCTTGCGTAGTTGCGCTCAAGATTGCAGATGAGCACAATCTAAACATTTCTGTGATTGAGATAGATGATCCTCATACTTTTGATATCTTATGAAAACAAGCACCTGAACCTTAGAAAGCCACCTCTTTCACAAGAGAGCTTCGAGCGATACTCAACGAGCAGGGGATAATTGGGCATTCTATATCCAGACTAGTTAACTCTGCCCCTAGGGAACTCGGCATCTGGGGTTCGATTTTACCTGAATCTTTTACGTGCTCTGACTTTGCTATGCTGCCTATGAAGGTTAGAGGCATTATCATTCTTGAGAAAAGAAATACACCTTACGTGGAGACCAGTTTTTAGAGAAATCAATAGTGCACATCCTCGCTTGGTTGTCAGATGGTTCTACTTTCTTTTGTCCTTTTCTCTCTTGGTTTCTTGATGTTCTGATGATTTCTTTATGTCTTTGCACCTTTTTTTATATGAACCCAATTTATAAGAGTGGGAGATGTAATTTTTTGCTGACTTTTGGCCTACAGGAGGGGTGTGGGATGAATAAAAGTGACCCCTGGCTTTTTTTAAAAAAATGGGAGACAGTCACTCTGTTGCACGACATGATACATAATGAGGTGTAGGTTTATGTAAGTAACATTATATCCAAATCTAAAAGATCATGAGACCACATCACCAACCTAGAGAAGATTCGTTTGTGGCTATGATGATTTTCTTTGTGTTTAAATCCAGCCAAGTCTACCTTTGGGTCATAACAGGTAACCTACTTGGGTACATTGTCATTCAGAAGGGAATGGAATTAGACCCAGGTAAGGTTCAAGCTATATGGGAAAATTCCCTTCCCCAGAACACAAAATGAGGTACTAGGCCTACTCAGTTGACTACAGTACATTAGTCGCTTCATCGCCAAGCTCACACCTATGTGTGATCCCATATTCAAGTTTCTCAAGAATAATTATGATTTGGGATTGAACAAATAGTGTGATGGGTGCTCTAAAAGCTTAAATACTACCTTGTCAATACTTTAGTAGCAAAACTTGTAGTACTAGGATGCGCTCTCACCCTTTGAATGTTGGTCTGCAAGACATAGATGGGAGGAGTCTTAAGTCAACCAACAATCAATGGTGAACAAGCAATCTATTACCTATTTAAGAATTTCAATGACATCAACGTTTGCTATGATTCAATGAGAAGTATTGTTTGGCCTTATTACATGCAACATGGAAGTTGTGCCACTTATTGATGGCATATCATCTATATTTGATTGCAAAGCATGGCAAGCTCTGTTGTGTGTGTGATTTGCCTACCCTCATGGGATGATGTGCCAAGTGGCATGTAATGTAATCAAAATTTGACAGCACATAAATAACAATGAAGGCAGTCAAAGCACAAGCTCTGGACGATAAACTACTAGGTCTATGGGGACTCCCTCCTCGTGACATCTCAAGTCCAAAACAACTAGAAGACTCACCATATGATCATGGTTCCATACTAGGGAATTCATTTTCTCTCTAGCTTGACATTTTGAAATGGCCCCTTCCACTTTATCAAAAGAGCGAACAATGGAATCGATGATGCTCAAGCTACCCTTGCCTCCTCGATTGAAATCCAAGGGGACCGGACCTTCTCTTTCAAAGCATAGACTATCTCTCAACCTTCCTACTGCATGGTTATTGAAAACATTGTCAATAGTGGAGGCATGGCTTGGTTTCATGACATAATAGACTATTTGGAAAGTCAAGACACTCCTGAAGGCCTCTCTTAAAGAGAAAAATAGGACTTCAAGCGATGAGACATGTTGTATGTCATGGGGGTAGGACATCTATATCATAGATCTTACAACTAGACTCTCATTTGATGTATTGAGAAGACAGAAGAAGAAACCCTCAAGAGGGGAGTTCATGGAGGATTGTGTGACACGTCTGAATGGGGTCATGTTAGCAAAGAAGATGTAACTTCTAGGGTACTATTGGAACATCTTGGAAAAGGAATGATGCCAATATCTCGAAAATGCCAATTCTTTTAGATCTATGTTGACTACATCAATGCCCCCACTAATCGTAAATACAACATCGCAACTCCTTGGTCATTCTCTGCTTGGGGAATAAATATGATCCATAAAATTAATCTGAAAGTGTCAGACAGGAATTGTTTATCCAGATCGTGATAGACTACTTCACAAAGTGGGTGGAAACCATGTCCATCATAAATGCTTCGGCTCAAAAAGTAATCAATTTCCTCAACAATAACATCATAAGCTGGTACAGGATTGTACATGAGATCATCTTCGACGATGGTACAAACTTCATAGCTAAAATTATCATAGAGTATATGAGCTCTTTGGGGATCAAACACCACTAATGTCACCCTATCGGCTCCATATGAAAGGATTCATAGAAGCTACTAACAAGAACTTGATAAATATTTTGAAGAAGACGGTTAGATCCCATGCCAACTAGCATTAACACCTTCCAATTGCCCTATAGTCTTGTCAAACTTGTATTAAAACTTCCACATGAGCTACGACATATTTGCTGGTCTATGGGATGGAGGTGTTCTTGCCACTTTAACCTCATATGCATAGTGGTGACAGTTAAAATGCCTCAACACCAACACATTATAGTATGTAGTAGAGCGCCCAAAGCTGGAAAAATGATCTACCACTAAAGTACAAGAAGGGAAACTCCATGGTTATATTTGTAAAGGCAAAACTCCATCCATTCCTAACACATGTCCATTGATATCAGACTAGTAGGCCACTGGTCCATATTTCCATAAAGTTGTATAGGCTCTTTGACTTTGATATGCTTTGACAAGTATTACTTTTCAATGATGTAATGAGAATCTGAAGATTTCATAAATCTAGCATGATTGATGCACATTCCTAGATAACTCTATAGGACCTTGAAGGGGTCCCTCATCTTCCTGGTTGATTGTGTTTCATCTAAACACTCACACAACTCACCCAATATCAAGGGAACTAGAGTTTCCTTTTTCCAAATTGTAACCACGACTTTAGATACATTGGTAGTCACCTGACCAGCAGTCTCTCTTAAGAATAGCTCACTAAGGATGATGAGGTATATGCTCACAAACTGGGAATATCTAGAGATTCAACAACATTTCATGCTTCACTCTTGAAGGAATCCCGTAGGGAGGCCATCTGAATAAAGGGACCATATTTGATCAACCATCAAGAAGATTGGGCCTTCTTCATTCCAAAATACTAGCTAGTTATCCAACTCAACTTCCTTGACACTACAGGCTAGTGCTCGTGGAGGGGAAGTCAGATGATCTTTTCCAGATCTTCTAGCATAGGAGTCAGAACGAAATCCCCAAAGTGGAATGAGTAAGTAAGAGGATCCCAAAACAAAAACACCACTAACATCAGTTCCCTTGTGATGTGAACATAGGCCAGATGACAATGATGTCAGGTCATGACAAAGCTTTCCATCTTGACTTTCTTTGTATCAGAGAGATTTGTAATCCAATGACACTTAAGAGACTTATTCATGGGAGGAAGCCTGAAGAGAATAATCTCACTTATCACTAGGTCTCCCATCATGCTGAATCTCAAAAGCCACAATGTGCATAATAGACAAAGCCATGACACCCTATTTATAGGATGCAACAAGATAGATCTATATCATGGAGACAAGGGGATTCTTTTTCCTTTTCCTTGGTAGAATGGTGCAATCTGCCATAGTTATCAACACCAATAGTCAATGCGGACACACTTCCTAAGGGTGTGGGATACCTTGTCCCACTACCTCATGGATTGAAGTCATATGCCACATCATCTAGATGCGAATTGAGGTAATCTTCCAGGCTGAACAAGATCTTTTGAAGCTCAAACTTTTGAAATTCGATTCCCAAAAAAAGATCACAAAACTTCACAATATGATTTGACTCAAACTCATATTCTTGTTTATAATTTTTTTACAAATACAAATACTTCTAGTACACAATTTTCTTGCATATAGGAAAATACAACACAAAGATACACTTAATGCATCTAGTACTTATTTAGCTTCTTCTTTATCAATCCTGACAAACTCTTGGCTGAAGGCAGATGATCAGAAGAAGACTCGGAAAATTGGTATCCCTATTCTAATCTGGATGACTAACACTAGTTAGCAACCCGTGATTAGAGTAATATATGTTGCACTGCACTTCCACAACCAAAGCAACATCCCTACAATGAGAAGAACATGCTCCAATACTAGATGATGATGGTTCTACATTCTAAATTGGGTTCTTTGATCGGAGTCACCCATGTATGTGGACCCCTTAATGAGCTGACTATGTCCATTTCCTTGTGGCATGCTCAAACAGACAATTCCAACCACACAATTGTGTTTGTATCATCCTTTTAGAAGGACTGATTCTAGTCAAAGTCACTTGGAAAGTGACACGAACCTCCAAAGTCCCGATGAGACCTCAGCCCAAGAAAATTGGTAAAGCCTTGAGGAGCAACCAGCGGAGAAGGCATAGCCTCAAGAGGTAAAGTTGTCTCAGGAGGAGGCAAACAACAAACTCATATATGTAATCATCCTGCTCCTCAATAGAATTGTAAAAAACCACCTATAGAAGACACATGTCAAACGATTGTGATTGGATGAGATGAATGATAAGGGGAATACTTATCACTAGAGGACGCATACGATGATTGTAGTCATTTTTGGAAAGCAATATTGGTATGGCCACATGTGTAGTACCACTCAAGGTACTTTGTAGCTACCACATGATCCCACATCAGCTCATGAGCAGTCTAACGAATCCAAAGACCAACCAACCCACACAAATGGTTGAATTGGATATGGTAGACACACTAACGAGTGACACGCTCACCCATGTACAAGACACTCTTGAAAGGTGAATCAATCTAGATTCAGCAAGCATTTAGAGACAACACTTTAAATTAGGCCATACATGACATAGCCGCATCCCCATGGAGAATCTTGGAGAAAATTCTCAATCAGACTTGGAAAATAACAGAAAAAATTGAATTTATCCAAAATACACACATACAAGATCATAATGTATCAAATATTATGCATACTTTGATTGAATTCATTATCTCCACTTTGCCTCTCCACTGCTTATACAGCACCATACTAGTACACTTGGCCCAGTGAAGACAGTTAGGGAGCGAAGCATGCAGATAACCCTCTGGATGCTCATATTAATAGACCTATTGAGCCAGAATTTCTCATAGCCTCACAGTTGAAAAATAAAGGTCAAAAAATCAATAACTTTAGGTATGTCAAGAAAAAGCAGAAAACTATGAATAAAGACATATTAAAGATATATTGTAATCAAGCCCACAAAGTCGCTATAGATCTCTGTGGCCCTAACCATTTCCTTCATAGAGAAGTCACCCACAAGACACCTCCTCAACCCTGTTAGTAGGTGGATGTACACGCCTCCACCCCAGTCAAAAGAAGAAACTACATCTAAGTCAATAAGGAAGGAGAACCAACAAATCAACCCCCCCTATTTCCAACATTATTATAAAAAAGGCAACCAATGATCAACACAAAGAGAAATATCATGGCCCTTAGGGAAGCATACAAAGGATCATTGGCACATGGCCTCTCATCCTTGTAAAAGAAAATTGTGTGCATCCAAGTGAATTTGATTTCATGTCTGGAAGCCATACCAATGCCATCAAGTTTCATTACTAATATCCTGGAAAGGTTATGAGGCCCCAACTCTTGTCTATATTGCAAAGCACATATTGGAATCCCGCTAACATCTGACGTGGTAATCTCAACAAACTCACTAGGAGTTATAACCAACTCGCTAAAGGCAAATTGAAAGTTACTAGTTTTTGGTTGGAAGTGCTCAATTATATGAATAAGATAATGCATATCAACTACCCCACAATGACTAATGCTTCCAAAGTTGGTCCCTCCAATAACTCTAGCTCCTCAACAACTAACCTGGCATACAACACCCCCAGCTCATTACAGTGGGTCCCCGGATACACATTCTATAGTTGAAGACCCTAAAAGACATAGCAAAAGGCAAAGTCAAACTATGTCACCATAAATAAAAGCATGATTCAACCTCAGCAAATGATGGGAAACAACATGAGCAAGAGTTTCCAAGTTATACCTCATCACCCGCTCAATGACCTATATGAGATATGATTATTCCTAGCATGCATGGATGAACCACAAACCTTTTAGTTGGGAGTACTCTCCCACAATTCTGCTCGCACCACCATGACACTTACCTAAAGCAAACACATATTAGAAATTGCATATTCATATATGAATTTAGAAGATAAAGCATCTTTCTATACTGTGGGTACACCGCATTCACGACATCATCGCCCATATCTTGTTCATCCATGGCATGGTCCTCTTGAGGAATTTTAGCCTCCTCACCAGTTATGATATGCCATCTACAAGTTCAAAGCTACAATAACATAAGCTTTCTATAGCAATTCGAATCAGCTCGATCTAACACTAGATAACCGTAAAAACGTCAAAATAGAAAAAATAATATAATCACAAAGTACAAGATGCATTTAGTCATCTTCAAACTCCAGACCACAAAGAACTTCGAAACACAGTTTCCAAATTTCCCACTGAGGATCGAATGGCCAAAGTAAAGCTCATAGATGAAGGTTATACCTCTCTGGAGATGAATGAAGCTGAAAAACTCACATAAGCACCACCATAATAGAAGATCTGAAGCTCCTCAACCATAGAGAAATGATGCTCGATGTGCCTCCAAGAATCCATCGTGGCCTGCCTTGATCCACGGGCCTAGTCAGTGCCAGAACATTAGAATCTACCATCCTTTTTCTCTCTCCTCATTGTTGTCATGTCGTCATTTACCAAAGATGATCTCCTTCATGCTAATGATACCCGAGGGTGGGTGAAATGACAAACATGCTTGACCTCCTCTCATTTCCCCTCTTTTAAACACAAAATATTATAAAATTTACAAATAGATCTCTATATTTTCACCAGAATTTTGTAAAACCTTCCAAAAAATCACAAAAAATAAAAAACGCAAAAGATACCTAAAAATTGTAAAAAAAAATATAAACAGTCTGGATCTTGACTCAAATGACAAAATCTTCTCCTTTCCTAGGAAAAGTAACCTTTCTACCATTTTGTACGGTCAAACCCTAACACACTGTAAACGATCGTGGGCTATGACCTTAAACTAGACCAATTTTGATTTCTAATCTTTTTAGCGGTCCTTCACTATGACCTTAAACTAGACCAACTCCAAATTATAATCATTTTGCTAGTCTTGGGCTATGATCTTCAACTAGACCAACTTCAAATTCTAATCTTTCCGACGATCCTGGATATGACCTTACACTAGACTAATTTCTATTTCTAAATACTTTTTGGGGTTATAGGTTATGACCTTAAACTAGAGAAATTTTTTATTTTCATATCTTTTTATGGTCTCAGGCCATAACCTAAATTGGACCAATTTTACTCCCATCTCTTATTTATTTTTATGGTTCTGGAATATGACCTAAGATTGAACCAAATCATTGCTCCAATTTACAAAACCTTTTCATGATCCTGAATCGTGACTCAAGAACCAAATTTCAAACCTCAGCTTCCATATCTTTTCAACAATCACATACATTGAAATCAAGTAAGAACTAGAAGGTTGGGGGTAATTTCTCATCAATGATATAGGGAAATGGATGATGAAGTAGTGGAGGAACACGTGTAGAGACCACCTTTTCACTAGAAGATCACCTAATGTTTGATCTCAACCTATTTTGACACTCTTCTCATGAATTTTGTCTTATAACATTACCAATGATCTAGGGGGAGATGATGAACCAATACAGCTCTTGGCCAAGAAGTCACTTTAAATTGGAAATTTTTTTGACACCTAATCTTTAATTCAAGCACTTAAAACCGTATACCTGATAGGAAAACTCACCACATTATTCCTTCTTAGAGTCGTGGTCCTAATCTTGAGTTGATCCACTCCAAAATAGAAAAATGAAAATGTGTAGGAAGAAGGAGAGATATAATGACTACTTTTCAAGATCCTCACAGGTAACAATGTTACCGTAACATGACTTGAAACAATCACAAACTCCTAATATTAACATCAAATCTTGTCTGGTTTTTTTTTATCCACCTTTTTGTCACTATGGCATGATTTTGTGAGAGGATTAGACATGTTGATTTAAGAACATGAATGATGATATAAGAAGATCTCACAACAAATGAAGTTTAGATTGTTAATCATCACTCCAAGGGAAAGAATGGTTCATCAAATATAGGAAAATCACCCCAGAGGCTATCATATTCATGGAGAAAACATTTTTTCCCAATCTTATTTTTATTTCAAATGATTGTTTCATTAATTCATCCTTTTACCTATGTCTTCCGCACTCAATGGGGTCAGAACATCCTTGAAGAGTCCAACCTTTTTTATCTTTTGTGACTAAAATAGGAGTCAGAATTGACTCAAGACTACGGTTCTCATTCTTATCTCGAACCTTACTTTGAGGGGGTCAAACTGGTGATACATGATTTTTGCTCAATTAGCAAAATTCATGAATCGTGCTATTTCTCTAGATGGAGTCCATTCCACATTTTTTTCACATTTTGCCATGTTTATCATCTTATCACATTTATCCCTTTTTTCATTATTTTACCTATTCAATCAACTCATTTTCACACACATTTATCCAATTCGAGAATTCATGAATAGAAAATATTCTATTCTAGATTCAAGTGCAGTTTGTTCGTCAATTATTCTTTTTTCACAAACCTTTTCCATGAATTGTGTAGATGAAATATCAGAATAGAATATTCCCATTCCCTCATGTATATTATATTTATTTTTCTTGATAAATCCAAGTGATAATCCCACATTTTCTCTTTCTTTCATTATTTCATTTGGAATCCATAATTTTTCATGATTTTCTCTAGAACACTCCTGATATAATTGGTAAACTGGGAAACATGCTACATCGTGTTTATGCCACCCAGAAGATTGAGGCAATCCCATGGTGACACTTAGTGAATCACCTTGATCTGCACATCACTTGTATGTGACACATTGTCTTGATCAACTGCCTTTTCCATAAGGTTTTGTCTAGAATCTTGAAACCTAAAATCTACTTATAAAACCCCCTCCCCATAGCCACTGTATTCCAAGGCCCTTTTGAACCTCCAAAAGACAGAGGATTGACTACCTCCCATTTTACTTTTCTACATTTATCATGATCGGAGGATCCTTCTTTTGATAACTTGCCTCTGAACGCTGCTAGGTTGCATCCGTAATGAGCCTATGCTCCTAACTGTTGATTTCAAACTACTTCTCTTAACTATTTTAACTACTTATAGTTAATCATGTGATATATTTGCATATATTTGTTCATCAAAGGTTGAGAAAGATTAATTCTTATTCTTAATTTTTTTCTTCTTATCATCTTCTGAAACTTCCTACTTATCGGTCCTAACCATCTGTGAAGGTCTCTATCATGGGAGGTCATGAGGCAATCATGACACCAACTCACCTAAAAATTAGGACCTTTGCGGCTTATGATGGTAAGGACATCAACATCTCTAACCCCAAAGGCCCGCCAACAATAAAAACATGTTTAGTTCACTTTTTTGTTTTCTTTTTATCAAGATGACATTACTGCTTAAAAATGGATCAATGTTGATTATCAGGCAAGATGTATGTTAATCCTTTCTCACTTGTAACAAGATCGTCGGGTCCAAATTCTAGCTATACTTTTAATATGTTTGTCTGACTCGGATGCCAGATTGACTTTCTAAGGTGGATTCACAACACTCCATTATAGTTTCCTCATTTTTTTACATAAAATGTGGCAACTCTCAATTTTTTTCTTATTTACAACATGACCGCTTAAATAAGTTTCACTACCAAGGATATATTTTAGACATATTATTTTGAATAGAACCCCCATAACAATCAATCAAATCATCTCTAATTAAAAGACAATATTTTACAACAGCTGAATTTAGTCACACGGGGTCTTTCGATTTAGCCATATACGGCCTTTGAGTTTAGCCATGTGTGGTTGTTATAAATAACTTTAGTCATATAGTACTCATAGACATGTAAATGTATATTTTGAATCCGGACTTTGATCCAGATTCAAGTCCAAAATTTTTGAAAAAAAAAAAAGCTAACATCCGCAAAGTTGGGTCGAATTTCAGATATCAAATTTTAGATTTGAAAACTTCATATCAAATACCGGATATTGTTGTATTCACTCTGGGAAAAAAATTGAATTCAAAAAATATATACATATATCATGAAATATATTTTTTTCTAGAAATATTATAGATATGTAATCATATATATGCAGTGTAATATCAATATTTTCTATATATATTATATTTATTAACATTAAATGTATGCATTTTAGTTCAAATCGGATATTTTTTAGAATTCATATATCATACGGTATCTTTCGGATATTAAATCGAATTGTTTTTCAAATTCGAATGTCGGATATAGCAGTAACCGCTTTGTATTCGATCCTTTACAGGTCTAAGAACTCACTCCATCATTTTGATATGAACCTTTGGTCAAAATGGTGTTATCAAAACCAATCATGCATGTTCCAAAGTTCTTGTAGATCAAAATATATGTATCGACTTATCGACCTACTTTGAACCTACAATTGAATTTTCAAGATTTAATATCCAATTTCATTTATCAAATTCCGTCTAAATTCAAGTGTCATAAGTAGGCTTTTCAAATAGTAAACCTTTTATCCTTTTTCCATTTATGAAGGTAAATAAAATCTTATCAATTACTCAATTTCTCTTGCCAACAGGGATGCAAAAGTAAACTTTTACATGCAAACTACATGCAAGAATACATTTTCAATAAATAATATTTCTTTCATCATTTTCAATGCCACGGCCTCATACAAAAATGATTATCTCCATACATTAACATGAGGAGAGTAGGAAATAGATGAGAAAAGTAGAAATAATAGAGAAGGGGAATACTTTTATGTATTGTACAAATTGATTTTGGTGTTATGGATTTTTTTTGGTATCATTTGTGTATCGTGGTGAAAAATAGTACCAAAAGATATCCACGGCAAGACTAAAATGTACAAACAATACCAAAAATATGTATCTCCTCTTATTTATAAATACTAAGTAATACATATTTTTATGTTAAATAATGCTAAATTATGTTTTAGTAAAAAACCAAAATTGATCTACAATACTAATTTTTTACTTGACCCTAGAAATTATTGTACTCGATAGTAAAAAAAGGAGAGAAGTAAAAGAAGAGAGGAAAAACTAATTTCTTGATATTAATTATGTTTATTTTGGTATTTTTAAGAATATTTTTTCTATTGTTTGTGTAGTAGTATGAAAAATACACCAAAAAAATACGAAAAGATACACATCAAAAAATATGCAAGCATGGGCAGTTAAGTTTCCCTATGCTTCACCAGATTATATTAAAAATATAGTATGTACTTAGACGACGACAAATTTTTAATAGTTGATGGTACCAAAATTTTAAGTATTGCGTGACGACGCTTCATTTTCTTAATAACCGTTCGTCGCATATGTATAAATAACCCCCATGCAACCGCATAGAGGTAGAGAGTACATAAAAACCCGTCGTGGTAGAGGTGATCACCATATGTATCGCCCCATCATAACATCATGAAAGTAGCTAAAAGAGATCATAAATTGTCTGAAAAAGGGTGGAGTTTCCTTTATAACATCCCCATAATGATAAAGATAAACTGGAAAATGACAACGAAACTCTAATTTTCATCCGTTTCGGAGCAATTTGATTCAGAAGCTGGACATTATTTTCTATACGAAAGAAAGAAATTTTGATTCTAAAGATAATAGATGTACAAACAGATTTACAAAAGACGTGTGTAATGTTACTCCAATTTAGGCCCTGTCCTGTCCTCGTGTGTGCATGCGCCGTGAGCAACTCCGGTTGTTCCCCACTTAGGTGTCAAACTATTTCAGTATGTACCAGTTACTTGACGGCTAAATCTAGGCTACTGACACAAGGCCACAGTGGTATGGTAACTCGTCATCCAACCACTAGCTAGGAACTGTTTGGAGAGACTTCTGATGTCTTCTTTTTTTAGTTGTGCTTGTCGATGCTCCACATCCAATTGGCTGTGAGTGAAGATCACCATGCGTCAGGTCGCACCAGATATTGTTAAGCGGATTGCGGATTAGGTCTGGCCCATATAATGTGTAAATATCGGCTCATACTCAACCGACGTAATAGATTTGAGATTCATGTCGGATTCAATCAAACTCGAACAAGATAGTAACATAAAAACTTAACACATGGAAATAAATTATTAATAGAGTTTCAAATATGTATAGCATTATGTAACTTATATATATCATCCATAAATTATTTCAGTTAGGAATATTAACTCTATCTAATAAATATCAAAAATATAGACGATGTCAGACATGTTTGAAAATAAAGTCATATCTCATGAGAGAATTAAATATAGTTTTTGTACCTTACCATTGATGATATAATGCATATATTTTCAATGAGTGACCTGTAAAACTACGATTGGGATAATTTTTAGAAACTAGTATACATCCAATCCAATTTATAAGACTAGATTATGGTGTAGACCATTACAAACATATAAAATATTAAATAGGTGTATATAATTTATATGTACTTTAGGGTATTGTTCTTTTTGTCTTATCGATATGACCGCTAAAACATACCTCAGGAAAAAGTAGTTTGAAAGTTTGTAGTCAAATATAGATATTATATTTAAAATATAGTTATATATACATATACGTCTAATGAGTCAAAATATCTGGATTATTGACCTTGGTTTACCTGAGCCTTAACACAGCCCGCCCGTATAAGATTCCTAGTCAAAATTTTAGACGGGGTAGTCCATGTAAATTATATGAACCGAATCTGGGTTAGATTATGTGCATAGAGATAGGAGTCAAAGTCGGCCCGGTATGAGACTCATATCTAACTGTGAACTAATCCCATTTGGAGATTTGCGTCATTGCGCCAATTGCCGTCCTAATGTGCTCAACTTTCTACTCTTCACGTCCTCAACTTTCTACTCGAGAATCGTGTGATGCACACAACGTTACTCGTAAAATCACGTAGTTTTCCACTGTTGTGCGGCACATTTTTAAAAAGAAACAATAACTACTGTAATATATTAGCTACGATCTTTATAAGGTAGCAACAGTGTTTTCGTACGATGAATAAGGGGCCGTTCGGATTACCGTCTTCCTGTGTGAAATACAAGTGCTCCTCCGAAACCATAAATTTAGAGTATATTTTTGCATATATATTACCGGGATTCCAAATGACAGAAACCAAACTTAGGACCCGTCTGATTGGGGTAAAATCCAATGCGAGCAGTTGTAATTTCAGTGTGGGTTACAGTTCAATACATTTGGTTCTGCAGAATTCCAACCGGCGGTGAGAATTGGAACAGCAGCTAATTCCCGGCACAAAATGGGTGAAAAGAAACTGCGCCCAAAAGAAGGGTGGTTCATTTTCCAGCGGCCTCTTCGGCTCCCACCAACAGTATCCAATCAGACAGAATGGTACCAACTCATCCGGTTAAATTTCTTTCAAACCAAACGAAAAAAATTACAGCTTCAACTCACGGGATTGAATTTTCTGTTTTCCAACTCAAGCTTTGGGTTGATGTTACACCCAACCACACAGGCCCTAAGCCTAAGAGACTTACATAGATGTTCCTATTACATGGTAAAGCGATCTGCCATACCAGCTTTTATCCGCTTTATCCCTGCCCTCCTATTTACCAGGTGAGGCAAGTGAGTAAGGGCAATGGTAGGGCAATAATACATGTGCAGGGTAGATACTTTCACCCTTACCCACTATTCTAAGGAGAGGGGGTAAGGATAAAATCTTACCAGCCTCGTACCATCCCTTTAACGTCCCTAGTTGGAAGCAACTAGTATGGGAGAGTAAGCCTGAATCGTGCACGAGATCACACTGCAATGATGCACTTTCAATCCAACAGGCTCTTGAACCATTATCCTAACCAAAAGCCCATTTAGGACCGGTTCCCTAGCGTAAAGTTTAAAAAGAATAGCATTAGATTCGCATTGCCGTTTCAATTTCACTTTTTTAGTCCTTTCTAATAAAATTGTCTTAAGCAACTAGTGTGAAGACAAAATGCAGCCTTTAATTTTCCATGCAGAAAAGTACTAAGGCTAAAATTGGGCACGGCTTGTTTTCTTGATTTTTTTTATTACTCTACATAAACAATTTACTTCCAAATCAAGCAGGCTCTTATATACAGCGCCCAGGTTTGCTCGTTGCTCATTGCATTCGCCCATGACAAAGCCCATTACAGTATCTACAAAAAGAAATTACAAGAGAGAAGGGGTGGACGCCCACACCATGGAAGCATTAAACTCAGTTCCATAACCTCGGAAGAAGTGGCTATTCTCAATAAGGTAATCTCATTGTGCATACAGCAACTATTCGAGTATACTAACATCGTCACTTGACAGACCATCTTCACCATCAGTCGTAGGAGAGCTCCTTGCTTGCAGCGGCATCCATGGCTGAAAAGCCCCATCATGGCATAGGTTCTGGTTTTTTATATTGAAAGAAACAAAGTCGTTAGGCAGGAAGTCAGATTCTGTCTGATTGTATACTCCAGAAGAGGGAGTTTACTCCTGTTCGGGATAGGCCGAAGAATTCAAATGAATTTGACAAGTCTAGCTTTTGGGTCAAAAACGTACCTTCAGCCAGAAGAAAAAGCCTCGCAACAGCCGTAAACGCTTTAGACAATCAGCTTCTTTTAGCTGCTTTGCTAACTCTGTGGCAACAAGTTCAGTACAACTAAACAATCAAAAACTACCATGGTGCATTGAGAACTAAAATAAGTGATGGTAAGTAATAAAGAGTAATCGCATTCAAAACAAAGTGCAAGAGATGAAATAATCAATATTGATCCAATTAGATAAAAGGCTGAACTATGGGATTAAGAGAGAAAGATTCCCCCCCCACGCCCGTGGCGGAGGCCGAACACCCGGGAAGGTGGTAAATTAAGACGGCAACTGAGATTCGAACCCAGATCCCTTCATGAGGAGACACCGTGTTTGACCACTTGAGCCACTCCTTGTCGGCATAAAAGGCTGAACTATGTTATTAGACCAGAGAGTGGTGTTGTGTATGTATTGCAACAAGTAATAATAGATTCCTTACAGCCCTCTCAAAGGTAACCCAGGACTATTGCTTGTTCGGCAAAGCTTGAGCCAGCGTCCTGTAGGAACCAGTAACTGCGGGTAGTAGCTCGGGCAGGCTACAGTCAGCTCAAACTTGCCGTACCTAACACTGGCAAATCCTACTGCTATCAAAATGTACTCATACTGAAGCGAAGCATAAGCCTCAAGGAGTCTAAGGCGTAAACCTAAAAATATGAATGAGCCTGTAAGGCGTTGATAAATACAAAGTATGTACATATATACATATTTATGTGTGTGTATATATTATATGCGTATCCATATGTATCTATAAATGTGTATGTCTGATATAAATTGTACATATAAGAAAAATAAAGCTAGAACAAAAGTTTTTAAGTGCATTAAAAAGGAAAATTAGGGAATTACTGCAAGTAACGGCTTTTTTCAATCACGCGTTAATTGCTGTAACAGCAAGTAACGGCTTTTTTCAATCACGCCGTAATTGGTGGTAATGGAAAATGCCAGCCCTTCCCTGGTTTGCTGCGTTGTAGCAGCTTTTCTCCTTATCAATTAACCGTGAAGTTCAGAAGTGGCATGCTGCCACAGTAACTGGAAAACAAGGACGCCCTGTACATGATTACCGGGATTTAAGAAGTAGGGGGCCAAACTAGGCCTAATAGAAACCACCAAAGTAATCAAATAGAACTGTAGCAAATAACGAGATAACATCGGGTACTATTATATCTAATTTTTCAACTCGACAAAGAAAACTAGGGTTACATATTTTGGAAATAGTAGCAATCAAGATAGATAAAAATGAGATTCAAAAATTACTAAGATGGGGAATAAAAATGTGGCGTAATAATTTTTTAGCAGAGAAATTTGATAAATCCAAATCAAAAGTAACTTCGGGTTTTGAGTCTGGACAAATAAAAGATAAGTAAATTCAATAATGAGAGAATGAAAAGAAATAGCAACAAATTCAATAATGAAAGAATGAAAAGAAATAGCAACAAATCTAAATAGAAAATTTTTGAGGAAAGTGTATGCAACTGTCTCCAAAGCAAAAAAAACTTGGTGGTTCAAAACTTTAACATGACACATTATCATCAAAACTAAGGCTCGTGTAATAGAGAACCTAATGACTAAAATCTAAGACTAATTCTCAAGATCTAAACTAATATGAAATAACTGATCAAAAAGGAATAATATTCATCAAAAGATTTCATTCATCATGTCTCCCTTTCTCGAGAGCCTTACAAAGACTATATAGGTGTTAAACCCAACTCACTAGACAACTAGCCAATGTGGGACTAAACACCAGTTTTACAAGACAAATAGGGAAAACATCAATAACTCCTAAAACACAAAGCAACTAATAAAGTATTATAAATACTACTAAAAAGACTATTTAGAAGGATATGCTCGTCCTACATCATATTATATATATAGTTCACAACGTACAAGCAAGTGTGGTTTTAGTGTTCTGAAAAACGGTAATCATTGTACAAGCGAACATGGTACCAAAAAGAGTATATACATTATGTGGGAGTATAACTGGGAGTACATCTGTTTTAATTAGTTTTACTGGATTTGACTGGATCTAATACTCTTTTTTTGTTTGACTGGATCTAATACTCTTAGTACACATTTGATTTTTCTTAGGTTCCACCTTCAATTCATATTGTACTAAGTAGCTATGTTATGAAGGATAGTGATTACATTGCTTAATACTTGTAGCTATGCATGGCAATAAATATATATTTATTTGTTGATCACTCTCTTACATTCTTCACAATAATTCTTTTCGTGTTCTTGACATTATTATCAATGATAATTTATTAGATATGTAATTGGTTATTTTTTCATACAATAATATATATATATGGGGAGATCGACTATAAATATGTAGATAACTACATATATAACTATACAATGTGTATACGAGTGGGGAAAACCATGACACATGTATATATACATAAAATATATACATTTTTTTAAGGTCGCCTAGGCGACGCTTAGGCGCGCCTAGTCGCGCCTTGGCGCAAGGCGTCCAGCCCCAACGCCGTGTCGCCTTGCCACCTTAACAAGTATGTATATGACTTAGTTACATTCTTTATTTCTCATTATTCTTTCCTTTGATTTCATCATCTTAATATTGTATATATTATTTTTGCAGTTGCGCCAGTTTCGTGAAAGCACTGGATGCTTTGGCCATCCAAATGTGGTTGTTGACCGCGATGCAGGTGATCCTTGTGAGTGGTGGGTTTGGAATGGAACAGGTGCCACTCATTTAAGAAAAGTGTCTATTCGCATCCTTTCTCAAACAACATCTGTAGGGGGTTGTGAAAGAAACTGGAGCACTTTCAATCTGATACACTCCAAGAGAAGGAACAGACTTGGTGCAAACAGGTTGAGGGATCTTGTATACGTTCATTACAACAAGCGGTTGAGGGCTAGAGCAACATGTGATGCCAACTACAAGGAAGTGGATTTTGTTGTTGTCCGTGATCCCATTGACACCGCATATACTTTTAACAGTGAAAGACGTAGAGGACTGGAGGATGATTCAGAAAATCCTTTAGAGGAATGGATGAATGAGATAGGCCGTCCTATTCTTGTTTAGATGGACGTCCAGATCCATATATAGAAGAGCAATTTGAAGCAAATAATGGTGATGATATTATTATTGATGCCCCGCCTGAAAGACTTGATCCTAAAGCTGCACATGCTAATACTGATATGGAAATCAATAGAGAAGTAGAAGAACAATTAGATAGCTCAGATTCTTCTTCTTCTACATCTGGTTCTAAATCCAAGTCTGATGGTGGTGGCAATGATGGTGATGATTGCAGCCAACGCTCTCCAGAATATCCTCTAGTTGTTAATCCTCAAAATGATGATCGGCCTTATGTTAGTTATGATGTTACTAGGGTTGCACCTCCACAAGAATAGGGAAATCCCATGGCTGAAAAAAGATTTCAAAGAAGAAAAACTCGAACTGGGAAAGATTATAGCGGTGCACCTCCACCACATGCCAGTGCCACAATGCCCACAACGACAAGTCCATACCCCTACCCATGCAATCCACAACCACAATATCATAGCCAAAGTGATCATCATTCTGATCTTGTTGATTCAATGGATAACATGAGCATATCTGACTCTCAATCTCAACATTCATTCGGAGATATGTTATTTGGGCAGACACTTCCATACCCATCTCAGCCCCAACATGGGTATCCTGGATATCATGTTGAACCACCACCAACATTACAATTAGAACTTGGACCTAGTACGGGATATCACGAAGCATACTCTGTCCGTAGCCCTTATGGATGCTTTCGGGTGAACACCGAAGCATACTCTGGTGATGGAGGTCAAACATGGAGTGGTGGGCATACTACAATTTATCCTATTGTCGGTGTTCCATTACAACCTCAAGCTCCTCAAACATAGGCTCCTCCTGCTTCTACAGCTACTCAACCTCAAGCTCCTCGAGCAAGGGCACCTAGTTCTACTCAACCTCCCTCCATTTCATCAACAAAGGAAAAATATCTAAAAGATTTGGAAGAACATTTTCCGAAATTTGGGATGATGCAGTTTGCCAATCCTGAAGTGTATGAGGAACATGTTGTTTCATACAACAAGTCTTACAGAAGTTACATGACATGGGAGCAATATGTGGCCCATATGAACAACATATTGTATAGAGAACCAGCGCGCCACTCAACATACAATTGATGTGAGTTAGTAATTTACTACGTTGTTATATGTTTGTTGTAAAATGAATATTATTACATAAGTGTGTTAACATGAGTTTATAGATTGTGCTAGTAAAATTTCAGATCTTAATTCTTGCATTTTGTCATCGATATCCTTCATCGAAATCTCCAAAAACAGGACATATTCCTTAACTCACACATGATTGACCCCCCACATACCCAATATAGAATTTTATTGCATAAAACGTTGCATCTAGGTGTTAGCACCACGCCTGTAAAATTTCATGATTTAATTCGTTCATTTTGGCGTCGATATGGCCAGGATTGCATCTGTCGATATTTTCGTCGGTATACCTGTAAATATCTATACCCAAGCTGTCGAAACGGCATCGGTATCGGTCATTTAATTCCTTGGTTTTAACTATGAAATGAACGAATTAATTAATTAACTTTTACCAGAACAGACTACTAGTGTAAATCTACCCAAATGTGCAATAACATTTCATATCGATATGTGGGAGGTCCCATGTGCAAATGAAGTTGAACTGTTTCGATAGAGTTTTTGACGGAAATATGGATGTCGGTTCTCAATGGTGAAATGAAAGAATTAAGTCACTATAGTTTGCAAGCACAATATGTAGCCATAAAGACACAAAATTTTGAAAATAAATTATGTTATGGATTGTACATAATACATTATATAGTAAAAAAGTTTAATAGCCCGTGCGTTCTGATATCCAATTGCCTTCCATACGGAAATTTTGTCATACATTTCGCCCACTATGATGAAATTTTAAACATTACTAAGAACCTTTTAAGTTTTGTCAAAATCAGGTCATAAATATTGTCCCCATCATTGATGATATTCTCAGATAAAGTGGTTGTATCTGATGATAAATTGTTCTATCATGAAATGGAAACTCGTTCTCGACATACTCGTATAAGGGAAAGGAAAGAAAGAGACTTGAGTCAAGTAATATGCGTCAAGAACGAAGATAGTAGAGTGTTGGTGAAGGATGATGATATCAAAAACCAATGCAGAAATTACTACAATAAGCTATTTGATGGAGATACTATAAATAATGTATGAGACTCATGTGACATGAATACAAGAGATATCATTTACACACGATGAGTTTCACTGTTTGAGGACAAGAATTTGAAAATTATGAATATGAGAAAGGCATGTGGACCAAGCAGTATTCCCATCTGGATCCTCATCATCATCAACATCATCATCTAAGCCTCAACCCCAACCATGTTCGGGTCAGCTACATGGATCCTTTGTTTCCATTCAGGTCATATTCTGATCAAGGTGTAAAGATTCAAAATCTCTCTTTGTAATCTCTTCCCATGTGAAATTATGCTTTCCTCTTCTTCTATAAATTGTGATTGACTCAATAGCATTGCTTCATATAGGCGCATTAGTCAGTCTACGTTGGACATGTCCATACCATCTAAGTCGGCCCTCATGCAACTTGTCCTCAATGCTCGTCACCCCCACTTTATTCCTGATATAATCATTTCTCAAATGATGTTTTCTTGTCTTCCCACACATCCATCTCAGCATACACATTTCAGCCACATTCATCTTATTGAGATCTTGTTTCGTTGCCGCCCAACATTCACTCCCAAAGAGCAAGGTTGGTCGTATAGTTGTTATATGAAACTTACTTTTTAATCTGAGAGAGATCTTCATAATACTCCAGTTGCATTCCTCTATTCCAACCATCCTGCAATTATCCCGTGACAAACATCATCTTGGACATCACCATCTATTTGAATAGAAGAACCCAAGTAATGGAATCTACTACATTTTGGTATATTTAGTTCGTCCAACTTGGCTCTACCATTCACACTGCGAGATTGGCTGAAATTGCAATGTATATACTCAGTTTTGCTCCTACTAATCATCAATTCATTCGATTCCAATACCCTTATCCAAAAAGTGTATAGATGCTATAGTCCTGATGAACACAAATTCCTTGTGTTTGTTGATGTCATCTTCTCTAAAGAAACTCCATACTTTGAAATAACACAAACCACTTTGGAACTTGAGAAATCACTTCTGATTCATGTGGTCATTGAAGTCTCTACAGTTGTCCAAGAGGCGCTCTCTGCTCACAAGGTACCCACTACATTTACTTACTCTCATTGTATCAAACCTTCCATTATGCAAGTCTACACACGCTGCAAGAAGCGAAGGTGGAACAAGTACTAAGTGACGCAAGTATCAACCTTCCTACAATCATCACTCACTCTAAAGTTTTGAGTAGTATGGATACTTCTCTTGATCTACCTATTGTGCTCCAAAAAGAAAAGCAATCATATACATATCGTCCTATTTGTACCTTTCTCTCATATGAGTGTTTATCTTTGTCATATAAAACCTTTATCCCATCCTTATTCGACATTGTTATACCTAGTTCTATACTTGTTTATAAGTCAACCAGGATGGTACCATGCAATGGAAGATGACATTACATGACTTCATCAAGATCATACATCGAGTCTTGTTCCCACTCCTACTTACAGGGCTATAATCGAGAGCCAATGGGTCTTCTCTATGAACGTAGAACCAACGGGGTGTGTTGATCATTTGAAGGCATGTCTGGTAGCTAAGGGCTAAACCTAGTTTTATGGGAAGGATCAGATATTTTTCTCTTTCGCAGACCACTTCTCATGGCCTCTATATCAGTGAAGTATCAATAATGTTTTCCTGCATGATGATCTATCTAAAGATATACATGGAGCAACCTCCTGAATTTGTTGCTTAAGGGGAGTCTCATCTCATTTGCAACCTCCACAAGTCACTTTATGGTCTGAAACAATCGCAAAGAGAATGTATTACAAAATGTGTAGGGCGCCTGCTTAAGTAGTCCAGTCCCTTAGCCACTCAAATATGGACCTAGGCACCTACTTTATGGATTTGAACTAAGTGGTCTCTTAGGGTGTGCTCAAGCAGTCTAACTGGCCTCCTTACTCCTATTGTTAGGAACCCTCCTAGTCTCCTTCTGTGTGGAGGTGGTTTTGGGCTCAAATCAAAGGCCCATTAAGGCTGCAAAAGACAGTGTTCCTCTGATTATGTTTGTAAAATAACTTATTTCTACTCTATGTAGTATTAATAACTATATTGATACTTGGATAATTAGCTATTGCGTAGAGATGTTGTGTAGCAATCTAAGTGTCAGTCTTTATGTATTTTCCTATTCTTTTGCATAATGATGTGGAATTACAATTTAGTATAGTGTAAATATAATGTAATTTTTTTTTAGTTAGGAGAGACATTAGTCTCCCCCCTCCCTCAAAGAGCATGCCAGAGCCCGGATGACTGCAAGGGTGGTAAATATTGTGCGCAACAGGAGGTTCGAACCCAGGTCCCCTGGGGAGGACCTACCGTGCTCAACCATCTGCGCTACACAGGCCGGGTAAATGTAATGTAATTTTAGTAACAAGCTACAATATTCAAGTATTCATGAAATTTATAAAGGTTTTAAAGTTCATTACAGAAACAATAAGAAAAGCAGTGCTACTACTGTACTAGAGTATTTGTTATTTTTCACTATACGCAAATAGAAACTACAGTTATGGCATTTAGATATTGAGCTTATGCATTTACGGCTTTATGTGGGAAAAAGTTCAAGAATAAATATAATCTTATACTTGTGAGTGTATAATTTTGAAGAAAAAATCAGAGGAACCAAGAATCCGTTTTAAAAAAAATCACTACGAGGACATGTTTGCTTGCCTCTTGCTTCGCGCTTATTAAAACATTGCCTAAGAGCTTAATTTGGAAGTTCCATCACGCACTTTTGGAGTTTGGTCTTCTTTTTTATCTACTCTTGATCATTCAATCTTCAAACTAAGAACCTCAGGAGTCATCATCCTTATAATCTATGTTGATTGATTATATCATCATCATTGGAGATCATCAGCAGCCAGCACGATATTCTACAATTCAAGCAGTTTCTTCAAAATGAATTCTAGACAAAGGATTTAGGACACTAACAGTGTTCTCATATGCCTCGCATGAGGCCGCTTATGCGGACGCATATGCGTATGCGGCCTTCGGCCGCTCCGCATACAACTATGCAGCGCTATTTTTGGACATGGACAAACTATGCGGCCCATGGTCCGCATATGCGGCCGCTTAGGCCCCGCATTTCATTTGGTGACTTAACTAAAAAATATAAATAAAACCTCAAATAAAATCAACCAGATTAAATGACAACTTCTATATAATTGGTTTAGATCAGATATTGAAATTTTGCTAACTCATAAATAATTCGGTTTTGAATGAGTGGTGCACAATATATTATTAAAGTTTACAATTATCAATGTTTCATTTTGCTCTTTCCTTTGCTCTTTTTTTCTCTTCTATTTTGCTCTAAGATTAGAACCTGTTGCACTTGCAACAGTTCTTATTTTGTCTTGTATAAAAGGGGAATCTATTGGAGATATTAATTGGATATGATATTTTCTTTTACAAAGTATCAAATTTGTGTGTTGCCTAGGGAGCAATTTCCATTCCTTACGACTTTTTCTTCTCTATTTATTACTGACTTGACTTCTTCATATCATTTTGATGTTTTGATTTTGTTTTTGATGTTCTTTTTCCATTGCTACTTTGAACTACCATGTGTTGTGTTACTGTGGTTATTCCTATTGTGTTCATCCAATAAATGTTCTGCTGTGAACTACACGTGTTAGTGTGTTGTGTTACTTGTATATTCTAGTACATTATATAAACTTAGGGTTTTGTTGATTGATTTTTCTTCTTGATGATTGTAAAATGTGTTTCTTTTTTCATGATGTAATGATCTGTTGGTACATTTCGGCTATTAGGCTACGGCTGCTACGCAACTAGATAGTATGATATTTATGGTTATGATTATTTTTTTTATTAAATATATGTATAAAATATAGAATTTATTAAAAAAATGCCCCGCTTATGCTCCTGCATTCCGCTTATACTCTATGTACCCTGATGCGTATCCATGCCGCATAACGCATTTCAGAACATTGGAAACCAAAATTACTCTTGGTATTAAGGTGGCCACATCTCCAAAAAAATTGTCATGTCACAGTGGATGCACAATTTTAATTTTCTTGAAGAAACAAGCATGCTAGGGGTGAAAGCTACAGATACTCCAAGGGATCTAAAAGTCGAGCTTCACAAGGATCAGGGAGAGGCACTCAAAGACCAATGGAGGTATTGAAGGTTGATGGGAAAACACAATTATCTCACATTTACTCGTCCAGACATATCTTTTGCTAAAAGTGTGGTTTATCAATCCAAGGACAAACCATGCACCGGGCATGGAGGTTGTTACTCACAATATTCAGTATCTTAAGAGTACATGGAATGTTGTATTCCAATCATGGGCATCTCAAAGTTCATGGTTTCAATGATGTTGATTGGGTGAGTTGTGTTATTGATTGTTTCAGGATCATGTGTAATTGTGGGAGGCAAATTATGTCTTAGAAAAGCAAAAGGCAAGTTTCGTAGCTTGGTCTAATGTCGAGGACCGAGTCAAAATATGGAGTCATGGCCCAAGGAAAATGTGATCTCTTATGAGTCAAAAATGCTTTGGAGGAACTTGGATACAATTAATCGAAAGAAAAGGAGTTACATTGCGACAATCAAGCAGTTGTCCATATTGTTTAAATTCAATTTCCACAAAATAACTCATCGAGATTGATTGTCACTTCATTCGTGAGAAAATTCAAGATCAACAAGGCAATCAATCGAAAGACCAAGCGGGAGATTTCTTTAAGATATCACTTAATGGATGCCAAGTCAAAATTGTATGTAACATGTTAAAGTGTCTATATTAGTCTATTAGTTAAATAGGCTAATTAGTTTAGTGGGCCTTTATATTCCGGCCCGTCTAGTTTAGATTACTTGGGTCCTAAGTAATAGGGCGTCTCTCCTCTCCTATATAAAGGAGAGGTCGTCAGTCTTTGTATCCAATCTATTCTATTCAATCAATCTTTTATATTTTAACATAACAAGCTTGGTGCTTATGATATATATGCACCAGCTTGAGGGGGGATATTAGAATAAATGCAAGTGAAAAAGATGTTTTGCTTATTTCTTATTTTCTTATTCTCTGTATATATGGATTTAGTCCCATACATAGGCGTGCGCTAATTATACTACACACAAGTTGCTTTGCCTCCAATATCTCGGTGTCAACAAAAACCAAGGTGGCCATGACCATTGGTCCACCCTCCTACGTTGGTTGAAAACATGCATACCCTCCCATGTGCTTTTGCAAGTTCTTTTATTCAACCACCAGCAACTATAAACTAGTAGGCTTTATTTAAATTTTAAAGGAAAGGAGATGTTGTAAAAGACTGGATCCAAATTCTATAACGGCTAAAGAAGCAATATATGAGAATTATTTAAGTCCGATTTTGAGGTGAATAGACCGTGAAGTATTTTACATTCCTATAACAGTTTAAACAAGTAATTTGCAATGTATAAAATGATTGAATGCGGAGATGACTGCATCAAAAAAAATCTGTCATGTCAATTTGAACAAGGCATATATTACAAGTAAAATGGAGATGAGGATGAGCAATGAACATTAACGACACCTATTTGCCTCAATTATTAACTCACTTGGATGATGATCAAGATACGACAGGCCCTGTAAATCTGTAGCATAGATCTTAGACATGTTACGCAGGTTCCTTTGCCGACATAATGGCTTCCTAACAGTTGCTTTTTCTAGCAGATCTTCATATTCATTGTGGTCATATGGCCTACTGATGAGTTCTATTAGTTTGTCCTTGTAGTGGAATGAATTAGCTTCACTATAAGCCACCAGTTCTCTGGTATTGTTGGCGAACACCTGAAGCATAGATGTAAGCATACTTGAACTAAAACTGAAGAGAATATTAGATAATAGTTATTGTTCTAGGATACCTTCAATTGCGAATCAGAACCCAAATTACTGATATTATATGGCATTAGACACTGGTCAACAGTAGAAGTATTCTCCTTTTGCAATCTAGTAAAACCACTAATTGGTCCCTTTGTTTCTTCTTCATACCTAATTGAACCATCAGACTTCAGATCAAGAATCATGAAGCCATCCTGCAGCCTTAGATGATTAAGAAACTCTACATAGGCCGCATCCATGCTTGAGCCTTTCACATCCCTATTTTTGGCGACATTTGGAGGCGCTTCTGAGGCAGATTTAGATGCATCAGATTTCATATCAAAAACCAACTCTCCATCTACCAAAATTAGATGGTCCAAGTATTTTTGGTAGCTTGCATCCACATATAAGCATCTCGAATCTACATGGCTATCTATAACAACAGGATTGTCTGGAATTGCTTTCTCATTAGGTATACTGTGGTTGGTATCAGAATTTGTTGTTCGTTTCTGACCTGACATCTTTGCTGTCACTATATTTTGTGAGATTCTTCGCTTCTTCAGCCTGGGAATTTTGTCTTTTTCTTGTACTTTATCATCCTCTTCTTCATACTTATAAATCATTGATGAACTATCATTATCATTTGCAAGCTCGAGAAAGTATGAATTTCCGTCTTCCCTAAGATGATCAAGAAATAGCAAATAACCTGGATCAGGAATGGAATGGTCATTGTACATATTTTTTAAATCTTTTTGTCCCACAGACTCCTTCAATTCGCCATCTGAAGTAACACCCTCCACTGTAGTAGCTGCACACGCTCTCCTGTGCTTACTTCCTGGACGCAGCATATTCCTGTTAGCATTTTCTCTAAAGCGGCCACAAAATTGTGCATAATCTGAATCAGAAATGAGATAGCTTGAATGAATGTTATATTCATTATTCACTTTTCCGTTCTCATTACAATCTACTTTTTCATTTTCCAATGAAGGTGCAGAAATTTCGGTTGGCAATGCCCGGGGGTTGCTTGCTAAGTTAGGCACAAGAGCATCTGCTTTACCAACTTTTTCAATTCGACTGATGAAGTTCATGTAATCTCGATCAGGAATAGCATGATGATTGCAAACATTATTCGACTCGTCTTTTTCCTGGGTGTTTATACTGCTGAAGTTGAACAAAGAAGTTCTTCCTTGAGTACATCTTATTTCTGGAGCAGTAATGGATCCATGCTGATGTTTTTTACGATGGTCAGTTACCTGCAGAGAGCCTGGATCTCTGCTCTGACGGAAATCATTGGTTTTACAGTTGTCCTTATTTTCTCTATTGGTAACTGAGACGCCAATATATTTAAATTGACCGTCAACCCATTCGTGACTAGGATTACACACAGGTATCACATCATCCATACTGCTGAATTTCATTTTTTTCTCGAATCCAATGTTTTCGTCAGAAAATTTCAAATTTCAATTGATTGGACTACTGGAGACATCAAGTTCAGGAATGTATGAACTACCATGTCCTCCAGCACGATCAAGCAAGTGGATATTACTGAAATCAGTGATTTCCGGGTAGATTCCTTTCTATTCTTAAAGTGTTCACTTATTTCACAAAATCATCCAATATTACCAACGAGGCAAGCATTTCTTTCTGATTACGTGCCAAGTGCAGATGAAAAAAATTTCTAACAATCTTTCCTCTATTTCAAACTCAAACAGGATCAAACTAGTTAACAGGTAACCTGAATGTTTTAGTTCAGTTTCACCTAGGCCACCTTCCAATCACAAGAACAGTGCACTTTGTGCTATGCGATCTGGCCTCCAAACAAAATGCTAGTATGTTTCCCTATATAGGAGCATCAACAGAAACGCAATGAGAATTCACAAAAAGGGCGTGCACTGAATAACATTACTGTCAAATTTCAGAGAATATTATTGTTCGTCTTAAGTTTAAGCATGAACAAAACCCACCAAGATATTTGGAGAAGTAACACATCTAGTGAAAAATGGTTTTCTGTCTCATTGGTAAGTTTGGATCTAATTGTACACACCCTACTTAAGTCCTAATATTCAACAGATACAAGACAACAAATGGGTCAATATTCCAAGAGAATGATGGATGGCAAATGATCCTGCTGCGATCAGTGATTATATTAGGTTATCTTGTATATTTATATTGTGACCGATATAGAAAACCTTCTCATTCTATTAACTGGCAATGCTGACGAGCAGAAAGATCAGACATTTGAAATATTAGTCAAAATTGGAAGACATGTACTGGTTACTTGAAAAAGGAAATTGATAGAATTCAGTAAAAGATGATACGCATAAATCTGGAATTTTTCAGTCTCGCTTAAAAGAACAACTATTGGTAATACCACTGAGTGCCTACGAAAATGAGTGAAGTACAAGTCATCACAGCAGTGTCTCTTCAACCAGAAAGCACAAGCGAAAGAAACCCTCCCATCCCCAACTATTAGTGTGACTGTATCTATTTATCTAACTAAAGTACAGCAAAACACCGTTAAATAACACACTTCTAGATGAAACAAAATGCCCATCAGATGCAACAATAGAAAAATCATTGCTTTTTCCAGAACAATAGTATGGGGTAATGGGGGTAACCCCCCCTGCTGTCCAACCAAAGCACAATGCCCCCACGAGGGGGAGGGAGGTAAATCAAGGATCTTCATAGACTAAATTGTAGTTCCAAATATGCACCATAGAGAAAACAATGTACTTATGGGACAATTTCATTGGCCCATAGAGAATATAGTCTATGTCATAGACTCAAATCATATATTTAGTTGATGTTAACACAATATTAATAATTTGGAGGTATTTTTGACATCGATACAGCTAGAATTTTGGCCCACAGAATTCTAATAGGAATCCAAGCAGACCACACAAAGGAAGCCCAGCTTAACTGAAATCATGAGTACAGACATCATATAAATATGACAAATGCATAATCTATATTTTCCAAAATGTAGGGTGAGTCCAACTCCAAGAATCATTTTTTTTTGAAGGAAATAACCTCTTATTGATTTACTGATCTAAACAATCAGATCCAAGAGAGTCTTAAGTGACGGATACAGATATCCTGCACTCTACATATTAGGAATTACATCTACAAATGGGACAATATGAGAGAGATAATCAGCCCTATCCAATCCAGCACAGTTATTTCGCGGATCAACTCGAACGATGGACACCGTCGTAAAGGCGTGTAGAAGCCGTGTCCAAGCATGTAAGATGGAGTAACACTAATCAGCGCCAGTCACAGCTTGAACTGCTTGTACCGAGTTCGATTCCACTTGAATAACAAGCCAATCTTCCTCTAGAGCCAGATGGAGTGCAAAGCAGCATACTGAATATGCAGCTTCTGTCCACGACTCTTCAACCAGCAACCATGATGACCTAGAGCTGTAAACAGCAACAACACAGCAACCATTGCGGATGGAGGAGGAGTCAACATCGAGCTTGATGCATCGTATGGGGCGTCAATGTAGAAATCCGAAAACCTAGCTGACTGTCGTCATGACCGAATACTTGATGATGTTCCAGTGAGCAGTTAGTAATAACTCAGTGGAGACGCCATCAGGGTTGACCGCTTTATATTTTCCCATGCATTTGAACCATAGCAGTACCTCATTCTCAGAAGGTACTGCGAATTAATCTGGTGTGACGTGAATGGTGGTATTGCAGAAGGACTAGAGGCCATAAGATGCTGTGGTGCCTGCACCGAATGACATTCCAACACAGAACACTCAACATCTAATGAACAGATGGATTTTGACTCCCCTCATCTTCACATTCATTCGCACATGACCGAGCTCCTGTAGCTTTCGTGTCTGGCTATGTGTCGTGTAGGGGGAAGCCTTCATTTTCCCCAAAGAACTTCTGGAAGCCTTCACATTCATTCGCACATTCCAGATTGGTGACGACTAGTAGATGGTGAAAGGTCTTCCAGATGAGACTCGTGACGATCCAGGCTATCACGAGATTCAGTGTCAGTGTAGGGATCGGCATCATGGAAGATAACTTTGTCGGCTTCAGGGTCAACAGCAGTACATGACAAGTCAACTTCCTGTTCTTCAGCAACTGGAATGTCCGCCAGAGGCATCTGTATGGTAGGCATCTGTATGGTAGTCACTTCAGGAACAATGGTGGTGGCATCAGAATTATTGTCAGTCAGGCTTCGAACAGGAGGTACAAGATCAGGCGGATCCGGTGAGGGTGCGCGTCGTTTCCCGTTCCAAACTTTGGTGGAGTAAGGGTATCCATGGGTGGCCAAGCCGAGTGAGTCTCAGCAACCATCTCATCAGGGATGACATCATCATGCAACGAATGAAAATTTATTTTGATTTCTGGGTTGAGGATCACTTGTAGATGGGGCTGCTTTTGCTTGACAGCGCTGGCAAGTGGCAACATAGATGGATGTTCTTACCATAGAACACCTACCAACAGTCTTCCTCTTGATTCCACGACAGGAAGACAGTTCTGATTTCTAAGTTATCGTCTTGGACACAGGTTTCAGCATCATGAGTTCAAGACTAAAGATTCCACAGGTCAAAATTGTGTATACCCCCTTGTGGTCAGGGCAATTTAATTTACCCCTCCTCCTCCTCCACATGATATGCTACTTGGTGATTTGGTACACCTAAGATACCCATTTATCTTGAAATTGATGATTGCACTGGTGTTGTCAAATTGAGCATGTGAATCCTCTATATGATATGCTACTTATCAAATTTGTACCCCTAAGATACCCATTTGTGTTGAAAGTGACAGCTATACCGATCATGTCGTCAAATTTTACATGTGAACTTCAAGTATGTGCAATTAATGAGGGCCCCCCAAAGTAAAAAAAGGATTTACCTGTTATTATCATGGATGTTTTGTGGGATTTACACTCGCCCAAGTATTGCCACAATATGACAAATGTGGCCTTCACTGTTCGAGGAAAACAGTGGCCCAGAAAATCAATGATCTTGTGTTTTGTCTCCAACCAATGGAAATGGTTGTCATCCCCTCTCATCCGACCTCGTGTGGAAAAAGTTACTCTCCATCCTCTCGCAGGATTGAGGTTGAGATGAATGATCCCTTCCTCCCCGAAATCATGTACCTTCTCCAACTGCATAACAAACCCCTTCCCTTCTCCTAGTTCAAATAATAACAATGTTGGTGCTCCCTTCCATTTAGCAACTTCTGACAATCAACTTCCCCAATTTATCTACTTAATCAATCCCAAATGCAGGTGTCATCATCCTTCCCTCAGTAATCAACTGATACCTCATAGAAATCACCCAACCTTTAGATAGACCAAAGGCAATGATGAACATGTCTTGAGAGAGAAAAAAAAAAAAAAAAAGAGTTGTGGGTATATCTTTCATTGTTAGTCACCCCTTTAAGTAGAATAACTAATTTTATATATTTTTTCCTTACAAATCATTGAATTTTGTTGTAATGAACCAAGAACGTGGATGCAAATATTTGTACTGGGTTGAACCTTCACTATAGAGCATCTTAGTGGTCCATCCATGAACTGATGACAAACATTAATCAAGTCAGAACTCTTGAAAGGGGATGAAGAGAAAAAGTTGGTTATATTGAAGGTGCAACTGTTGAACTGCTCATTTAGCTAAAGAATAAACGTGGAGAAGATAGGAGCCAGGGGAGAAGAATCAAAGAGATACATAGATGAAATGGATGGGGGCGGAATAACAGGTAGACTAATAGAATAAGAAGAATAGTAGTGAGTAAGTAGTAATACAAATTAGAGGGACAATAGTTTACCAGCAACTGATGGAGAATGGAAGCCACCGCCGTCGTGGAGCTTCAGTGGCGCCGTTGCTTGAAGCCCCTGCTGCTGCTTTGAAGCCGCCAATGTGGTTGCATGACGCGTTATTGCTGCTTGATGCCGGCGTCGCAGGTGATGGGTGGTTGAGGTCCCCGCAGCCGCGACGAAGTCCCTCCACCGCCGGTGTGAGGAGCACGAGCTGGAGAGTTGGGGGGATATGATAGCAGCCCTAATATTTCTTTCTTCCGCGCGGGGTTTTTCGCGCTGAGAGGGAGAGGGTCGGGGATCGGGACTCGCAATTCGTTCGGCAACGCGTCCGGTTGCGGCTGGGAACGATCGGCCAGTCCGACTACAATATGGTCAGCCCTAACGCTAACCGCCCTAACACTGGTGAAATTAAACGCTGGAAAATTGATGCTTTTAGTACTGTTTAAGCATCCAGCAGCGATTTTTAACAATACTTTTTTTGATTAAAAGACAATAGCATACGGGTGTAGCAGCGATTGAAACGGCTTGAACGTCACCGTCTCATTTTTTTCGCAGCGGGAAGTGGCAGCTTCCAAGCTTTGGCGAACAGCGCATCGAGGGTGTTGGGGAATGGGGAGTGGAGAATTAGAGTACGATCATATTGGTCCGGTGGATAATTTGAACAAGGTAATCGTAGATGAGTATGAAAGTGTATAAAATTTTACATTGTCATCTGGTGTTTCAAAAAAAAAAAAATTACATGTGGTTGACTTTTGATCTTCTACCACTACTGTATCTAATTAATCGCGTTACCAAACATTGATTATATATGATAAGTGGTGAATGAAGAAGAGACAAGGGACGTTTATGTCAATGTTTTGGCTAGCATAGGCAGGAGAAGCAAAGAGGAATATCAACAACAATGTAACCATAAAATTTTCTGGTGACGTGAAAATATTGGTGATATAAAAATATTATTTTTTGTTCATTATTAATTTGGAAGTTGTCTCTTTTATACTTTAAAGTTTGTAAAAAAAAATCTATACGTATTTTTTTACTTTCCAGCACAGTTTATCACATCTATATTATATAAAATAAACCGTTTTGGATTAGTCGTGTAATTTTTTCCAACATTTTTATAAATTACAAACTTGTCCTTTTTACCTTAAAAAGTCTCACATAAAGGGTTGGATGCAATCTTCTCCATTATTTTTAAAATTACATATTAGTCCATTTATGTTTACATCATTCTTTTATCTTTGATTTTTAAATTATATATTATATTAGGAGACTCATATATACTAATATGTGGATGTAATTTCCTCCATTATTTTTTGAAATCACATGTTGGTCAGGATGAGCGTACACCACACTTTTGAGTTCAATTTTTAAAATTATATATTGTATTAAGAGACTCATATATACTATATAAGAAAATTGTAGAGGGATTTGATTGTAATTTTTCTCTATTATTTTTTGAAATTACCTATTGGGTCATGTGTGTACACCACACTTGTATCTTTAATTTTTTTTAATTATATATAATATTAAGAGACTCGTTTATACTATTAAGAAGCCTCGTGGAAGGAGTTGGATGCAATTTTCTCAATTATCTTTAAAAATTACATATTGGTCTATGTGTGTACACCACACATTTGTCTTTAATTTTATAATTATATATATTATATTAAGAGACTCATCTATACTATACAACAAACTCTGCGAAGGGTGTTGGATGAAATTTTCATCATTATTTTTTGAAATTATATATTGGTCCATGTGTGTACATCACACTTTTATCTAATATTTTGTAAATCATATATTGTAGTAGGAGGCTCATCTGTACTATATGAGAAAGCCACAATGGGGGTTGGATACAATTTTCTCTATTTTTTCTAAAATTACATACTGGTCCATGTGTGTCAACATCACACTTTTATCTTTAATTTTTTTAATTAATAATTGTAGTAAGAGGCTCATCTCTACTATAGAAGAAAGCCCACAGTGGAGGTTGGATGTAATTTTCTCCATTATTTTTTAAAATTACATAGTATTCGTCAACATCACACTTTAGTCCTTAATTTTTTAGATTATATATTGTAGTAGGAGGCTCATTTATACTATATAAAATAAGTCATTTTGGATTAGTCATGTAATTTTTTCCAACATTTTTATAAATTACAAATGCGTCCTTTGTATCTAAGAAAATCCCACAGAGAGGGTTAGATGTAATTTTCTTCATTACGTTTTAAAATTATATATCGGTCCTTTTCTATTTACACCACTTTTCTCTTTAATTTCTTGTTTCGGATTACACAAATTTTTTTAACATTTTTATAAATTACAAATGCGTCCTTTGTATCTAAGAAAATCCCACATAGGCGGTTGAATGTAATTTTCTTCATTACTTTTTGAAATTATACATGGGTCCTTTTCTATTTACACCACAATTTCATCTTTAATTTTTTTAATTATATATTATGTTAGGAGACTCATATATACTAATCTATACCATATAAAACAAACTGTTTTGGATTAGTCATGCAATTTTTTCTAATATTTTTATAAATTACAAACGTGTCTTCTGTATGTAAGAAATCCCCAAAGGGGGTTGGATGTAATTTTTTTCATTTCTTTTTGAAATTACATACTTGTCCCTTTGTGTTTACACCACACTTTTGTCTTTAATTTTTTAAATTATATATTATATTAGGAGACTCATATGTACTAATATGTGGATACAATTTCTTCCATTATTTTTTTAAATTACATATTTGTCCTTATGTGAGTACACCGCACTTTTGTCTTTAATTTTTTAAATTATATATTGTATTAAGAGACTCATCTATACTATATAAGAAAGCTCGTGAAGGAGGTTGGTTGCAATTTTTCTCTATTAATTTTTAAAATTACATATTAGTTTTTGTGTCTACACCACACTTTTGTCTTTAGTTTTTATAATTATTTATTGTCTTAGGAGACTCATCTATATCGTATAAGAAACTCCACAGAAGGAGTTGTTGGATGCAAATTTATATATTATTTTTTAAAATACATATTGGTCTCTATGTATGTACACACACTTTTGTCTTTATTTTTTCAAATTTTATATTATATTAGGAGACTCATCTATATTATACAAAAAAGTCTACGGAGGGGGTTGGATGAAATTTTCTCAATTATTTTCTAAAATTACATATTGGTCCATGTGTGTACATCACACTTTTGTCTTTAATTTTTTAGTTATATATTTTAGTAGGAGGATCGTCTATACTATATATAAGAAAAACCACAGTGAGGGTAGGATGCAATTTTTTTATTATTTTTTTATATTTAATATCGGTCCTTGTGTGTCTACATCAGACTTTTGTCTTTTATTTTTTAAAGTATATATTGTAATAAGAGGCTCATGTATACTATATAAGAAAGCCCCAGAGGGGGTTGGATCTAATTTTCTCCATGATTTTTTGAAATTACATATTGGTCCATATTTGTGTACACCATGTTTTCATATTTAATTTTTTTAAACTATATATTATATAAAGAGGCTCACCTATACTATATAAGAAAGCTCATGGAGGAGGTTGGATGTATTTTTTTCCATTATGTTTTGAAATGACATATTGGTCCATGTGTTCACGCATCATACTTTTGTCTTTAATTTATTAAATTATATATTATATTAGGAGCCCGTAGAGGGGGTTCGGTGCAATTTTCTCCATTATTTTTTGAAATTACATATTAGTCCTTGTATTTGTACAATACACTTTTGTCTTTAATTTTTTAAATCATATATTATATTTAGAGACGCATCTATATTGTATAAGAAAATCCATCGAAGGGTTGGACGCAATTTTCTCCAATATTTTTGAAATTACATATCGGTTCATGTGTGTGCGTCACACTTTTTTCTTTAATTTTTTACATTATATATTACAGTAGGAGGCTCATTTACACTATATAAGAAAGCTCGTAAGGGGGTTGGATGTGATTTTCTCCATTATTTTTTGAAATTACATATTGCCCCTTGTGTGCGATTACCATACTTTTGTCTTTAATTTTTTAAATTATATATTATATCAGGAGGCTCATCTATACTATATAAGAAATGTGAAGGGGGTTGGATGCGATTTTCTCCATTATTTTTTAAAATTATATATTGGTACATGTGTGTAAACCACACTTTTATCTTTAATTTTTTAAATTTTATATTATATTATGAGTCTCATCTATACTATATAAGAAAGCCAATGGAGGGGTTCGATGAAATTTTCACCATTTTTTAAAATTACATATTGTTCCTATATGTGTACACTACACTTTTGTCTTTAATTTCTTAAGTTATATATTATATTAGGAGACTCATCTATACTATATAAGAAAACCCGTGGAGAGGGTGGATGCAGTTTTCTCTATTATTTTTTGAAATTACATACTGATGCATGTGTGTACACCACACTTTTACCTTAAATTTCTTTTAATTACATATTACATTAGGATACTTGTCTATATTATATAATAGAACCCGTGGAAGGGGGTCGATGCAATTTTCTCCATTATTTTTAAAAATTACATATTGGTTCATGTGTATATGAGAAGACCTATTAAGATATGTATTGTACATATTTATTGAATCTTCTTTTTTGAAGTTTAACCTAGAAATACTCATGACAGCCTACTAAGATACATGTGCATAATATTAGTTTATGCCTAGTTCTATATAATTATTGATCGTTTTACTTTTTATTGTTATGTATCAAACTTTTAAAGTTACGTAACAATGTTAGATGTACTTTTTTTAAGTTTATATATGCATAAAATTTATTTTAGTCTCCTATTTTATATTTATTATTCATTAAAAAAAACCTCCATTTTTTAAAAAAATAACCCTTCAACATTCCATAAGTTATTTCAAGTGATATACAATATACACGACGTACAAATCTACTTTGTAGTGGGGCATATTAATCTCCCCAGTAGGTTATTTATATTTTCTTTGTGACACCTCGTCACGCTAAATGATATTACTCAAAACACAAAACATGATCAACTACTAATTAATCACATATTCAAAAATGTGGGATAATTAAAACCAGTTCCAACAATATAAATAAACTCTAGAATATTTACAAAAGGCCCATCATTCCATTCTCATATATTGTAACAAGTATTTACATATGGGTCCAAAGATCTCAGTTGCATCCTGCATACAAAAGATATTTTACATGTACATGCCATATATTTACAAACATTGGCATACTACCAAAATCTCATGTCGAAATGAGTGATCATCTAGAAAACAAATCACATACCCAGACCTGAGAGTACAGGGACGACACTAGGACTCTACTACTAACATCTACAAATAACCAACCTTCTAAATCTATTGATCATTAGGTTGGTTCTCTTCCACAACGCGACCTCGACCTCGTTGCCCGCGACCACCTAAAAAAAGTGGTGACCCATGGGTGAGACCCAGTCCCAGCAAGAGATATAACTCTCTCCAACATATATTGATTATAATATATTAATTAACAGTAAATACATTGAGTAGTTAGGGTATTGAATAAGCAATATGAACAGATTGAACAGTTTAAGCATACTAAGCAGTTAAGAAAATAAGTTATAGCATCAAGTAGAATTACATAATTTTTATAAGTTTGCATCATGTAAGAACTATGTAGTGTAAAGACAAGACAAGAGTTAATAAACCAATGTGATACGTATTAAACCCTAGCAATTATACAACACGGCTGGTATTATATCTTTTATTATGATGCCATGGGGAGTTTGAGTCGTATCACTCAAAGTCCAACTGACCACTGTGAAGTGCTATTCAGTTTCGTATAAAATCTAGGAGTGCCAGTATCCTAAGATCTCTTCCCCTCGGTCAGTACGAGTAAACTGCAATGACATACCAGTTAAACTACCAACAGTGACATATAGTCGACTGGTAACAACTAGTCCATACTTTGTACAAGTTACGACACTAGAAAACAGGGTATACAAAACCCTCTAATCCGAGGTACAACCGCAACTGTCCTCAATCACATCAAATGTCAAAGGTATGACCATAGCCATCCTCCATAACCTGCAATTGTGGATGACAAGGATATATCCTCAACTTGCCACCCCCACATACTCAACAGTATGTGCTCTGAGTTTCCCTTGGGAATACTCGTTTCACCATCCAGTAAGTTCTGACACTGAAGATGGCTCTACGGCACAACGATTTACATGATTAAGGTTACACTTGATTAATTACTGTCAATTGAATGCATTAAGGCTTTATCATAAAGTGGACATTCAAACCCTAATTATTTTCTAACAAGAGTATATGTATAACAACTTCAAAAGATATAAAACATTTGAGATATAGATCTTAATCACATTACCACATACTATCATTCATTGCAAATTAATGGACCACACTTATCATCATAGTATTATAAGATACCAATATCTTATCACAAGTTCCAGGGTTTTAACCCTTATTGGAATATGAAGAGGATTTCACCTCAATCATGGCTTCAAACATGCCCAAAGGTCGTTAAGACCATCACATTATTCATAGTAAGGTTTTATAATCATTACATGCCTTAAACAAGGCTCAAAATATCATTAGCACATATGTGTCCATAGATATTAACATGGCAAGGCACTTTGATATTCAAATAGTACGTTTCAACACAAGAAGAGTGTAATTCATTATCACATTAATCATTCAAGAGGTCTGATTATAAGCAATAAACATCATATAATTACATTAAGGTTAGGTATAACAAGCTAAATCACATGGGAGTTATGCATCCACTTATTATAGTGATTTATCAAATATAACTATATGATGGCAAAGGTAAGGCTACAAATTAATGGTATTGAACCATCGTATTGTCATCACTAGGACCCACATATAATACCATGTGATTAATTCTAATCCATTGGATGTTGAAGCATCCAATATTATTCATTGGATCAGGTTCATTGTTTAAGGTTATCAATTGAAATATAGGTCTTACCATTAGATCAATTGAACCAAGGAACCATTGGTTCAAGGTTTAGTCAAATCTACAATTACATCCTTAACTCATCATATATGGTGATGACCTGATCTACCAATAATTTTGATCATTAGGTCACCAATATTGGTGGTTAGATCAGTAATACATCCAGTTAACACCATCAAATATTAAGCTAATGTCATCCTCAATTGATAACACCATTAGAATACTTAGTGGATGATAATTATACGTCTAATTGAGCCAAAACCTGACCTAAGGGGGTGACCATAGAGTGTCATCGTAAATTTGACACCCTTGATCATGAACATCAGTTGCTAAGATAGCAACACTATTGGTTGTTGAATGGTATGACCATCGGTTGTGTGATAGGGGAGGAAATAGCTTGAAAATCCTAATTTGGACCATCAATTGTTTTGTGCTTAACACCATAGGTTGTTGCTATCAACCTATCCCAGATCATGTTACACCTTAGAAAGGTTGTACACATGTTTACAAGTTCATATAAAACTAGAACATAATAGGGAACACCACAAAATTTGTAATTCTAAACAAGCATGGTTCTCTATGCTTAGTTCATCACATTAAAGCATAAACATGAACTAACAAGCTTCTAACAAGCAATATAAGTGAAGAATGTTATATAATCGCCTCTATAGAGTAGATCAGATCCCAAACGGTAAGAATCTCGAGCAAATAAGGCAAGAAAACCTTAGAATCAGATCTAAACTTGGACAAATAGGTACTTCTCTCCATAAAGAAACAAAACCCTAGAAAAAGAAACAAGAAGGATAGATTTTTGAGTTCTAGAGCCACTTTCACCATGGAACAACAAGGTTTTGACCTGGAGGAAGGTCTAAGGAATGAGAAGAGTAATAGGAATGGAGAAGGAAGGAAGAAAACAATTTGCCTTGGTCGAAAAGAAGATGACCTTGGAAACCCTAGGTAGGGCTAGATGGAGCTCTAAGAGACCTTCTTCTCCAAAAAGAGGTTGTCTTCTACCTTAGAGCACTTGGTTCCACAACAAAATAGAGTGGATTCGTTGCTACAGGTTAGAGGAATGAGAAATCAAGTATAGTTTCATACTTGGGCAAGGAAGAGGTAAATATAGCCCATGGATAAGGATGGAAGCAAGCATGACATGTAAAAGTAGCCTCCCCATGTGTCTATGGCCTTAAACTATTAAGAATATACAAGCACACACACAGGCAGCTCCTCCACCATCCATATATACCTGCTTAGCCTTCCTTTGTCGAAATTCCTAGTCAATCACATAATTCATTAATTGATAGCTACTAAAGGTTGCTCATCCATGAAGGGGTAAATCCAAAAATACCCTTGAGGAAAACACCTTCAAACCATGGCTCAAATAGGAGACACATGGCTCAAAACACTCAAGAATGATAATATAGCATATAATAAACATAATGTATGTGACAAATTGCAAAGAAAACCCCTCAATTTGATAAATTGCACAAAAGTCCAAAATGTACAGAAAATTGCATAACTTGCTCAAACAATGTCCAAATTTGACCAAATTTGAAACTTAATATTGTATTATGATTTAAAAATATATAAAAAGGTTATATTAGGGTTATAAGAATTATATTATGGTAGTTAAGCTTATTCAACTCATTAAGCAAGTTTAGGGGCCTTACAACTACAAAACCCCTAACAAGGATTTTGCCCTGAAATCCTACGCAAAAAGAGATGGGTATTTTCTACGCATCGCATTCTCTAGTTTCCATGTGGATTCCTCTATGCCATGATGATTCCACAAAACTTTCACTAGTATTATATCTTTTCTCTTCATCTTTTTCACCCTTCTATCTAGGATCAACACAAGACCCTCAACATAGGAGATATCCTCATCTAACTCAACCTCTACTGGTTGGATTGTCTGGTCAGTATATGGATGGTATTTCCTCAACATAGAGATGTGAAAGACATTATGCAATATATGTAGCACTGGTGGTATCTCCAACTTATATGCTACCTTTCCAACATGAGCTAGGATAGGGTATGGTCCCATAAATCTAGGAGCCAACTTACCCTTCTTTTCAAACCTCAACACACCTTTCCAAGGAGAAACCTTAAGATATACTCTATCTCCCACTTGGAACTCAAGTGGTCTATGTCGGTTATCTGCATAAGATTTCTGCCTATCCTGGGCTGCTTTCAACTGTTGTTGTATCACTTTAGTCTTTTCTGTAGTCTGTGGTACTAGCTCATGACCCAAAAGTTGATATTCACAAATCTCATACTAGCAAAGAGGAGATCGACATCGTCTCCCATATAGAGCCTCATAAGGGGCCATATCTATGCTTATTTGATAGCTATTGTTGTACACAAACTCTATCAGAGTTAGATGCACATCCCAACTACTAAGAAATTACAGCACACATGCCCTCAAGAGATCCTCTAAAGTCTGAATAGTCCTTTCAGACTGGCCATCAGTCTGTAGATGAAAAGTTGTGCTAAATCTCAGTTGTGTTCCCATTGCTGAATGTAGATGCTCCCAAAAATGAATTGTAAATTGTGGACCTCTATCATAAACTATAGTCACTGGAATGCCATGCAGACAGACTATCTAATCAACATATATTTGTGCCAATTTCTTTGCTTTAAATGTCATCTTAACTGGCAGAAAATGAGCTGACTTAGTCAATCTGTCTACTATCACCCATATGAAATCATGACCCTTGGCTGTCCTAGGAAGACCAACCACAAAGTCCACAGTAATATGATCCCATTTTCACTGTGGTATTGATAAGGGTTGTAATGTCCTTACAGGCTTCTGGTGCTCAGCCTTCACCTACTGACAAACTGGACATTTGGCAATGAACTCTTTCACATCACGCTTTAGACCTGGACACCAATACATGTCTTTTAAGTTTTGGTACATCTTAGTACTTCTAGGATGCATTGCATACATGGAGGAGTGAGCCTCCTCAAGTACCATCTTCCTCAACCCATCAACATTAGGAACTACTGTCCTATTGTGGTAACAAACTGTACCATCATCTGCCTCATGAAAGTCATCATACTTTTCACTGCCAATCCCTGATCGAATATTCTGTATCACAGTATCATTCTATTATGCATCATGAATCTACTGTCTCAAGGTAGGTTTCACTTGTAACTATGCCAACAATCCTGCCAACAAGGAAACTTCTAGTTGTACATTCATCTGGTGAAGAGACACTAACATATCTCTCTTATGGGACATCAAGGAATTTAATTGTGCAATATCTACCATTGATGATGAAGATGACTTTCTACTAATGCATCAGCTACCACATTAGCTTTCCCTGGATGGTAATCTATTGGGCAATCATAATCCTTAATCATCTCCATCCATCTCCTCTGCCTCATATTCAACTCTTGTTTTGGAAGATATACTGTAGATTCTTGTGGTCAGTGAAGATCTAACACTTTTCTCCATAAAAGATAGTGCCTCCAGATCTTTAAGGCATGGACCACCATTGCAAGCTCTAGATCATATATTGGGATTTCTCCTCATGTTTCTTAAGCTGTCGCGAAGCAAAAGAAATCACATTTTTATCCTGCATCAAAACGCATCCCAACCCATTCTTTGAAGCATCACAAAAGACAATATAGCCTTTTCCTTGCTCTGGCAGTACTAACACCGATGCACTAGTCAACTTTTCTTTCAAAAGCTAGAAAGAACTTTGACACTTGTCATTCCAAGCAAAAGGAACATCCTTCCTCGTTAACCTACTTAGGGGTAACGTTATATAGCTGAAGTCTTTGATGAACCTCATGTAGTAACCTGCCAGACCTAGGAAACTACAAATCTCTGTCAGTGTCTTTGGTTGTTCCCATTCTAGTATAGATTCCACTTTCTTGGGATCAACACAAACGCCTTTTGCAGATATAACATAGCCCAGAAAAGACACTTTAGATAACCAAAATTCACACTTGTTGAACTTAGCATATAGTTGATGACGCCTCAACAAAGTCAATGCCTGGCGAAGGTGTTTCTCATGATGTTAATTATCCTTGGAGTATATCAGGATATCATCTATGAACATGACCACACACTGATCAAGACAAGGTCTAAACACCCTATTCATTAGATCCATAAAAGCTACAGGTGCATTGGTTAGCCCAAACGACATAACCACAAACTCATAATACCATACCTAGTCCTAAAAGCTGGCTTGGGTATGTCATCAGCCTTAATTCTCAACTGATGGTAACCTGACCTCAGGTCTATCTTTGAAAACACAGTTGCACCTCTCAACTAATCAAAAAGATCATTAATCCTCGGCAAAGGATACTTATTCTTTATTATCACCTTGTTCAACTATTTGTAGTCTATACACAACCTCATTGAACCATCCTTATTTTTAACAAACAACACAGGAGCACCCCAAGGGGAAGTGCTCAGCCTAATAAAATCCTTCTCTAACAGTTCTTGTAACTATTTCTTTAACTCCTACATCTCTTCTGGTGCCATTCTATATGATGATTGTGTTATGGGTTGTGTTTTAGGAACAAGATTGATCTCAAAGTCAATCTCTCTAGGAGGGGCAATGCTAGGAAATTCCTCACGAAAGACATCCTCAAATTCTCGCACCACTTGTACCTCCTGGATACTAGGTCCTACCACCTTGGTATCCATAACATGAGCTAAGAAAGCCTCACATCCTTGTCTCATCAACCGCTCAGCTGTCATAGCTGACATCAAACATGTAGGAAGAATCTTCCTATCACCCTAGAAAACCACTATACATCTCCATCATGGAACGTCGCCACCTTAGTACTACAGTCCAAGACTACCTTGTATTTTTCCAAGGTATCTATTCCTAGGATTACATCAAAACCATGCATGTCAAGTGGAAAAAGATCCACTTTAATGTTGTGTTTAGAAAAAGAAAGAATACAAGAAGGGCACACTTCCTACAACTCGGTGGAATCAACCAAAGGAGTCTCTAGTCGCAGGCTATCAGATCTAAGACTAACAGGTAGATAACAACTATCTATCACCTCTCTAGTGATAAAAGAGTGTGTCGTACCCGGGTCTACTAACACAGATATGAAACAAGAAGCAGACAAATAAGAATAAAATAACTCCATCTGACATGTCATGACTCGTGGATTGACCACTGCTTCCGGCTAGGTCATCGCATAGAACCTTGCTATCACCTGCTGTCGTCCACGTCCTCTACTCGCTTGTCCAGAGGATCCTGCCTGGGACGCCTGACCACGTCCTCTTCCACTGCCACTACTAAATTATCATTGTTGTGGACCTTGTTGACTTTGCCTTGGCTGCTGAGTCACCTCCTCATCTTTCATAGGGTAATAAGGTCTTGTATGCCCCCACTTTCCCACACTTGTAACATATTCTGGTGTCCTGATATGGCCTAAACAACCCTGTCACTGAAGCCGATGAGGTACTACGGGCTCCTGCTAGCGAAAAATGTGACCTATACCCTGACTCGGGGTCCACTGTGATGGTGCATGTGATCTTGGTTCAGTGAAGGTTGACCTTGGTTGTGACTGTGGCAGGAAAAATGCCAGCTTCTTAAAGCGTCCAGATGATTGCCCTTGAAACTTCATAGGTCACTTCTTAGCATTAGCTTCACGCTTCTCTATGGAAGACCTCTCAATCCTCCTTATGGATTCCACAAAGGTGGACAACCTCTCCCTATTTTCTAGGACTGATGTTGTTGTAGTCAACTTAGTACTTAGGCCCTCCTTAAATCTTCAGATCCTTTCCTTATTTGTTGCTGCCATATGTGGGCAGAACCTCAGAAGTTCCATAAACTTTGTTCATACTCATTAATAGTCATAGCCCCTTGACTAATCTTCTAAAACTGAGATATCTTCTCATCTAGATAGGTCTCTGGAAAATATCAGCTAACAAATTCCCTTTGAAACTCCTCCCATCCTATCACAACTCCTGGCCTTTTCTCCTCTTCTATGGCCCACCAGTGGCAACACTACCCTTCAACAAGTATACCACATGCTTAACTTTGTCTTCTTCATCTATGTATAGGATTTTGAACGCCTTTTCCAACTCAGTCAACCACATGTCAGCGTCTGCTGGATCAGAAATACCTGCATATTCAATCGCCCCAACACGTCTAAGATGTTCAAATGTCTTCCCGATACCTTGGGACTCCACATTGGAGGTGACTGCCCTAGCTTGAGGTGCTAGCGCTCTATCAGCGATATGTGTAATTGTGGCCATCATCTGTCTAAACATAGATTGAAGCTCAGGATTGACCATCATTGTTGGGTCTAGATGCGGCATTGCGGGCTGCTCTGGCCCTGCTTCTGGCACTCTCTCATCACATTCCTACCTCCTAGCATCTCCTCCTAGTGCAAGATATCTACTCTCAACGTGTTCTTCATGTCTTCTAGACATATCAGTATAAGCATAAACTATGATCAGAAATGTTGGATGCATAAGAACAGACTCAAACCTAAGTCATGTGTCCCTATAGACTCAGTAAACCTAAAGCTTTGATACCAACTTAACTGCGACACCTCGTCACGCTAAACGAGATTACTCAAAACACAAAACATGATCAACTACTAATTAATCACATAGTAAAAATGTGGGATAATTAAAACCAGTTCCAACAATGTAAATAAACTCTAGAACATTTACAAAAGGTCCATCATTCCATTCTCATATACTGTAACAAGTATTTACATATGGGTCCAAAGACCTCAGTCACATCCTGCATACAAAAGATATTTCACATGTACATTCCATATATTTACAAACATTGGCATACTACCAAAATCTCTTATCGATATGAGTATATCATCTAGAAAACACATCCCATACCCCAACAGGAGAGTACAGGGATGACACTAGGACTCTACTACTAACATCTACAACTAACCAATCTTCTGAATCTATTAATCACCAGGTTGGTTCTCTTCCACAGCGCAACCTCGACCTCGTTGCCCGCGACCACCTAGAAAAAATGTGGTGACCCATGGGTGAGACCCAACCCCAGCTAGAGATATAACTCTCTCCAACATATATTGATTATAACATATTAATTAACAGTAAATACATTGAGCAGTTAGGGTATTGAATAAGCAATATGAACAGATTGAACAGTTTAAGCATACTAAGCAGTTAAGCAAATAAGTTGTAGCATCAAGTAGAATTACACAATTTTCATAAGTCTGCATCATATAAGAACTATGTAGTGTAAAGACAAGACATGGGTTAATCGACCAATGTGATACATATTAAACCCTAGCAATTATACTAAAGGGCTGGTATTATATCTTTTATTATGATGCTCTGGGGAGTTTGAGTCGTACCACTCAAAGTCCAACTGACCACTATGAGGTGCTATTCGGTTCTGTATAAGATCTAGGAGTGTCGGTATCCTAAGATCTCTTCCCCTCAGTCAGTACGAGTAAACTACAGTGGCATACCAGTCAAACTGCCAACAGTGACATATAGTCGACTGATAACGACTAGTACGTACTTGGTACAAGTTACGACCCTAGAAAATAGGGTATATAAAACCCTCTAATTTGAGGTACAACTAAAGCTGTCCTCAATCACATCAAATGTCAAAGGCATGACCATAGCCATCCTCCATAACCCGCAATTGTGGATGACAAGGATATATCCTCAACTTGCCACCCCCACATACTCAACAGTATGCGCTCCGAGTTTCCCTTGGGAATACTTGTTCTAGTAAGTTTTGACACTGAAGATGGCTCTACGGCACATGACTCTACATGATTAAGGTTACACTTGATTAATTATTTCCAATTGAATGCATTAAGGCTTTATAATACAAGTAGACATTCAAAACCTAATTATTTTCTAACAAGAGTATATGTATAACAACTTCAAAAGATATAAAACATTTGAGATATAAATTTTAATCACATTATCACATACTATCATTCATTGCAAATTAATGGACCACGCTTATCATCATACTATTATAAGATACTAATATCTTATCACAAGTTCCACGGCTTTAACCCTTATTAGAACATGAAGAGGATTTCACCTCAATCATAGCTTCAAACATGCCCAACGGTTGTTAATACCATCACATTATTCATAGTAAGGTTATTATCATCATTCCATGCCTTAAACATGGATCAAAATATCATTAGCACATATGTGTCCATAGATATTAACATGGCAAGGCACTATGATATTCAAATAATACGTTTCAACACAAGAAGAGTGTAATTCATTATCACAGTAATCATTCTAGAGGTATGATTATAAGCAATCAACATCATATAATTACATTAAGGTTAGATATAACAAGCTAAATCACATGGGAGTTACACATCCACTTATTATAGTGATTTATCAAATATAACTATATGATGGAAAAGGTAAGACTACAAATTAATGGTATTGAACCATCAAATTATCATCATTAGGACCCACATATAATACCATGTGATTTATTCTAATCCATTGGATGTTGAAGCATCCAATATTATTAATTGGATCATGTTCATTGTTCAAGGTTATCAATTGAAGTATAGGTCTAACCATTAGATCAATTGAACCAAGGAACCATTGGTTCAAGGTTTAGTCAAATCTACAATTACATCCTTAACTCATCATATATGGTGATGACCTGATCTACCATTAATTGTGATCATTAAGTCACCATTGGTGGTTAGATCAGTAATACATTCAGTTAACACATCAAATATTAAGCTAATGTCATCATCAATTGATAACATCATTAGAATACTTAGTGGATGATAATTATACGTCTAATTGAGCCAAAACCTGACCTAAGGGGGTGACCATAGGTTGTCACCATAAATTTTACACCCTTGATCACGAACATCAGTTGCTAAGATAACAACACTATTGGTTGTTGAATGTTATGACCATCGGTTGTGTGATAGGGAAGGAAATAGCTTGAAAATCCTAATTTGGACCATCAATTGTTTTGTGCTTAACATCATAGGTTGTTGCTATCAACCTGTCCCGGATCATGTTACACCTTAGAAAGGTTGTACAGATATTTACAATATAATATAGAACTAGAACATAACAGGGACACCACAAAATTCGTAATTCTAAACAATCATGGTTTCTCTATGCTTAGTTCATCACATTAAAGCATAAACATGAACTAACAAGCTTCTAACAAGAAATACAAGTGAAGAATGTTATATACTCGCCTCTATAGAGTAGATCAAATCCCAAACAGCAAGAATCTTGAGCAAGTAAGGCAAGAAAACCTTAGAATCAGATCTGAACTTGGCCAAATAGGTACTTCTCTCCACAAAGAAGCAAAACCCTAGAAAAAGAATCAAGAAGGATAGATTTTTTTAGTTCTAGAGCCACTTTCTCCATGGAACAACAAGGTTCCAACCTAGAAGAAGATCATAGGAAGGAGAAGAGAAAGAGAAACGGAGAAGGAAGGAAGAAAACAACTTGCCTTGGTCAAAATCCCTAGAAGATGACCTTGGAAACCCTAGGTAGGGCTAGATGGAGCTCTAGGAGACCTTCTTCTCCAAAAAGAGGTTGTCTTCTATATTAGAGAACTTGGTTCCACAGAAAACCAAAGTGGATTAGTTGCTACAGGTTATATGAAAGAGAAAGCAAGCATAGTTTTGTACTTGGGCAAGGAAAAGGTAAATATAGCCCATGGATAAGGATGGAAGCAAGTATGAGGTGTAAAAGTAGCTTCCCCATGTGTCTATGGCCTTAAACTATTAAGAATATACAAGCACACACTCAAGTAGATCCCTCACCATCCATATAGACCTGATTAGCTTTCCTTTGTTGAAATTCCCAGCCAATCACATAATTCATTAGTTGATAGCTACTAAAGGTAGCTCATCCATGAAGGGGTAAACCCTAAAATACCCTTGAGGAAAACACCTTCAAACCATGGCTCAATTAGGAACCCCATGTCTCAAAACACTCAATAATGATAATATAACATCTAAGCAACATAATGTACCTGACAAATTGTAAAGAAAACCCCCTCAATTCGGTAAATTACATAAAAGTCCAAATTGTACAGAAAATTGCATAACTTTCTCAAACAGTGTCCAAATTGGAACAAATTTGAAAATTAAGCTTGTATTATGATTTAAAAACATATCAAAAGATTATATCAGGGTTCTAAGCATTCAATTATGGTAATTAATCTTATTCTACTTATTAAGCAAGTTTAGGGGCCTTACATTCTTTCCATAATTTAATTTTCCTCCAATCTTTTGAACATGTTTCTAGTCAAGTCTTTGCCTTCTTTTGGAATATAATGGGAGGGAACTGGTTGAAAATACACTTAGTTCTTTTCCCTCCATTTTCCTTCATTCCTCTCTATTTGACTCTCTTCCCCACCACTTCAGTCAGGATTATGAAAATCAATGAAATCAAGCTTGTATATTAAAAATGCATATGTATCTATCAGTTATAGCATATTACACATGCTTCATATAGATGACAAATAATTTTACATGAAAATTAACATTAACAATTCAAATTGGTAGATTTTCACATATATTTGTAATAGCTATCGTATTACTTTAATTTTATCAACAAAGAAAATCAAGTGATCGCTTCCAATATCATAACTTATGTATCGATTCAAACATTATTTTGTATTCATATGGTTGAATGTTTTACCTATTTTAAAATATAACTCTACCAAATTTGTCTACTTACGAATGCATCATTTAGTAAAAAAAACAAATATACCACAACACCTCAACATTGGACTATTTTAAAATGTAAAAGTAGAGATTTTTGTTTAGGTTATCTACCAAATTTTATCTACTTACAGGTGCATCGTTTAGTAAAAAATACAAATCTAAAACATCTTCACCTCAAAATCTCTTTATATGAGAATCGTTGCTTCTTTTTTTAAAATATAAAATAAGGTATCATATCTAAAAAACATAGGATGGTTTTAGTCATTATTGGAGTTCTTATTACCAAGTTCCTTCCAAGTGAGCACTAAGTGATAGATAGCTACAATTCAATTAAAAAAGGTTGCTTGTCGATGGTATGTTTAAAATTGTAAAATACATACATTTATATAAGAAAGGAGTCATGTTTACCCTCTTCTTTTGAAGACCTCAATATCATTTTTGAAGGAGTTTTACTCTCAAGTTCATTAAATACCAACAAATTTATTTGTTCATCCTCGACCGTGTTCGTTGGACCAAATGTTTTGTAACTTTTTTTTCAGAACCTGTAGAGGTTAGGTGAACCTTATTTGTATGGGTTTAGGTTCGTGTCAGGTTTACAAAAAGTTAACACACATGTTAGAGTTAGACTTGTTAAAACATCTCAATTACCGATGGATGTCCATGGATTTACATGTTTAATCATGGTTAGGTGAACAACAAACACCACTTAAAACTTACTCATAACGACATTCACCAATTTATATTAGGAGTCTCATGTGTTGACCAGTGGGTGCCCATGGGCAACTCTTAAAATATTAGAAAGATAATCATGTGATTGCAAAGCTGGTTAACTTAAGTTTTATTATATTCTTGCACAATACAATGGTATATTATTGAAAAAAATGAAAATATAGACATTTATACATTATTTGAACTATATAACAACAAGACATTCTGATTTCAATATTTTTTCATTCATTTATAGCAACATCTAACTATATTAAAAATAATTAGTTGCTAACTTGATGTTATTTGATATTTGGATTATTTTTTTGGAAAGAATTTGATTTTATTTCTAGTCATTTCTTTTTTATTTGCAGCAACAACTCATACATTTCAACTAAATATGATAACTGCATACTATATCAATAAAATTAATATGCACTTGTAGATTGACATGTCACCGCTGGGTCACATATGGTAGATCTTTTCCACCATCTTTTCGGTAACGTTTCGTTTTTATCTATGAGCACATTGAGGTACATATATATTGAGATTCAACCCAAACTCTACCACTGAGATGTTTATTATGTGAAGCTAATATATGAACAATATATAAATTTATTATAGAAGACATTGTAAAGTGGGTGTTTGAGTGTCAAGAATAGATAAAAGGTTAAAGGAGAAATTTGAAGGATAAACAAGTAAAAAACTAAAACTTGAACATTGTATAAAAAGACTTAGATAAAGAGGGTATAGATCTTAGATTAAAGAAGCTCATCACACACATGTAGAATATAATAATACTAGTACAATGGAACTACAAACACTCAAGGAAAAAGAAAGCAAACAAACACACAGGGACTAAAGGACCCTTGACAAGTACCTATACGTATAATATCACCAAAAAACAAATGGTATAAATGAACATTTTATAAAAACACTTAAGAAACTAACAACAACATGAATAAAGATTGTACAATTGTATTGAAGGCAAATAGATAGTACACAAAGTTAGTATAATATAAGGTAATATATCTTCAGTAAATGAAAGCAAGGAACTATAATGGTGAATTAACTTCAATAATAGAAAGCAATACATTGTATTTGAGTCAGAAAGGAAGTGACTAATATCAGTGAGTTCTGATAGAGTCAAATAGAAAGTAAATGAATGCAACATAAAACAACACACAGACAATAAGACAAAATCAATCTATTGTAATTAAGACACTGACATATAGTAAAAAAGAATGACATAATTGTAACACATTTGTGGCAAAATAAGACTGCATGGATGATATGCAAAAGGAACAGATTGTATTAATGGGAATCAAACAAATATAAATGATATAATCGTACACTACATATTGCATAGGTATTGCAGAGTTTATTAGAAAGATATAAGAAATCAAGCATTGTAGACATCAATTTTGGATGTATTGGTTACTAGATAGATTACATATCTTGATTTGTGACAATGTAGATAAAGCACATAATGAGTGGAGAATTGATTCAATAGATACAAGGGATGACTGCTTATACAAGTGACTATTGTTACATATTATGTTGAAACAATGTATAAAGAAAACATTTATTCCCATGGTATGTAATCAGTTCAGCTAAACTATCATCACCATACAATGAGAATAGGGATAATCATTGTAAGGATTGGGACCAAGAGGGAGCCCACTCCCTACTTATTTGAGGAATCTAAATCCATCTAATCCAAACACACTAGAAAACATGCCAGATTAGGTATAAACTTTTCATTTCTCAAATAGTGGTGTACTAGACCAATGTACAACATCAGAATAATAAATAATGACTATAATTAATTTTAAGAAAGTGCATCATCATCTCTCATATGGGATTTACATGAAAGTTACAACATTAGGATCTAGGAAGAGGGATATCCACCTATCTCAAGTATATCCCCCCGATAGATCCCTAGTAGGTCCATGTCATTATGTCAAGTATTCCAATTCCTACACATGGTGTTGGAAGCATACCCCACAAGAGAAGGAAAAAATGAAAGTTGTCAAGTCGATATGTCCATGTAAATAGGGAATTGGGAAACATTATGGACAAAAGACATCAAATATAACAAGGCTTTCCATAAAAGAGCAAAAGCACTATCCAAGTGGATATAAAACGAATATGTCTTGCAATAAAATGATAGTCAAGAATAAGAGATTTCTTGCCTTAAAACAATGTCACATCACTAATATCACAAAAAATAAATAGTTACATGGTGAGTAATAAAAAGACTAACATACACTAAAAAGCGAGGTAGGAACCCATAAGTATTCCATACAAAAGGACATGAGGACTAAAACCTTAGTGCTAAACAAATATAATATTTTGTAGGAGGACTAAAACCTCAATGCATGACAGGATGACTAAAGCCTCAATGCTCATAATATAATATATCACAAGAGGATTGGTCAAAGGACTAAAAGCTTAATGTCTAAAATAAATATGGTGCCACTACTTCTAGTTATGACTAGTCAATCACACATGCAAGGGCAAGGAAGATAAAGTATATTCATGCTCAACAAAGGGATGAGAACATCCAATTGATGTGTAGTCGAGTTAGAGGACCCAATAATGACAAATAAACAATTTCCATAATTAAGATATATCAAGGATCATAAAATTCCATAACTTGAGTAATTAGGGTTTCAACATGAAATAAGATGAACAACATATAAATAAGATTCCAATAAAAATATACACCAAAGTAAGATGATCACAAGATCACAATCAACATAGAAATCTTCACATGAAACAAATTCTCAGAATAGAGAGAAACTGTGTAGACAAATTTGTCCATAGGACCAAGAGAGAGAGGAAATATAGGTGACTGCTCAATATGATGAATAGGGATGCAACATACCTCAAGATGTTTGTCAATTTGTCAAAGCCCAAACTCTAGTTCCTAGTCAGGGTTTGTAACACCCCTCCCTAGGGTTTCTTACGTAACCAGTGGAAGCACAACCTAATCCCCAACATTATCCATAATGTGGGGTACTTGGCATATTTGGGAGGAAATGTCACATACATGATCTCATAACAAGAAACAAATAACACTTGGCATTATTAAAACATAGATTCATACATAAGTTCTTGGAATAAAAGCTACATAAGTTTTCCAAAGATATACTAAACATAAACTAGATAATGATAGGATCTCCATAGATGGACGTCCCACCAGGCAACAACTCCTTGGATCTATGGGTCCTTGGTACTCTCAAGATTGTTCCTTCTCCTTGGCTCCAACTCCTGTGGACATCTCGTCCCCAACCATGCAAAGGAAAACAAACATAGTAAGTAAGCGGCATTGGCATGTTATAAGACATAAAAATATAAATATACAAGTGACTTAACATAATCATGAACATGCATTTAACATGAATCATTTCTTAATGTCTTTTACATAAAGAAATTTACTAGAAGAATATGCTCCTCTCTTAATGCCCCATAAGGAGCCCATAATGCTCGGAAAACCCATAATTGCTCGGAAAGCCCATAATGCTCGGAAAGCCCATAACAAGGTGCATATAAATCTAAATAAATTTCTATAATTCATGAACTTTCTTAAACTTAACTTATCTTCTTAATATCCTAAACTTCATCTTAATTGGGATGTCTCCCTCTTGAACATGGTTGGGATTTCTCCCTCTTAAGCATGATTGGGAAACTTATTCCCTCTTAATCTTAATTTCTTGTATCTTAATCATAAACCATAATCTTAATGGGATTTATAGTCTTAGACTTAGATCATAACAATCAACATCCAATAATCATATACATTGAGGAAAAACATGTACTTTTCAAGACTTCAACATAAAAATGCATAATATACCATAATCATTCAATAATTCAAATTTACTATGCCAAAGGCATGGCCCGCTTACCTTGAACTAAATCACCTAAGTCAAACCTAGTTTGACTGATTGGATCCCCTTAAACACCTGAAATTAGATTAGAACATTATATGTACATGAATTCATAGCCTCAAAACCCTAATTCGTTCATATAAGAATTGAGATGTGAAAACAGAGAAATCAGGTGATAAAAACTATAAAATCGTATTCCTCATCAAAAATCCTTTCCAAAATGTATTTTTGCGTTGTTTTTCTGATAACCAGGTGATTTATTATCAATTTCCAAACAGGAAATCCGAGAAAATCCACGTGGCATTTTTAACAGCTATTGGGCTCGGGCCCGCGATGAGTTGGACCAATCATGTTTGGCCAACTCAACAGCGCGGATTGCCTCTGAGAACTCGCGGTCAAGGCAAAGAGGAAGGGTGAAAACCCGGAATTACCCTTGCGGTTGAAAACGTTAAAAAAATAGAAGGCAGGGCACCGTGGTCATTTCTTGACCCGGTTTCTTCCTGACCTGCTCCTTCGCGAGCCATGGCTCGAGCAGGAAGGATGGAAAATCATCCCAGGTCCTGTAAGCGGAAGGTTGTTATTCCTGGAGAACTGAGGTCCTCCATTAACCTCCTGCCACACAGTCGAAGCCGACGATCTTTGGTACAGGTCCGGAGGTGGCCAGAGTGCTCTCGTGCCCAAGGAACAGAGAAACTGAGCGAGAAACAGGGGCGACGATGGTAGTCCAAAGCCGGTAGACGCATGCTCGAAAAGGCGAAACGATGGTCGGAAGGAGTTCGTGGAGGGATGGCGGAGCCACATCCGGTGTTTCTGTGGTCGAAGAACCACTAGAGTGGCCAGGAGCTTGGGCGCCGGCGAGGGCCTTGCGGAGGTCCTATAGGGTACAACAGCTGAGGGCTTGGCGAGGTAAATCGATGATCGGGAAACATCAAGCAGGTGTGTAGGATGCTCACCGCGTCCTCAATTTGACTCGAGGTGCCAGTGTAGGCCGGGGCGGAGTCAAGCTCGCCGGAAAGGGAAGTCGAGTAGGTTGGGGAGCTGGGGGTTAGGTGCGTCGAAATTGACTGAGGAGGAGAATTTCTTGGAGTCCAGCGATGCCTCCGGGTTGCTTAAATAGGAAGCAGCAGCACGATTGTGCCCTCTGCAACTTGGGAAGGTGAGGGTGGAAACCTTCCCTTTTGGGCGTTTCGTATATAGGGAAAGGGAGAGGGTCTTCTAGGGGTCATTAGGTTCGGGGGAGAGAGCCGAACTCGGAGGTGAAGAGATCTCGCGAAACCGTGCAGTTAAGAGGGAGAGAGAGATCGATGGAGGAACCACAGTGAAACGTCCTCGCTCGCGGGGAGAAACGGAGGATGAAGACAAAGCGATCACCGTTGGATCTTGATCCAACGGTTACAGTGTACGCGCGTGACAAATAAACAGAAATGTAACGTGTGACAATCATTAAGGTGCGAACATTAGAGGAATTGAATGAAATCAGTGAAATTGGATTCAAATCTAGGTCAAATTATATTCAAATCTTTCTCCAATTAATTGGAGGGTCAAACATAGGCCAAATGAGTTCAAATTTCACCCATAGGTTAATGACATGCACTAAAACATAATTAATCAGTTAATTTCGTCTTTTAACCCACCATCACTCCTAATTAAACAAAATGCCTTCAAATCTTTCTCAATTTAATTGGGGGGTCAAACATGGTCATAATAGTTTAAAATTTGAACCATAGGTACATTAGAGTGTCTAGAACATTACAATAAGGTTGTATTTTATGCTTGTACTCGTTTTAGGCCTAAAATAACAAAAATCCTTATGACCATGATAAATGCAAATAAAGCCATTAATTCTTCAAATAAGAATTACAAAATATGAAAATGTGCACTCAACATTATTTATTTTCAACTAACAATATGGAGGCCATTAATCAAGAAATTAAACATGTAAATCACTAATAATCATATGAGAGAGAAATTTGGACATAAAACATTTATTCTCATTTTTCTTCAACAAAAAGGGCATAGATATACATGAAGACATATTCTTTAAATAAAACAAGTATAATAGAGCAATTGGACATAATAAATGATTTTACAAAACTAATCTTGGGAAAATTTCATTTAAGTCCTCAACAATTATCTAAATTAGGAAAGAGCATGCAAGGACTAAAATAATTTGGAAATTTTGCATAATTAAGATTGGGGTGTTACAATACTACCCACCTTAAATAAATTTCATCCTCAAAATTTCCTAGAGTTTCTACCCACCTTAAGGGTTTCACATAAACTTGGAAATTTTGCCATAAAAATTTTATTATAAAAGAAGAATACATAAACAAAGCATTATGATTCATAAATTACTCAGCTACCCTTACCTTGATCATTTTCCTCTTCTCCATCAGACATTTGCATGGTGAAGAGCCTTGGTTTGACCTTGGGTGGAGGATTAGGGTTCTTAGCTTGGTTATGGTTGGGATCCTTCTTTGCAAGCTTAGGGCAATTAGGCTTCATATGCCCTTCCTCACCACAATAGTAGCAAACAGAAGTCCCAAACCTACAAGGACCACCATGGTTTCTCTTACATTTGGGGCATGGGGTTCTCCCATTCTCAGGGGAAGGCTCAGGGGCTTTTCTCTTGTTGTTGGAGGGTGGAGGGGGTTGATGGGGCTGATGGTGATGATTGTTTTGGGGTACCTCCTTCTTGTGATTCCTTCCAGGATGCTCCTCTAATTCTAGGGTTGCATCCAAGGCTGATTGCATGGTCCGGTGTCCTCTACCAGACAAGGCAAAACTTAGGTCGGGTTTAAGCCCTCTAATGAACTTCTTAACTCTCTTTTTCTCAGTGTACTCAGGACCATACTTTTGGAGCTTACAGAACTTCATGGCATACTCGGTGACAGTCATGTCAACCACTTGCTTAAGGTTAAAAAACTCATCCTCCTTCCTTTTTAACATGGCTTCAGATACATAATGGTCATTGAAGACTTCTACAAACTCATCCCAAGAGAAAGGAGGGTCATCATCTTCCCTAGAGGCTAAGAGGTTTTCCCACCAAGTACGGGCTGCACCCTTGAGCATATGGGTGGCAAATCTAACCCTACTATGTGGGGGACACTCTAGATCTCTAAAGCAATGTTCCATGTTGCTCAGCCACTCCTCAGCCTTGGTTACTACATCAACCTCATCTTCACCATGAAAAGCATCGGGTTTAATCTTCAAGAAGTCTACGAGGGAGATCTCATGTGCTCTAGGTGGAGCTCTAGGTTGGAGGGCATTGGTCAAGGCAGCTACTAGGGCATCTAGGGTGACTGGTGGAGGGACGTGGTTCATATCTTCACTCTTATCACCACTAGAGGATCTGTGTGAGTGCCTTGACTCACCAACCTTCTCCTTCCTCTTAGGGGCCATCTGAAAGGGTAAACATAACATGATATTAGAACATAATGTGAATCTCTAATGTTGCCTTAGTGGCCATCTATTCCTTGCTCTGATACCATTAATGTAACACCCCTCCCTAGGGTTTCTTACATAACCAGTGGAAGCACAGCCTAATCCCCAACATTATCCATAATGTGGGGTACTTGGCATATTTGGGAGGAAATGTCACATACATGATCTCATAACAAGAAACAAATAACACTTGGCATTATTAAAACATAGATTCATACATAAGTTCTTGGAATAAAAGCTACATAAGTTTTCCAAAGATATACTAAACATAAACTAGATAATGATAGGATCTCCATAGATGGACGTCCCACCAGGCAACAACTCCTTGGATCTATGGGTCCTTGGTACTCTCAAGATTGTTCCTTCTCCTTGGCTCCAACTCCTGTGGACATCTCGTCCCCATCCATGCAAAGGAAAACAAACATAGTAAGTAAGCAGCATTGGCATGTTATAAGACATAAAAATATAAATATACAAGTGACTTAACATAATCATGAACATGCATTTAACATGAATCATTTCTTAATGTCTTTTACATAAAGAAATTTACTAGAAGAATATGCTCCTCTCTTAATGCCCCATAAGGAGCCCATAATGCTCGGAAAGCCCATAATTGCTCGGAAAGCCCATAATGCTAGGAAAGCCCATAACAAGGTGCATATAAATCTAAATAAATTTCTATTATTCATGAACTTTCTTAAACTTAACTTATCTTCTTAATATCCTAAACTTCATCTTAATTGGGATGTCTCCCTCTTGAACATGGTTGGGATTTCTCCCCATGACCATAATGGGATTTCTCCCTCTTAAGCATGATTGGGAAACTTATTCCCTCTTAATCTTAATTTCTTGTATCTTAATCATAAACCATAATCTTAATGGGATTTCTAGTCTTAGACTTAGATCATAACAATCAACATCCAATAATCATATACATTGAGGAAAACCATGTACTTTTCAAGACTTCAACATAAAAATGCATAATATACCATAATCATTCAATAATTCAAATTTACTATGCCAAAGGCATGGCCCGCTTACCTTGAACTAAATCACCTAAGTCAAACCTAGTTTGACTGATTGGATCCCCTTAAACACCTGAAATTAGATTAGAACATTATATGTACATGAATTCATAGCCTCAAAACCCTAATTCGTTCATATAAGAATTGAGATGTGAAAACAGAGAAATCAGGTGATAAAAACTATAAAATCGGATTCCTCATCAAAAATCCTTTCCAAAATGTATTTTTGCGTATTTTTCTGATAACCAGGCGATTTATTATCAATTTCCAAAGAGGAAATCCGAGAAAATCCACGTGGCATTTTTAACAGCTATTGGGCTCGGGCCCGCGATGAGTTGGACCAATCATGTTTGGCCAACTCAACAGCGCGGATTGCCTCTGAGAAATCACGGTCAAGGCAAAGAGGAAGGGTGAAAACCCAGAATTACCCTTGCGGTTGAAAACGTTAAAAAAACAGAAGGCAGGGCACCGTGGTCATTTCTTGACCCGGTTTCTTCCTGGCCTGCTCCTTCGCGAGCCATGGCTCGAGCAGGAAGGATGGAAAATCATCCCAGGTCCTGTAAGCGGAAGGTTGTTATTCTTGGAGAACTGAGGTCCTCCATTAACCTCCTACCACACAGCCGAAGCCGACGATCTTTGGTACAGGTTCGGAGGTGGCCAGAGTGCTCTCGTGCCCAAGGAACAGAGAAACTGAGCGAGAAACAGGGGCGACGATGGTAGTCCAAAGCCAGTAGACGCATGCTTGAAAAGGCGAAACGATGGTCGGAAGGAGTTCGTGGAGGGATGGCGGAGCCACATCCGGTGTTTCTGTGGTCGAAGAACCACTAGAGTGGCCAGGAGCTTGGGCGCCGGTGAGGGCCTTGCGGAGGTCCTATAGGGTACATCAGCTTAGGGCTTGGCGAGGTAAATCGATGATCGGGAAACATCAAGCAGGTGTGTAGGATGCTCACCGCGTCCTCAATTTGACTCGAGGTGCCAGTGCAGGCCAGGGCAGAGTCAAGCTCTCCGGAAAGGGAAGTCGAGTAGGTTGGGGAGCTGGGGGTTAGGTGCGTCAAAATTGACTGAGGAGGAGAATTGCTTGGAGTCCAGCGATGCCTCCGGGTTGCTTAAATAGGAAGCAGCAGCACGATTATGCCCTCTGCAACTTGGGAAGGTGAGGGTGGAAACCTTCCCTTTTGGGCGTTTCGTATATAGGGCAAGGGAGAGGGTCTTCTAGGGGTCATTAGGTTCGGGGGAGAGAGCCGAACTCGGAGGTGAAGAGATCTCGCGAAACCGTGCAGTTAAGAGGGAGAGAGAGATCGATGGAGGAACCACAGTGAAACGTCCTCGCTCGCGGGGAGAAACGGAGGATGAAGACAAAGCGATCACCGTTTGATCTTGATCCAACAGTTACAGTGTACGCGCGTGACAAATAAATAGAAATGTAACGTGTGACAATCATTAAGGTGCGAACATTAGAGGAATTGAATGAAATCAGTGAAATTGGATTCAAATCTAGGTCAAATTATATTCAAATCTTTCTCCAATTAATTGGAGGGTCAAACATAGGCCAAATGAGTTCAAATTTCACCCATAGATTACTGACATGCACTAAAACATAATTAATCAATTAATTTCGTCTTTTAACCCACCATCACTCCTAATTAAACAAAATGCCTTCAAATCTTTCTCAATTTAATTGGGGGGTCAAACATGGTCATAATGGTTTCAAATTTGAACCATAGGTACATTAGAGTGTCTAGAACATTACAATAAGGTTGGATTTTATGCTTGTACTCGTTTTAGGCCTAAAATAAAAAAAATCCTTATGACCATGATAAATGCAAATAAAGCCATTAATTCTTCAAATAAGAATTACAAAATATGAAAATGTGCACTCAACATTATTTATTTTCAACTAACAATATGGAGGCCATTAATCAAGAAATTAAACATGTAAATCACTAATAATCATATGAGAGAGAAATTTGGACATAAAACATTTATTCTCATTTTTCTTCAACAAAAAGGGCATAGATATACATGAAGACATATTCTTTAAATAAAACAAGTATAATAGAGCAATTGGACATAATAAATGATTTTACAAAACTAATCTTGGGAAAATTTCATTTAAGTCCTCAACAATTATCTAAATTAGGAAAGAGCATGCAAGGACTAAAATAATTTGGAAATTTTGCATAATTAAGATTGGGGTGTTAGAGGGTTCTTGTTCACCTAACATAGATTTTTATTGTAAGCCCCCTAAACTTACTTATTGAGTTGAATAAGCTTAATTATCATAATTGAATTCTTGTAACCCTAATTTAACCTTGTGATATGATTTGAAATCATAATACAAGCTGAATGTTCAAATTTGGACCAATTTGGACACTATTTAAGCAAGTTATGCAATTTTATGCATATTTTGGACTTTTCTGCAATTTACCCAATTGAGAGGTTTTCTTTGCAATTTATCACTTGAATTATGTTCCTTGGATATTCTATCATCATTATTGAGATATTTGATCCTTGGTTCGCCTATTTAAACCTTGGTTTGAAGGTGTTTTCTCCAAGCGTATTTTAGGGTTTACCCCTTCATGGATGAGCTACCTTTAGTAGCTATCAACTAATGAGTTATTTATTTTGTTTGGAAATTCAAGAAAAGAGGGATAATCATGTATCTATGGATGGTGGGGGAGCTTCTTGTGTGTGTTCTTGTATATTCTTAATAGTTTAAGGCCATGTACACTTGAAAAGATAATAGAACTTCAACTTTTTCTTTTTCTTTATCTTAAAGTTTCATATACTTATCCCTAAGCACCAAAATGAGCCATTTTCTCTCCACCAATTCCCTCATACTATGAACTTTGTTCTCCCTCTATTCTTCTGCGAATTTCCTGTCCAATGAAGAAGAAAGAGGGGATCTTCTTGGAAAAAGAATCTAGGGTTGCAATTGACTTCCTTTTAGGGTTTGAAAATCTTCCTTCTAGTGATCTTGACCTAAAAGAGTAAGAATCCCCTTATTACCTCCGTTTATTTCTTTGTTATCCTTCCTTGTACCTTTCTACAGGTCAGAACCTTGCTATTCTATGGTAGAAATTGCTCTAAAGCTCTAAAACCCTACCTTTTTTGCTCCTTATGCTTAGGGTTTGCTCATTTGATGAAGAAAGGTGCTAGATGGATGAGTTCACATCTTATGCTTGGATTTCCTACCCTACCCTCTCGTGTTTTCTTATGTTTGGGAATTTATCTTATAATTAGAGGCAAGTTTTATAACTTGCTCCACGTTATTGCTTACCATAAGCTTGCTAGCTCTTGTTCTTGCTTGAAATGATGATCCATGCACTAAAAAGCTATGTTTGTCTTGGATTTCGATTTTTATAATGTTCCCTATTCTGATTTCAGTTTTAGATGAACTTGTGATCATTTGTACCTTATTCCTAAGGTATAATATGACTTGTATCAGGTTGGTTTGGTAACCTATGGTGCTAAGCACCTATCCACCAATGGTCAGTTTTAGGGTTTAAAGCTGATTTCTTCTATAAACACATGACTCGATGGTGGTACCATTGCAACAACCGATGGTGTTATCTTCATGACAACTAATGGTGGTAATCAAGGGTGTCAAATGACATTCACCCCTTAGGTCATGTTTTGGCCTAATTAGAAGCCTAATGATTAACAACGAAGTACCCTAATGACGCTATCAATCAATGGTGATATTAGTTTGATATTTGATGTTGATTAATGAATATAGTGCTGATCTAACAACCTATGGTGACTTAATCATTACTAATGATGGTGTATCAGGTCTCCAAAACCTATGGTGAGTTAATCATATAGTTGTAACATCAATTAAGCCTTAGACCAATGGTTTCTTGGGTCACTTGATGCAATGGTCAGACCTATACTGTAATTGATGGTTTTAACATATGAACTTGACCCAATGGTCAAGATCTAATGTTTATTCCTCCGATAAAGTGGAATGATGGCTAATGTAATATGTTGGTCATAATAAATGTGATTTAGATGGTTTCCTTTATATGATCAACTTAAGGAGCTTACTTGTTGACAATGGATGGCTTGTTTTAAATGAACAGTCGATTGTGGGTTTTACCATACTCTCAATGGAACTTTTTGTATTGTTAAACAAGGGATGTCTAGGGTTAGATGGTGACTCTTTCTAGAGCACAAATCAAGTACTTCATAGGTGGTTCATCCAAGGTGTTTATTTATGTAAACAACCAATGGTCTTACCTTTTAAACATCCAATGGTTCTGAATGACATTGTGGTATGGTGATATGGGTTGAATGATGATGGAACAAATGAAGGGTTACCCTTAATAAGGTAGTCTTACCTATTCACTCATATGAATAGAAGGGATGATAACTATATTGTATTGATATGTAACCCTAACGAGGTATAGCTTGTTATACCTAGCTTTAATATAACTAAATGATGGTAATTGGGTATGAATAGTCCTTGAATGATTAATACAATAATGGAGTACTCTCTTATTATTTTTGAAACCCTAGTATGCTATAACCCGATGGTTACACCTTGATTTATGTGTGGGTTCATACTTGAGAATAGTATGGAATGTGATGATGATGATTCACCTTATGCATCCATGATCCAATAGGGATGTTGTGAGATAGGGTTTGGATATAAGTGATGATTAGTAACATTAATATAATTTATCTTGTTGAACCTAAATCTAATGATAATAGATAAAGATATGTATTCATGTTTAACATTCTTATATGATGGAATGATGGTGAAATATCCTCCTTAATATGATCATAACCTTAATATGTTAATTGGTGGTTATCATAGCCACATGTTTGATACTTTCTTATGCTAAACATGTGCATTATGAATATGATGAGGATTAATCATATCTAGATTCCTTGCATGTTGATGTAATAAATGAATGTTCTTAATGTTAATATAACCCTTCTATGATTGTTTATGAATATCTCCTAGCTCATTAATGCAATATTGTGTTGATCTGGTGTATTATATGTAAGTGATGTTGTTGAGCCTTGTTATAAGACATGCAAAGACAATGATGATCTTGTAGGGAATAGTATGATGGTCTTAATGACCTTTGGGCATGGTTGAGCCCTGAATGAGACCTTTGGGCATGGTTGAGCCCTGAATGAGGTGTAATCCTCTTGTGTTGATAAGGGTTGATACCTTGTGATATTGTGAAAAGGATTTATATCTTGTGATAGTATGATGACTAGTGTGGTCTCATGAATGGCAAGTGAATTATACCATGTGATGATGAGATGAGAAATTATGCTCCACACAATTTATATCTTTTAAAAGTTGTGATATTTATATGCTTGATAGAAGTAAATTAGGGTTTGTATGTCCACTTGTTTGATGCATCCTTAATTCACCCAATTAGCATAACTAATAAAGTGAAACTCTAATCATGTAGTGTCCTATGCCATAGATCCATCTGAGTGTCAGAACTTGCCAGATGGTGAAATGAGTATTCCTAAGGGAAACTCAGAGCGCATACTGTTGAGTATGTGGGGGTGGCAAGTTGAGGATATATCCTTGTCATCCACAATACAGGTTGTGGAGGATGGCTATGGTCATGCCTCATACATCTGATGTGATTGAGAACGGTTGCGATCGTGTCTTGGTGATTATATATGTGACAAGATTGGAGGACAAATGCGGTTGTACCTCAGATGGTAGGGTATGTGTACCCACCTCCTTTCACTAGTGTTGTGACCTGTACCAAGGACGGACTAGGCTCTTAGTAGCTTGATCTTATGTGTCGCTGTAGTGGACCCATGCTGACTGGGGGCAGAGAAGATCTTAGGAGTCTGTCTCTTCCTAGATCTTGTATGGCGCTGATTTCGACTTAGTAGTGGTCAGTTGGATTTTGAGTGGTATCCTCAATTTCCTCTAGGCATAATAAAAGATATAAGACAGTTGTGTAGAATATCTATTTAGGGTTATACACAACGCTTCATATTGGATGAAAATCCTTGTTTGCTTTCTTTTCACTGAGATCATGTATAGTACAATAAGAGATAATAGATATGCTTATGTTGTAGTTATGCTCATATTGTAAACATACTTATGTTGTCAAATATACTGATACTGATGGTTAAGATGTTGTTGCTAGCTATGTTTAATATTGCTAGCCATGCCTATGTAATTAGAAATGCTTAAACTATTAATCATGAATATGTAGTTCATTGTGTTATGATGTTAGTTCTACTTATGATATAGATTTGTTCCCTTTATTTGAGATGCCAATATTGATAGCCATGTTATGTTACTAGACATATTCACGATGTCAGGAATGATTATTCTATTAGATTGCTTAAATTGTTAGCAAGGAATATGATGATAGTCAGATTAGTGATAATGATTGTTATTAGATGTAATTTGATGATATTTGAGTAGATATCTATCCAAAGAAATGGATTTATTTGTTATCTATATATGCATTTATGATCATACTTGTTACTAAGATGATTTGTTTAATCAGTTTAGTATACTTGAACTGATCAATCTGTTCAATTGATTATTAAATACTCCAACTGCTTAGTTATCTACTATTTAAAATGTTGTAATCAATAAGCGTTGTTGGAGGTTATATCTCTTACTAGGACATGGGTCTCACCCTTGTGGTTTGCCAAATCTTTTTAGGTAATCAGAAGTGACGAAAACAAATATGTGGCAGTAAAGAGAAACTATAGTAATGAATCTTTGAGAAAGTTGATTAGATGTCTAGTGTGTCCTAGAGTCGTCCCTGTACTCTCAGGTCTGGGCAGGAAAAGTTTGTATATTGGTTCAAACGAATTAGAATTTTATTAGCATGTTAATGTTTGTTGTGTAGCATATACAAATATTGTTCTCATGTGTATATATGTTGTAGATAAGGCAATAGAACAATTTGTATAAAATTCTTAGCATAGTATGGATAAAAGAAAGATGTTGGGCTCTTATGCAAATGTTTCTGAGCAGGTGCTAACATTGAAATTGGTTTTAATTTACCCATATTTTTGGGTATGTGATTAATTAGTGATCGATTGTGCTTTATGTTTTGAATAATCTCATTTAGTTAACGAGTTCTCACATTTATATACAAACATTAATTAGTATTCATATTATACACCCTAAATTACTACTCTATATATACTCAAATTTAGGTTAGCATATATTTTTTATCTAGATAGAGGATAATTTTATAATTCCATCGAGTAACTTTGTGTAATAGTTGGATATCTAGATAATTAGTTATGAATTATTGACGTTAACATTGTTTACTTGAAATTTCAAAAAATAAATAATCACAAAAAATGATGGTGCCCTTGCATCAAAATCCTAAAAATATGAGTGTGACATAGTGGTGCACTCTCGCCAGAGGCGTACACACTAGCCAACTAAGGGTGGCTAGATGCACTCCACGGGAATCGAACACACGTATGGGAACACTTTCGAAATTTATATTGACCCTAACCAAGCCGATCACAAAACTAAACAGGTCGCCAGTAAGCGCACGTGGTACTATTGTAGTATAGGTGATTGGCAAGAAAAGAGGTCGGTCCTCAGGGATAGAGGAGGCACTATAGCTAGGCTAGTGTTTGCTATGTTCCTAGTGCGGAGATCAGGGTTTGAGGGTTTTGAAAGGGTTTGTTTGTTGATTACTCTAAATGAACAAGCAAGAAAGGCAGAATTAAACCTAAGTTATCTTGGAAATTTTTTTTAGCAAACTAGGTTAACAAACTAGATAAGCAAGGGCAAGAGTAAGCTACACTATACTAGACAAGCGAGAAGCAGTGTAGAAGCTAAGTTAAACACTAGAAAGAGTAAGAACCTAAGTTAACACTAAAGAGCAGAACTAAGCAATTAACTAGGTTAAGCAAAAGCAACTAAACTAGACTAGCATGAACAAGTAAGCAAAGCAAGTTGGGTTTTAACAAGATGATTAAGGTAGGTGGGCCGTTTGGGGATGTAACTTTGATATTAGTTGGGGGAGGTTATTAGACAAGCATGGTTCTCATTTTACATCTAGATTACCAAACCAAATAATAAGACTAATGCTATTAGAATGTACCCTATACTGCTAGTAGAAGACTAGGGTTAGGTGTAATTCTAATAAGATTAGCCAAATCTAGGTTTCTAGGATAAGTGGTATTGAGCAATTGAGGGTTGAGGGTAGAGATGGGAGTAGAGATGAGGATATTTGACCTCATGCCACTAGCCATTCTAGCCTTTAGAAGACCCTAGACAATCACATCAATCCCACTTATACTAGTAACATAGGTCTCATACCAAGTAGTAGGAGAGGAGATAGGCATGTAGGAACAAAGGGGACTAGCTAGGGATCCCCTATTGGGACCTAGGAGTCACACCTAAGATTGCCACATGCATCCCAATTCCCCTAGTAACATGGTATCATAAAACACCACCAAACAAGCAATTAATAGCAAAAAGTATAAATCAGAAGCATGGAGAAATCATCATAGATAAAAATGAGTTCATCACAAGCCAAATTCCCCCCAACATGGTATCAAAGTCACATTTTATCCCCAAATAGCCCACCACTAGGGGCTTAGCTACACATAGTCAAATAAATGGCAAAAGAAATGAGAAGAAGGGGAAGAAACACCATGGAGCTCGAGGAAGTAGCCTTCTTCTTCACCTCCTTGCTATTGTGGACGTCCTCTCTCCTCCAAGGGTGCAGGTGAGCATGAAGATATGGGGGGTTATGGATGAAAATCTAGAAAACTAGGTCTCCAAGGTGAAATGGAGGTGGAAATGATGGATGGAGAGCATAAATGCAAAGGAAATGCACTAAATGCTCAAGGAGGAGTGATGGAGGCTAGGAGCAGCTGTGTAGGGTGAGATAACCTACTGCTATGACCGCCACCCATGTATATATAGGTGGTGGTGGAAGCACTAGGGTAAGTAGGGGTACTGTGGGAAAATCAATGCAAAAAGTGGTAGGTTTAGGGTGGCAACACGGCCGTGTTGATGGGCCACAACCGTGGTAGGGGTAGATGAGGACGGTCGTGGAGCATGGACATGGGCGTGTTATGGAAGGGTGGTGAAAGTGTTAAGTAGGTGGTGGCCACTGCCATGGCGGAGTGCCACAGTCGTGTTGGGTGAGTAGCACCACGACTGTGATGGGTAACACAACCATTTTGGAGGAGGAGGACTTGGTCGTGGGGCAGCAACATGGGCAAGTTGATCTTCAGAGGCCACAATCATGGCAGATTGGGGGCAACTCCCTATTGATTCTTCTCAATAAACGATACGACCATGGGCATATCCCACGGTCATGGTATCTTCAATGGGCCACGGCGGTGCTGATGGCCATGACTGTGGCCATTTGGGTGCAAAATCTCTGTTGACTTTGTTGGTTTTTCACAATAAACAGTATGACTGTGGAGGTATGGCCACGACCGTCTTCAGCTCTCCTGGCCACGACCGTGTTGGTGGCCACGATCATGGCCATTTGGGTGAAAAATCCATGTTGACTCTGTTGATACTTCACAATAAATGGTACGGCCGTGGGGGTATTCCAACGACCGTGTTAGGATCTGCAGTAGGCAAATTAACTTCAAACTTCATCATTCATGTATTTTTTTGCTTGATGTCAATCCTTGGCCATTGAAGGTAGTTTGATGGAGCTTTGGGGCCTTCTTTGGACCCCTCCTTCTCTCTCATTCACCCTAATCATGGTCCAAGTACTTGAAAATGATGCAAAGAACATCCATAAGTGCATTTGGCAATGATAAACATATTAGGGGAAATAACTTGTAATAACATGTTTAAATGTGATTTAAGTAAAAAATGGCACAAAATGGAGTCCTAAAATAGGGCTACATCACCACCCCAAACTTAAAATATACTTGTCCTCGAGTATGCTCTAACTTAATCTCTCTTTTCAGTTTGCATTCAATACACAAGCATGGCAAATGCATCACAACAAAAAATTATTGACTACATGGTCTTGGAAGTGACTAAGTGTATGTATTCCACCTCTCTCCTTTCCTATTTCACAAACCAATCGTGAAATGAGAACGGAGCATACAAACTTCAAATATAAAGCATAGAAAACACAAGTTGTCTATATGTCCTTCATGTTATTCTGGGTAATCCGTTTCATGTTGGTGTTAATCAATGATGACTAGGAGTATTGTTTTGCTTTCATGCATTCTCTCTTATGCTGCAAACCACACTAGATGACCCACTTGGCTGTAGAAAAGGATAAAGTGAGCTAGATTTGATGTTTTCTAGCTCAATGGGTGTGAAAAAGGAAGAAAGGATTGCGGTAAGATTTTGATTAGACCATGGCACTCTGTCTGAACGAGCCATTTCGATGCTTCTTCTGGCCCCTTCCTCCCTTCAGCCTAATCTTCCCTTCACGAAAGGAAATAACTAGCGCGCGATCTGATACTTGCTTTTACACACTCATCTTTTCTTTATTTGAATGCTCTTAAATAGGAGCATCCTTTTATTTTGTTTTTGCCTTTCTTTTTCTTTCCTTTTTCTTTTCCCTTGGTATCGATAGGGCATATGGTGGATAGAGTGAAGCAGGGAGGTGGAGATGTGGCCACCCCAAACTTTTGGGGGTGGCCACGGCTACTATGTGCACTTTGGCTTCTTTTCATGAGGCCGAGAGGTATGAAGATGGTGAAAGAATAGTCAGATCCAAAAGGGGGGTCATTAGTGTAGTCTTCAACATAAGATCTCCTGCATGAAAGCTAATCCAACACTTCATCAAATGATATCACACAACATGATAGAGCAACATGACATTCACATTTCTATTGAGTGATTCCATAGGCTTTAAGCATTTGTAGCTTGCTCAATTCACAAAACAACCAAAACATTCACAAACTTAAGAGAGGTGGTGAGCATGTAAAGAGTCATCAAACAAGACCATATAGCAATAAAATCTAAGAAAACAACATGCATTTTTCAATGGATTAAAAAATTTATTTCCACAGTGGAGATTAAGTCAAAACATGCTTTTTGGGCAAGAACATTCAAGCCTGGGAAAAATTGGCCAAAATGATGCCAATTTGCCTTCAATCACATCTTAACCTACATTATTGAACTTAAAACAGTAAAGCAAACAAGTCCTAGCTAAAACATGCAAAAATTACCAAAAATCTACATGATATGCAATGCATGGCAAAGAGAAGCAAAATTTTTGAAAAATTAGGCGAAAATGCAAGAAAGCAACTACATGCTATGCTAAGATGCAATCAAAAATAGGAGCAAGAAAAGCTAAACTAGATATCACAGGTGGAACAAAATCACAGAGAGATAGAGGGTGGTCTTTACCTCCCTACCCACCCCAAACTTTAGAATCATGATGTCCTCATTATGAAACTATAGTGTAGGGTAGATCGGGGAAGTGTCACGACTGCTGTGGCGGCTGGTCTGACAAGTGAGGAGGATCTGGAGGAGGAGCTAAGGGAGGATCTAAGCCTACAGGGGGATGTTGGTAGTAATGTCCCCAGTAGTCATCCTGGGGTGGAGGGTATGTCTCTGGATATCCAGCTATGCCACCCCAAAAATCTCCACCCCATTTGGTGTTTCTTGTTGCTTGGGCATGGTGGTAGTGATACAAGTGGTTGACATGGTGGTGCATTTGTTGTTGGTTTTGCCACATGTATTGCTGGATCAACTGCATATCACCCTGCGTCTTCTGAATACTCTCGAGTTGTGCCTGGATGGTAGACATGTCGTAGGCGTTCAATGAGGGCTGCTACAGTTGGGACGTTCCTTCATCCCTCCTTCTTGTCCTTCGGGGTTGCCTGTGTCCTTCATCTTCTTATTCCTATCCTTGCACATTTGATTCAGCTATATCTTTATGTGCGGTAGTGGCTCCCCTAGTGTATGTCTCTCGTGGGTTTTCTTGCTGCCATTTCAACAATCTTTCCCTCAATCTATAGAAGATCCCCAACACGGATAGGAGTGGCACCGCGTGGTATGGAAACTCAAGCTCAATGTCGGGCACACTACTTGTGAGATATATCATCCTTTTGTCCTTCATCTTTATAGTGTATGAGCACATAAGATAGTTTAGGTCAACAAACTCTCCCTCATATGCGTCTTCTAACCCAGAAAGATCATACCCCAAAGCGAGTGCAATTGAGGTTACAAACCCTCCCATAACAAAAGGTTTTGTGCTCTTGAATGGTATAAACCTCATGTGATCAATCGGTAGCACTCCAAGGTCTATATACCATTTGTGGTTCATTGCCATCAAGACAAACATATCTTTTTGAGAGATGGAGCCTTGGTTATCATACCATCCCACAATGGTATTTTCTAAGACCTTCTGCACATAACGGATTAAGGATTTGCTTATAGTGGTGGTTTTGGATCTCCCTGTATTGTAATCACCACTGCCTGTCAAAGTCTTTCAGAAATGTGCATAATCAAAATCTACCTCTTTTTCTAGCATACCGTCATCCATCTTCTTGGCCTCTTCAGGATTTGCAGCAAAAACACAATTCAACTAAGTAGTTGTGAGGGTATGCATGTTGCCCATCATGGCAAACTTGATAGCTTCACTACCTCTCACCTTTGTCTTCTCCAGTGTGGCAAAGAACTCCCGAGTCAAAGCGAGGTAAGTTGTTTGGGGTGTGAAAAGGGTGTTCCACAACCCCATTGCCTTCAAACTTCCTTCCACCGCTTCTTTGATTCCCAGATCATCAATGACCTTCTCACAACCATATCTAGTGGAGACGACTCTCCTTTTCATGCATTCTGGATATGTGAAAGAGATCGTTCTTTGCCTGTGTCCTCTGCCATAGGACACTCCTGTAGGGGCCTTTCCTAAGACCTTCAACATGTCTACCTCCAACTATTCCAGAACATCCTCCTCCTCAGGCATCAGCTCCACCTCTTCCTCATCGTTTTCATCTTCGTCTTCGTCCATTATGTAAGATTGGGACCCCGAACTTGTGTCGAGGTTGTACTAATGTGCACATTGTTCTTCATCACAATGTAATTGCCACGTAGGTTGCGGCTGATCACTACGATCCGCTGCCGTGTGAGACGTCGAGTGGCATGCAGGCATAGGTCTTAGCGGCCGCTTTGATGATGACGATGCCGCTTTTGATTTCTGCACTTTCTTTGCAATAATCGGCTCAACTTCATCGATCAAGTCATCCAGATTTTCCTCAGACCCCTCTTCTTCTTCTTCATCCCCCCTCATACGTTGCATTTGTGATGTGGTGGCTGTTGAATGAACGTGAGCGAGATGCACTCACTGATTGTGAGCGATGAAGGGATTGGTATGCGGAGGTGGTTGGGGAGGGGGTGTGTGAGGGCATAGAAACACCGGAGGAGGCGTTTTTGGAGTGCCACTTTCCTCCGGTGATAATGTTGTCCCCCTTGATTATTGCCTTTCCAATTTTCTTCATGGTTGGGCTGGGAAAAGGGGGTGAAATTCGGATTTTGGTGAATGGGGGTGATGTGGATGTGGATTTGGATGTGGAATGGAAGGAGAAGGAGGTTTAGATGGTGGATATGGGGTTTGTTGTGGATTTGGGTGAAAAATGGAGGGTTTATGTGGAGGTTTAGTGGAGGGGGATGTTGAGCAGAATGGAGATGAAGGTGGAGATGGAGGGTCGATTGAGAGAGGAAAGGTGGTGGAAATGGAAGGGGGGTGGATGGGGAATGATTTGGTATTGATTTGGGGTTGATCGGGGGTGTTTTGAGGTGTTGAAGGTGGAGAACAGTGGAGGGTGAGGTAGTTGTGCACTGCCACGGTCATGCAACTGAGGTAGAGGAAGAAGAAATGAAGAGGGGGGTTGGGTTTTTATGTTAAAACCTATATTTTTTTTCTGGATCGGGTCAAGCCACGGTCATGGCGGACGGCCACAGTCATGGCGAGGGCTTGGCAACACGGCCGTGGCGGGTGCCACGATCGTGTTGTCGATGTAGAATGTTTCCCTCTGGCCCTTGTCGTGGTCGTGGCCATGCATCTTCAACACGGTCGTGGCGAGTCGCCACGACCGTGGCCATTCGTCCAAAACAACCTGACATTCTCTGTCACTTTAATGAAATAAAACAAAATGACCGTGGTGTGAGGCCACAACCGTGGTTGTCCTCTTTTGCCATGGTTGTGCTATAGCTCCACGACCGTGTTGGGGGCAAGCATTCAGTTTTCTCAATTCAAAATACAAGAACTTCGTTTGTCTTTGGCATTCTGCCACAAATTTGATTTCATGACCATGTCTCAACTTTCATCCTCTCTCTCTAGTGTCTAACACCTGCCGTGTCATCAAAACTCAAAGAAAAACTATTAGGCACAAGTGTGTGTGTATTTGTGGAAAATAACACAAAAGTATCAAAAAGTAAGGTTCGAGAATCTCAAACCACGTGGGTTGCCTCCCACTAGCGCTAAATTTCATGCCTTCATTTGGGCTTATTGATCCTTGACTTCTCTCACTTCTTTAGGATCCTTAAGGTATCCTTGTAGTATATTTCTTTCTCATCCGCTTCCAAGCACATTTCTTCATCGGATTGTTGTTCTTCTACAAGCATCACAATGTCAAAAGTTTGATTGGCCTTGTCCGGACCTACTTCCACAACTGGCTTTAATCTTTGTCCATTGGCTGCAAACTCTTTTGCACCTTCTTTCTCACATATCACAACAACTCCGGATGGATACACTTTCTTGATAAGATAAGGTCCTTCCCATCTAGACCATAGTTTTCTGGGAAATAACTTCATTCTTGAATTGTACAACCATACCCACTTGCCTGGCTCAAACTCCTTCTTTTTTATCATCTTTTCATGAAGGAACTTAGTTCTCTCCTTATATCTCTTGGACATGTCGTACGCCTCATGGCGCATTTCCTCCAGCTCATTAAGTTGAAACTTCCTCTTCCTTTCGGCATTTTCTCCATCAAGATCCATAGTCTTCAAAGCCCATAATGCCTTGTGTTGCATTTCAACCGGCAAATGGCATCTTTTTTCATAGTTGAGCTTGAATGGGGTAGTGTCAATCGGGGCTTTGTATGCAGTCTGGTATGCCCATAAAGCTTCATTTAGATGGAGCGACCAATCCTTGTGGTCTGGTCTCACCATTTTCTCTAGAATGAGCTTTATCTCTCGATTGACCTGCACAACTTGGCCACTAGTTTGAGGATGGTAACGAGTGGCTACTTGATGGTTTACTCCATGCTTCTTGAGCAACCCTTCAAAAGTGCGGTGAATGAAGTGACTTCCCCCGTCACTAATCATGGTCCTTGGGATGCCAAAATGGCTAAAAATGTTTGATTTTACAAAGTCGCACACTGCCTTGTGGTCATTTGTCCAAGTTGCAATAGCTTCTATCCACTTTGACACGTAGTCCACGGCGACAAAATGTAGACATACCCAAAGGAAGGAGGGAAAGAACCCATGAAATCAATTCCCCATACATCAAACACCTCCACCACAAGAATGGGTGATAGAGGCATCATGTCCCTTTTTGAGATAGTGCCCACTTTTTGGCACTTCAAGCAGCTTTTGCAAAACTCATGTGAATCTTTGAACAAGGATGTCCAATAAAACCCACATTGAAGAACCTTTGCAACCGTGCGTTTTCCTCCAAAATGACCTCCAATTACTCCGGAATGGCACATGGATAGGATTTCTTGTTGTTCTATTTCCAGAATACATCTCCTTATGAGCTAATTGGGGCAATATTTGAAGAGGTGAGGATCATCCCAAGCATAATTCTTGACCATGGCAAACAACCTTTTGCTTTCCTCACTTGTCCATGTGCTAGGTATCCTCCCACTAGCCAAGAAATTGGCTACGTGTTGATACCGTGGCCTTTGAGTGGATGAAAGAAGGAAGAGTTGTTCATGTGGCATCGTTTCCTTGATTTGACTTGTGTCATCAAAGGGCTAATTAATTCGGGAGAGATGGTCGGCAACACCATTTTCCACTCCCTTCTTGTCTATAATCTCCACATCAAACTCTTGGAGCAATAGGATCCATCTGATCATCCTTGGCTTTAAATCTTTCTTTGACATGAGGTACTTTAGTGCAGCGTGGTACGTGTATATCACTACTTTGTTTTGCAAAAGATATGATCGGAATTTGTCAAGAGCAAAGATGAATGCAAGCAACTCTTTCTCAATCATTGTGTAATTTCTTTGGGCTTTGTCTAAAGTCTTGCTCGCGTAGTAGATAGCATGTGGGATTCAGCCAACTCTTTGGCCCATCACAACCCCCACTACTATGTCGGATGCATCAGTCATAATCTCAAATGGCAAAGAGAAATCTAGGGGATGCATGATAGGAGCAGAAACCAGTCTTTCCTTCAAGTGATTGAAAGCTTTAATACACTTGTCATCAAAGTGAAATTCAACATCCTTTTCAAGCAAGTGACATAGATGTCTTGAGATTTTAATGAAATTCTTGATGAAGCGGCGGTAGAAACCGGCATTTCCCAAGAAAGACTGAGCATGTCTTACGGTGGAAGGAATGGTGAGAGTATAAATGAGGTCCACTTTGGCCTTGTCAACTTCAATTCCGTCCTTTGAAACACGATGACCCAAAACTATGCCCTCGAGTACCATGAAGTGACTCTTTTCCCAAGATAGCACTAGGTGAACCTTCACACATCTCTCAAGAACATCAACCAAATGTAGCAGGAACTCATCAAATGTCTAACCAAAAATTGAGAAATCATCCATAAACACTTCCAAAGACGAATCAAACATATCCATAAAAATTGAGGTCACACATCTCTGAAATGTAGAAGGGGCATTACACAACCCAAATGGCATTCTATGGTAAGAAAATGTGCCACTCGAGCAAGTGAATGTTGTCTTCTCTTGATCTGCAGGATGCACGGTAATTTGGAAATATCCCGAATACCCATCAAGGAAACTATAGAAGCTTTGCCCCACTAGCCTCTCTAAGATTTGGTCAAGAAATGGGAGAGGATAGTGGTCCTTCTTGATCTTTTCATTGAGCTTTTGATATTCATCACACATTCTCTACTTGGATTGTTGTCTTACCGGCATAATCTCACCATCTTCATTCTCTACAATAGTGATCCCACCCTTCTTGGATACAACTTGGATGGGGCTCACCCATGTACTATCAGAAATGGGGTAGATTATCCCAACATCAAACAATTTCACAACTTCTTGGGTCACAACCTCTTTCAGCTTTGGGTTCAACCACCTTTGCATTTAGCGGGTTGGCCTTGCATCATCTTCTAGATAGATCATGTGTACACAGATGGAGGGATCAATACCCCTCAAGTCAGCTATAGACCATCCAATGGCTTGGATGTTCTTCTTCAAGACTTTCATCAATGCATGTTCTTGTTCTAGTGAGAGAATGAAAGAAATGATCATCGGGAGGGTGTCATTCACCCCTAGAAAAGCACACTTCAATCCTTCTAGAAGTGATTTCAACTCAAGAGTGGGAGGTTCTTTAAGAGAGTTCTTTAATGGTTCAAAGATAGAAGGGAGGTCTTCACTTACAGCCACCAAGGCTAGCTCATTCTCTTCATCATCTTCATCATCATCATTGGGGAACTCAACTATCGGCTCTAGACCTCTACCTTGAGTGGTAGTTTGAATCCACGTAGGTAGGCAGTCCTCCACAATTTCATCTAGGCACTCAATGAGATAACAATCTTCTTCGCTGGCCCCTATCACCTCAGCCGTGGCTGAAGATTTAAAGATATTCAATCGGATCTTCATGTGCATGAATGTCACATACATCGTACTGGTCCTCACATGAATAACCGCATCCGCTGTGGCTAAGAAAGGCCTCCCCAAGATGATAGGGACCCTCCTTGCATCTTTTTCCATGTCTAAGACAATGAAATCAGCAGGGAAGAAGGCAGTCATCTCATCATCAAGTCTCACAATCACGTCATCCACACACCCTCTAGGCGTCTTTACCGATATGTCAGCCAACTATAAAGTACAATGAGCCGGACTCAACTGCCCCATTTGTAGTTCTACAAACACATCATACGACATTAGGTTGACGCTAGAGCCCAAGTCTAGGAGAGTTTGGTCTATGCGATGTGCCCCAATGTAGCATGAGATGATAGGAGCACCAGGATCTTTTCTTTTCCTTAGCATGGTGTGCTGAAAGATCGAGCTCACTTTCTCGATGAGCTTGACTTTCTTTGGGGTTCTTCCCATAGTCTTTCTCTTGAAGGTGCATAGATCTTTCAAGAACTTAGCATACGAAGGGATTTTCTTGACTGCATCAAGCAAAGGAATGTTGATTTTCACCTATTTGAAAGTTTCAAGGATGTCTTCAATGTGCTTCTTTCTTCTCCTCTCAGCAGAAGGCTCCTTAAGATCTTTCAAGAACTTAGCATACGAAGGGATTTTCTTGACTGCATTAAGAAAAGGAATGTTGATTTTCACCTATTTGAAAGTTTCAAGGATGTCTTCAATGTGCTTCTTTCTTCTCCTCTCAGCAGAAGGCTCCTTAAGAGCCTCAGGAAATAGGGGAAATTGGGACCCCATATGGTGCGGATCAATAGTATCATCAACAGGTATCATAGGAATCACAGTATCATCACCCGGTATCATAGTATCAACCCTGGCTCTCACCACAGTATCCTCAGGCTGTATCTCAATATCAACATGTCCAGTCTCAGTATCACCTCTATCAACAACAATGGTATGATGGGGGTGATCTAACGTCTGGGCACTGCTCAGAACAGTCATTGCCTTCACATGCTCATGTGTAGTGGAAGAAGAGGCTTGTGGAGATGGTTGTGGCTGTTGGGGTGGTGGTGGCCTTTGGTGATGTGAATTTGGGTTTTGGAGGATGAATTGCGGTTGTGGTTGTTGTTGTTGTTGTGGATGGGGGTGGTATTGTGGGGGTGGCTGCTGGTATGAATGAGGTGGAGGTGGAGCATATTGGTAGTTAAGAGGTGCATGAGGAGGTGGTGGAGCATAGGGGTTCGGCGGTGCTTGGTATGACGACAGAGCATGTGAACTTGGAGTGCTCCCTAGGAAAGTACCATCATTATCCAGGCTTCCTTCTTCCCTCCTAGAGAGAGAGATCTGATCCAATATTTGCTCGAGGCGGTTGATGGACTGCCCATGTGATTTCACATCCTTCTTCACATCATCCAAACTTCTTAACCCTCCAAGCACCTCCTCTTCAAACTTTGAACTATAGTGTGGAATCTGTTGCCCTCGTCCTTGTTCATCCTCAATCTGTTGTTTCTAAGAAAAATCCAGATGGTTCCTCTACTCGCGAGTGTAGGTGTTGGACTTGGGGCCTTGATTGTTTCGACCGCCAAAGAAGTGCAAAGCATTAACTTCTTCATCCATAGAAATAGAGAATTGACTGCCATGGTGGGTTGGCTAGGAGAGCCACCAGCTTGATTCTTCATCATCTTCATCATCTTCATCATATCCACCATCATTTTTATCATGTCGGGGTCGACAGTGTTGCGGGTTGGAGCTACAGAGGAAGATGGAGGAGTGTAGTTCCGTCTGCCATGCCCCCCTTTTTTAGAAACCCGATGGTGGGAATTTTTAGCAAGATGTTCAAACAAAGGCCATGACTCCTCTGGTGGCTTTGCCATGAAAGTGCCCCCGCAAGATGAGTCGACGTTGTTTTGGCTCAACTCTTCAAGCCCGGTGTAGAAATCTTGAACTAGTTGCCACAATGTCACTTCATGGTGGGGGCAGTCATGGAGAAGTTTTTGGAACCTCTCTCACACCTCGTGGAAGGGCTCATTCTCTTTCTGGGTGAAGGAGGTGATGCATCTTCTCATGTAGGTCAATTTGGCAATCGGGAAGAACTTCTTGAGGAATTCATTCTTGACCTCAGTCCAAGTTACCAACTCTGGCTTTGATACATACAACTCTTTAGCTTTTTCTTTTAAGGAGAACGGAAAGAGGGTTCTCTGGATGGAGTCGTCGATGGCGGCGGGGGTGCGAAAAGTGGATCACATCTCAAGGAAAGCATCGATGTGATGATAAGGATTCTCATTCTCCATCCCATAGTAAGTAGAGAGGAGTCTAAGGAGTGCAGGTGGAATGGAGAACTGTTGACCCAACATTTGGTCAACTAGGGTGGCGATGGGGGAGTTGTAGTTCCCTGGGGTGAAGTATTCGTGGAGCAGGCGGTGTTGCGGTGGAGGTGGTTGAGCATCTGCATGCGGGTTGTTGTCTGCCATATCGACTTCTTGGTGTTGGTTGCGACGACTTTGGCGTCTCCTTCTATCTATCTCGGGGTTGTATAACACCAAATCGGTACAAGTAGAACGTGTGTGGTGCATGCATAACTGTCACCTATACAATACAAAAACAAGCAACAAGAAATCAAGTTATCAAACCAAGATGCAAAAGTAACACAAAGAATAAAGAATAGCAATGGTAAGGGCAAAAGGAAAGGCTAAGCTACACTAACTAGCTAGGCCGAGTGCCTCTATCCCCGACAATGGTGCCAGAAAGCTTGGTGCGCTCCCACTAGAGGCGTACACACTAGCCAACTAAGGGTGGCTAGATGCACTCCACGAGACTCGAACACACATGTTGGAACACTTTCAAAATTTATATTGGCCCTAACCAAGTCGATCACAAAACTAAACAGGTCACCTGCAAGCGCACGGGGTATTGTTGTAGTATAGGTGATTGGCAAGAAAAGGGGTCGGTCCTCAGGGATAGAGGGAGCACTAGAGCTAGGCTAGTGTTTGCTATGTTCCTAGTGTGGAGATCAGGGTTTGAGGGTTTTAAAAGTGTTTGTTTGTTGATTAATCTAAATGAACAAGCAAGAAAGGCGAAATTAAACCTAAGTTATCTTGAACAAACAAAATTAGCAAACTAGGTTAACAAACTAGCTAAGCAAGGGCAAGAGTACGCTACACTATACTAGACAAGCGAGAAGCAGTGTAGAAGCTAAGTTAACCACCATAAAGAGCAAGAACCTAAGTTAACACTAGAGAGAAGAACTAAGCAGTTAACTAGGTTAAGTAAAAGCAACTAAACTAGACTAGCATGAACATGCAAGCAAAGCAAGTTGGGTTTTAACAAGATGATTAAGGTAGGTGGGCCGTTTGGGGATGTAACTTTGATATTAGTTGGGGGAGGTTACTAGATAAGCATGGTTCTCATTTTACATCTAGATTACCAAACCAAACAATAAGACTAATGTTGTTAGAATGTACCCTATACTGCTAGTAAAAGACTAGGGTTAGGTGTAGTTCTAATAAGATTAGCCAAATATAGGTTTCTAGGATAAGTGGTATTGAGCAATTGAGGGTTGAGGGTAGAGATGGGAGTAGATATGAGGATATTTGACCTCATGCCACTAGCCATTCTAGCCTTTAGAAGACCCTAGGCAATCACATCAATCCCACTTATATTAGTAACTTAGGTCTCATACCAAGTAGTAGGAGAGGATATATGCATGTAGAAACAAAGGGGACTAGCTAGGGATCCCCTATTCGGACCTAGGAGTCACACCTAAGATTGCCACATGCATCCCAATTCCCCTAGTAACATGGTATCATCAAACACCACAAACAAGCAATTAATAGCAAAAAGTATAAATCACAAGCATGGCAATATGATAAGAGACACAAGCAGGGAGCAATCATCATAGATAAAAATGAGTTCATTACAAACCAAATTTCCCCCAACATGGTATCAGTCATATTTTATCCCCAAACAGCCCACCACTAGGGGCTTAGCTACACATAGTCAAATAAATGGCAAAAGAAATGAGAAGAAGTGGAAGAAACGCCATGGAGCTCGGGGAAGTAGCCCTCTTCTTCACCTTCTTGCTACTGGGGAGGTCCTCTCTCCTTCAAGGGTGCAGGTGAGTATGAAGATATGGGGGGTTATGGATGAAAACCTAGAAAACTAGGTCTCTGAGGTGAAATGGAGGTGGAAATGGTGGATGGAGAGCACAAATGCAAAGGAAATGCACTAAATGCTCAAGGAGGAGTGACGAATGCTAGGAGAAACTATAGGGTGAGCTAACCTAGTGCTATGGCTGCCACCCATGTATATATAGGTGGTGGTGGAAGTACTAGGGTAAGTATGGGTATTGTGGGAAAATCAATGCAAACAGTGATAGGTTTAGGGTGGCAACACGACCGTGTTGATGGGCCACAACCGTGGTAGGGGTAGATGAGGATGGTCATGGAGCATAGACACGGGTGTGTTGTGAAAGGGTGGTGAAAGTGCTAAGTAGGTGGTGGCCATAGCTGTGGCAGAGTGCCACGGTCGTGTTGGGTGAGTAGCACCACGGTCGTGTTGGGTAACACAACTGTTTTGGAGGAGGAGGACTTGGTCGTGGGGCAGCAACATGGGTGAGTTGATCTTCAGAGGCCATGATCATGGCAGATTGGGGGCAACTCCCGATTGATTCTTCTCAATAAATAGTATGATCGTGGGCATTTCCCACGGTCGTGGTATCTTCAATGGGCCACGGTCGTGCTGATGGCCACAACTGTGGCCGTTTGGGTGCAAAATCTCTATTGGCTCTGTTGGTTTTTCACAATAAATAGTATGACCATGGAGGTACGGCCACAGACATCTTCATCTCTCCTGGACACGACCTTGTTGGTGGCCACAACTTTTGCCATTTGGGTGCAAAATCCATGTTTACTCTATTGATACTTCACAATAAACGGTACAACCGTGGGGGTATTCCCACGGCTGTGTTGGGATCTGCAGTAGGCAAATTAACTTCAAACTTCATCATTCATGGATTTCTTTGCTTGATGTCAATCCTTGGCCATTGAAGATAGTTTGATGGAGCTTTGGGGCCTTCTTTGGACCCCTCCTTCTCTCTCATTCACCCTAATCATGGTCTAAGTACCTCAAAATGATGCAAAGAACATCCATAAGCGCATTTGGCAATGATAAACATATTAGGGGAAATAAATTGTAATCTAACATGTTTAGATGTGATTTAAGTACAAAATGGCAAAAGATGGAGTCCTAAAATAGGGCTACATCACATAGCATAGTGGTCCAAAGTGCATGTGAGGAAATTAGCGGCTAAAATAAAAAATGAGAAGTGAAATTATGAAAGTAACCTTGGTGAGAAAAATGAAAGAAAAGAGAGGTGAGGGCGAATAGGGGAAAGAATAAAGGGGTTCATCCCTTCCTCACACCCACAATACGGCTACGAGCACTAGTTAAGCAGGCCAAGAGTGAGATTGGGGAAAAGAGGTAGAGTACTGATCAGACCAAAATCAGGTGCCACAAGTTAAGAGTGGGTCTCAAAGAACCTTACCCTGGAAGCAATTGGTTAACTATGGAGAGAGGCACCACCTACGAGGGTTCTTGTGGCTGAGGAACAAACTAGTTGTCGATGAAGAAGTATGATGCATGGGATTCAATTGGCACAAGGAAGGTGTTGCACAATGTTGATCGAAGGTCAATGCATGGTTATATATATGAGTTAGGATTTTATGGCTTCTATCATGGGTAGTTCCGTCAGCTCCTCTTTATCAATGACCCTATTAAAGGCATCAATCACAACACATAGTGCAGGTCTTCCCCCTATCTTTTCACCCTATAATCTGACATTGTTGAAGTCACCAATCACCATCCAAGGTGTCGTCATCTGTGTAGAAATCAAATCTAGATCATGCCAGAGTTCTCTCCCTCTTTGCATCATTATGAGCATACATTGTTGTCAGACACATGTACAAGCTTGTTGCGTTCCTACACTCTAAAGTAATGTGTTGGCCAGACATCATCTTCACAGTCATCTGCCATGCATTAGGCTTCCACGCCACACACACCCTAGCTAGATCAGAATGTTGTAGGTTAGATACATGTTCCTAGCCTTGTGGAAACATGTATCCAATGCTTTGTTTATTATTCTCCTTAATCTTAGTTTCAAGTAATGCAGCAATAGAGGACCCGCTTGCACCAATCCATTCACGGATTTCTTTTTTCTTGTTTCTGTTGCACCCCCCTTTGATGTTCCACATAACAATAGACATATTAAGGGTTCTTGTTTGCCCGAGTATGCCTAGGCTCCTCCTTCTTCTTGTTTCCTTCTTTCTTCTTCTTTGGTTCAACCTGTTCAGGCTCTTCAACATCCGACTCACTTAGAGCTTCAAATCTATTGGTGGAGTTAAGAATAGACCCCACCCCTTGCGTTTTAGGGATTCCACTCATAGTCTTTCTTCTGGATGTGGGAGTGAACTCCCCATCCTCCTTCTAGTTCACAGCAGCGACTTTGCTATTATCCTCTTCAGGTTTGTCCCCTGCGTTTTCCACAGCAGGTTGTTCTTCCAGTTTGTCCTTCTCACTGACCATGACAACCACGGTTGTCGTCTCAATTGCGGTCGATGTCCCCTCATCTTGTTTTGCATTCAAACCATTCTTCTTGGCTTCTCGACCCAGATTTTCTATGAGGTCTTAACATTAGCCCTCCCTTGATTGATGCCATTCTCCCGTCTATCGTTGCACGCCCCTTCAGGGTGGCTGAAGGCCTTGTATAAGTTTCACTTGGGTGGCTCATGGTCGTACAGGATCCTCACCGGTATGGCCTCCCGTCCTCGTACGTTCAGCCAGACCTATTCAGTCAACTCTTACTCGGCCCTGATCTCCACCAAGATGTGTGCCTCATCAGATTCCAATGACTGATCATCGATGAACAGAACCTTTCCGGCACCCACAAAAATGGTCCCCGCCGCCCGTCGAGTCCACGAACGACCAATAGATCCAAGTGTAATCCACACAGGGATCGTCGCGAAGGCGTCACACTTAAGCTCATCATTGAACTGGTAATCCTTGGTGACAACTAGTTGGCCATCGAACCACCGCGGCCCTAGGTTCAAGACCGCCTGCTTGTCCGTCTAATTGGAGAACCGAACTAAGAAGACTTCGTTATCCCATGAGATCAGATCGAATGATCCTTTGGGACTCCAGGTTCTCTTGATCTAAGTGAGGAAGTGTGGGTAGAACGGTCGTTTCATCAGAACATAGGTCATTATTGAATACTCCCACACATACTTCATCTTCTCGGATTCCTCCTCCGCCAAGTCTACATGGATCTGACCATCAGTACGTCTTGGCACTGGGAACTCTTTGTCGCTCATCTTGTGAGGGGGTGGCTCCTTCAAGACCTGATTCCAATCCTTTCGAGTAGACGTTGTCGTCACCCCAGCGTTCGTGGCCAGGGGCACTGAGTTCTTTCTTTCGTCGTTCCTTGAACCAATAGGGTTAGGAACCCCATTGCTTCCCTCTCTCTTGGTTTCTTGGGTTGCTTGCAGGTGTGCAATGTGGGATGTGATTGTGGGTGTGCGGGTGGGGTAGAGGTGGACGTCGATGGTCGGGTTAGCCGCCGACATGGGCGCCATGCGCCTAGGGCAGATGATCGCCTGGAGATCGCCCCAGCCGAACCCTAGGAGGAGAGCACGCGGTCTTACTATTGTATGCATGTATTGTATGTATGTATGTATGTATGTATGCATGCATGTATGTCTGTATGTATGTATGTATGTATGTATGTATGTATGTATGCATCTAAGGTTCATATGTCAAAAACACTAAGGTAGTAGATCAACCATGTCAGACTATCATTATGTCTGCCATAATCAAGACCCCTGATTATTTCCTAGTCTCTTTTAAAATATGTCTTTACTCATGATTTTGTTAGATTAGAAAATAATAAGTTACCAGTCACTCATACACATAAGTTATATGTTATATTAACATAAGGATAACTAACTAAGTACAATTTCTTTTTTCTTGTTTCTATTGCACCCCCCTTTGATGTTCCACATAACAATAGACATATTAAGGGTTCTTGTTTGCTCGAGTATGCCTGGGCTGCTCCTTCTTCTTGTTGCCTTCTTTCTTCTTCTTCGGTTCAACCTGTTCAGGCTCTTCAACATCCGACTCGCTTAGAGATTCAAATCTATTGGTGGAGTCAAGGATAGACCCCACCCCTTGTGTTTTAGGGATTCCACTCGTAGTCTTTCTTCTAGATGTGGGAGTGAACTCCCCATCCTCCTTCTGGTTTGCAGCAGCGACTTTTCTATTATCCTCTTCAGCTTTGTCCCCTGTGTTTTCCACAGTAGGTTGCTCTTTCGGTTTGTCCTTCTCACTGACCACAACAACCACAGTTGTCGTCTCAGCTGCGGCCGATGTCCCCTCATCTTATTTTGCATTCAAACCATCCTTCTTGGCTTCTCGACCCAGATTTTCTATGAGGTCTTAACGTTAGCCCTCCCTTGATTGATGTCATTCTCCTGTCTGTTGTTGCACGCCCCTTCAGGGTGGCCGAAGGCCTTGCATAAGTTGCACTTGGGCGGCTTATGGTCGTACATGATCCTCACTGGTATGGCCTCCTATCCTTGTACATTCATCCAGACCTATTCGGTCAACTCTTCCTCGGCCCTGATCTCCACCAAGACGCACACCTCGTCAGATTCTAGCGACCGATCATCGATGAACAGAACCTTGTCGGCACCCACAACAATGGTCCCCTCTTCCCGTCGAGTCCATGAACGACCAATAGATCCAAGCGTAATCCACGCAGGGATTGTCGCGAAGGCGTCGCGCTTAAGCTCATCAATGAATCGATAATCCTTGGCGACAACTAGTTGGTCGTCGAACCACCGTGGCCCTAGGTTCAAGACCGCCTGCTTGTCTGTCTAATTGGAGAACCGAACTAAGAATACTTCGTTATCTCATGAGATCAGATCGAACGATCCTTTGGGACTCCAGGTTCTCTTGATCCAAGCAAGGAAGTATGGGTATAATGGTCGTTTCCCCAGAACATAGGTCATTATCGAATACTCCCACACGTTCTTCATCTTCTCAAATTCCTCCTCCGCCAAGTCTACATGGATTTGACCATCAATACGTCTTGGCACTGGGAACTCTTCGTCGCTCATCTTGCGAGGGGGTGGCTCCTTCAAGACCTAATTTCAATCCTTCCAGGTAGACGTTGTTGTCACCCCAGCGTCCGTGGCCAGGGGCCCTGAGTTCTTACTTCCGTCATTCCTTTAACTAGTAGGGTTAGGAACCCCATTGCTTCCCTCTCTCTTGGTTTCTTAGGTTGCTTGTGGGTTTGCAGTGTGGGAAGTGGTTGCAGATGTGCGGGTGGGGTGGAGGTGGACGTCGATGGTCGGGTTAGCCACCGAGGTGGGTGTCATGCGCCTAGGGCAGATGATCGCCTGGAGATCGCCCCAGCCGAACCCTAGGAGGAGAGCACGTGGTCTTACTATGGTATGCATGTATTGTATGTATGTATGTGTGTATGTATGTATGTATGTATGCATCTAAGGTTCATATGTCAAAAACACTAAGGTAATAGATCAACCATGTCAGACTATCATTATGTCTTCCATAATCAAGATGTCTGATTATTTCCTAGTCTCCTTTAAAATATGTCTTTACTCATGATTTTGTTATATTAGAAAATAAATAACTTACCGGTCATTGATACACATAAGTTATATGTTATATTAACATAAGGATAACTAACTAAGTACAATTTTTGTGTAATATTCCCATTTTATTATATAGATAAGTATAACCTAACTCATTCTATATGAATTCTTATGATTTTGTATTAGTTGATTCATGCAATAAAGAAAAAAAATACAAAAAAGATGTTGCTATTTCCTTCTCTAGAGTAGTATTGCTAAATTCATACATGTGTACACTACTAGGATATATGATAGGCCGAGAAACCTAAGTCATCAAGTATAATTTGGTTTTCATTATTGACATATAGATACATTAAAGTTTGTACTACAAGAAATATTTGACTCATGTATCTACAATAGGTTCTTTGATATTTTTGATCAATTTTTTGGGCGAGCCTTGGAGTTGTGATTCAGACTTTCTCCCTTGAGCTTCATCCTCCCTAGACTAAATGTAGATGTCCCCAAGGGTAGGTTTTGTGTAAGAAATGGTATAAATCTCTCACCATGGTTGCTATAGCTAGTCATCTATAGCTTTGGACTACTGGTGGCCATTATTAGTCAGATGCTTGGGGCGCAGAGGATCGAACAAGGTGATATGGATTGTGACAATTAGGAGACACATGTGATTGTGTTGTGAAGAAGATGACTGGGGTAGGGTCTATTTGAATCGGTAAGGTTTAAGTCTGTCTACAAAGTTTGTAAATAGATGTACTATCATAAATCTATTGGCTTGTAGTTTGGATGTTACAAAGGTGGTGGTCGAGTTCCAAACAAAAATGAGGATGTGAGTAAGAGAGGGGCTCAATATCATATGTTTGATTTTATCTAGTAATGGCATGATAACCTTTATAGGTTCCTACAATGTATTTTGTGTTAGGAAATAGAGTGCAAGGAATAAGAATGAAAAGAAGAATCTAGGGCTTACTAAAAACATGGAGAGGAGAGAGGAAATATCAAGGATAAGAATAGAAGAGAGAGAGAAGTAGGATTGGAGAAGAAGAGGAGAAGAAAACAATGAAGGATTTTCAGGCTAAATAGATGTTCACAACTGCCTAGTTTTTTTCCACGAGCGTGTCTAGGAGGACACGCGAAGAGCATTACAAGTGAAATAAGGTGTAAAAGAAATCTTGAATGTGTAATGATGTATATCAAAGCTTATAAATTCAAATAAGTAAATGAGAGGGTAAATAGTATTTTGTTGATATGAAATTTTGCATGTAGGCTAAATAAGATGTGAGAAATCATGTTTTCAGATGTTAGTTTCAACTATTGATTTTTATTATTATTTTATTTCTTTATTCTATTGGTAGAACTCAATGCATTTATTCTCCTCTTTTTATAATTTTGATACCATTTTATTTTTATTTTTAAATTTCCTTTCATCGAATAGATTTAAGAAGATTCTAAAATTCCAAAGTATGATGATAAACATTTATTGATTAGTGAATTTTAAAAACTAATCCCAGTGAAACTAATTAGTTAATTCATCTCCCATTAAACATCATATTTGTCAAAAAATTATATGTTCAAATTACATTTAACGTAATTTAATATGAATCAGGAAAGTAGCAATTCATATTGACATAACTGGAAAGGGGTAAAACAAAATGGAGTGTTATTCTAGGTACCACGATTAAGGTATATATGTCAGAATTATAATAAACCCTAGCATTAGAGTGTGTGCATTTCATGATTTTATGTGTACTTTATCTTTTATGAAACCTAGAGTTAGATAATATTTTGGAATATTGGTAAGGTTTTTACTATTTGGAAGTGGTCTTCAAAAAGTTAACATGGATACCCAAAATTTGTGATCTAAGGAGGTTAGGTTGCTTATCCTTATAAGTAGTAGGGATTAGATGATGGTGCATTACAAGACACTTATGATGGATTGAGAGTTTTCATATGTAGGATGTTTAGGATTTTGTGTTAATCAAGGCAGAGAAACATTAAAAAATGAGTGTGTTTGGTAGTTTATATATATCATACTTTGAATTTGTGTATCCTCTCTAGTTTTAGAAATCAATTTTACATTTGATTTGGGTTTTTAGTTGTTTTATGTTTTAGTTACTTTGTGTGGATATTGATCAATTATCACATTTTTGGTTGTACGATTATTAAAAAATGGAGGGAAGACTTTGAATTCTCCATATAATTAAAGAGGTCACCCTTAATGCCCCCATTCAACCCCCATGCACCTACAAGAAGTTACCTGGGAGTGGGGAAACCCATTTCAGCCACTATAGGGAAAGTGTCACTAGAGCATGTTAAACATTTAGACATTCTAACTAGTTGTCCAACAAACTATTCGTTCATGCACAACAAATAAAAACCTCAACTAGTTGATTAGGTAGACCAGCTCATCGGTCAACTCACAAATCAATTGTAAAGATCAGATCATCACACAAAAAATTACCCAAATGGCTCACCTATTTATATGTACAACTAATAAATTTTAAGCAACATCATTTATATAGCATATATATGACCAACTAGACACACTAGTCGATCAAATGGTAATCCATCAGACCTTCTAAAGATAGGCTAGAAAATCAATTAGCCTATCTAGTCTATCAACTAGCATGAGTGCAACAACACATCAAACATAGATGACCAGATGCATATTGTGGGCCCAATCATGGGCCACTCATGGGGTTATAAATAATATGTATCTAGATGTCATTTGACGTTTATAATTGGTATCTTTGACCTAGTCGTCAACTAGGAGAGTGCAAAAGAACTAAAGAGCTTTCTTGGGATACACACTCGAGACATAGTACTTCATCCATTTTTTTTCGAAGTTAAACAGACAAATTTCATTATGGAGGAGCCATATGACATCTACATGAGAAGAAAAATAAACTAAAAGACCACACAAAGATCAAGAATAGATACAAACCACCACAAAAACTCATATCGGAATCTGATAAGGAAAATGATGTATAGATCCCTCTTCTCCTTCGCTGGCTAAGGCAACTTTCTATGAGGAATACCTTCAACCTGAGTATGTATATGTGGTAGAGTACTTGCACCAAATCGGTGTTCCAAAAGGATATTTTCCCCGCACTTGCTGACATACAAACTCCACAACAAAATTGATCGAGAAAGAAAAATCTACCACGAGAAGAGAAAGCAGCGCTGATTAACAGCGAGATAGATAAAATAAGAGAACAATCTAAACAGAAAGCTAGTAAAAGAGAAAGGGGATAGGAAACTCATCACAACTGGGCTCAACGACAGGGAGGAAGAAGATTGCTGCCTCCAAAGACACCACATCCACACACCTCTTGAAGAAGAGACCCTGCTGATGACGGGCAAGAAGGGGCCGAGGGGGAGTGGGGTACCGCTTTGCGGTGGCCAAACCCCCTCCCCCCAGCCAGCTGCCTATAGAGGAAGAAACCCTAGCGACACTAGGGTGAGAGAGCGGGGAGAGACTTTGTGTAGGAACGGTTAGTACTTCATCCATTTGATTTGCACTTTTAAGGTTTATTCCACATACAATAGTTTTTCCTCTTCATATTTTTCTATCACCAATGATCTAACTTCCTTATCTTTTCATACTCACACCATTACTATGTAAAGCTAGTAACTATTCTATTGGGGAATGGGAATTGGCACAAATACTTACTATTTTTTGTATCTCTCTTTCTTGGTATGTGTTGAATATATCATACCATGAACATTATAGATTGACTAAAATGACCATGGTAATATGTGATAACTCTTTGATGCTACCACATATAGGGTGATTTTAAAGTGACATGTATGTGACCTCTCAAATATCATGATCATATGATGATAGTGAGATTTGTATATTAATGTAGTTCTATGTTCAACTGAAATTGGATAACTTAATTGATCTAATCAATTTATTTCAATACTAGTATTGATTGTATATATAGAGAGAGAAACAAGTATTGAGTTAAAATATGACACTATGTTTCATTTGTATACTTGATGCTTTCAATTTTTAATTACTTTTAGTTTAGTCAAAACCAATCCATCAACTCTCTTTTGTTAATCTCCTAGTTCTTACTTACTTTAGTCTGATCTTTCAAAAATGACTCATGGGTCTGACCCACAAATATATTGCAAGAAGACATGTTTGGTTGTGGGTTCATTCAGGTTGTTTCCCTTAATATTCAAACTAAGATTTTCTTCTAGTGAGATTGTTACACAATATTATACACATCATCAAAATCTACTCACCATGAGGGATTTTGTCTAATCTTGGAGAGGACACTCGATATGATGATCTCTTTCTTAGTACTCCAAGGAGGAGGAACATCAAGGATCGGGTTGAAGTACTATGTAGAATACCAAACATGAAGATGTGTCAATGGTTGCTAGTGGTGGTGATAATTCCAACAAAGAAGCCAAAGGTATATGCATCAATAATGGTTGTAGCATCTAGGATTGGATGGAGACACCGATGATGTATGAGAAAACTACCATGGGTTATTTTAGGGAGTCAATGGTGATGTTGAGGACTATGGGTGATGTTGCATCATCTAGGAGCAGTTTATGACTTGGATTCTCTCCTTTAAGGGACTAGGATAACGGTAATGACTATTTTTTGATACCATGATAGCATAATAATCGTAGAGGCAAATCACTGTGACTATACCATGGACATGAAACACCTATTTACCTAGACTTTAGTAGAAACCAATAAACTGAACACATGGTGTAAAAATATATATATTAAAAATGATCAATAAATATATGTTTACACATATAACCTAAAAATCACAAATTCACATATCTTTCATCCTCTTTGGTAGGGTGGTACACAACTAAAACCTGACACATGCATGTCATATTATTACCCCAGGTTTTATAAGATCAATAAGTGTGTCTGTCACGCCCCAATCTCACATTAACCACAAACCACGAAATTAGGACGCGACATGATGAGATTTACACATAAGCCAATCACTCTTCACTTTTTTTAAAACTTTTTAAAGAGATTAATAGTATAATCTGATTTATGCTGTAAATTGAAACTAAACAAACTGCGGAAGCATCTTTATAAACTGACTAGCAATATAAACAGAGTCTACAACATTTTACATTGTTTGACATAAATAAAGCATAACAGTTAATTTACATCTTTTATACATTCGCCATACATACGCTCTCTCACCCACACCATGTCCCAAGGACCGAGGGGAAAGGACTAAGAGACCTCTAACTAGACTAGCTACAAACCTTCTGTTGATTAAACGTTGGGATGAAAGATCCTTCCGATTCCTGGAACTGTCGCTGACCTAAAAATGTTTGAGTAGAGGAGTGAGCCTACTCGCTCAGTGAATAGTATTTCATTTAACTATCATTAAACAACTCGTTAAGTTTATTAATTTGAAATAAAGCATAAGAACAATACTATACAGAGCATTTCTAATGACATAGCAAATTTTACAGATAATAATCACATTTCTATACAACAACAAATATCGCATAACTATAAAGCGTAAAATATCAGAAACTGCATATCTTGAATAATAAAGCAATTAATGAGAACTAGCACAGAAGTTCTAAACTCTTAACATATTAAATTTACTGTGATCCTATATGATTACATTATAGTTATGCCCCAAACATATGCAGCGCACTCTGCATATGAAGATCTGTAGCAAACTACGATCCCACCGTACAAGACTTAGCGACACACCCGGGAAATGCTAAGTCTGACTGTCCGTCCTGGTCTGCACAGGACTCTCGGGCGCACAAGGGCCCCAGGCGCACAAGGGCCTGTCTGCACTAACTCCGAGTGCTCTGGACTCCTCCCACCTTGTAGTGCACAGTCGGAGGGTCTGGGTTACCACCGTGACACAAGCACGGATTAATGTTGAATAACCCCCAATTTTCTCCAGTGCCACCGTGACACAAGCACGTGTTGTTGTTGGACACTGTCTGTCTGCCCTCGTGCCACCGTGACACACGCACGGATTATTATTGAACACGAGCCCGACCATCTAGGCACAAGGCTAGATCGATCGTTTCACCCCAAAGGTACAGACCGCGCAATGGGGTTCTACGGTGTTGGGGCACCTAAGTCTATTAACTGATTAACATATAACCATTTAAACAGGAAAATCACATTTACTGATTTTCATATCAGATCACAATACACTGTCATTCTAAACTGACAGAGCAATATATTTTAAATCATTGTAATTTCTGAGAAATTCTCCTACCATGCATTCAGACAAATTAGTAATGCATAAATAACCCAACTTATTTCAATTTGGCACATATATAGCGAATTTACACAATTGAACATCTTATTGCACAAATTAAAGAAATTTACTTCACATATGAGAATCATACTCAACAATTATCAATTCTCAAAATTTCTCGAAAAACGTGCACATTAACCCAAATCCTGGTTTGTGCATCACTTAACTCAATTAAGAGTTACTTACATATCATAACAAGAATTATTATTAATAATTAGGAATTTCTACTGATATCATTGAGAAGCGTGTCAATTTGAGAAAATATTAATCTATTCGCATTAAACATTACCTAGAGCGTGCATCTAGGGTTTCTTTGATATTTTTCACCTCGTCGTTATTTCTTTGAAATTGTGCTCGATTAATTTATTTAAAATCATACAACCCGAGTTTATGCCCAAAGTGTCCAGTTTCTGGTTTTGTGCTACTATTTCACCATTTAATCGAGTAATTTAGTTTCGATTGATCGTGTGGTTATACTATTCTAATTCACACACAACAATTGCTAATTAACGATGTACAAGCGTTAATAATTAAAAAGCGTGATTTGGTAATTTAACGGTACCGACACTGCCCGACACCCGAGTATACGCCGAAAACTGCGTCAAACCGGATTGAACTAAAATCACTTGTTTTATCGAGTTAAATAGTGATAGATGAATGAAATACTACTCACCATAATTTTGGGATGTCCGAAATCAATTGGAATTGCGTCCAGGGTCCGCTTCCGGGCATTCACGGGGTCATCTTCAACCTATGGACAGCCCTATTTTCAAACGTGCACATCACACAGCTTCTGGATTTGGGCGTCGTTCGATTTTGCTTCGCATTTGGACTTTAAGGACAAACCCAAAACGTCATTTCTTTGTGATGCTTTGTGCCCACAATGGCTATTGGCCGCAAGCGTAGCAGCTGTTGCTCGGGGCGTCGCCCAGCAGCTTGAGGCGTCATTAATGGTGGCTAGGTGCAGGTGGGTGTGGCTGGGGGAGGTATAAAAGAGGAAGAAGAAAAGGGAGGTGGTCGACCTGCTCAAAATTGGACTCAAGGCCGTGTTGCTTGGAGCTTCCCTTCACGCCCAAACGGTCCTGGTTCGGACCTGCTGCTGCGAGCAGCAACTCCTTGACGTACAGGTGAAAAGGAATCTTGGATGGGTACCTAAACGCAGCTAGGAGCTGCGGATTTACGCTCTGAACCCTCGGCCGATCTTGATGGCACCATTCCGGAGTGTAGGCTATGCCCAAGAGAGCCCCTGGCCGGCGCCCTGCTGCAGCTTGGGCGGCCCCTGCTGGGCAGCGCCCTAGCAGCTCGGCTGCTTGGTTGGGCCGTGGTTAGGGCAAAGGAAAGAGGGGAAAAGGAAGAGGGAAGGTAGAGGAGTGGGAGACGAAAATCAATCGCCGGTCAAAATTGCCCTAGATCGCCCTTGCTGCTGCGATCAGTTTGCTTGGGCGCTTGGTTGGGCGCCGCTCTACATCTACTGTCGGTTCCCCGTTTCAATTGGGAAGAAGAAGATAAGAAATAAGAGAGAAAAAGGAAAGGTTAAATAAAGGCTAGAAGAAAATTGGAAAAATTGCAAAAACTAAACCCTAGTTCTAGAAAATGCCATAACTTTCACCTCGGATATCCGATTGAGGTGATTCTTTTTGCAAAAAGTCAAACGTGAAATTCTCTACACCCTCAAAGAAAGAAATTTTGCTATTTAGCTTGTCTCAGCTAATCAAAACTCTAATCGCATCTGTGATCACTTAACTTTACTTAATTATCTTAATTAAGCACCAGTTGTATCTTATATATTAATTCAACTTAATCAACTTGATGATGCACTAACCACCACATGAGCACTTAACTTATCTCAATTACTTAATTATGCACCAATCATTGTATTTACTAGTTAATCTAAGAGTGGGTCATAACAATCTCCCTCCCTTATAAGAATTTCGTCCCGAAATTCCTAAAAGAGAAAAGGAAACTTGTCATTCATTCCTGACTCGTGTTTCCACGTGCCTTCCTCTAGGTTAAGATTTCTCCACAAAGCTATCACTAATGGTATCTCACAATTCGTGAGTTTCTTGATCCTCCGATCAATCATCTGTATAGGTTCCTTAACCTAGGACACATCTGATCTGATTCCAGATCGACCCACAAAACATTGTCTTTCCAGAATCGTTATAACAGTAACTCAATTTATGATAACTACTGAGAAATTATCATACTATACATGCAGACAAACTAAAATTCTTAATTAAACAGAATGTATGTCAATTTGATACCCAAAATAAAATCATGCAATTTAACTGTTAAATTCATCACTACATATCATACTGAAAATTGATATCAAAATACTTGATTCATCGTACACCCTATCCTTAGGGTTTTCATTTGCCTTGTTCATTCATCACATGCCAACACCCTATTCTTAGGGTTATCTCATTTACTAATCACATGGAAACACCCTACTCTTAGGGTTTCCATTATCTCATCTGTTTGATTGCAATTCACATCACAATACGGTATCATTCCAGAACTGGCAGAGCAGTATATTTCAAATCATTGTAATTACTGAGTAATGTTTATATCATGCATGCAGACAGATTAAAATTTCATAAATATTTCAAACTCAATCAATTTTGTCACATACATACTGAATTTCATGTAATTGAACATTTTATTACACCAACAAGAGTAATTTACTCCACTTATAAGAAACCATCTGTAATATTTATCGATTATCTGAAATTTCTCGAAGAACGTGCATAATAACCAAATTCCTGGTCATGCACCACATAACTCTATTAAAAGTTATTTACGTATCATATCACAAATATTTAATAATACTTGAGAATTTCTGATAATATCTTAGAAAAATGTGCCAATTCATGTAAAATGTCAGGTCATACACATTAACATAATAGGAAGCATGCAACTAGATTTATTTGCATATTTTAATGTTATCGTACTTTCTTGAAATCGTGCACCTGATGATTTACCAAATCTGTGTTTTCTGGGTTCATACTCAAACCGTACCATTATCAATTGTGTATATCTAAACTCAACATTCACATAAGGCAACTTGTATGTGACTTAAATATTCATTCTTACTTCCACTGAAAAGCAAAACACATGCTCTCAGCATGTCCTCAAGAGTCTGAATGGTTTTCTCAAACTGGCCATCCGTCTGCAGTTGAAAAGGTTATATTGAATCTTAACTTTGTGCCCGAAGCACAAAGCAACTGTTTCTACAATCCTAAATGTGAACTTAGAATCTCAATATGATATGATTAAATCTGGATTACCAGGCAATCTAACTATTTCATCCATATATATCTTAGTCAAATTTCGAGACATCAAAGGTTGACTTAATATGAAGAAAGTGAGCAGACTAAATTAATCTATCCACAGTCATTCATATCAAGTCACAACCTCTAGGTGTCCTGGGTAATCTTACCACAAAATCCATTGTGATAAATTCCCACTCTTATTCCAGCATAGAACAAGATTACAAGGTAGCTATAGATCTCTAGGGTTCAACCTTAATCTACTGGTACATACTACTTTTAACCACATACTTAGTTACATTCTTCTGCATATCTGACCATCCATTTCAACTTCTTAGGATTCATATACATCTTAGTGTTTTCTGAAAGCATAGCATACATCAATACATACTCTTCCATAAGAATCTTTTCTTTCAGCCTTTTCCCCTTAAAAGAATTTTACTCTATCTCGAGGTACACACAACATGTCATGCTAATAGAACACCTTATCATCTAAAAACTTAAACTCTAGTCTCTTTTCCTCCTATCATGTCATGCATAGTCTGGTTTAACTCACTATCACCCTATTGTAGTTTCTTGATCTGATCATAAGAAGTAAGCTTAACTTACATCTGTACAATCAAATCACTCTGTGTTATTACCCCTAAGTCTAAGTTCAACTTCCACTTTTCTACTAGCAGGTCTCTATTGAAACCTGTCACAGAGAATGCATTAGCTGTTGAACTTGACTTTCTGCTGAAAACATCATCCACCACATTCTCTTTATCAGGGTGATATTCTATTGTCACATCATAAAGATAGTGACGCCATGTCTTAAAAACATGAACTACATCAACCATCTTCAGATCATATCTCGGGTAATACTCCGATTTCTATGTTACTTACTTATTGTTACATTTTAGGTTTATGTCTTACTCTTTCATCTAAGTCATTTCATGTTGTTCATGTACCAATCAGATTATCTTACTTCAAAACCCTAGATCACTATCAAAGCCAGTTTACTTTTCATAGAACAAATCTCAAGATCTTATTTTACAAAGATACTAGTATACAAGGTTACATCACTAATGATATCCTTTAAACTACTTCAACCCTAATCATCCTAGGGTTTTGGTCTAAATCAATATCATAGCATTATTGTATGTGTGTGGTCGATCATATAGATCAAATTGATTTGCTTGGATCAATAGCATATTAATCCAATACTCAACTTTAATTACGTTCAGCTGAAAATTCAGTTTTATAATAGTTTCTGTAATTCGTTTATTAAACTGCTAACAGAAACTCCAAAAATTCTGAAAATTTTATATGTTGTGCCTAATAAAGTTTTAGACCTCCAGTAAAAATTTCAGGTCATTTAAAGTTACCAATAATTAATTAAAAATCAAACAGTGTGCTGCTATATAGCAGTCTGCAGCAGATTCGGTCGAGTTGCAACTCGACCGACACCTTACTGTAGAGATCAAAAGTCATCCAAAGATTACGCCAAATTAATAGAGGGTCTAAAATTTGTGATTTTCAAACATAGTTAAAATTTGAGTTCAATTGGATATACCACTAAAAAGATAAAATTCAATTACAACACTGCTATATAAATCTGAAAATGTGATCGGTCGAGTTTGCAACTCGGCCGATAAACAAGTCAGAGCATTATTCAAAAATTCTAATATCTTCCAATGTTGCTCACATAATATATATCCAACTCATATCCAAATTGGAGCTAAATCAAAGTTACACATAAAATACTAAAAAATCATCTAGTGAGACATTCTATTTATCAAATTCTGTATTCATGTGTTATTTGAATCCTAATTTGGGCCAATTAGGGTCTATGCTTCTCAAACCCTAATTTTCAAGATAAAAGAACATTTAGACTTCTATTCATATTTTACTTGTTAATAGGAGTCATTAGATCTCAGTAACGCATCCTGCCAGCCGGACCAGGCCAAACCTGTAGTCCTGAAGCCAAGAGCTACTCGGGATTAATCAACCCCTATTAATCTATAACATGTGGAAAGAATATCCACTTAGGGCAAACTCATATATACATGATTTCGAGTCTACTTTAATACAAAGAAAACAAACATTAAACAATTCACTTCATGTCACAACAATATAAAAGAATCATACTCATTGTACAAACTGAAAATCTAAATTCATGCATATAAGAGCAATTCTAATGATCTTTAATCAATAAGCAATATAAAGTAGGAGTTATATCACATCCTATATTTAATCTCTTACTCCTACATTAATTTCTGATCTCTTAACCCTAAAATTTCTAGGGTTTTCTCTCTAGCCTATCCTTCCTCTGCATACCTGGCCAGGGCATCCAGAGAAGAACAGACAGAGTAGCTTGATACTGGTCAATCTAAGTATTCAGACACCTGGCCAGGGTATCTAAACACTCAGACCTTCCAGAGCTAAAACTCATCATTCATTATTCGCCTTACTTATAACTTTATTCTTTGACCTTAATGATTCTTAACGACTCATCTTAGCTCATTACTTGAATCTCGTGACCAGATCCTCTTCCTGCTATCTGCAATAATATAACAGAACACTTCCTGTTAGAGAATTACAGATAGAAGAAAGACACCTAAACCTTAATCCTATTGGTCTCTTATCGTCCCCTGACCTTGAGTAACTATGTACTCAAACCAAAGCTCTGATACCAAAAATTGTCACGCCCCAATCTCACATTAACCACAAACCACGAAATTAGGACGCGACATGATGAGATTTACACATAAGCCAATCACTCTTCACTTTTTTTAAAACTTTTTAAAGAGATTAATAGTATAATCTGATTTATGCTGTAAATTGAAACTAAACAAACTGCGGAAGCATCTTTATAAACTGACTAGCAATATAAACAGAGTCTACAACATTTTACATTGTTTGACATAAATAAAGCATAACAGTTAATTTACATCTTTTATACATTCGCCATACATACGCTCTCTCACCCACACCATGTCCCAAGGACCGAGGGGAAAGGACTAAGAGACCTCTAACTAGACTAGCTACAAACCTTCTGTTGATTAAACGTTGGGATGAAAGATCCTTCCGATTCCTGGAACTGTCGCTGACCTAAAAATGTTTGAGTAGAGGAGTGAGCCTACTCGCTCAGTGAATAGTATTTCATTTAACTATCATTAAACAACTCGTTAAGTTTATTAATTTGAAATAAAGCATAAGAACAATACTATACAGAGCATTTCTAATGACATAGCAAATTTTACAGATAATAATCACATTTCTATACAACAACAAATATCGCATAACTATAAAGCGTAAAATATCAGAAACTGCATATCTTGAATAATAAAGCAATTAATGAGAACTAGCACAGAAGTTCTAAACTCTTAACATATTAAATTTACTGTGATCCTATATGATTACATTATAGTTATGCCCCAAACATATGCAGCGCACTCTGCATATGAAGATCTGTAGCGAACTACGATCCCACCGTACAAGACTTAGCGACACACCCGGGAAATGCTAAGTCTGACTGTCCGTCCTGGTCTGCACAGGACTCTCGGGCGCACAAGGGCCCCAGGCGCACAAGGGCCTGTCTGCACTAACTCCGAGTGCTCTGGACTCCTCCCACCTTGTAGTGCACAGTCGGAGGGTCTGGGTTACCACCGTGACACAAGCACGGATTAATGTTGAATAACCCCCAATTTTCTCCAGTGCCACCGTGACACAAGCACGTGTTGTTGTTGGACACTGTCTGTCTGCCCTCGTGCCACCGTGACACACGCACGGATTATTATTGAACACGAGCCCGACCATCTAGGCACAAGGCTAGATCGATCGTTTCACCCCAAAGGTACAGACCGCGCAATGGGGTTCTACGGTGTTGGGGCACCTAAGTCTATTAACTGATTAACATATAACCATTTAAACAGGAAAATCACATTTACTGATTTTCATATCAGATCACAATACACTGTCATTCTAAACTGACAGAGCAATATATTTTAAATCATTGTAATTTCTGAGAAATTCTCCTACCATGCATTCAGACAAATTAGTAATGCATAAATAACCCAACTTATTTCAATTTGGCACATATATAGCGAATTTACACAATTGAACATCTTATTGCACAAATTAAAGAAATTTACTTCACATATGAGAATCATACTCAACAATTATCAATTCTCAAAATTTCTCGAAAAACGTGCACATTAACCCAAATCCTGGTTTGTGCATCACTTAACTCAATTAAGAGTTACTTACATATCATAACAAGAATTATTATTAATAATTAGGAATTTCTACTGATATCATTGAGAAGCGTGTCAATTTGAGAAAATATTAATCTATTCGCATTAAACATTACCTAGAGCGTGCATCTAGGGTTTCTTTGATATTTTTCACCTCGTCGTTATTTCTTTGAAATTGTGCTCGATTAATTTATTTAAAATCATACAACCCGAGTTTATGCCCAAAGTGTCCAGTTTCTGGTTTTGTGCTACTATTTCACCATTTAATCGAGTAATTTAGTTTCGATTGATCGTGTGGTTATACTATTCTAATTCACACACAACAATTGCTAATTAACGATGTACAAGCGTTAATAATTAAAAAGCGTGATTTGGTAATTTAACGGTACCGACACTGCCCGACACCCGAGTATACGCCGAAAACTGCGTCAAACCGGATTGAACTAAAATCACTTGTTTTATCGAGTTAAATAGTGATAGATGAATGAAATACTACTCACCATAATTTTGGGATGTCCGAAATCAATTGGAATTGCGTCCAGGGTCCGCTTCCGGGCATTCACGGGGTCATCTTCAACCTATGGACAGCCCTATTTTCAAACGTGCACATCACACAGCTTCTGGATTTGGGCGTCGTTCGATTTTGCTTCGCATTTGGACTTTAAGGACAAACCCAAAACGTCATTTCTTTGTGATGCTTTGTGCCCACAATGGCTATTGGCCGCAAGCGTAGCAGCTGTTGCTCGGGGCGTCGCCCAGCAGCTTGAGGCGTCATTAATGGTGGCTAGGTGCAGGTGGGTGTGGCTGGGGGAGGTATAAAAGAGGAAGAAGAAAAGGGAGGTGGTCGACCTGCTCAAAATTGGACTCAAGGCCGTGTTGCTTGGAGCTTCCCTTCACGCCCAAACGGTCCTGGTTCGGACCTGCTGCTGCGAGCAGCAACTCCTTGACGTACAGGTGAAAAGGAATCTTGGATGGGTACCTAAACGCAGCTAGGAGCTGCGGATTTACGCTCTGAACCCTCGGCCGATCTTGATGGCACCATTCCGGAGTGTAGGCTATGCCCAAGAGAGCCCCTGGCCGGCGCCCTGCTGCAGCTTGGGCGGCCCCTGCTGGGCAGCGCCCTAGCAGCTCGGCTGCTTGGTTGGGCCGTGGTTAGGGCAAAGGAAAGAGGGGAAAAGGAAGAGGGAAGGTAGAGGAGTGGGAGACGAAAATCAATCGCCGGTCAAAATTGCCCTAGATCGCCCTTGCTGCTGCGATCAGTTTGCTTGGGCGCTCGGTTGGGCGCCGCTCTACATCTACTGTCGGTTCCCCGTTTCAATCGGGAAGAAGAAGATAAGAAATAAGCGAGAAAAAGGAAAGGTTAAATAAAGGCTAGAAGAAAATTGGAAAAATTGCAAAAACTAAACCCTAGTTCTAGAAAATGCCATAACTTTCACCTCGGATATCCGATTGAGGTGATTCTTTTTGCAAAAAGTCAAACGTGAAATTCTCTACACCCTCAAAGAAAGAAATTTTGCTATTTAGCTTGTCTCAGCTAATCAAAACTCTAATCGCATCTGTGATCACTTAACTTTACTTAATTATCTTAATTAAGCACCAGTTGTATCTTATATATTAATTCAACTTAATCAACTTGATGATGCACTAACCACCACATGAGCACTTAACTTATCTCAATTACTTAATTATGCACCAATCATTGTATTTACTAGTTAATCTAAGAGTGGGTCATAACAGTGTCTCTGCACCTAGGTCTCATTTTTCCTTCCCAACAAGGGTTTTAAAGACAATATGATGATTATTTATTTTGATGAGGAGGTTTCTTTTCTAAAAGATGACAATGCACCATAACCTCTAACAAGGATTACTATAGGTACATACACATTTCTCATCCCCCATTGTATGTTGAAATGATTATTACAAACATACAATGTCAAGCATTTTTCTCCTCCACAATTATACTTTTGGTGAAACTCATCATCTAGCACCATCACCATAAATTGATTGGGAATGCTAAGGTGAAGATTGAAAGTGTACTAATACGACCACCTGCTATCCCATCTCTTTTCACTATTGCAACATTTGGTCCTTAGCTTCTCGTTGTCTTGGTATTTTACCCTTAATGATGTGTTATTAGGGTAGTCTATTAATTGCCACTATTATGACTGTTCTTGCATGTACAACCCAATTAAGTTTGTTTCTTATGGATCACAACAGGGAGAGGGACATGGTTTCTAGTCCAATCACCAAAATCCCCCTTGTTTGTTTTGTTCTTTGTTTAAATAGTCGGTGAAAAATGCTTGCTTATGGTTTCTAAATTTCCTTTTAGTTCTTCAAAGTATTTTTGTAACTCTATGGGTGGTAAACTCATGATATCATGTCAAAATTTCAAATGTATGGACTAAAAAAGTGAAATGAATATAGTGTCTTTGAATATATTAATGTACACATACCCAATGGTGTGAACGCTATCAAAGAAACTCTAACAATGGTTCACAAACAAGTTACATTATTCTCCTAGTTAAGATCATAGTTGTCATCACATTAACAATGCAAAACAACTTAGTTGTCACTATGAGACAAACTAGTGCAAGGCACTACACATGGTTATCATTAAAGAAAAAAAATAATATAGTAGATGAACTTATGATCTAGTGATCTAAATTTGCATGGCCTATTGTATAGATAGTGAAATTAGATGTGTAAATTCTATGTGGTGTTTTCATTTATTATAAAGAGAAACTTCTAGTGAGTGGGGTCAATCGACCCAACACCTGACTATTGGTTGTACATGTGGTGATGCAATCATGACATTTCATCATTGTGCACCATGAGACTTTGTATTCATCCACTAACTTAGTCACATTTCAAAACTTCCATTTTAAAGGACCGTAGAAAATGAATCCAACATCAGCAAGTCAACAAACAACTATGTCCATAGTTTGTACTCATATCTCAAATTTCTCCAAGTAAAAGCCATGTCTTATAATAGTAATGTAAGGTAATGATGAAAATGGAATAGGCCATGACAATTAGTTGGAACCACAAGTAGGTCAACATATCCCTTATTTTGGATTGGAAATATAAGATTACCATTGTATTATCCCATGACCATGTAGCACTAAATATGAGTTGCTGGAAAAAGAAAATTTAAAGAATAACTAGAAATAACAAGTCCACGACCTTCTTACAGGCTACAATGGCCAAGAATGTAATATTGATATTGTCACTTAAAAATCTTTGATTGAAGAACTTGAAAATGCAAATGCATGCCTTTACCAGACCCTTCAAAGGGATAATGCTTGATCTCAACTAAAATTCAAGGGGGCGGGGGCTCCACGCTCATTTTCTTTGCCTCCCTCTCACATGTGAAGGATCATGTTTCCCTTATTACATTTTCAATCATTTTACTCACACAAAAAATAACAACAAACTAACATACATGTGCATTACAATCCAGACATCAAATCCATACATGTACATTTTTGGCCTTATCTTGTCCTACCTTTCATGAGTGCATACCCTTTCATTGCACTACTCTTCCACAAAATCGTGCACCCATTACATAATGTCAACTTTGTCATTCAGGAAGTGTAAGTTGAAGTGAAGTGCAACAAAGTTGGAGAACATGAGTTTGACACAAGTTAGATTCAATTAATCAAAAGATGATTTCATTAACTTCTTTATATGAGAAGATAAATGTGAGAATGAAAATATCAAAAAAAAAATGTATGACAATATCCATCTCAAGTTTTAACAAGTCCTTCCTATGCATATTGACATGCATCTCTACTGTTATATACCTTTTTTACTTTCATAGTGCCAACAACTACACATTTTAAATTTATATAATAAATATATTTATCAAGGTGCAAGAATAATTTGATATTCAAGTGTAAAAAAAATTCCAATTTTGGTGACATGTAGTTTCCACATGCATATGTCCTTGCATGGGTTGTACAAAACAACAATAGTCGTGTTAGATAAAAACAATCATAAAGTCTAAGGAAAATCAATGCATAAATGCTTGAAAGAAGAACAAGAACATACCATAGCTCTATGTTTAACAAAAATTAACAAGATCATCTCATTTATGAGACAATTTCATCAACTTTTTCATCATTTTTTTAATTTTTTATGAATAAAAATGTCCTTTGAAATATTTTTTATTCATATTTTTTCATTTTTGTTAATTGATTTCTAGTTTCTATGCATTTGACAAAAAATATGACCATTGTCTGAAATTATGATACAAGTAAAGCGTAATACTCTTGGAAGGTTACATATACATTAAATTTTCATATGTATGGAAATATTGTGATGAGGATATACTAGCTAAAGTTTAAAAGAAAAGACTCATCAGCATCTACTCTTCAATCTAAAACCATGTTGGGTTTTACTACATGGAACATTATTTTATATTCAACTCTTTTATATGGGTCGAATTTCTCATATAAGATGCAAAGATTTTAAATTCATCCTAATAAGCTCTTCCTGAGTTAATTTGTGACCACCACTTCTCCTTTAGACTATTCTTAGCTCATTAATAAAGTTAAAACAACTATTGTTAGACTTTGGAAATTAAGATCCTACACGTGTTGTTTTTCATGAAAATTTCTTTGACAATTTTTAAATTGGTGTGGATAAAGGAATGGGGTTGTCTATGTTTAAAGCAATAATCCACCATCTTACTTTTCTCAGACAAAACTATGATAATATTACTAAGATAATATGTACTAATTTTAATTTTGTGAGCATATATTACTACACAGTTCATAACCATCTACCGTCTTAACTTTTCACCACTCTCATGCCACCATCTTATCTTTGCACCTCCCATGTCTCCCATCCATTTGCATATAAATCAGGTGTTAGACTAAACATAGTTGACCATGCACTACTACAGAAATAGCATTCAGTGTCGCTTTTCTGGGCGTCGGTTATTAAGGAAAATCGACGCCTATCATATAAGGCGTCGGTTGTTTAAGCAAACCGACGTCTATATTCCAAGACCAGCCAGACACGGGTACCGCTTTGTATTCAGCGTCGGTTGACAATAACAAACTGACGCCTAAAAGCTCCCGCGAAATCCAATTTTTGAGCGAAAAGAAAAAGTGTCACATACAGCGTCGGTTATTTAAATAGCCACCGACGCCTATGTGTGATGAAACTTTGCGCGAAAAGTGTCACTTTCAGCGTCGGTTATCTGTTGATAACCGACGCCGAAAGTGGTTCCCGCCAAACAATTTCGTGAAAATATCGTCCAATTGAGCGTCGGTTGGTTCAAACAACCGACGCTAAAGTTATTTAGGCATCGGTTGTGACAAACAACCGACGCTATAGGTGAACTTTATATCCTACGATCACCCGACTGTTCCCCATTCTTATGTTTCATCGCCTAAACAACTTTAGCTCCCGCCGCAACTGCTGTCGCCTGACCCTCCACTCTGCCACACCCCTCCACGACAGTGCCGCCGCGCTGCCTTCTCCGGCGTAGCCTTCTCCTCCGATGCCTCCACGCCGCCTTCTCCTTCGGTGCCAGTGCCTCCACGCCACCGCCGCCAGGACGACAGAAGCTGCTCTCCACTGCCGTCGCGCCACCGCCAGGGTTTAGGGTTGCTAGCTGCTTCTCTGCCACGCCGCCGGTTCGACCACAACTCCTCTCCACCGCCGTCGCCCACTCTATGCCGCCATATGCAGACCACATCTCTTCTCCAGACCGGTATGCCCTCTTCTCTGTATTTTATTAGAGCTAGGAGGCAGAGGTTGCGTGTTAGTGAATGAAGTCTAAGGCTCTTTCCTCTCTCTCAAGCTCATGAAATGTGATTCTTACTGAAATATGATGATGGAACAATTTTTTCTCTGCCATAGTTGAAATTTTCCTACTTGAAAAGGTCAACTTACTGAAAAGAATGCTCTTCTACCTTTTATTTTAAAGATGCATTCTATATACAATTTTCCTGTACCCACAATTGCTGATTAGTTTTCTTGTACAACTGGATTCTTCAAGGAAATAGCTACAGCTAGATAAGATCGTGTACACTCTGTATTTTTTCCCATCCTTTCTACAACTGGATTCTTCAAGGAAATAGCTACCTTGGGTCTTTATAGGTTATTTTAATGTTGTCCGAAGGAATTATGAAAAAATTAGTAAACAACCTCCTATAAAAAAGTCTATGCAGGACTTTAACATGTGTGTTATGAATTGTGGATTGTTGAGTTAGAAATGAATGGACCCATCTTTGCATGGGACAATCATCAAGAAGGGAAGAATTTCATTACATCTAAAATTGATAAAGTAGTTTACAATGATAAATTCCTTGATATTGTTTCTAATTTTCATAGGAAAGTTGATAAACATGTACATGCGGAAATATGGTTATTAAACCAATGGTTATAACATATAATGTCTAGTAAAGATTCCTAGACCTTTTGTTTGAAACTATTGATTTCTTGATTTATGATTTAATAATGCTCTGTTGATTAGGATTAACCATGTTTCCTGTAGTTTATAGACATTTATTATATATAAGAATGACAACACATGTATTTGTTGGCCTAGAAACCCATCCAAGATTGACTCATTAGGAGTAAATCTTGGATAGTCCCCAGTTTGGGACTGTTCTTGAACACCTAATCTCACTTAGGATGTAAGTTTATAATGTGTATTGGGTTTTCGAGAAAATTTCGGTAGCATTTCCCCGTTTGTTCTCTAAGTATATATGTACTTAGAGAACAGCGGGGAAATGCTGTCGAAATTTTCTTGAAAACCCAATACACATTATACACTTACTAGTGAGATTAGGTGTTCAAGGATGGGATAGGTGGTACATATTTATTATATATAAGAATGACATCAAATGTGTTTGTTGGCCTAGAAACCCATCCAAGATTGACTCATTAGGAGTAAATCTTGGATAGTCCCCGGTTTGGGACTGTTCTTGAATACCTAATCTCACTTAGGATGTAAGTGTATAATGTGTATTGGGTTTTCGAAAAAATTTCGGTAGCATTTCCCCGTTTGTTCTCTAAGTATATATGTACTTAGAGAACAGCGGGGAAATGCTGCCGAAATTTTCTTGAAAACCCAATACACATTATACACTTACTAGTGAGATTAGGTGTTCAAGGATGGGATAGGTGGTACATATTTATTATATATAAGAATGACATCAAATGTGTTTGTTGGCCTAGAAACCCATCCAAGATTGACTCATTAGGAGTAAATCTTGGATAGTCCCCGGTTTGGGACTGTTCTTGAACACCTAATCTCACTTAGGATGTAAGTGTATAATGTGTATTGGGTTTTCGAGAAAATTTCGGTAGCATTTCCCCGTTTGTTCTCTAAGTATATATGTACTTAGAGAACAGCGGGGAAATGCTGCCAAAATTTTCTTGAAAACCCAATACACATTATACACTTACTAGTGAGATTAGGTGTTCAAGGATGGGATAGGTGGTACACATTTATTATATATAAGAATGACATCACATTATACACTTAGGTAGGATGTAAGTGTATACCCTAATCTTTTCCTAATATATACTTGTTTTCTCTGATCATAGAATGGATAGATCATGGATGTCCATTCGTAATCGTTGCACCCCAGAGTTTATATTTGGTCTTGATCAGTTTATTAGATTTGCCGAGGAACATAGGAAAAAACCTACAGATAGGTTCTACTGTCCATGTAGGCATTGCGGTAATAACTTGAAAGTCAACACTGGTGAGAAAATCAAAAGGCATGTCATGTGCAACGGGATTGTACAAGGCTATACAGAATGGCACTAGCATGGAGAGATTTCAAAATCGAAACCAGTAGATGTCGATAGCAGTGCTTGGGTGGAAGAAGAAATTGCCTCCGATGACGTCAATGTGAACGAACCAGTTCCAGCAGACATCGTTGATGCGATGCTGGATAGTTGTAGGGTAGAGCACACCGATCCACCTCTTATCTTTAGAAACATTGTGCATGATGCTGAGATACCATTATACACAGGCTGTGCTAAGTTTACGAAGCTTAGCGCTGTGTTGAGATTGTATAAGTTGAAAGCTAACAATAGATGGAGCGACAAAAGCTTCACTTCATTGTTGACTTTGTTGAAAGAAATGCTTCCTGAAGGAAACGAGCTGCCAATCTCAACATACCAGGTAAAGAAAATGTTGTGCCCAATGGGAATGGAGGCCAAGAAGATACACGCATGCCCGAATGATTGTGTATTATTTAAAAAGGACTATGTAGATAAAGTCTTACATCAACTATCTCAAACACCAAATGATATTACAGAAACTATCAAATGCCTCGCCTTTAAACCAAAACCGAATGTTATGTCTTATGAAGGGTTTGACATTAATGGATTCACATATTACACAAAGCGCCAAGATGATAAGAGTGTCGTCCAAAATAGTGGGGTCACTCTTCAAGCGTCGACTATGTACTTTGCAAGTGCAAAGGATAAGAGTCCACGTGAAGCTAAAATGTCATATTACGGTGTCATTGAGGACATTTGGGAGTTTGACTACATAGATTTCAAAATTCCGCTCTTTAAATGTAATTGGGTTGATAACACCAAAGGAGTTATAGTGGATGAATTGGGTTTCACTTTGGTGAACTTTGAAAAGATTGGCGAGAAGGGTGAACCATTCATATTGGCATCACAGGCGAAACAAATATTCTATATCGATGATCCTGCGAATGATAAATGGTCGGTTGTTCTTCATGGTAAAAGACAATTCATTGAAGATCCTATAGATGAAGAAGAGTACTATGATAAGTATGATGACTCCAGTCTATTCTCAGTTGGGTTGCCAACTCCACAAAATATTGAAGCTAATGATGACTTATATGTGCGCGGAGATCACAATGAAGGATTGTTAATTGATAAAAGATCACAATTTTAGAGACATGTATGTTTATACAAATGCTAAATGTTTGCCTTTTTCTAGTTAATACAAATGCTAAATGTTTGGATTTTTCTAGTTAATACAAATGCTAAATGTTTGCCTTTTTAATGACATTTTCAGATGGCTGACCATGATGAGCATGAAGTCCATGATGAGCATGCTGTCCATGACGAGCATGGCGAGGATACCAATGTAAGTTCTAAAAACATATCCTGTATTTCTATAAAATTCATTATCTTCTAGTTATGTCATATATCCTATATTTCTATATTGGGCTAATTCAGTGTGTTTATTTTTGTCAAAATTTAGGTTGATGATGCACATGTACCCACTGAAGCACTGGAGCAACTTGATGCGCAGCACCAAACACTTAACAAGAAAAGGGGCATCACTCTGTTGAAGAAGTTAATAGCGCTAAGTGGCAGTGGATCCAAATTGGTTGTGGAGTTTGATAATGGAAGAAATGCAATTGGAGTGAACCGCAATAATTTTGTAAACTATCTTGGGTGTACCACTCGGAGCCATTGTGGTGTTAAGTATGATAATTGACATAAAGTTCCTCAGGGGAAAAAAGACTTGATATGGAAGGATTTATGCGTGAGTTATTATTATTTGCAATTCTATTTTGTAGATTACAAATTCTATTATTTGCAATTCTATTTTGGATACTAGTTAATAACATTTCTATTTTACATAATCTGTTTGCATTGGATGAGAAGTTGCATCGTAAAAGTGTGATGCAACACGCTGGAAAGATGCTTAGGAATTATAGGACAAATCTGAACAGAGAATACATAAATGAGTGTGATAAGAAGAAGAAGTCAGCCCTTGAACAATGGAACTTCTTGGACAAAGAAGATTGGGACAATTTTGTTGCGTCAAGAAAATCTGAAGAATTCAAGGTATTAGGCGTCACTCCCAATTTAATTAATATACATTGTATTCACCTATTCAAGATTAACATTTAGTGCTACTAACCAAATCATTAATGTGCATACTAACTAGGCCCTCAGTGACGCACAAAAAGCAAGGCGTGCACTGAATGTGCATGACCACACTATGGGTCCAAAAGGCTATGCAAGCGTTCGCCAAAAACTACAGGCGGAGTCTGCGGCTACTCAGGAGTCTGCTGCTACTCAGGAGTCTGCCACACCCATGCCTCGTCATGATATCTGGATAGCTGGGAGGCAAAACAAGAAGGGTGAAATAAAGAAGCCCGTAACTATTGAGGCGGCTGCGAAAATGGTAAAATACAACTCTTAGAGCAATCGTTTGAATATTGATTATTTATTAACTTACCAATTTCTGTTGATGGTGATTAGCGGGAGCTGCACGAGCAGAGGAAACAAGGCACGTTCATCCCTCAGGGCACACAGGATGAATTGACAGTTGCTCTGGGTAACCCAGAGCATCCTGGACGTGTTAGGGGTGCAGGCGCTGGTGTGGGCATCAAAGAATTCTTTGGGCCATCCCAGCGCAAACCCAGAGTGGGACTTTCACAAGAAGAGGTAACCTATACTTTTTTTAGAATGTCACTGCAAAAGGAAATTCAATAATAAGAAGCTAATGTTTCTTTTATCCATGTATAGGAGAATAAGAGAGTCGAGGATATAGTTGCTAAGAAGGTCAACGATGTAGTTGCTGAGAAGGTCAAGGAAGAATTGCTGCGGTGGCAGGCATCTCAGGCTTCCAATCAGCCTATGGCGACCCACTCTTCTCCTGATGTACAGACTACAAGTAATCATGTAGACCCACCGCCTAACACGTCTACTGTCAGTATTTTTTATGACATTGTAGTTAGTCTTTTCAAGTTGTTATGTTTTCAAGATGATATGTATATATGTATAATATTCTTTACGTAAATTTGTAGGCATTGAAGCCATGCCGCTTAAGAATGCAAGACTACGTTGTTGCAGAGGTGCAGGCTTACCCGTCCCTTCCTGGGGCAATGTTTCACGGGACTCCAATGCCACAGGGCTACGTTCGTGTGAGCCCGATACGTGTGTTACCCGATTGGAGAGAAGCTACATTGCCATATCCCCACCCGGATATTGATACACTTGCTGATGCAGAAGGTGGGGTGATATTGTGGCCCAAAGCAGATGTCGTCTACACTACTGAAATTGTAAGATAAATTTACATTACTTTAAATTGTTAATGTGTATATATGAGGTCAACTGATCTGAAATTATATATACAGGTTAAAAAGAAGACAACCGGAGCACCTAGGCCTCCACCTCCACTTCCCGCATTACCAAGTTGGGTTCCAACTGACCTAACATACCCGTTAGGTCCTGCTTGTAGGGGAATGGCATGTTGGCTACGGGCACATAATATACATTGCCCTATAATTGTTTCTTTAGATGCAGATTATGCAGGACAATCATATGATAGCTCTTTATTTATACAAGATATTATTGAGCTGTTTATGTATGAGTGGTTGAATACATCAATGATAGAGACATGGATAAGGTGAGATCTTATTTATACATCCATATACCTTGTGTAAGATCCGGTGAGCTGGTTTCTTATATATTAATGCATACGTAATACATGTTTTGTAGCTACTTAGTCGAAGATCATTGCAAACAATTTGCATTTGATCATGTGGGATTTTTGATTCCTTCATTGATTAGTTTGGTAGCTAAAGACCCTGATAATGTTCAACAATACTGTATAGATGCTTTTACAATTTTTGGTCAGCAAAAGAAGACGATAATAATAGCTCCATTCAATGTCAAGTAAGTTTACTTTATTTATAATTTGGACTTAAGAAAATTCCATTTTTATTGTGCATTTTGAGTTATTAATTGTTAACTTTTTACCTCTAGCGGTAGACATTGGGAGTTACTAGTTATTGTCCCCGGGACGTTCACTGTTTATTATCTAGATCCCGCGGGAAGTACATTAAACACTAAAATTGGACACGTAATGAGAATGCCATTATTCTGGTGAGAAATATTTCATTTTTTTATATGTTAACATCTCTTATTACATTACTATTTACTTATGCAATTTACTGTGTTATATTAACATGTAGGGGTTTAGATGCATTTAATAAGGCTGGAGGAACGGTCCCAAGGAAAAAGAACCAGCCAATAAATTGGCAGAACGTACAAGTAAGTTCCCGACTCCAATGTATATATTATTGATGTGAATTGTGCTTAGTTGTATTATTTTGTATGTTTCAATTTATAGTGCGCTACACAAGACAATGGCTGGGCATGCACATACTATGTGATGCGATTTATGCAGATGATTATCCGATATACCGCATTGGACATCGATACCATACATGAGGTATTATATATAGTCTCATTAGTTAGTATGAAATATATCAATCTTATTTTTATATTATTACTTATATATATACATCATTCTCTTTGCAGGTGTTTAAAACTAACAACACTACAGGTAAACGCTTAAAAAATATACATGCTCCATATATGATGGAAGCATTAAATGAAATAAGAGAAGAATGGGCAAAAGCCATACAAGCAGTGGCAACTGTAAGATATAATTAGGATGTTGATAGCAATAATGAATGATACTTTGTAAATGAATATTTTTGAATGTTAATACATGTATTTGAATATTTCTATATGTGTGAATGTGAGAATTGAATTGATGTCCGAATATATCTACTTGTGTGAATTATTTTTTGTGAATTTTGCAGGTTTGTGGCCTGTTTGTAGGCTGATATCAATGGATTTCGTAAACCTGCAGTTCAGAAAACTGAACTGCAGGTTCTCATCCTGCTGACCAGCCACAGTAGGCCTGCAAACTGATATGAAAAAAAAAAATAGATATAGGCGTCGGTTATTTACAGAAAACCTTCAGCAAAGACCTACAACGTCGGTTATTGGATAAAAACCGACGCCTAATAGTACAAACAACCCGACCGTGCAGGATAGCACGGCCGTGGTGGAAAAGGCGTCGGTTATTCATATAAAACCGACGCCTATAGTACTAAACACGGCCGTGCAGGGAAGCACGGTCGTGTCGTCTTGAAGTATAGGCGTCGGTCTTTTAGTAGATAACCGACGCAGAATGTGTCCTAGATGACGCCATTTTCTGTGGCGCGAACCCTTTTGGCGTCGGTTATCTACTAAAAGACCGACGCCTATATGTTAAATAGGCGTCGGTTAAAAAACCGACGCCGAAGTGTTCGACCTTTAGCGGCGCCCACATAGGCGTCGCTCAGAAACCGACGCCAAAGGGGGTTAAACAACTGACGCCAAAGGCTGTTTCTGTAGTAGTGATGAGAGCCACATTGATCATGACATTATTAGTCATTACTTACTATTCTAGCCAATGACGATAACCATTGTCATTTATCCTCCAACCCCTCTCCTACTAGGCTTAGTTTAACAATGAGATATTAGTTGTGTCATGACTTGTACAACTCAATCCCCCAAGATTGTAACTTTTTGAATATGTTGTTGATTGACGTTTTTAACCCTTATTAAGAACATTGATAAAAATGTAGAAAAGTGAATGGTGTGGATCTATGTTTTTGACATTTAGGTTCATGTTTTCCACATTTGTTCAATATTTGGTATTTTGAACCTAGAAGTTAACTTAAATTCAACATCACCGGGTAGTGATGTTGATTATTATGATGTTTTTTGCCTAATTGATGGTTTTTTACTCCATGGTTGCACGATTGGCTCCACCCTAAGAGGATGAAGCAAAGTAGTGGCTTAATTGGTAATGACATTGTAGCATAAATCGCGAAGGGGTGGGTGTGAAAAGTGGTTGTAAACGTGCGTAACAAAGAAAGGAAAGCGGAGAATGTACTTTCATGGTATTGTATCACAAGACAATAAAGAGTCAATTCTAAGTCCTAAGTTTTTTTTTGGTAATTTTGAAAAGGTTGGCAATATATTTGGGTGGGTGATAACTAGTACTTTAGGCATTATACCCCTCAAATTTGATAGTTCAAGAATGACAAAAAACATATATTTGCTTGGCATAGACCTAAAGTTACCAAATTTAAAATAATTCAAAATGTGATCCACTTTACAAAATGTATTTATGGCAATAAAATTTGAAGAAGACTATGACCAACTTCACAAAATGCAATACTTACAAGATACACATACATCCTATGTGAACCTTAAGAATACCCTAGATATGGATTGCATCTGGATTATGTGTGTTATAACACTATAAAAATCCAAGTTGTGTTGATCCATTAGGTACCATAAACCAAGGAATGTGTATGTAACCCTAATGTTGATTAGAGGCAATGCTAGATTGAAAACCATTGAAAAGAAGGCTATGAGACATACCATTAGAATACACACTCACTTAGAGAGGGAAATCAATTCATTTATGAAAGCCTTCATTCAAAACACTATTACAACTATTCATGTCATTGGTTTGACAAAAAGAAGTGTTGATGTCATTGGACATTGAATTACTAAAGACAATCTATGTTGCAATTGTGCACACCTAAAGATAAGCATTGAGACACACATACTTTGATTAAAATATTCAATCACAAAGTAAGATTATAATATAACTAAAGTCACAGGGAAAATCAATAGTAGGTCCACCAAAAAATATCCTATGGCTCAAAGGTGATGAAGATTGGGGTTGTGAGGTTGGAGAAGGTATGTATTACTATATACAACGAAAAACTAAGGCTTCCGTAAATGAAGTGTCTTAGTCAAGTACATATATTCATACTAGAGAGGAGAATCATCTCTTTGTGTAGATGGTGTTTCACTGAAGCACATGGAATCATCATATCCTTGAAGGGATTGGAGTAAAACAAGCAAGGGATCAAATCTCAAAATGGGCCATGTTGGCACACTTATCACACTTTCAACAACATGTGTGCAATGATTCCCTTCAAATGAACATGTTTTTATCACATACTTTCAATTTTCTTTGATGCATAATACAGATACATGATCATGCATGTCTGGACACTTTAGTTTGTCAAAATGTTTCCACTTTAACCCTACATGTTGTCTTGTAGTGATGAACCCATCCAAGTATAAAAGAAGCATGAACATTATTTAGAGAGCATTCAAAGGAGAGGTCTAACGATGTTTATGATGGTAATAGTTTGCTAGGACACAACATGACATGTCAGACAAATATATTCAGTATTTGCATCTTATATTCTTATACTGCCGTGTGCATAATAAATAACTACAAAAGTTCATACCTCAAGCCTTGAGATACTTATTTTGGTATTTAGTAACGTAATAAGATACATGTGTAATCACAGGCTTCAAGAAACCATCTCGTGTGTAATATTAACAAGTTGAATAGCATTGCATGTGCATGCAAGAGATTCATGCCATTTATGGCATACAACATTTCAATTGAATTTAAGGACTTTTAAGATGCCAACGACATAACAGTCCAATGTAAAATGGACACTTGTTCATTGTTCGTATATGAGAGATGCTAGTAACCATATTAAGTAACTTATAAATGTACATATGGTAGAGGTTAAAGTGGATCCTTCCCCGTCGCTAGCATAAGGATCAAAAGCACAAAAGCGAGAACAAAGAAAGGTTTCCTTTTCAGCATTGTGAGTTAATTACAATTTGGTTGCTAGTGATTAAACACTCTAAAGCACTTGTGCAAGTGTAAACCAATCAAACCAAGTGAAACTTGCAGCAAATAGTACAGGTGCAACTATATTTAACCTTCCGGGGAGTAAATTTTCATACCGGTTCTAAGAAGTTAATCTCTAACGATAGACTAAAACAAATCCACGATATGCTATCATTCCAAACAAAAATGCTTGTCTACAATGTATATTCAGTTTGCTTGCTAATGATAAGCTCTCTACAGCACATGTGCAAGTGCAAACCTATTAAGCCAAGTAAATTTTGCAGCAATCAAATCAGGTGCAACTACATTTAACCTTCCTGGGAGTAAGTTTTCACACCCATTCTAAGAAGTTAAAAATCTAACTATAGACTAGCACAAGTTCATGTTCTGCACTCACTCCAAACAAAAATGCTAGTATGGAATTTGCATTCTTTTCAACAAAGTCACAGATTAGGGTAAGGGAGGAGAGGGACGAAGGGGAGGGAGATAGATAGATAGTATAGAGTCTTTGTAAAATTGTGGACATAAGAAACTCAACTCCTATATATTTTACTTTCAGCAGCGATAACAAAAAAAATTGAATAGCACCTCAGAGACAGATCTTCCCAATAATATATACTATACTTAGATAGCGTCTATATCATTGCTCTTCCGATATTCTAACATGGTGTCGTGCTTTTCTATGAGGAAAGTCTGATATTAGAAGGGTGAACCAACAGGAAAAGCAAAAAGATATTGTTGAATAGATGCTTTGCAATGAACTTAAGGTATGCTATCAGACACCAGAGTTTGACTTTTATAAGGGATTCATTAATTTGACAGGTCAGCTGACACAGCAGATTAACATACCTCCAAAAACCAATATAAAAACCTGGCACTAAGGAGAAAAGTTTGTTGGTGTTTTTTTTCTTCTTTTTTTGTCACTCAATCAAAGTATATAAAAACACTTCACCCTCACCATTTTCTTCACACCAGGCAACCTACTTGTGCTGACTGCCATAGGTTGAATAACAAAATAAACCGGTGATATTCATGTCCAAGTCTTATTCACATAACTGAGTCAATTTTTTGAACAAAAGTGTTCTGAAAGCTAACAACGGTGATCCCTGCACTAGTATGAAATGGTTAATCCACTTAAGACCCATGAAGAAGTAACCCCCCATATGAGATTAGAGTCATATGTCTTCATATCTAGATAACAAAAGATACAGAACGTAACTGATTATAGAATGATGAACAGACAATGATGTAACATCATATAAGTTAAAAAAAATGCATTCATTAATTCTCTTCAAGTGAAGTTGCATCATGGTACACCTTAACAATTTCAGGAACCTCATCTACATATTTTTCAATGTAAGTTTTGAAGAAGACCGTATTAGATTTATAAAATTGATATAAATGAAGTCCTTTGACATGAGTGCCTTCAAAACCAATACTCTGGGTAGAATTCTCTTCTGTAAGCTAAATTTTAGGAGTGAGGGGCTTCTTGATATGAAGTCTAGGTCCCATCCAAATGATTTGTTGAAGAAGTCCACTCTATAGCGAAGCCGCTCATCAGACACAGAGAAAGCCGATGGCTCATGGCTGTTTCGCCTCACTTTCCGACCAACCCAGCTCTTGATAAAGTTTCAGTTTTCTAACCCATGTCGCCTTGGACATGTAAGATAAATATCCCACAGCATAAGCAAACATCTTTTCTTGGGGATCCAGTCCCATCTCCATTAATGTTTTGATAGCATCCTCGAGATGCTCAGCTTTCCGCATCAATGCCATGGGAAAGTGCTTAAGGTACAGAATGACCAATTCTGGCATTCCCTTATCCTGTAACATCCTGATGATGCTGGACTGATTATCGACCTTCAGACGTTGATTGTCGCATTTCAGGGCAGCAACAACATCAGATCTGGAAGGAAGGTTGGCACTGAGGAACCGGTACGATGACATAAGCCCTCTTTCTAGGTTTCTTGATAAAAGGGTATGATTAGCCATAAGGATGTCAGCAACTTCTTTCTTACTAAAGCCTTCATTGAGGAGAAAATCTAATTTGGGCTTGAGGTTCTTCTCAGGATCAACTAGCAGCACCTACGAGCGCTTTATGAAGATGTTGTTTATTTGAGCCTCAGAGAAACCTTACCCTTGAAGCAGCCGAATCAGAGAGAGAGTCTTCCATGCAGTCCTACTGCAAATGAACCTAGCGGCAGAAAGAACAGCATCAGATGAGAGACCGCATGAATTAACAAGTTATGCGATGGTCTGTCTTTTATTTAGATCAAGGGTGACAAGGGAAGGAGAAGACTCAACCCCGCTGCATATAGTTTTGCTACAAGTGTGGTGCCAAAGGGATAAGAAAATAAGGCTGGATTTAGCTGCAACTGGGGAGAGCTGCGACCTTTCTATGAAAAAATGAAGCATGTCATTGTCAACATGGAAAGAGAACACCGACAAAATCCGTACAGCAAAGGAACTGTCGTTAGGTTGGTAGCCAACTGTCCCACTGCCGTCTTCACCGCTTGCTCCGGCGAGAAAGACACGCCGAATTTCACATATCAGCAGTAAAATTTGTGTTGTGGATGGGGGTAGGGTTGCGCCGTTCGTCCTGGAAACTTTTATATATACTAGCAGAATACACGTGTCTTTATATTTGAATTAATCTAATAATGACTTATAAATATATGTGTTATATAATAGATCAATATCGGGTTTTCTAGATTGCACAAATTAGATCTATGACATTAATTAAACTAACATATACATCAGTTGCACATTTAGTTCTGTCGAAGTGGTCTCAGGTGATGACAATCGTCATCTTTTAAAGAAAAAATATACACTAAGTTTTACTTTAAGACATCACTTGAACTAACGACCCAATACATCACGCTTGAAACATGCTTGTGACATACCACCCGAACACGATAACGGGCTAGGAATTGAGAAACAAAAGGTTGAAAGTTGTTTTAAGAAAATGCGAATAAAAAAGTTGAACTCAATTTACTACCAACTAGTTCCCTTCAACTTATAGTGTGTCATCATCAAAATTATATGTAATCTCCTACTTCGACATTAAACTATTAATAATTAATATATAATTAAAATACACAAAATTGTATAAAAATTGATATACAATTAATTTTGTGTGAAAAAATGTTTAACATCATTGATTTAAATTGATAGACATGTGGCTCAAATGAAGGGATAACGAACAGTGGCTGGAGTTGAGCCATAAGAAAAAACCCTTTTTTACCTCCCCGTCAGAGATCTCAAGTTTGTGTGGTTAATGTGCCAATTGTGGGGTCACCCCCTACATGTTGTTTAAGAAAGTCTTTGTTTAAAATCACTTCAAGAAATTACTATAACCAAAGAGAGTGTTCCCATTATAGATGAATAAAATATAAGACCAATGATGGATTTCATACCCCATCTTAGACGGGTAGATCTAAGAATTGTAATCAATCATTGACTTTTTCTTTGTTTACTGAAAGATCTAATTGGAAAACAAGGATTTGTGCCTCTAATCCCAATATGGTTGTGATTGAGCCTTATATGATGATGACTGTGGTGGTGGTGTTGGTGATCGAAATGATGATAATAATGACGATCACGATTTTTCATGATGATGAGGATGATCACTAGTCATATTACATCTATAACACTAGTTATTTTAGACCCATGTCTTCGGTTATATGTTGATACCTAAGTGGGTGACACTATAACTAAGGGCCTTTAGTGTCAGTTTCTAGGATAAGTGACAACTGACAACTTAGGTGTAGTGCCAGTTGCTATAAGGCAAAATAGACACAACAATAGTCGTATTTTGTCAGTTTATAATCAAGAAATTGATGACATAATCAGAAATCAATAACAATTATAAGATCATTCTTGGATTATTGATGTCAATTTTTCCTATAGCAGTCGACTATATAGCTCTATGTCATCAGGTGGAAGGAAGAAACAAATGTTGGTGTATGGCATGTGTCGTTGGTCCACTCAAGATAATCGACGTACTTCTTTATCAGTTAAAATTTAACTGCTAACAATAGTTGTGTTGTCAGTTTTGTTGAGAAAACTGGCAATGCAGATATACATCGTTGGTTTTTACTATGCAATACACATCCCAAGTCTTGTTTACCATGGTAGGTATGCAGACTTGATGTCCTGCTATTCAACATGATACATAACATATAATTCATTAGAAGAGTATGTTTCAACATGCATTCAACATAACAACATACCAACAATAATATCTACAAGACATGTAATAACAAACGCATACAAGACTCCACATCTGTGCATTCATTCTCACATATACGATTTCATTTTCATCCACACTTCATTTCATTCTCATGCACATATGCACATACACAATTCATTCACGCACATGCAATTCCATTGCCATTCACATGTACAAATGCAACTCATCTTTTTTATATCTCTTCACATTCATTCACACATCATATGTATACATACTCACATCATTCACATCTACCAACAATTCACCTGGTTCATCCAAAAAGTCATTAGCATCACATGAATATAGAAATAATGACATCAAGTTTTGAAAATACATCATAAATAATTCAATAAATTATAAATATGACTTCCTTAATGAAGGATTATGTCTAGTCTTCTTATATCTCATCCAACTCTTATTTTATGTAGGGTTTTATATGTTAAACATATGTAAAGAGAATGTCATAATTTAAGAGCTTGACTTGAGTTTTTTTTATCAAATGAAATTGTTTACTTATAATTCAAGAATATAAAGATTACCTTTTATATACAATATATGTTTTGTGATGCATATTTTGACAATCATGTCCATATACCATGTCACTTATTATCTTCATGCCCAATCATTATCTTGTCTAAAATCCTATAAATTTACAGTTATGTGAAACATTAATAAATAAAAAACAACATAGTTGCCATATATATGCATTGGAGTTAGAAAACTACCTTAATATTCTTCCAAGATATTGCTTTTTTTCTTATCTACCTCTTCTCCAGCCTATTTAAATGCTTTTATACCCGGTAAATTAAAGTAATATATTTAATTGAATTAGAAAATAGTCATGTAATGATGTAAACATTTATATATGTTTACGGATAAATAGAATTTACTTATTTTATAGTTGATAATTTCATTGTGTGTCCCCCACTTCCTAATTTTCCACCGAAGGATTAAGATAATACAATGACATCATCTTGATGATAGTTACCTACAAATTTGAATGCCTATTACCTAGTGAAAAGAACACAAACAAAAGAAAACTCAAATTCTACAATAAATATAATTCATAAGTTGAAATATTAAGCAATAAAATTTACACAATATTAAAAGGAGCTATAATCACGTTCTTTCCTATAATAGCAAAATTTACATGTAGAATAGTAATCACTTACAGAAAGTCGGTCTCTAAATACATATATAATCAATGATTGAACTAGAAATGCCACATTAGTTTACGTGAATTGTGCACTCACCATATGTAGCTAGCTACATGCAAAACATATATGTGGATTAATATATTTAAAAACAATTCAACATATATTTTCACGTGTATAAAATGAGGTATTTAGCCATAAGATCTCACCATATACAAAGTTTGTCATAGTTGTATTCAACCAAGCATATTTGAATAACTCCACAATATTTGTCAAGAATACACCAGTATCATGATCTTGTCCTGCAACGTCCTCCTGAATAAGAACCATCATAGTCAACTTTTTATCTATATTGTCTAACCATAGTGTCAACCCCCTACCCATAGCATCTAGTGAGTTGAAAAGGACCTGTAGAATACAAGCAGGATTGGAGAGTTTAGAGGAGAAGTTGTAGGGGGCTTCTTAGGTACTATAGCTTGTATGTATTCTCATATCAATTGCAAAAATATACACAAATAGAAAAGAATCACATATACAAATACAATATGAATTTATCATAGATTCTCATTGAGAACTCCAGATTCAGATCACACAACATGCCGCCTTGTACTTCTCCTATCTTGTTGTACTCGTGGTGGCCAAGTGGTAGGAGTATGTTTTTACATTCTTGATAGACAAGTTGGAAACTAACACAAAGCACATCCTAGGGTATTGGAGCACCATGAAACTTGTCACCTAGAAGACGCCGAAAAATTCTACCCAATGCTGCAACATAGGAGTAGGGTCTAGTAATACAAGGTGACATTTATTCAATGCCTACACTATATACATAGTATGATATATACTCAAACATAACATATTACAGATTCACTTGGAAGAATATTATCTAAAAAACCTACATCGGGTATGCCAACTAACGGGTCCATGGGATTACTCCCAACCACCTCTATCTAAGGAGGGTCCACCTCGTAAGAAGATAGGTGTGGCTGAGGTAGTAATTAAGGAGGTTGAGACTAAGAAACCTAATGCATGGGTTTTAGTCGCTTTCACAGACATATTTTCCTTACTTTTATGTATAGATTGGTCATTTATTTGATTAATTATGCATAAAATTCTATCAATGGACCGTTCTATCTAAAGGCGTCAAATTATGTGATTTTTACTATTTGAAATGGTTTAATATTCATCCTGAGTACTTATCCACGTTCTTGTGCAATTTTAGATACAACTGAGCTTCACAGACTTGGTACTACCGACATCAAAAGTCGATGGTACTGACTTCACATCAGTATTGGACTAGAAAGTCACCCAGACTCGATACTACTGACACCCAAAGTTGGTAGTACTGAAGCCACATTAGTAAGGCGCAAGAAATGAATCACGAAAACTCAATACTACTGAGATGGCATTAGGGAGGCAGAGTTCGAGCAACCTAAAGACTCAGAGCTATCGAGAAAAGTTGATAGTACAAACATTGTAAGAAATTGTAGCTACCCTAGTAACTCGGTAGTACCGAATGTAAAGTTGATAGTATCGAGTTTGCCCAATCAGGTAATCTAAATATAGTAGTCTAATCCAACGACCGACATTATTTCGTACCTTACTTGATTCCTATTACTTGAGGGGAGTTCGTCCAGACCTAAGGAGGCAGTCGTTTTCTATTACACGACACCAGAGATAGAGGAGAAGAGAGCAAGGAATTGAAGGATCCATCCAGGATGATCTAAGCACCTCTAGTGGGTGATTTTGTAGTCGAAAGACAGCAGATCGCATGTACATTGAAGGGGATCATCTAGATCAGCTATTCTCCAGAGGTTACTTTAGATTTTCTAATATTTCCCACAATTTTCTCTTTCTCTACCATGTATTCTTCAACAAAAACCATGCAGGGCTAAACCCCTTTATTCATAGGATCCAGGAGTAGCCCGAATATGCATTGTAATTGATTTCCATACATTACTATCATCTTTATCCTTATTTTCTAGATATAAGTCTATGAAATTGTCTTATTCTATTTATGCTTGATCACCATAGATAGATTATCAGACCCTTAATCATTTGGGGAGAGGGGTTAAGGGTTGGAAAAGTATAGATTTACCCATTTGTTGCATCCCTTAGGAAAGATGGAGAATAAACGGGAGGAGAAACCCAAAGATTAATCTTAAAAGCACCTAACTAATCAACCCATTACTATGGAAATGGGATGGGCAATAGAGTAGGTAGTGAACTACACTATGGGAGTGGGTAGTTCTTGCTACAGGCTCTTTATCTAGGAATAGGGGTAATCAATATTAGTGTATGGAGTTAATTATAGTGTTATCCATGAAGAAACCACTGTCCTAAGGTATTCCCTTAAATCTGAGTAACTAAATCTTTAAGCTTATTTCATTTTTGCATTTTTTTCTCTTCAATCAAACCAATTCAACTGTTTTACCAGTCTAGTTGATCAGATCATAGTTAGTAGTAATATTCTGGAGTACGTTTCCTTGTGTTCGACTCGGGCCTCAAAAGGCATGTATTACTTCGATATGGTCACTTGTGTATAATGTACAGTAAACACGTGTCAAGTTTTTGGCACCGTTGTCGAGGAAATGACAGCATCCATCACTATGAGTGTTGTGGTTGGCCACTCTAGGCCAACCCTTTTTAATTTTTAGTTTTATTCAACTCAAAGCTAAATTATAAGATCATTATTGTTTCTAGATCCAATATTGTGTTATGACAATTATTTTTCTATTTTAAGGTACCAGCGCATGGTGCATACCCGAGCCCAAGAGTACGGACAGCCGTCTTCACCGGGTTTTGGTCAAGTAGAACTCTTTTAAAGAGAAAGGGAATTTGAAAGATCTGTAGACATATTCAACCAAACCCCACCACAAACACCTCTGCCTGAAGGACCTAAAACACTAGAGGAACCTGAATCAATAGAAATGGGTGATGGAGCAGAAGAGCAGATAATATGGGAGAGGATCAAATCCTCTTTCTCTATAGCTCAAAAAGGACCAATCAAAAGATAAGCCATCAATGTCGGTAGCTACAAGATCGATCTAGGATTGATCTCTTTAGTCGAATCCCAAACTTTTCATGGCCATAGTTCTGAAGACTCAATGACTGTAAAGAGGTGAGATCACCTCTCTACTAAAAAGAATAGGCCACATCTCTTGAAACAACTTTTTTTTACCAAAGTGATGTGTACCAATACTTTCAACATGTTTGTATCATTACACAATGAGTAGCAGTAGAAAATATCTTTATCTAACAATTTACAAAGCTTGATATAAAATGCATCACTTCACCACACATGGGTGTCCAAAGGGAAATCTAATCACATAAGCCAAAGATCAAGCTGAGGGTCATCTAACCACCTCTTCAAGTCTCCCAAAAGCTCAGCTACAAAGTTGAAGTCCAAGTCCTCCTTGCTCTACCTGGGGTTGGTAGCATACCCCAACAAGAAGAGAAAATAGATGACATCAGCAAAGGCTGGTATGTGCATACTAAATAGGAAATTGAGTAATATATGGAATAACAGACATCAAATATAAAAGGCTTCCCATAGAAAAGATAAGGACCACCCAAATAGGTATCAAGATAAAAGGAATTGAAATCATATGATAACAAAAGAATACTTGCCATTATTAGATAAAAGAGTGGTGCCACATAAGCACATATCATAACCATCATCATGCATGCATGTGAGATAAGCATAACACTAGAATATTATAAAAGACAAGAGTGGCCAAGAATCACACATCTTGAACCTAGTGGAACATGGGCCAAGAATCACACATCTTGCCCTGATGGTACATGGACGAGGAATCACACATCCTGTCCTGGCATGGGGAATCACACATCCACCACCCAAATATATATAACATGGGCCAGAAATCACACATCCTGCCCTGGCATGGGGAATCACACATCCACCAACCAAAATGTCACAATGTTGCCACAAATTATTATGAGACAAAACCAATGCAATTATACTACTCTAGGGCTACTGAGTCACATAACAAGTAAATGTGGAGGCAAGTAGAAAAGTATAGTCAAACATTATACAAGATTTGCCATATCACAAAATGGACAACATATGCAACTACCAATAAACCTCCACATCACAGTGGGCATATACCATCAACAAGATCATCATGTATCATATCACAGGGTAGGAGCCAAAAGAATATCCAAGATCACAATCAAGGTAGTTCACATGAACCATGATAACAAGAGATAAGACATATTATGTAGGCTCAATTCAAAAGAATGAAAAGATATATGAATTGCTCAACATAGAGGAATAGGGGATACAACATACACAAATAGGGATTTAGAGCTCATACATAGATATGGATAGCACATACATAGATAGGGATAGCACATACATCTTACTTAGAGTCCTATTAACATATTTTCCAAGCCTTTCGTTGAAATCAAGGTCCACTTGTCCTATTTCCAATTTCATATTCATGTATTAGAATAACATATATACATTAAAGAGTTGAAACCCTAATATATGAAATTTTTACACAAAACCTCGATTCATACCTCAAAAATATCACCACTGACTTAGTTAGGTTTTTCTGATTAAGAAAACATATAATTTTGCGTATATTGGAGTTATGAAGGTTAAAGTGTATTTTTGGTGATTTTTAGGTATTTAATTCATTTTCTAAAAACACTTTTCGACAAAACTGAAAACCAATACTTGGAAATGTTTTTATTAAAAAGAACATGTTTTTCTGAGTTTAGAACATATTTTACTTTAATTTTTGGACAAATGAATCAAAAGTTATGAATTATTGAAAATCGACCAATTAGAAATCTACACATCGTCAATTTTTAACATAAGATCATGAGTTTTAAGCATGTAATAAGAAATATATGGGAAGGGGGTTATGAAGATCATACCTAGGGAAGATAATAAGGTCCAAACAGCAACGGTCTAGAGCTTATAAGGTCTGGTTGCTCCAAGCCTAGCTCCTTTCTTGAACAAAGATCTCCTTCTCAACTTAGAGGTGATAAACCCTAGCAAAAGAGCATGGAGATGAGATGTTTAGTGGAGTTTTATCATGGAAGGTCATGGTTTCGACTTGGAGGAAGGTGTGAGAAATACTATAAACATGAAAATAGGGTAGAAAAGGAGGATTCTTACTAGTTTTGGTTAAAATCACCAAGGAGGAGCTTAAGAAACCCTAATAGAGCAATTTGGAAACCATATGGGCCTTCTTCACCAAGGTAGGCTCCCTCTATTACCTTGGGTCAGAAAATTCATGGCCAAATACAAAAGGAACTATTCTCTAAGCTAGAGGAAAAAATAGGAGACCAAGATTTTCGAATTTGTGAGTTGAGAAAGGGGCATGTATGGCTATATATAGAAAAAGGTCAAGCATGAGGTGTTTTATGGGACTTTCCATGTGTCTTTAGCCTAGGGCTTCATGGACTTGCAAGTGGACACCTCATGGAGGCTATAGAATATCTAAGGTCAGTTTTTGGACCCTTCTAGGCCATCCCAACCGACCTTAATCAAAGAAATAACCCCATTGGTCGATGGCTTTTAAAGATAAGCATCACTTATAAGGAGGAAAACCCTCAAATGCCCTTGGAAAGTAATACCATCAAACCAAAGTGAAACTAGGTGATCCCGTGGTTTTAGAATTAGAGAATGGTAAGGTGGTATCTAATTAATATAATTCATGTGATAATTTGCAAAGAAAACCTCCCAATTGGGTAAATTGCATAAAAGTCCACAATGTACCTAAAATTGCATAACTTGTACAAACAACATCCAAATTGGACCAAACTTTATCCATAAGTGATATTTGATGTGTAGAATATTAATTTGACATTATTTATATATTTTTAAGTTATATAATCACATTATTTATTACTTATGCCTTTTACTCATTTTCTCTCTCCTAAACTTATCCTAATATTTCAAGGTGGTCTAAATTAGATGAAATTTGACATGTAGGCTAATATTGATATGTAGAATTCAAATTTGAAGTTTGTTTCCTATTTTGAGACTTCTTTTTATGAGGTATGTCATATGGCCCATTAACGGCCCATTATCTAAATTGTTCATCCAATTAAGTTTCTTATCTTCATATTACCACCAAAATGAGTTATGTGGCATATTTAATGCATCCATTATAAGCCTAAGATCAATGTTGGAACATTAAGTTATATTAAGGTGATCTATAAATACATTAGCTCATTGGGATTATACTAAACATCTATTTAGGTCTAACCTTCAATTGTGTTTGGCTAAGTCTAAAGCATCAACTTCCAGGGTAGGGTATGAGATCTAGTATGTTACAATGACACACATCAATAACTTTGTTGAGAACTATCAACATTATATGAAATCTTTCCCATGTCTCCGAATAAGTTTCACCTGCATTCTGAGTAAATTGTGGATTTTCCTGATTAAATCATTAGTCTTCTCTGGTGGAAAGAAACGTTCGAAAAAGACCTCTATCATCCGATCCCAAGTCTCAACAATCTCATCATCCAGATTATAGAACCACTCTCTTGCAGTTCTTGCAAGAGAACTTGGAAACAGTTTCAAATACAGTAACTCCTGCGGAAAATGATCGATCTTGATCATATCACAATTTTCCACAAAAGTGCTTATGTGGGCCACTAGATCTTCGTTCTTTAGTCCATGGAATGCTTGAGTTTTGACTAGATTTATTAGTGCCTGATCAATTTTATATGTTGGGATGTTAATAGTCTGCCTCTTGATCAGCCCTTTCGATGCAGAGGAAGAAGACGCCTTGATCTTTTCCCATATCGTCTTTTCTTCAGCCATCTCTTCTTGTTCAGAATCTGAATTCAGTCTCTCGGGTTGATTCTGAATGTTGTGCTCCTCATCGTCTGATCTCGAAAATGGGACCTCTAGTGATGACTGCGCATAGTCTCTGCTACGCGTACTCACCGTGCACTAGTACCTGCAAAGTGATATATTTAGTTAAGTACCGTGCTAGACAAATATAAATTCTGAAAAATAGACAATTAATTGCAAGAATTTAAAAAAATGTAATTAAAAGAAAAAGGGTAGCCTAGAGTGGCTACTTATAGCACTCGTAGTGCCAACAATTGTCGTTTCCCCGACAATGGTGCCAAAAACTTGACACGATTTTACCGTGCGTAGAACGCAAGTGCACACGTCAGAGTAATATAGGCCTATGTGAGGCCCGAGTCAAACTCAGGGAAACGTAATTATTGGTAGACTACTACTAACTACTTGCAATCAGCTAGACTAATTAAATTGAATTTGAGAGTTGATTGAAAAAGAAAAGAAAAACGAAAGAAAACAAAGCAATCGATTAAATGTTTGGTTTAATCAATTCAAATGAGAATCTTTAGGATTACAGTTTCACCACATGTTTTTGTTGTATTAATTTCTACATAGTTAACCTAATCTGTCTCTTATTATGGGTAGTGGTCTGTATTCAGAATTGCTCACTTTAGTGATACAATTCACTACCTAAATCTAGGTCGGTTCCACGGTAGTAGTAACCTATACCCTAAACTAGGTGCATGAAGACCATACTCTGGGTTTCCACCATTAACCGTACATCGCCTTGTTCAAAGGATTTATTAATTAATGTGAATTTCGTCTCTTTTTAACCATTAATTCTTCTTTCAAAGTGATTAAAGGCATTAGATTATCATTAGGGTGATCAATCATAGTGATATAATGGAGAAAACGAATCATACCACAGATTTAAGAGACAAATTATGATATACTATGGTAAAAATGTCATACAACCATCACCCGGGTTACTCCCAGTCCTAAAGATAAAGGGGATTAGCCCCTCATGTTCATCTCAATGAAAGACATGACAAGAGAAAGGGAAAACATGGAGAAAACGTGAATGAAAGTGATGTAAACCCCTGAACGGAGGAGATCGGGCGTTCCTTGACGTAGAATGCGCGATCTACAGCCTTCCGACGGTGGAAAACGTCTTCTGCGGCTCTCAGAATGATCAGGGCGTGATTCTGGATCCGTTCTTCTCTCCTCCTCTCCTTAAGACTTGTACAATGACTAATGACGTGATACCTTGCTTAGGGCCGCTGAAATTAGGTATATGCACCACTTTAGATCGCCAAAACATCACCACTGTCCGATTAGAATCGATCTGAAACAAAACCTGATCTGACGAAGTCGATACCATCAACACGGGTCGATGGTATCGACCCATGAAAATATCGACAAGTCTTCTTTTTCTGACATTCCGCTTGATACAAACTCGATGCCATCAACTGTAGTGTCGATGGTATCGACACCTTTAGGCATCACTTTTATCACCGATCCGACGCTGAAGCTGGGCAAGGTCGATAGTATCGACTTTGTGTCGATAGTATCGACCATCTGGCTGTTGGCTCGCTATAGGTATCTCGCTACCATCGACTTCAGTGTCGATGGTATCGACACATCTTGATTCCTTGCAGCTGTCTCACTGTGACCGAGTCGATACTATCGACATCTATCGATGGTATCGACAACTGCATATATTTGTTTTTCCTGAAATTTCAAGGTAAATCCAAATCAGCCTTCTAAAACACATCAATATGATCATTTATAACCAAAAAGATGAAATACAATAGATTTGATGAAAAAAGAGATTCCAGACTAAAACGAGTGAATCATGCGATATTAACCACAAATGCGACTAATAAACACATAAAACGCATGTAAACCAGTCTATAAAAGCGACTCAAAATCCTCGCATCAGCTGCCTTTCCCAATATGTCACAAGGTGGGGTACAAGATGTGAGCCGTTGGATCTTTGATCCTACGGTCACCATCGCGCGTGCGGATTAAAATATAATCCTATTAGAAACTGAGATTGTGACATTTAAAGACCTCTCACTTCAGGGAATTTTAGAAAATTCATATTTCCCAATATGCTTGCCCTTTTAATCTCAAATTTCACATGAAAGTTCTTGATGACTTAGTCTACTTATGGACACAATTTGAGATCAAAAATCAAAAGAAACAACCCTTTTTGTACAAGTTCAAGTCTTACATTAAAAAGGCATATATCATGTATTAAAACTCATGTTTTCTCTCTCTTTCTTTTCCATTCTCTAAATTTTGACTTTTCTAGATATTAGAAGGCAAGTGGAACTAAAACCACCCTATGGCGGCCACTTATGCCCCTTCTAGAGAATTCTATGTTTTTCTTAAACAAAAATATGTTATTTATTTTCTTCTTGCCTTTTCCCTTATTATGAGTTTTTCTTTTGTCCTTTACCCTTTTACACTTCCATTGGATTATTAAACATAGGAAAAAGCACGAAATTCATTATTCAAGATAATTTTGCAAAGAAACCCAAGTTATAAAATAATACACTCAAATTGACAAGTAAGTCTTTTTCTTATGAAATATTTGCATAAAATACAATCAAAATTGGGGTTATAAAAGGGTGCCACGACCGTGGTGTCTGGAGGCTAACACGGGCGTGAAGGGGAGCACAACCATTCTGAGAGTTGTTGTCGATGTTGAATCCCACAGGCATGGTGCTTGCCACGATCACGGTGATCTTCGTTTGCACTATTGTAATGGCCACGACCATGATCAATCCTGTGTATTTCATGCAAAGTGTCTGGATGTTTTTGCATATTCTCCACGGTCGTGGCGTTGTGCCACGGGGGTGATGGCAAATTTCGGCCACGACCATTCTGATGGCCATGTCCATGGGGGACTCAGTGTACCACAATTGTTTTGGAAGCTACGAATATGGTAGTCGATGTTCAAAAATGATGGTCTTCCTGTTGATTTGGACCATCTCTCCACGGTCGTGGCAGAGTACCACACCCGTGGCGAGTGTCCAACCGCTTGACTTTGCTTCAAATTTCTTCAAATGGTTGCTAATTGCTTTGGAGAAATTTTGTCTACTCAAGGGATGCTTGGGGAAGATTTGGGTCCAATCATGGGGTGTGGAAACCCAAGGATCATCTCTTTCTTTCTCCTTTACATCCAATGCTTGTATAAATCCTTAAAAACACACAAAAAGCAACCTTAAGTGCATTTGATATGATATTGCATATTAGGGGAATAACTTGCATTCTAACAATGTCTAGATGTGATTAAGATGCAAAAAGACACTATATGGAGCCCTAAAATAGGGTTGCATCACTCCACATAATACACAACATTGCTCATGGATCCCCATCATTGACAAAATCCACCAAAAAGTCTCATCCTGGACAAACAACTTCCAAAGCCTATCTGGTCGCATTACCCTCCTTAACAACTCCATCACTCCCATTACCACACCTATCTTAGCTTCATACCTCTACCTGCAAAAACCAAATATCAGATAGACTCTATCGGTAGGAAATTCCCATGGAATCATTACACCCCTCAATCAGGTTATACCAAATTACACTTAGTCAACTAGGATACCATTTGTGCTCCCATTGAGTATGGTGACTGGGGCATCATCAATATCAATACACACACGATCAGTCTCACCACCAAAATCATACAAACTCCCATTACCAACTCAATGAAAATCTGGAAACCCTTCATACTTCATAAATATTACAAAAAACACAAATCCATGGAATGAAACAAAAAAAGGTATATCTTCACCACTTTGGAAACTCATCAACAAAATTTTAGATATAATCACTCAGATGATCAATACACCTCCACATGCATGCACCAATATCATCTTCTGGTCTGGCCCATGGTACCACAACAACATGATACAAAACAATACTATCAACCTCAACATACCTTGGAGCCTCAAGAATATTAATATAGCCAAAGCCCTCCAACTCACCAACAATAAACAAAACATCCTTAAAACACATCTCCTACAATACCTTAACCTCGACACCATTCAAGATATCATTTACCATCTAGAATACAACACCTCAAACCACACTTCATGGAAATGGGGCAACAACTACTCTCCAAATAAAGCATATCACTATCTCACTTATAGAGGGAACATTTCTGACTTGAAACATTATCTAGAAAAGAAAATGGCCTAAAAAAACTCAAAATCTTCTTTTGGCTCATTGCTAGGAACAAAATCCCACAGATAGCAACATTGCCAAGAGAGGCTTCCCTGGACCAACCAGATGCTGTATTTTCCACACTGAAGAGGAAACCAAAGAACACCTTTTCTACCTCTGTCGATTCACAACTTGGTTACTCTACTATTAGCTTAACCAAACTATATTAGAAACTTTCTGCACTCAACCACTTTGATTGATAGATTCAAACCCACTAACACCAACCATGACTCTTACACTCTGATCATCACTATATTTGAGAACTTATGGATAGAGAGAAATAACAAGAAAAATAACAACACTACTCGCCCATTTGTGAAGATTATTAATGATATTTAACACTCTCTATCTATTATTTTGCATTGCAGGACTGACTTTAACATCAACACAGGTAATGGCAGATGAAGACACACAAATGACGATCTTTGAGGACCACAATGTTGAAGGACATTACACACTAAAGAAAATCTTAGCTGATGACACCGGATTCTAGGATCATCACCACCAGATATTACTATCTTTTTTACTGCTATCTGAGGCTCTATGTTTAAAGGGTGCCTCCCCCCAAAAACTTACGCTATTTCATCCTTTTCTGTTTGTTTTTATGAGTAGTGCTTGACATGGACTTCAACTATCATATAGACTACACACTTCTGGTGTACTTAGGACAGTTTATTTATATATTTGACTTTCTCTACATATAAAAAAAGAATCAGGGTCAAATTTTATGGCCCTCACGTCGAATTTATCTGGATCCGGTTCAGGTCAGTTTATATGAGTCGGTCGGGTTGGCCGGTCCGAAGCTCAACCCTAGGTGCCACAGTTCAATCCCAATTCGGCGACGGACTTGGGTGGAAGGGGCTAAAACTCGAGCTCGGGTTTAAGGTCTTGTGAGAAACCCTACTAGACGAATGTGCAGTGACGGAGTTTCCTTGTTGTCTCTCCACTGTTTGTTGCCATGCTTCGTTTCTTCATAGAAAAGTTGCAGCTCTCCTCAAATGCAGCTAAATCCGGTCCTATATGCTCATCCAATTGGCTCTACACTTGTCGCAAAACTATCTGCAGCCAGGTTGAGTCTTCTTCTTCTTCCGTTCTCTCTCCAGACCCTGAGAAAAGCCAGATCATTTCATACCTAGTTAGTGCGTGTGGTCTATCATCAGTTGCTGCTCTTTCCGCTGCTAAGTTCGTCGGAAATAAGACCAAAGAGAAGACTATCTCTGTAATCCGGCTGCTCAAAGGGTACGATTTTTCCGAGGCCCAAATAAACATCATTGTCATAAAGCGCTCGTCGCTGCTGGTAGCCAATTCTCAGAAGACCCTCAAGCCCAAATTGGATTTTCTCCTCAATGAAGGCTTCAGTAAGGAAGAAGTTGCTGACATCTTTGTGGCTAATCCCACCCTTTTAGCCAGAAACATTGAAAGAGGACTTGTGTCAACGTGTCGATTCCTCAGTGCAAGCCTTCCTTCCAGATCCGATGTTGTTGTTGCCCTCAAGGGCGGCAATCAATGTCTGACGGTTGAAAATGAATCCAGCATCAAGATGTTACGGGATCTCGGAATGGCAGAACCAGTGATTATGTACATTCTCAAGCGCTTTCCCATGGCATTGATGCGGAGCACTGGGCATCTCGAGGAGGCTATTAAAAAGTTGATGGAGATGGGATTAGATCCCAAAAGAAAAATGTTTGCTTACGCTCTGGGTCATATATCTTACATATCCAAGGCGACATGGCATAGGAAAATGGAACTTTATAAAGAACTGGGTTGGTCCGAAAGTGAAGTCATCAGCTTGTTTAAGAGATGCCCTTCGGTGTTCTGTTTGTCTGATGAGCGTCTCCGATACAAAGTGAACTTCTTCAAGACATCTCTTGGATGGGACCCAGGCTTCATATCGGTGAGCCCTGTACTCCTACAATTCAGCTTTGAGAAGAGAATTCTACCAAGAGTGTCCGCTTTGAAGTTACTTATGTCAAAAGGCGTGATTGAAAAGCAGTGGAAACAAAGTCAGTTTTACATACCTGATAGGCTCTTTATCATAAGGTATATTGAAAAACATGTAAATGAGGTTCCTGAAGTTACTGACGTATACCACGATGCAATTGCAATTGACGAGAGTTAATGCAATTTTTTTACTTTTGAGATGTTACATGATTATCTCGCTTCTGTGTTATCATCTGTAGTTGTTCTGTGCCTTTTTTAACCCAGATATGGAGTCTGATGAATCTCACAAGGGGAATTACCTTAACTCATGAGTCTTAAATGGATTAATCATTTCATATCAATGCTTAAATCGCCTTTGCAAGCTTTCGGAACACTTCTGTTCAAATAATTGAGTCAGTTCTTTGAATAAGACTTGGGCATGGATGTCACTGATTAATTTTGTTATTTAACCTATGGTAAATAGCACAAGTAGGCTGCCTGGTGTGAAGGTAAGGGTGAAGTGCTTTTATGCATACTCTGCCATGAAAAATTAGCACCAACAAACTTTTCTCCTTAATGCGATTTTATACTATTTTTCTGATTTCTGATGCATACATTAACCGCTCAGTGTGTACTCATAGCCTTACTGTGGGAATTTGGAATTTTCCGTGTCACTTTAACCTGTCAAATTAATATATCCTTTATAAGAGTGAAACAATGGTGCCTGTTAGCAATATTCTAAGTTCATTATACACACATATGTTCAACAATGATTTTTTCCTTTTCCCTGCCGGATTATCCTTCTAATGTCAGACCTTCGTCATAGAAATTGGACATCGTGTTAGAATCTCTAGAGAGCAATGATAGCGACCACAATAAGCTTATAATATTGCGTCAATGAAGTGTTTTTCATAGAATTTTGTTATTGCTGCTGAGATAGACTGTATAGAAGCTGATTTTAATATTACAGCAGACTCTTTCTCTCTCTATCTCCCTCTCCTTCCCCCCATCCCCACAAACACACCCCCACCCTTCTCTGTGGCTTTATTGATTTGAATGCAGATTGTAGACTCAACATTTTTGTTTGGAGTGAGTGCAAATCATGGACTTGTGTTGGTCTTTTGACAGACTTTACCTAGGAAGGTTATATTAGTTGCACTTGGTCTATTCGCTGCAGGTTTCATTTGGTTTATTGGATTCAATTGCTAATTTGCTTTAGAGCATTTATTGCCATGGTGTAAACCTTTCTTTCTTCTTCCTCATCTGCTCGTGATCTTTACACATATGATGTGGATGGATCAACTACAGCCTCTTACCATATGTACATTCTGTAATCAGTCAATATTGTTACCTATTACTAACAAAAAACATGTTACTAACATCTCAAATAAATGAAAAGTAGGCATGGCAATGGGCTACATTTTGCTGAAGTTAACCCGATCCAACTCGAATTTGCTCAACCCAAACCCAACCTGACTCGTACATGACATGTAAAAAGTCTGAACCGAACCTAACCAGACCCGACTTGGCCCAAACATTATAAAAATTCTTTATATGTATATTAGCATAAAAACAAATAAATATAATGGAAAACCTGAGATCCAATCCGACTCGACCCGAACTAGACCTGACTTGAACTAATATTGACATGACCCGACCGAAAACCGCACAAATCTTTAAAAAGACTCTTGGATATTCGGACTGGGTTGGTTTGTGTAGGTTTTTTATCCTTACTGATTGAAAAGTGAATAAGATCCATTTGACATTTGACTTTTCTGACGATTGTGTGCAAAAAGTCCTTAAATCTCAATGGAAATGTTGTGTATATACCATGGCTGTCTAGGTAGTGCCCTTCAGGGCAGGGCGGCGTAGCTACCTAAGCCTAGGCAGGGAACACTTTTTATGTTCATTTGTATATATCACATGAATTTGCATGAATATTTAAAAACATCCACATTTTTTTAATAAATCTATCTATATTGGTCCTCTGGAAACTTAATAAATCCTAAGTACACCAAAACTACACCTCACACGACCTATATTAGACCTAGCTTGACATAATTTAGAACGAGACTTAACTTGACCCTGATCTATTCTAAATCAGACGTAATTAGACTAACTTGACCTATTTTGCCCTAATATGAGCAAAAGCAGGCCTAGTTTTTGGAAATTAGGCCTAACACTGACCTAATTTGACCCAATCAGATCTCAATTGGACCGAATTTGACCTGATATAAACTAATTTGACCTAATTTGACTCCAAAGCGACCTACATTGATTAATTCAGACCTAAAATAAGTTAATTCACCCTTAAAATGGCGTAAATAGAGCCTTAAAGGTCCTAGGCACCCATGTTAGCCACTAAAGGGCTAGGCGCCCAGAATTGTGACCCCTTCAGTGCACCTACGCGGCGTGCGGCTGAGCAACTATGACACACACACACACGCACGCATGCACGCACACACATACGCACACACGCGCGCACACACACACTTTATTTATCATAAACGACATGAATCTTTTGTATGCATATGCAATGCTATTTAATGTGTTGAATGTCATATACAAGACATTTTTTGAAGCCCGTAATATTGTATCCATATTAACATTAATTAGTACAAAAAATGAATATCTCAAGGGATATGAAATTCTTGTAATTAATTCTCATGCACACTAGAGTACAAGACTATAAGATACAAACATGTTATTTCATTTGGTTCCTCAGGTCATGCTGGCCTAGCTAAACTGTTACCACATGAATTTGCCACTTTCAATGTCCTCAAACTTATGCTTTTGCTTCTCTTTATACTTGGATGGCTCCAACACTACATGGTAGCACCTGGGGTGAAAATGAAAATATCTTTGACAAAACCTGAGTGTCTAGATATGCATGCTCCTTTATCTTCATGTATCATGCATCAACGTAAAATGAAACTACATGATACCAAACTGTTCGATTAAGGTGATTTATTGCAAACAAGCCTTTCTGTGCATAGGAAGGCAAGCTATCAAAGCACAATAAGCATGCCAACATGGCCCATTTTGAGACCTGATCAATGATTGTATACTCCATTCCTATTCGAGGATAGGATGAATACACATTCTTCAATGATACACTTCACCTGACGAAGGTGACGATTCTCCTCTCTAGTATGAATACATGTGCTTCAATGAGACATTTCATCTAAGGAAGCCTTAGTTTTGTGTTATATGGTATAATCCATACCCCTCCAACTTCACAACCCCAATCTTCATTGCCATTGATTGAAGTAGTGCTGTATTTTGCGGTGGACTACTATGGATTGCTCTTATATTGTGTCGTTCTACGTCGAGCTTACTTTGCAATTGCCTTTGCTCATTAGAGTATGGGTGGTTCAGTGCTCATTCTAGTGTGTGTACAATTCCATTGTAGATTGTCTCTAGTCATTTAATCTCCAACAACAATGTCATTTGCATTGATGTTTTAAATCAGAGGATTTCATAGACGATACTGATTTCCCATCCATGAGCGAGTGCATCTTCCAATGCGATGTTTGAAACCCTCTTCCTTAACGACACAATAAGCTTATAATATTGCGTCAATGAAGTGTTTTTCATAGAATTTTGTTATTGCTGCTGAGGTAGACTGTATAGAAGCTGATTTTAATATTACAGCAGACTCTTTCTCTCTCTATCTCCTTCTCCTTCCCCCACCCCCACAAACACATCCCCATCCTTCTCTGTAGCTTTTATGAGTTGAATGCAGATTGTAGATACAACATTTTTGTTTGGAGTGAGTGCAAATCATGGACTTCTGTTGGTCTTTTGACAGAGTTTCAGCTTCTTAGACCTAGGAAGGTTATATTAGTTGCACCTGGTCTATTCGCTGCAGGTTTTATTTGGTTTATTGGATTCAATTGCTAATTTGCTTTAGAGCATTTATTGCCACGGTGTAAACCTTTCTTTGTTCTTCCTCATCTGCTCGTGATCTTTACACATGGGATGTGGATGGATCAACTACAGCCTCTACCATATGTACATTCTGTAATCAGTCAATATTGTTACTAATTAGTAATTACTAACAAAATACATGTTACTAACATCTCAAATATATGAAAGGTAGGCATGTCAATGGGCTATATTTTGCTGAAGTTAACCTGATCCAACACGAATATGCTCAACCCAAACCTAACCCGACTTGTACATGACATGTAAAAAGTCTGAACCGAACCGAACCCAACCCGACTTGACCCAAATATAATAAAAATTCTTTAATATGTATATTAGCATAAAAACAAAATAAATATATTGGTAAACCTGAAATTCAATCCGACTCGACCCAAACTAGACCTGACTCAAACTAAAATTGACATGACCTGACTGAAAACCGCACAAATCTTTAAAAAGACTCTTGAATATTCGGACTGGGCTGGGTCGTGTAAGTTTTTTATCCTTACTGATTGAAAAGTGAATAAGATCCATTTGACATTTGACTTTTCTGATCATTGTGTGCAAAAAGTCCTTAAATCTCGATGGAAATGTTGTGTATATACCATGGTTGTCTAGGCAGTGCCCTTCAGGGCAGGGGCGCGTAGCTACCTAAGCCTAGGCAGTCAGCACTTTTTATGTTCATTTGTATATATCACATGAATTTGCATGAATATTTAGAAATATCCACATATGCTTTAATAAATTTATCTATATTGGTCCTCTCTAAGCTTAATAAATCCTAAGTACACCAAAACCACGCCTCACATGACCTATACTAGACCTAGCTTGATATAATTTAGATCAAACCGAGACTTAACTTGCCCTGATTTATTCTAAATCAGACGTAATTAGACTAACTTGACCTATTTTGCCCTAATATGAGCAAAAGCAGGCCTAGTTTTTGGAAATTAGGCCTAACACAGACCTAGTTTGACCCAATCAGATCTCAATTGGACCAAATTTGACCTGATATAAACTAATTTGACCTAATTTGACTCCAAAGTGATCTACATTGACTAATTCAGACCTGAAATAAGTTAATTCACCCTTAAAATGACTTAAATAGGGCCTAAAAGGTCCTAGGCACCCATGTTAGCCACTAAAGGGCCTAGGCGCATAGAATTGGAACCCCTTCAGTGCACCTACCCGGCGTGCGTCTGAGCAATTATGATATATATATATATATATATATATATAGAGAGAGAGAGAGAGAGAGAGAGAGAGAGTGAGGCTAGAATACACTCAAGTGTATTCCTACCCCAATACAACTAACTTTTTCACCGTTGGATCCTAGATTAGATCGCATCTTAAAAAAAGTCACACCCCACTGTACCAACTGACAAGCGCTGAGTTCAATGACCCCACCCGACTCGTAACTGCTCACAGTCATCTCTCTCTCCCCTCTTCTCTATCTGCATTACCCTCTTTCTCACTTCCTGTGTGTGATCCCTTTCTCGCAACTTCTCCCTCTTCACACAACGGAGCTGTCCTCCCCCGACCAGAGCCCTGTGAAAGCTACAACAGGCTCACTCCAACCCATCTGCCAATGGCCTGCGGCTTAGTGAGGCTGCTCACCCTCCTGAAGCACAAGTACGCAAATCATATGTCGGTTGGTTATCCAGCCATTGTGACTGTGGAGGGGCAAATGCCGAAGTCTATAGGAAGAGGGCGAGCACACTAGTGGCAACGGAGCATTGAGTCCGAGCATAGCTGCTGATGACTTGGTGGCAAACAGTCCACGACAACGTTCCAGTTAGCAAATAGTTATTATCCGTGGAGGATGAATAGAGCGACGTAGGGTGGACATGTATTGTTTCTCCATGACCACTTCCGCCCTCATGTTCACTCACTCTCTCTCAAATGTCCATGTACTTCCCTCTCCCTCGTCTCTCAATCTGATTAGTAGTGTGTGCTGTCGGCAAGGCCATGAGTAACATGATATGGAGTCAAGAATGGCAATACTGGGCTAAAGATGGTCTCATTGTTGTATTGTAGGATTGTCGATGAGAACACTAAGGAAAACATTATGAACATATAATAGTACAAGTACTCTAATATTATTGTATGACATGATTAACAACAATAACAAGCAGTGCCTAGACACAAGTATCAAAGCAACACCCATGGTTCTTCCCATGCATCTTGTACGTGATGGGGTAGTTCAACCCAATCAGTTTTCCTACTGTGAAATAATATACTGATGTATATATCCCACTACTTTAACCACACATCAATATACAATGCAAAAATGATTAAGAATTCTCTGATGGAAACAAATCAACGATGGAATCATATGCAACATCTAGGCTTGTAGTCCTTAGTTTGTGGCAAACAACATGAGTTCTTCGAATTCATCCCACTCTGCGACAGGATTTAGCAACGCATATGGCCTATACATATACTATATAGATCAAATAAAAGATTAAGATGAAAAACTGGCTCGTGTGTAGATGGATAGAAGGAATGATCGTCTTTCTTGATCCTCTCTTCAGATTAATCCTCCAACACTGCGATCTGGTTTTGCCAGTTCTTGGCACACTGCTTGAGAAAGTCATGTTCTCCTTCTCAAGACTAACGGAGTTAGTAAAAATGGGAGACGAAGTGAGCGCAACTAGTTACTGAATGGAGAGGCAATGTATTGGATTAGACCAAAAGGGTGGTCAGAGGTAAGAAGGGTGATGAAAGTGAATGGAGGGGCAATGTATTACGGAATGCGGCCACATGTGAAGAAAGCATGAAACTACACCAGCTAGAGCGGTGTCCTGGGTTGCCGTTGACGCGGGTGGGGAGGGAGACTCTCATGGCGGTGGTTACGGTGATTGGCGTCATGGTGTTTTCAGTAGTATTACTAGTTAGTTGGTAGTTGGTGCGCTGTTATTGCTGTTTTAGTTGGTAGTAGATGAGAGTAGAACCATGCGAAAGAGAACAAAAACAATAATAAGTATTCAGTGGTGAAGCATCATAGTTCCTCTTATAAGAGTGTATGACATTGTATATGCATTAGCATGCAAAAGCGAACAATAACAACAATTAGTATTCATACTAGTTTTGGATATGTAAAGCCGCCACTGATCTATGCAATACAAGTTTTGGATATGTAAATCCACCTGTAATCTATGCAATCATCAGTTATAAGGTGAGCAACCAACCCTTCTATGGGTGGTAAGAGTAGGAGCTGGGAGGTTAAGGATCCATCCTACCACCCTATTGCTAGCGCTCGGCCTCCTGGAGAAGGCATCTCATCAGCTTCACTTGCTCCTATAGAGAAACAAAAGACCACAGAGCTGCTCACCACGGCAGCGACATCACCAGAACCAACTTTATTCCAGAAGTTGGGACACTTCCTTCTGGTTGTAGCTAATTTCTTCATTCACGTCGAGCACATCTACTTCACCTCTTCCTCCCCAAACATCCTTGCGAGCTTCCAGTGTGTACTTATCCAGTTTGGTTCCTTAATCACTGACCGCGATGTCCACCACGACTTGAGTCGCCCTCCTGCCTTGGTACTTGCAATCATTGCCTCCAAGGTTCTCACAACGGTGTCGTCCTTGGCCGCTGTGGTGTCCATGGTCGGCCTCACAAATGAAAGGAGAGAGAAGAGTGCAGGGGTTTGCGTAAGGAGAGAGAGATAGGGAGAGAGATAACAGGGAACATGTGGGAGAGGGAGAGAGATGACTGTGAGCAGTTACGAGTGGGGTGGGGTCACTGAATTCACTCAGTTGGTTCAATGGGGTGTGAGTTTTTTTAAGATGCGGTCTGATTTAGGATCCAACGGTGATAAAGTTGGTTGTATTGGGGTAGGAATACACTTGAGTGTATTCTATATATATATATATATAAATATATATATATATATATATATATATATATATATATATAGAGTGAGGCTAGAATACACTCGAGTGTACGGATCGCACGAATACACTCAAGTGTGTTTGCATATCAAGACTAATTTTTACAAAATGTAAACTGTTGATCTTCACCGTCATACTATAACTAGGCTCCATACAAATTTTGAGCCCATTTGGATGAGCGTAAGTCACTCATCCAAGGGCAACAAAATCGACGCGTGAAACTAATTTGAAATGCATAATTTTTGCAGTCTTCATAACATGAGCTATACATATCCAAATGTGCTCAAATTTTGCGTATGAGTTGTTCACAAGACGTTTAAGAAGATCAACGGATTAGATTTAAAAAAAAATATTGCATCATGAAAAACTACTTGAGTGTATTCCGCTCCGGATACACTCGAGTGTATTCTAGCCTGACTCTCTCTCTCTATATATATAATATATATATATATATATATATATATATATATATATATATATATATATACATATACTATTCATCATAAACGAAATGAATCTTTTGTATGCATATGCAATGCTATTTGATGTGTTGAATCTCATATGCAAGACATTTTTGTGAAGCCCGTAATATTGTCTCCATATTAACTTTAATAAATACAAAAATGAATATCTCAAGGTTAGGGATGTGAAATTCTTGTAATGAATTCTCATGCACACTAGAGAACAAGAGTATAAGATACAAACATGCTATTTCATTTGGTTCCTCATGTCATGCTGGCCTAGCTAAACTATTACCACAATGAGTTTGCCACTTTCAATGTCCTCAAACTTATGCTTCTGCTTCTCTTTATACTTGGATGGCTCCGACACTACATGGTAGCACATGAGGCTAAAATGAAAATATATTTGACAAAGCCTGAGCGTCTAGACATGCATGCTCCTTTATCTTCATGTATCATGCATCAAAGTAAAATGAACCTACATGGTACCAAACTGTTCGATTAAGGTTATTCATTGCACAGAAGCCTTTATGTGCATAGGAAGGCAAGTTATCAAAGCACAATAAGCATGCCAACATGGCCCGTTTTGAAACTTGATCAATGTTTGTATACTCCATTCCTATTCGAGGATAGGATGAATACACGTGCTTTAATGATACACCACTTGATGATGGTGACGATCCTCCTCTCTAGTAGTGAACTGAAAAATGGTCCGAGCGGCTGATTAATCGGCCCAGCACCCATGCCGTTTAAAATTTGCCAAAATCGCCGGATAACTGTTTTGTAATTAATCACCCGTTTTTCCTGCTTTTGCCCGTTTTTTTCCGTTTTTTTTGCCTTTTTTTCCGCTTTTTGGCTGTTTGCTGTACACCTGTAACATTAAGTAAATATATGGTCCCAAGTATTATTGACTATAATATATTAAACTTCTATACATTAAATGATAAACCCTAGTTCTAATATAGAATGCATACTTTGTATGCAAGTCAGGATAATAGGGTACTGCTGCAAAGTGTAATTTATACAAGTAAATTATATGTAACTATTATATAATTTTAGAATGCATACTTTTGTTAAATGTACTGTTGTAATGTGTGACTAATTGATGATACGCACATATAACAATTAGTTAGTAAGGTATCCAATACTTCGTCTATTTTTTACTGCTTAGCTATGTAAACATGTGATGCAATTTTTTTTCTGTATCAGGTATGTAGGGTGTTTTATCCATGTCAAGTCTATTGTTTACTTTATTATGGCTATAATTATTGTCTTATAGCTATCTTATAAACTATTCGGGTGTTTTGTATTGTTGGGTAGAGTGTTTTGAATCTCTAGATATATATAAAAATTCCAAAGAGTATAGTATTTATATACATATATGTGTAATTTGGTATAAAATTATATAGGAAACTAAAATCCATTTTTTTTCAAAAATCGGCTGCTTACCGCTTAACCAGTTACAAGGTGCTGTCCGCACGTTTACCGCTTAACGTTTTTCAAAACACTGCATGTGCTTCAATAGTTCAATGAGACATTTCACCTAAGGAAGCCTTAGTTTTGTGTTATGTGGTATAATCCATGCCCCCCCAACCTCACAACCCCAATCTTCATTACCATTGATAGTAGTGGGGTATTTTGTGGTGGACTACTATGGATTGCTCTTATATTGTGTCGTTATATGTTGAGCTTACTTTGCAATTGCCTTTGCTCATTAGAGTATGGGTGGTTCAGTGCTCATTCTAGTGTGTGTACAATTGCATTGTAGATTGTCTTTAGTCATTTAATCTCCAACAACTATGCCATTTGCATTGATGTTTCAAGTCAGAGGATTTCATAGACGATGCTGATTTCCCATCCATGAGCGAGTGCATCTTCCAATGCGATGTTTGCTACCCTCTTCCTTAACAGATTTCAATCTTGAAATGCCTCTCATTAACACTTGGATTACATACACAATTTTGATACCGCAATGAATCAACACTACTTGGAACTTTTTATAGTGGTATGCAGATGCTTTCTGCATCTAGGGGATTCTTAACGTCTCTAAACGATGTATGCATCCCATGCCTGTTTTGTATTCTGTAAAGTTGGTCATATTCTTCTCCAAATGTTTTGACCATAAATTTGGCACAAATTGTAGGTTTATATCAGGTAAACAAATCCTCCTCACCAATCATGTACTATCTCATTCTTTAGGATATATTGCTTAAAGTACTTTTTCTTCTCACCGACTTAAATTTATCACAAGCCTTCTGAAAACTTTACACAAAATCCCTGTATGACACTAAAAACTTCAAATTGATTCCTAACTGTCTTGGGATGAAATCTCCTAGAAGTACACCCCATCCCTTCTTCGTACCTGCTTCTGCAACCACCCTTCACACCCCACTCCTCCGTCCCCATTACTGCTAGCACTACACCACCACTGCCAGTCATGCCACTACTTTGATTCAGCCCCTTAAGCCTTAAGCTGGTGCCAGTTATGCCACTGAACTGGAGTTACTTCTAGGTTCAACCATGTTTCCCAACATTGACCAAATGTTGACAACATAATTCTAAATGCCAAAGACATGGATCTATACTGTTGATTTTTCTTCCTTGTCAACAACGTGTCGAGAAGTGTTGGCAACTTCAACAATGTCAAGGAATCTCTTGAACATGAACAACAATATTGTAGGAGGGATTCCTTTGATCTAGGTTTCTAAGTTCTTAAATTAGTTGATGTATCTTTGTTATTGAGTCGAACATAGTTTAAGGGACAGGATGCAGGCCTAATGGACTTAGGGAGAGCATCTTAGGAGAGATTTAGAATCTTCTCATCTTGATGAAAATATTACCCATGTATCAAAGCTAGATGGAAAATAAGGATCCATGTAGCCAGCTCCAGCATGGCTGGATTGACGATGATGACAATCACCTTTTCTTTTGAAGCTTAACTAGTACATCTCTCCACAAGGTGTCTATCCCCATAACAAATTTCTGTAGGTTGAAGCTTCTCAAAGTTTTCTACTTTACTCTAATCCTAAGTTCGGGAAATAATCATATTGTTGGTTGTTCAAATATAACTTAGAAATCAAATAGCAATAATACAACACAAATTTGTACAAACCCAAAAAACTTTTAGCAGGGCATGTTTCTTTATTCTGATTTTCAAATAATCAATTAAATAAATTGATGAAATTGTATCACACATGAGATGTATTTGTTAATTTTTGGCAACCATACAAAAAGGAAAATAGTTATTATATTTTCAGGGCTCTCTGCATTGAATATTGTTGGACTCAAAACTGTTCTTATTTGACAGTAGTAGTTATGTAACAACTCATACAAGGACATGCATGTGGAACTCATACAAGGATATGCATGTGGAAACTACAAGTACCTATAATGAAACTATCTATTGCAGTTGAACATCAGATTATTAGTGCATTTTGATAAGTCTGATTGTTTTTTAAACTTAATGGGTAGTTTCTGGCACTATGTAATAAAGGCAGATAATACTGGACCTATATGCCAATGGGGGGGTAAGATTTTATCAAGATGTCAAATTATATTATGTATTATAATGTGAATTTTTCTTGATATCTTAATATCACACTCATCTGTTCGTATCAATGAGTTCCAGATCTCCCTGTTTTTTGATGAAGATACATTTTGCTTTTGTCGAATTTTTGTTCTCCAACTTTGTTTAATTTGCCCTAACTTCCACTTTCTCAATGGTGATGTTTGACACGCTGTAATGGGTTCAGCACTGCAAGGGAGAATGGTGCAGCGACAGGGGGCTGCACCGGTGAAAGGTTGGAGGAGACGAAGAAAAAGGAGAAAAAAAGTGTGTTGGGGGGGGGGGAGGTGACATAGTTAGCCTGAAAATATGTTCAGGCATAAATTTGATGTCTCGATTGTCATGCACATTCATGCTAGTTTTTTAGTATATTTTTTAGCGAAGCTGGCAATAACAGAGTGTGATAATCGCGAGGGGGAGGCAGAACGGCTGTGCAGGGGGACGCCATTAGCTTCCATCCCCTTCGCTACCTGAGCAGAGCTCAATCACTGTCTATTTGAAAGAGTGCATTTTCACGGGCTGCATTCTGAGAAGCTGTTTGAAGTGCCGACCTCAAAACCAGATCCCAGGCCACCATAGTTTGTAAACAGATTGTGGATTTGTTCTAGCTAGTTTGTTTTTAGTTTCCTGTCCTAGCGGCTTGGTTTATTTCTATATGGCCATGGGCCAATACATCTGTAACTTTGGATTTCCAATCTAAACCAGCAGATGCTTTGACCTGTTTGTTGTTCTAACAATTTGGCACTCTATGAAGTTTCACGATTTACCTCGCATAACTACAATAAGATAGCGCTTTGGGGAAACTCGATGAAAGCAGATACAAGCTCAAAAATTATGGAGTGCATTTGTTTACTGACTTGCGTCCTCATGCTGGATTCGTCTGCCACAATCCTTCAGAAAGCCAAATTTGAAGCATGGCCGAGTACAATCGTTCAGAAAGTCAAATTTGAAACATGACCGAGTTCATTGCATCGAATGAAAAGGCTCCTGGCGCATGTCTGAACAAACGTCAGGTTTGCGTCACTGCATGTGTAGTCCAATACTCAGGTGTGATGTCGATTGACCCCATTATGGGGAGGATTCTGTTTATTATGTACACACCACCTAAAAGTTACACATCTATTCCACTATATCTCTTTACACAATGGGTCATGTAAGTTACTACATAATTTGGTTGCCTTCAAATAATTATTTTCTTATGTTAATGGTACTAGTGTCCTCACTTGTCTCGTAGTAGCATCTGAGATTGCTTACTGCTATTATGATTACCACTAAGTTCTTAACTTTGATAGCCATGCAACTTATTGTGTGAGCCACTGTTAAAAGTTTCTCACATCACCAATCTCTCAGTCTTGACGATCAACATTCTCGGTCAACTACCCGTCATGACGCTAAATGATGAATTCACCATTAGTGCAGCTGCGAAGGAGCAACCCGGGGTGGCGGTCAGGTTCTGGTTGATTGGGTGTTCTTTTAGGTCAACACTTTTTGTTGGACTTTAAATTTGTAAAAATAAAATTTCGGATAGAAACCTTTGACTCTAACCCGTGAATATTTTTGGATCTTTCAGCTCTGATCCGCAAATTCAAGTATCAAAAGAACACTTAAAAGAAAATATATTATTTGTCTAATAATCGATAATTATTAAGTGTTATTAAAAAATTTCAATGTAAACAAACTGATTTTGTAAAATATGTAAAACTTATTATAGTATATAATTTTAACACAAATTCATAAAACAATTGACATACTAGATCATACAGTTCAATACAAAACTACATAGAAATGTATAATTTCATGAGTCACAGATTTGTAATTTTGCAGGCCATTGATTTTAATATTTGTAATTTTATTTGAATGTATAATTATGAATTGCGGGTCTATTGGGTCAGTTCCAGTCTAAAGACCAAACCAGGACGTGACCTTAAAATAATTTCCAATTCTAGGATTCTGGTCAAATTTGGACCGAGTTAAAAAAACTTTAGACCCTAACCCGTTTTAAAAATTTCAGATTTAGGACGACGGGTCCATCAGGTCAGGTCATGTATTTCTAACCCTAGGAGCCGTACCCCTTGACATAGTATGTATAATTATAGTTTTAAAAATCTGATCCAATTTATGATTTTGAGTCTAGGCAAAAAGAGTGGTTTGTCATTAGGTCAAGTTTTCGACTAAAATTTTGACGATTTTGAAAAGTTCAGAACACAACAAAATGTTTAGTAGAGGGTCGACGGTGTAGGCAACATGGATGTGGAGAAGGAATCCAGTTTTGTTCTATTCTAACTTTAGATCACTAGATCTGACCTCCATAAGTCATCGTGAAATCAAGATACAATATTAAAACAAGATATATGTCGGATGGAAGTCGAACTAGCTCAAAAATTTCATTATTTTCATTAGGATTCAAATCATTTTGGGGATTTTTTTTGTGTGGAGAGCAAACATGCTCGTGCATAGTTGTGTGCAATCCTATCTAGATCTAGGGGTGAGCAAAATTTGGTTAGTAACTGATTAACTGAATAGTTAATTCCTAATGGTTAATTTTTTAGACAATTTGGTTAATTCGGTTAATTTGGTTAATTTATTTCGGTTCATTGGTTAAATGGTAAATTTGTCGGTTCAAAAATTTTGTTTGGTTAACTGAATTAACCGAATAGTCACAATTTACTCAAAAAGAAGTATTTTGCTCATATATATACCCATATCATTTTACTTTTATTTCAAAAATTTGTCCCATTTATAAACTGATTAAGCTTTTATGAACTATATATCACTATGTTTATATGTAATATTTCTATAATATAACAATTGTTAAAAAATGTATCATTATTTTATACAATATTATTACATGAGTGTTGTTTGGTTAACCAAATTAACTGGCGGAATTAACCATTAACCAATTAACCAAAACCGAACTAACCGACAATAATTTAGTTTGGTTAACGGTTAAAATCTTAAACTACAAATTAACCATTTAATCGAATCAAATTAACCGCAACTGACCGAATTAACCGAATACTCACCCCCATGTAGATCTACACAATCTCTCACTCCACCATTAATACTCCCGGTCAATTAGTAGTCATGAAACTAGATGACGAGTTTTACCATTCTGCAACTGCAAAGGAGCAACAATTTGGTACAGTCCATAAACATGATTCCAAATTTCCCTGAAAATATCCAAATTTCATCGATTCTGTTGATTTTAGCGAAAAGGGTGGTAGATAGAGTGTGATTTTGATGAGATTTTGACCATTTGAATGACATTTTGAAAATTAAAAAAAATGTACGCAACATGCGGACATGTCGCCAAACTAGGGAAAGTTTCCTCTGGAACCTTGTGATAAATGGCCAACGAAGTGGCGTAGGTAGCATGGAGATGTATAATGTATGTTAGATCCAATATTGGTATAATCTAAGTTATCAATCTTTAAATCTAGTCTCCCGAAGTCATCATAAATACTGAAATTATATATATATATATATATATATATATATATATAGAGAGAGAGAGAGAGAGAGAGTTAGGCTAGGATACACTAAAGTGTATTGGATCTAACACACCGATCCCTCGCTCCTTCCCCCATCTCTCTCTCCGCCACAGCTCTCCCCCCGCTCTCTCTAGACGCCGACCGAAGACGACGCCCCACAGGGAACCAAGCTGACCGGAGTACACCACCAAGCTGCCGCGACCAAGGGATCCCTCTCTCCGCTGAGTCTCCCCTGCACTCCCCCACTCTCTCTCTCTCTCTGTCTGGCTCGACGACGCCTGACCGGACGAGGCGACCGACGACCAGCAGCTCCGCGCGACCAAGGAGGGATCTCCTTGCGACCAGGATCTCCACCGATCCACTTCCCTGTGGTGGCCGATTCCCTTCCCTATGGGGCAGGCGATAGGTCGGCCGATTCCCTTCCCTATGGGGCAGGCGACAGGTCCCTGCGGCGGCACCCTTTCCCTTCCTGCGGAGGACGAAGACATGTTTCTTCCACGGTCTCTCTTCCTCCGCCACCCTTTCCCTCTTCAACCCTCTTTCTCCCCTATTCCCCTTTCCCACGAGCTACTCCACGACAGTCTGTAGCAGCAGATTGGTTCATTACAAATCAAAGGTTCACCCCTATTCCCCTTTCCCTGACTCCATGAATCTTCAAAACAAAGACACCAATTTGGGTTCAGCTTGTTCCACTTCCTTCATTACGAGGAGTGGTTCATCACAGGGTGAGGTGATTGTCCAAAACAGTAGTCAACATTGCTACTGTGGTAAAATGGTGGAAGCTAGGATAGCTTGGACCACGAAAAACTTTGGGAGAAGATTTTTGGGTTGTCCGAACTTCAATAAGCAGGTTTATTTCATCCAAAATATTTATTGATTGATTACTTCCGTTCTGCTATTCATTCAGTAGATGGATATTTTGCGTGCAGGGAAACTACTACCGCCATTTCTTCCAATGGGATGATGAGTTGGAGAAAAATCCTAACAGAAATACTACAAAGATCAATGAACTTGAAGAAAGAATCAAACAACTTGAAGTCGTAGTGAAGCAGTCTGTCAGCAAAGAAGAAAGAGTCGTGACCAAGTATAGATTGTGTGTGGCTGTATTGGTGGCTTCATTGGTCTTGTTTGTTGTCGTGTATGTAAAATCATTTTAGTGAAGCACATGAGCATTGTGGACCATGACTTGTTGTACTTTTTGTGAATGAATGAATGTGTATCATGACTGAATGAATGAATGAATGAATATGTGTGTCCAAATGTGAATGTCTTTGTAATCCCGAATTTTTCAATGCAATGAGTTTTGTTTCACTCTGTGTTCTAAATGAATGAATGGTCCAAATATGTGTTCAATCACATTCACACGTACAGACTTTCTGTGTTCATTTTGCTAAAAGCATTTGGTATGGAGCTACTGCTGCTTTACCGTTCTCAGGCTGCTGCTAAAAGCATTTGCAATTCAGACCTCTGTAGATTCAATTCTAAAGCTACCACATGCTTGCAATTATAACAAATATATTGCATGGAAGATACTTGTATAACCATGGGGAGTCATTTGTACCTAAAACCACCAACAAATAAATCAAGGAATTTGGATCATTTGTACTTAAAACCACCATTTGTACCTAAAACTTTGCTTTCATGACATAATTCCTCCCAAACTTGTTCAAATGTTTGAAATGCATGGACAATGCCGTGGGCAAATGTAGAACATACGAATTGAATTTCATTTGAGTAGATAAGACTGCACATAAGATGACAGTACAATGACTGGTTGTAGCTATTAAGCCCCCTTCTGTTGTACCCTGCTTGCTGCCATATATAAAGTGCAGTCCTTTACCTCTAACAATAGGGAAATCTCTGCAATTGTTGCAAGACGTCAGTTAAAAGAAACATCAAATGCAGTTACAAAATTATAAGAACCTTATACGTCGTGAATAAATTATGTATATGTTGTTTATAAAGAGTTGCCTCAAGCAGGAGCTTGGTTTGTGCATTCAGTGCCCACTTGAATTGTTAAGGGAGGGGTTGATCTGACCAGTTTATTTTCCTTTCAGAGACAAAAGTACAGAAAAGTTCTCAGTAGAAAAAAAGCAGTCCAGAAGATTTTCTCAAGTCAAGCTAGTGTTTATGTTGGAAGTTCCAATTCGACCACATCTTGTTTTCCAACATCTAGAACCGATAAAATAATTTACAAGATGATGCAAGATTATTCCTATTTTGTTTCTTCCCAACAAAACCAGTCTTAAGCTATATACCAAGTGCTGGTGACTCCGTAGTTTCTTATATAGTCTAATTGACATGTAAACAAACATCAGAATTAAGAAATATCAAACCAGAAGCTAAAACTAAGATGAGATCAGCCTAACGGAAAGAAAAATAGCCTAAAAAGAGAAACAAAAATAGCCTGAAATTGGAGACTGTTGATGTAATGGAAAGGATAAATTCCTCATTCACGTCAATCCATCAATATCTTTTTTTTATCTGGTAAAATATTAATCCATCAATATTTTGGTGAACAGAAATTCCAAGATAAACTACCTGAAGAATTGATTGGATTTTTTTTAAAAGGTAAGAACCCAGAAAACTGTTGATCATACCATAAAATTGTGAATACATAACCATAGCTTTGGTGTCTGTGTCGATTTCTGTAATTAATGCCTAATATTTATAAACACAATGTAGAAATAAGAAATAAGGGAGCTTCTTAGGGCAAAGAAGTTTTGAGACAACATCCCTCATTGAGGGTATTGTTATCCTGGCTGAGAGAACACCTTCTGAACAATAATGGGGACATGTATTTCTCTTCTTCTCCAGTTTTCCTGTCCTTTTGCTAAAAGCATTTGGTATGGAGCTGTTGCTGCTTTACCGTTCTCAGGCTGCTGCTAAAAGCATTTGCAATTCAGACCTCTGTAGATTCAATTCTAAAGCTACCACATGCTTGCAATTATAACAAATATATTGCATGGAAGATACTTGTATAACCATGGGGAGTCATTTGTACCTAAAACCACCAGAAAATAAATCAAGGACCTGATTAAGATCTCACATAGCAATGAAGCACATTATGAAACTTCTGATTTAGATTATACATAATGAAGATTTCCAAATGAGTCAAATTCTTCCAATAAAATTGCATAGTACAAGTACACCGCATAAATTATGCAGTGCAAACATTAAGCACTGAATGTGCATACATTAAATATGCAAGTACTAGAAACACATAAAGACACAAATAGACATCAAAGGTTCAGTACAAATCAGATCTGAATCCATAGTTTTAACACAAAATGGTTACAACACACATATTCTTCATGAGCCACTTTTACAACCACTTGAATGTCTTCATACACTTTTACAACCACTTGAATGTCTTCATCCACTTTTACATAGTTTTAGCATCCACTTTTACAGCCACTTGAATTCTTCATCCACTCTATCTTATTCTTCTTCAGACTCATAAATTTGATTAAGGTCATGAGCATCAGATTTATCTTTGGCAACCTGTAATGTAAATTTCCATAACATGAGAGACCGAAATTATAAAAATCATGTAAATTAACTGAAATAAAAATCATGTAAATTAACTGAAACTTACCCCAGATCTGCATGTACGACTATTGCACCCTTTTCCATTACATGTACTGCATGTCCTTTGTCTTTTTGCTTTTAACTCAACTTGTGGCTTAAACCTTTGTGGTTTCCTATTTCCTTTACAATGTGATGGAGGTGGATCTCTTGCTTGCATGCCATCTTCCACATCTTGAATTTAGAGCACACATTGACTACCTTGTGTTGGAATGTGAGTTTGAGATGATGGTATGCCTTCTTCACAAGAAGCCGTTCCCATGTCTTTTTGCAAAGACACAATGTTGTCATAAGTTTTTTCAAATAGCTCATGCACATCAAGGTAGGTGCCCTTATGTTTAGAAGATATACCAATTAACTTCATTGACGATCTACAAAGTGAGTTATACCTGCCCAAAGGGGTACTTCCATCAACTTCTTTGACATAATGACTTGCACTTTTAGTTTTTGCTTCCCTAGTCCATCTATTCAGCACATATTGAGGTGGTATCTTATGAACTTTAAGATAAAGCATCACTTTTAGTATATGACCACATAAGATGCCAGAAAACTGAAATAGCTTGCATTCACAAAAGAATCCTTTATTATTTTGCTTAACATGTACTTCGTAGCTATTCTTTGATACAAATGCATGTGACTCACCGCCAACACATGAAATTTGATATATTGAATCTTTACTAACCTCCTCTAAATCATAGCATGAGGTCAATTTCATTTGTCCTTTAAAAAATTTAAAAACCGATCTTGTGTAGACATCCGACATCCCTTGCATGTTTCTCAATGGGAGCAAAAGACCATAATGTTGGTTGGCCATCCTTAGTTCTATAGTCTTCTTCATCCTCTTTGTCATAACAGTTCTCAACCACCTTCTCAAATGCTTGGACAAATTTAAACAAGGGCAAATGATTGTTTACATGATCTTTGAATATTGCATTCGTGCTCTCACTCCATTGTGTTGTAGACATGTTGGCAAAAAATGTGTCTCTAAAGTATACATGTATCCATTGCTCTTTGATATTCCATAACAAGGTTAGATGTGAGTTGTCACCCAAATTGTATCATGTAATCATCTTCTTCCATCTTTGTTCAAACTCATGAACGGTGATGGGTTGATTGATGCAAGATTGGAACTCTTCACTGAACCCGACAATAGTACCATAAATCACACCCAAATGTTCACGTGCTTTTCTCATTATGTGCCATTGACAACAACGGTGTACTGCATTAGGAAATACAATATGAATTGCCTTCTTCATTGCAGGATCTTAATCAGTTATGATTGCCTTTGGGTGCTTTTCATACATAGCTTCCAGAAATGTCCGAAAAACCCATACAAAGGAGTCAGCGGTCTCATCTCGTAATAAAGCACAACCAAACAAAGTAGATTGCTTGTGATGAGTCACCCCAATAAAAGGTGTGAATGGCATATTGTATCTATTAGTCATGTAAGTTGTGTCAAATGTAATCACATATCCAAATGTTTGATATGCCATTCTTGATCATGCATATACCCAAAAGATATTGCGTGCACAACCCTCATCATCAAATAGTACTGAATAGAAGAATGCAAGGTTTGTTGCTTGCTACTTTCTGAAATGCTCTAATGTGGAGTCTACATCAACACCTATGTATATCCTCCTCAAAGAAACAAGTTTGTTGCTTAAATCTTTTCTTATGAATGTGACATTATGAATTCCACCTTGTTGGCTAGCAATAAGTGACATTATTTGTGCACTAGAAATATTTTGATCATGCATTGCCTGAATCAAATCATGAACCTCCAAAGACATATGACGGTGTGACTGGTGAAACCTCTTTTTAGATGGACTATTGGTGAGATCATAGTTGTGCTCTTCATCAAAGCTTACAACCACCCACTTTGTATCTTCTTCTAGCTTGACTCTCATTTGAGCCTTACATCTTGTTCGATTAGAAATGACATCTTTTTTTGGGGTACCCTTATCACCATTTTCTTCCTTCTTTTTTGGTCTATATAAACCTTCCTTGGAACACATGAATACCCTATTTGTGACTTTTTTAGTTTTAGCTGAGACATAGTGATTCCCCTTCTTTATGCTAAATCCCATACGATATGCATATTGATTATAAAACTCCTCTGCCTTATCAAGACTATCAAATTGCAAACCTATGAAAGGTTCTAGTTTAGATGGTACTTCCACCCTTTCAACATCCACATGGGTCTCATTTTCTTCACCAAAATTTTCATTTGCATCCACTACATGGTCATTGACTAACGAATCTATTCCCTCCATACCATCAATATCATGAGAAAAATTCATATCTACACATAAAAGACATAATCACCCCTTATTTGCATTTAGGAAAATGAGACCATATTGATAAATTAAAACAAAATCTAACCATGTACAGATTATTGTGTTGTGCTAGTGCCTTCCATATCCGACCAAACTGGGATGTAACTGTCCATATCTATTAAGGACAAAAAATAATTATTATGATAAACTAAATACGATTTTTTGCTCAAGATTGTAACTGTCCATATCTATTAAGGGCAAAAAATTATTATTATGATAAACTAAATATGATTTTTTGCTCAAGATTGTAACTGTCCATATCTATTAAGGGCAAAAAATAATTATTATGATAAACGAAATACAATTTTTTGCTCAAGATATATTACAACACATGTTCATAAGGCCAAAAGACATATTACAACACCCGTTCCTAAGGTTTTTATCAGTGATTCATGCATAAATTACTGTACAAGAATTTTAAGTTCAGTGCAATGATACAAGTGTTTTTAGTTAAGTGCAATGTAAGGTAATGAGGTGTGTTTGTGTCGCCAGTCATATTCAGGTAAACAAAACAACCTTTTCTTGGAAAAATAGCATTATAGTTGAGTGCCACTTGCCGATTTCATTTATTCACATCTCTGAAGAAGCACCATGCATATTGCCTGCCCTGTAAGAGAGCTCGACGATTGCAAGAGGTCCGATTATCATCGTCTTCAATTACTGGTATATGATAAAATTGTATGTTTGTAATGATATTAAAGCCATCATACCTAATGCATCTGTAATCCTGATCTATTGGTGAGCCAACGCTACGCGGAAGAGAGGTAGGCGCTAGAAAATCGAGTAGGATCAGCCATGGTGGCGAGGATGCTCTGCGCGTCAAAGGCCACCTGCTATCTCAAGATCTTCATTTTCCTCGTGGAATTCACAATAGCTGTACATCAGTATCCAGGTGTTGAGTTCACTTGCAAACAAGAACCAGTCCCCTGAGATCCTTTCGTAAGGAGATCCCTCCTTGGCCGTCACCTCTGCACGGAGCTGTCGGTCGCCGGTCGCCTCGTCCGGTCAGGTGTCGTCAAGCCAGAGAGCGGGGCAGTGCGGGGGAGATAGGGAGATGCGGCGTCGTCCAGTTAGATGTCGTCGAAAGTTGCTCCTGGAGGGAGCTGCAGAGGAGAGAGAGATGGGGGAAGGAGCGAGGGATCAGTGGGGGAGAGAGATCGCACAGGGGAGAGAGAGAGAGTCTAGTCATGGGAGTTATCAGGTGGACCCAGTGCCTGCTATTTCCTGAGTGGACAATTTTTCTCCTAGCCGCTGATTAAAATCAGCCATGATCCAAGGGCAGAAAACTTCATTGTATCCTGGCCCCAATACACTTAAGTGTATCCTAGCCTAACTATATATATATGTCACATGACATATAATCTTACTGAGTGGTGAGTGAAAAAAGTAGGAAAAGAACTAAAGAAAAGTTGAACAATAATCATGTATATAACAGTTTGAGAGTAACATGTGAAACAATAATATTGATTAACGAAAAATTGATCATGTAACAGTAATTAAAAATTATACAAAAATAAGAAAAATATATGAACGTTAAGATAACTACATCCTTTCCAATTAAAGAAAAGAATATTAAGTTGTAGATGCATTTAGAGTTTAGGATGCCTAGGATGGCAAGAGACATAAAGAGGGGAGAACTAGAAAGATTCAATAGAAAAGAGAAATGAAAAGGAGGAAGAAGGATGTCTTCAATGAGCACTTACAGTGAGTTGATGAGTGTTTAAGATCCAAACATCAACTATAAACTATTCTCCACCCTTTAAAAAGGATCAACCTAACTAGTCAAACTAAAAAAATATTTAGAGCTACCCACATCTCTTGGTTATGAAAGTTTTTAGATATTAATATTTCTCATGTATCCAACTAAAGTCACCATCTAGGGTTGAATTTTTAGGTCCCCGTGTCTCTAACCTATCAACCCTACACGAACATCCAAAAGTCATAGGGTAGGTCAACTACACCATTATATCATTCCTAGTCATAAAACTAGGATTAGATTCTACTCAAACTAGAGTTTATCTTCATTGTGATTTAGTTCAAGAGAACTTCGAAAAATCCAGAGAAAACATTTTGTTTTGTACGTATAGTATTATATGGAAAATAATTTGTTGTGAGAAACCTTTGTGATTGAAAACTGAAATTTAGGGCCCAAAATCAAAGCGAGAAACCAAGTCACAATATTTCCATAACTAGTCCACGTTATCCAACTACCTTTTCATAACCTAATCTCATCCTCAAATCAAATCTTATTGCCTAAAAAGATCATCATTGATTAAACCTAGGGTGAACATCTCACCTAGAGGTAACTTAGAAAAGTCAAGGGTTCTATAGGGAGACAAAATTGAAATAGTCAGATTTCGAATACCATGGGCTCTGATACCATACTGTAAAGAAGTGAAAACACCTCCTTACTAAAAATTTAAACAATAGAACCTCCAGTCCAAACACACTCAGAAGGTATGATGGAGTGGGTGTAAAATTTTCAAATCTTTATATAATGGTAATCAAAAGACCAAAGTATAATAGAAGAATAAAAACATGACTATATTCAATCATAAAACAAAGGGTTATAAACTTGCATCATAAGGATCCATGTAGAGGAAATATAAACCACCTCAAGATTGTCTCCAAGCTTCAACATCTCAAGCTAAGTCCAGGTCAACATGCCTTATCATCCAAGTCCTCCACCTATGGTTGGAATCATACCCCAACAAAAGAGAAACAATATGAGACATCGACAAAAGCTGGTATGTGCATACTAAATAGGAATTTGAGCAACATAATAAAATAGAGGACAACAAATAATGTAAGGCTTCCCATAGAAAAGAAAAGTATCACACTAGCGGGTATCAAGAGAAAAGATCACAATAGAAGGAATACTTTCCATAACCAACAAATAACAAGAATGTGCTATCAATATAAACATCCACTACCATGGTGGGAAATAAAACACAAGGAGGGAACGCACCCCATAATCAATATCCTGCATGCATGTGAGATAAGAATATCCCTAGAACAATATAAACACAACTGGAGACCAACCCTCATAAAGTTGAAATCTGACAGAGAAAGGAATACTGCCAATCTCCCAATATATAAAGTTGAGTATGGATTACTGCCACACTTGATTATAGAGGAATGGTATACTGCCACCCTCCAAATAAATAATAGGGAATTATTGCCCTAAAACTAATGTAATTACACTACTCTAGTGCTACTGAATCACATAGCATGTTTAATGTAGAGGCAAGTAGATATTATAGTCAAATTATACAAAAGTAATCACCACATAAGTGGCCAACATATACAACCACCACATAAGTGGGAAAAGACATCACATGTCATCAAATAAACATCCACATCACAGTGGGCATATAATATCAAATGTTCCACTTGCACCAAGGCATAAGAAACATGGTTAAGAGAATATCCATGATCACAAGATCAATAACAAAGAAAAGTATTTTACATGAACCAATATTTCCAAAAGAAAAGACACATGTATATGCCATAGTCAAAAGAATGACAAGATAGGTGAATTGCTCAACATAGAAGAATAGGGGATACAACATACATAAGAGAGGGAAATTGCTCAATATAAAAACAATGTGGGATGCAATCATACATCAACTTCAGAGTCAAATGATCCAAAGCCACTTCTAGGTCCAAGGCTAGGCTTCCAAAGCACCTATTAGCATATATGTGGAATTAGGGTTAGGTTTCCATTACTTATTCAAAATCCTGAAAATTGCCTTTTTATTATTGGTGAATTAGGTTATCAAATCTTATTGCCTAAAAAGATCATCATTGATTAAACCTAGGGTGAACATCTCACCTAGAGGTAACTTAGAAAAGTCAAGGGTTCTATAGGGAGACAAAATTGAAATAGTCAGATTTCGAATACCATGGGCTCTGATACCATACTGTAAAGAAGTGAAAACACCTCCTTACTAAAAATTTAAACAATAGAACCTCCACTCCAAACACACTCAGAATGTATGATGGAGTGGGTGTAAAATTTTCAAATCTTTATATAATGGTAATCAAAAGACCAAAGTATAATAGCAGAATAAAAACATGACTATATTCAATCATAAAACAAAGGGTTATAAACTTGCATCATAAGGATCCATGTAGAGGAAATATAAACCACCTCAAGATTGTCTCCAAGCTTCAACATCTCAAGCTAAGTCTAGGTCAACATGCCTTATCATCCAAGTCCTCCACCTATGGTTGGAAGCATACCCCAACAAAAGAGAAACAATATGAGACATCAGCAAAAGCTGGTATGTGCATACTAAATAGGAATTTGAGCAACATAATGAAATAGAGGACAACAAATAATGTAAGGCTTCCCATAGAAAAGAAAAGTACCACACTAGCGGGTATCAAGAGAAAAGATCACAATAGAAGGAATACTTTCCATAACCAACAAATAACAAGAATGTGCTATCAATATAAACATCCACTACCATGGTGGGAAATAAAACACAAGGAGGGCACACACCCCATAATCAATATCCTGCATGCATGTGAGATAAGCATATCCCTAGAACAATATAAACACAAATGGAGACCAACCCTCATAAAGTTGAAATCTGACAGAGAAAGGAATACTGCCAATCTCCCAATATATAAAGTTGAGTATGGATTACTGCCACACTTGATTATAGAGGAATGGTATACTGCCACCCTCCAAATAAATAATAGGGAATTACTGCCCTAAAACCAATGTAATTACACTACTCTAGTGCTACTGAATCACATAGCATGTTTAATGTAGAGGCAAGTAGATATTATAGTTAGATTATACAAAAGTAATCACCACATAAGTGGCCAACATATACAACCACCACATAAGTGGGAAAAGACATCACATGTCATCAAATAAACATCCACATCACAGTGGGCATATAATATCAAATGTTCCACTTGCACCAAGGCATAGGAAACATGGTTAAGAGAATATCCATGATCACAAGATCAATAAAAAAGAAAAGTAGTTTACATGAACCAATATTTCCAAAAGAAAAGACACATGTATAGGCCATAGTCAAAAGAATGACAAGATAGGTGAATTGCTCAACATAGAAGAATAGGGGATACAACATACATAAGAGAGGGAAATTGCTCAATATAAAAACAATGTGGGATGCAATCATACATCAACTTCAGAGTCAAATGATCCAAAGCCACTTCTAGGTCCAAGCCTAGGCTTCCAAAGCACCTATTAGCATATATGTGGAATTAGGGTTAGGTTTCCATTACTTATTCAAAATCCTAAAAATTGCCTTTTTATTATTGGTGAATTAGGTTATCAAACCATGCCATATTTTAGGTTATATTTTTCTAAGTTTAAAACATATTTTATTGTATTTTTTGACTTATAAATTATTAGTTATGAATTATACAAGTTATTATCTTATTTAATTAGATCATTTGACTTATAAATTATTAGTTATGAATTATACAAGTTATTATCTTATTTAATTATATCCATTAAAATCACCTCTTTAAACATTAAATTTAGGCGACAAAACCAATACCATTAGAAAGCCCTTATTTTTATGATTCCAATGAGTATTTATTTGTAAGTTTTGGCCCAACAGATAATTAGTTATGTATTTTAGAATTTCGACCAATCAGATAATTAGATAAAGCCACGTAAGCGAGAAAATCCACGAAAAGAAAGGGAAAAGTAGGCCGGGCCCGAATGACTTGGCCTAATGAATACTGACCAAGTCAGCGAGTCAATGGCTAGGTCGACTCGCTTCAAAGAAAAAGATAAGAACGCGAAATGACGAAAATGCCCATACCGAGAAAAGGAAAGAAAGAAGAACCACAGAGGGGTAGAATCGGGAAATAACAGAGGAGGTCATCCCCTTCCTCGGTCTCTCGTCAATGTTGCGAATAGCAGCAGCTGCACATGGCCAGGTTTGGGGGAAAATGGTATACCTCAAATTGGAAGTCGTGGAGGAGCATAGAGATCCGCAAATCTATGGAGAATTTGCACAAATGATCTCCAAGACTTGTCTAGGTCTCTCAAGGCTGAGGTTCCAACCTCCGACCGGAGCGCCCGTGGCAAGGTGACCAAAATAGCGGCGACAACCCAGAGCCTGACAAAGCCAAAATCGAGGTGAGAAAAATGCATCCGGGACCTCATCGGAGATCAGGGGACCAATCCCTCTTGGTCCGAGGGCCTGGATGGGCAAGAAGAGGGGAAAGCAAAGAAAACGGAGAGAAAACAGGGGAGACAAGAAATCTCATACTGAAAACCATGATACACAACAAGGCCCTAGATTTTATAGGGTCATACGATGCAGACGTCAACAAGGAAACCAACCGAGACAAAAGCAGAGTGCATCGGTGAGAGATGGGGGAGAGATATGCGAGAGAAAAATGGGGAAATCAGGTCAGCTGCCCGTGAGAAAAAGAAAGGGAAAAGAGGAAGCAAAAGGTGGGAGAGATAGTAGAATCCATTGGATCTAGATCAATAGCTCAGATCTGGCCCAAAATAAGGCAACATGTGACAGAAATAAAAAGACCAAACCCTATCCAAAAAGAAATCGGAATAAAGTGAGAAATTGGACTATTTACTTTTTCTCTTTCTTCAATTAAGAGTCCAAACATTATCCAAATTAAGTGTAATTTTGCACAGGGGCCAATTAAGGCATGTAGATTCCGATTATGCACTTAGTTTTGCCTTTTAGAAATTTTAATGTGTTAAATAAATCAAATCTTATTTTCTCTTTCCTCTTTCATTAATGACTTTAAGATTATCCAAATTTGATGAAACTTAATCCACAAGTCATATTTAATTGGGAAACTTGACTCCCAAGGTAATTGGGACCCAAGGAACACGATTTTAAACTTAGATTTCACTTTTGGGATTTCTTTTTATGAGATATATCATATGGCCCATTAGTGGCCCATTATCTTAATTACTTAACCAATTAAGTTCTTTATCATCTTATTATCTCCAAATGAATTATATGACATATTAGATTACATTATTCATGCATTTGATTATTAGGATCATTCTAACCTCAACCGTGTTTGGTCAAACCCAAAAGGTCAAACTTTCAGGGTAGGGTCCAAGATTCGGTGTGTTACAATAAATGTATGTAAACACTAGGGTGTGTGGGTCTCACTCTCGCTACCAATAGTTGCTCTCTCAGTGCATGAATAACCATGATATAATACATATGTTAAGGCTGGATAAATCTGCATTTTGGTATTGACACTAAAATTGGACACATATTACTCTAAGTTCATGATAGCACTATCTAGAGATCATTTACCTATCGTCTCCAAAACCTATTCAAAATTCTCATCAAGGGTTTAAAATTAAACAAATGATATCCTAAATACTAGGTTCAAAGTTATCTATATCAAAGACCCAATAAACTATAAATAGTCATCCAAACTAGATTTGCAAGCATAAATATTTGATATAAAATATAGCGTGGTTTATATAAGAGTAGACACAATAAAAAGAACAAAAATAGATAGTGGAGATATTCCTCATACCCTAAAGAGGGAACACTCTCTCATCGCAATGATAACAATCACAGTAAACAACAAAGGAGCAAATGTGGTGTTCCAGTGCCTAACTTTGAGCTTGGAGATGATGGTGTCTGATACATTGATAAGATCACTCCTTGACATTCATTGGAGATGGTCTTATTGGCACCATCTTCTTTCTTTGTGGATCAGATTAGTTAGGTGTAAGGATGGAGCAGGTCCATTAATGAAGGTATTTGGAAACTATGATCGATGGAAGTAGGGGCATTGTCAGCCATGCCTCTTTCAAGGTCATGACTTTAGAGACTTGGATGAGGTGGAGGCGTATTCGGTTGATGTGGGCGATCAACTAATGAAATTACTGATGGAAGTTGGAGATGGATACTGAGAATGGATTCTTACAATCTGGATGTGTCTATATGGCATCCTTTTCCATGGAGGTTAGGGCTTGTATATATATCCTAGTATTAGGGATTGAACCCTCCATTATCCATTAGTAATGGTTTCGTCGTCCATGAATGGAAGGGATGTGATAAGAGGGATATGAGGAGAAAATAGTGTTTAGAATCCCCATCAAGTGGAGATTCAATTGGTTGGTATAAAGCCCAACAATTGAGGGGGTCTCATTTCTTGACACACTTGTGCACAATTCTCACCACTTTGTGGCGTCATCGAATAAGAGATTCCATTATTTGATGAATACAATAATGTCACCGTTTGTCAGTCCTTTGGTTGATGAGTCTGCTACATATTCATTGATAGAAGGTGTGCAACACTCTCATTAGTCAATGGGGGACACGAAATTGTTGTCATCTGTTTGTGGAGTCATTGGTTGATGACTATTAGTTTGCACAAACTGATGGAAATGCAGATTGGTGCGTATGCAGTAGTTTCATCGATCTTTGACGTGAGGGGTTTACATCAATTGATGATTGATGGAATTAATGAATGATGCAAGCAGATGACAATTGAGTTAGAAGCCAATACCCCTAGTGTGGATTGATGGGACTCTGCTGATGAAGTCATTGATCGATGAAATTGTCAATCGATGGAAGGGCAGTTCGATGAGTATTCTATCAAAATTTAAAATTTTCTTCGTGCGCTCCTACACTGGTGTGTAGAGAATGAAGCTTGAATCCACCGTAACAACCAAATGATTATGTTTAAACTTCACATATAAATATAACACTAAAGTGAATTAAATGTAAACTATTTCTAAAGTGAAATGGGGAATATGAATGCAAAACTAAAAAAATACAATAAAAAATAGGATGAATATGCATTCATAAAGTACCAACCTTCATATCTAAATTTTTATTCATGCCTCATCAGGTCATATAATCACCATATTCATAGTTAGTCTTTTCTCAAGGCCTAAATTATCCATCTGGCTCATTTCTCAAGATTTTTACATTTTAAACTTGTTGCCAGCAATATGTATATACACAAATAAATCTAACTCAAGATTAATATTTATCATCTTAGGATATTTTCTCCTCAGCCTCTTCTTCAATAAATTAAGAGAAGCTCCTCATGTTATCCAAGAAATCATCACGCCAATATCAACCAAATTATTATTATTACTATTATTACTATTATTATAATAATCATAATAATAATAGTTATTTTTATTATTATAATCTTGTAGTTAATTGAAGTGAAAGATCATTCTTAGGGCTGAATTCATGGCAAAAAGAAAGGGAAATTTGACCTTTGCACTGCTATCAATTATAATCATGAATATTGCCCATGCATGCCTTAGAAAAACATTAACATCAGGTCCACCCTTGTAAGTTCATCACTTTACACAAAGGAATATAGAAAAGTTCAGTTCACAAAGGCTAAATTTATAATTTATTCTATGGTCTTAATTACTCGTAGTGATAGAAATACATGTCCCAATAAACCATAGGGATATATATATATATATATATATGTGTGTGTGTGTGTGTGTGTGTGTGTGTGTGTGTGTACATATACAACTACTCACCTCAACTCAACTACAAGTATCGATTCAAGTTTATTATGCCCATGTCATAATCCCTTTCAGCCTTGATTTGAACTCTAGTTCCAAAATCAACTTCCACATATTGACTGACAATATTTTTCTATTAGTGTGACACACATAATTATAAGAAAGAGAAAAAAGGAAGGAGGTTACTGATATACTTATCAACAAGCTCCACCCAAGAAGAAGTGTAAGGAGTGGTACTCAAGGGGGGATCCACTCCTTATTTGGGAAATAAACCAATACAATCCAAACACACTAAAATTCAAGGGGGCGGGGGCTCCACGCTCATTTTCTTTGCCTCCCTCTCACATGTGAAGGATCATGTTTCCCTTATTACATTTTCAATCATTTTACTCACACAAAAATAACAACAAACTAACATACATGTGCATTACAATCCAGACATCAAATCCATACATGTACATTTTTGGCCTTATCTTGTCCTACCTTTCATGAGTGCATACCCTTTCATTGCACTACTCTGCCACAAAATCGTGCACCCATTACATAATGTCAACTTTGTCATTCAGGAAGTGTAAGTTGAAGTGAAGTGCAACAAAGTTGGAGAACATGAGTTTGACACAAGTTAGATTCAATTAATCAAAAGATGATTTCATTAACTTCTTTATATGAAAAGATAAATGTGAGAATGAAAATATCAAAAAAAAAATGTATGACAATATCCATTTCAAGTTTTAACAAGTCCTTCCTATGGCATATTGACATGCATCTCTACTGTTATATACCTTTTTTACTTTCATAGTGCCAACAACTACACATTTTAAATTTATATAATAAGTATATTTATCAAGGTGCAAGAATAATTTGATATTCAAGTGTAAAAAAAATTCCAATTTTGGTGACATGTAGTTTCCAAATGCATATGTCCTTGCATGGGTTGCACATAACAATAATAGTCGTGTTAGATAAAAACAATCATAAAGTCTAAGGAAAATCAATGCATAAATGCTTGAAAGAAGAACAAGTACATACCATAGCTCTATGTTTAACAAAAATTAACAAGATCATCTCATTTATGAGACAATTTCATCAACTTTTTCATCATTTTTTTAATTTTTTATGAATAAAAATGTCCTTTGAAATATTTTTTATTCATATTTTTTCATTTTTGTTAATTGATTTCTAGTTTCTATGCATTTGACAAAAAATATGACCATTGTTTGAAATTATGATACGAGTAAAGCGTAATACTCTTGGAAGGTTACATATACATTAAATTTTCATATGTATGGAAATATTGTGATGAGGATATACTAGCTAAAGTTTAAAAGAAAAGACTCATCAACATCTACTCTTCAATCTAAAACCATGTTGGGTTTGACTACATGGAACATTATTTTATATTCAACTCTTTTATATGGGTCGAATTTCTCATATAAGATGCAAAGATTTTAAATTCATCCTAATAAGCTCTTCCTGAGTTAATTTGTGACCACCACTTCTCCTTTAGACTATTCTTAGCTCATTAACAAAGTTAAAACAACTATTGTTAGACTTTGGAAATTAAGATCCTACACATGTTGTTTTTCATGAAAATTTCTTTGACAATTTTTAAATTGGCGTGGATAAAGGAACGGGGTTGTCTATGTTTAAAGCAATAATCCACCATCTTACTTTTCTCAGACAAAACTATGATAATATTACTAAGATAGTATGTACTAATTTTAATTTTGTGAGCATATATTACTACACAGTTCATAACCATCTACCGTCTTAACTTTTCACCACTCTCATGCCACCATAACTCCTATGTCTCCCATCCATTTGCATATAAATCAGGTGTTGGACTAAACATAGTTGACCATGAGAGCCACATTGATCATGACATTATTAGTCATTACTTACTATTCTAGCCAATGACGAAAACCATTGTCATTTATCCTCCAACCCCTCTCCTACTAGGCTTAGTTTAACAATGAGATATTAGTTGTGTCATGACTTGTACAACTCAATCCCCCAAGATTGTAACTTTTTGAATACGTTGTTGATTGACGTTTTTAACCCTTATTAAGATCATTGATAAAAACATAGAAAAGTGAATGGTGTGGATCTATGTTTTTGAAATTTAGGTTCATGTTTTCCACATTTGTTCAATATTTGGCATTTTGAACCTAGAAGTTAACTTAAATTCAACATCACCGGGTAGTGATGTTGATTATTATGATGTTTTTTTGCCTATTTGATGGTTTTTACTACCATGGTTGCACGACTGGCACCACCCTAAGATGATGAAGCAAAGTAGTGGCTTAATTGCTAATGACATTGTAGCATAAATCGGGAAGGGGTGGGTGTGAAAAGTGGTTGTAAACGAGCGTAACAAAGAAAGGAAAGCGGAGAATGTACTTTCATGGTATTGGATCACAAGACAATAAAGAGTCAATTCTAAGTCCTAAGTGTTTTTTTTTGGTAATTTTGAAAAGGTTGGCAATATATTTGGGTGGGTGATAACTAGTACTTTAGGCATTATACCCCTCAAATTTGATAATACAAGAATGACAAGAAACATATATTTGCTTGGCATTGACCTAAAGTTACCAAATTTAAAATAATTCAAAATTTGATCCACTTTACAAAATGTATTTATGGCAATAAAATTTGAAGAAGACTATGACCAACTTCACAAAATGCAATACTTACAAGATACACATACATCCTATGTGAACCTTAAGAATACCCTAGATATGGATTGCATCTGGATTATGTGTGTTATAACACTATAAAAATCCAAGTTGTGTTGATCCATTAGGTACCATAAACCAAGGAATGTGCATGTAACCCTAATGTTGATTAGAGGCAATGCTAGATTGAAAACCATTGAAAATAAGGCTATGAGACATACCATTGGAATACACACTCACTTAGAGAGGGAAATGAATTCATTTATGAAAGATTTCATTCAAAATACTATTACAACTATTCATGTCATTGGTTTGACAAAATGAAGTGTTGATGTCATTGGACATTGAATTACTAAAGACAATCTATGTTGCAATTGTGCACACCTAAAGATAAGCAGTGAGACACACATACTTTGATTAAAATATTCAATCACAAAGTAAGATTATAATATAACTAAAGTCATAGGGAAAATCAATAGTAGGTCCACCAAAAAATATCCTATGGCTCAAAGGTGATGAAGATTGGGGTTGTGAGGTTGGAGAAGGTATGTATTACTATATACAACGAAAATCTAAGGCTTCCGTAAATGAAGTGTCTTAGTGAAGTACATATATTCATACTAGAGAGGAGAATCATCTCCTTGTGTAGATGGTGTTTCACTGAAGCACATGGAATCATCATATCCTTGAAGGGATTGGAGTAAAACAAACAAGGGATCAAATCTCAAAATGGGCCATGTTGGCAAACTTATCGCACTTTCAACAACATGACTTCGTAAGGACACCTGAGGCTTGTGTGTAATGATTCACTTCAAATGAACATGTTTTTATCACATACTTTCAATTTTCTTTGATGCATAATACAGATACATGATCATGCATGTCTGGACACTTTAGTTTGTCAAAATGTTTCCACTTTAACCCTACATGTTGTCTTGTAGTGATGAACCCATCCAAGTATAAAAGAAGCATGGACATTATTTAGAGAGCATTCAAAGGAGAGGTCTAACGATGTTTATGATGGTAATAGTTTGCTAGGACACAACATGACATGTCAGACAAATATATTCAGTATTTGCATCTTATATTCTTATACTGTCGTGTGCATAATAAATAACTACAAAAGTTCATACCTCAAGCCTTGAGATACTTATTTTGGTATTTAGTAACGTAATAAAATACATGTGTAATCATGGGCTTCAAGAAACCATCTCGTGTGTAATATTAACAAGTTGAATAGCATTGCATGTGCATGCAAGAGATTCATGCCATTTATGGCATACAACATTTCAATTGAATTTAAGGACTTTTAAGATGCCAACGACATAACAGTCCAATGTCAATTGGACAGTTATTCATTGTTCGTATATGAGAGATGCTAGTAACCATATTAAGTAATTTATAAATGTACATATGGTAGAGGTTAAAGTGGATCCTTCCCCATCGCTAGCGTAAGGATCAAAAGCACAAAAGCGAGAACAAAGAAAGGTTTCCTTTTCAGCATGGTGAGTTAATTACAATTTGGTTGCTAGTGATTAAACACTCCAAAGCACTTGTGCAAGTGTAAACCAATCAAACCAAGTGAAACTTGCAGCAAATAGTACAGGTGCAACTATATTTAACCTTCCGGGGAGTAAATTTTCATACCGGTTCTAAGAAGTTAATCTCTAACGATAGACTAAAACAAATCCACGATATGCTATCATTCCAAACTAAAATGCTTGTATGCAATGTATATTCAGTTTGCTTGCTAATGATAAGCACTCTACAGCACATGTGCAAGTGCAAACCTATTAAGCCAAGTAAATTTTACAGCAATCAAATCAGGTGAAACTACATTTAACCTTCCTGGGAGTAAGTTTTCACACCCATTCTAAGAAGTTAAAAATCTAACTATAGACTAGCACAAGTTCATGTTTTGCACTCACTCCAAACAAAAATGCTAGTATGGAATTTGCATTCTTTTCAACAAAGCCACAGAGTAGGGTAAGGGAGGAGAGGGACGAAGGGGAGGGAGATAGATAGATAGATCGTATAGAGTCTTTGTAAAATTGTGGACATAAGAAACTCAACTCCTATATATTTTACTTTCAGCAGCGATAATAAAAAAATTTGAATAGCACCTCAGAGACAGATCTTCCCAATAATATATACTATACTTAGATAGCGCCTATATCATTGCTCTTCCGATATTCTAACATGGTGCCGTGCTTTTCTATGAGGAAAGTCTGATATTAGAAGGGTGAACCAATAGGAAAAGCAAAAAGATATTGTTGAATATATGCTTTGCAATGAACTTAAGGTATGCTATTAGACACCAGAGTTTGACTTTTATAAGGGATTCATTAATTTGACAGGTCCAGCTGACACAACAGATTAACATACCTCCGAAAACCAATATAAAACCTGGCACTAAGGAGAAAAGTTTGTTGGTGTTTTTTATTCTTATTTTTTTGTCACTCAATCAAAGTATATAAAAACACTTCACCCTTACCATTTTCTTCACACCAGGCAGCCTACTTGTGCTGACTGCCATAGGTTGAATAACAAAATAAACCGGTGATATTCATGTCCAGGTCTTATTCACAGAATTGAGTCAATATTTTGAACAAAAGTGTTCTGAAAGCTAACAACGGTGATCCCTGCACTAGTATGAAATGGTTAATCCACTTAAGACCCATGAAGAAGTAACCCCCCATATGAGATTAGAGTCATCTGACTTCATATCTGGATAACAAAAGATACAGAACGTAACTGATTATAAAATGATGAACAGACAATGATGTAACATCATATAAGTTTAAAAAATGCATTCATTAATTCTCTTCAAGTGAAGTCGCATCATGGTACACCTTAACAATTTCAAGAACCTCATCTACATATTTTTCAATGTAAATTTCGAAGAAGACCGTATTAGATTTATAAAACTGATATAAATGAAGTCCTTTGACATGAGTGCCTTCAAAACCAATACTCTGGGTAGAATTCTCTTCTGTAAGCTAAATTTTAGGAGTGTGGGGCTTCTTGATATGAAGTCTAGGTCCCATCCAAATGATTTGCTGAATAAGTCCACTCTATAGCGAAGCCGCTCATCAGACACAGAGAAAGCCGATGGTTCATGGCTGTTTCGCCTCACTTTCCGACCAACCCAGCTCTTGAGAAAGTTTCAGTTTTCTAACCCATGTCACCTTGGACATGTAAGATAAATAGCCCACAACACAAGCAAACATCTTTTCTTGGGGATCCAGTCCCATCTCCATCAATGTTTTGATAGCCTCCTCGAGATGCTCAGCTTTCCGCATCAATGCCATGGGAAAGTGCTTAAGGTACATCATGACCGATTCTGGCATTCCCTTATCCCGTAACATCCTGATGATGCTAGACTAATTATCGACCGTCAGACGTTGATTGTCGCATTTCAGGGCAGCAACAACATCAGATCTGGAAGGAAGGTTGGCACTGAGGAACCGGTACGATGACAAAAGCCCTCTTTCTAGGTTTCTTGATAAAAGGGTATGATTAGACACAAGGATGTCAGCAACTTTTTTCTGACTGAAGCCTTCATTGAGGAGAAAATCTAATTTGGGCTTGAGGTTCTTCTCAGGATCAACTAGCAGCAGCTGCGAGCGCTTTATGAAGATGCTGTTTATTTGAGCCTCAGAGAAATTTTGCCCTTGAAGCATCCGAATCAGAGAGAGAGTCTTCCATGCGGTCCTACTGCAAACGAACCTAGCGGCGGAAAGAGCAGCAACAGATGAGAGACCGCATGAACTAACGAGTTATGCAATGGTCTGTCTTTTATTTAGATCCTGGGTGATAAGGGAAGGAGAAGACTCAACCCCGCTGCAGATAGTTTTGCTACAAGTGTGGTGCCAAAGGGATAAGAAAATAAGGCTGGATTTAGCTGCAACTGGGGAGAGCTGCGACCTTTCTATGAAAAAACAAAGCATGTCATTGTCAACCGGGAAAGAGAACACCGGCAAAATCCGTACAACAAAGGAACTGTCATTAGGTTGGTAGCCAACTGTCCCACTGCCGTCTTCACCGCTTGCCCTGGCGAGAAAGACGCGCCGAATTTCACATATCATCAGTAAAATTTGTGTTGTGGAGGGGGGTAGGGTTGCATCGTTCGTCCTGGAAACTTTTATATATACTAGCAGAATACACGTGTCTTTATATTTGAATTAATCTAATAATGACTTATAAATATATGTGTGATATAATAGATCAATATCGGGTTTTCTAGATTGCACAAATCAGATCTATGACATTAATTAAACTAACATATACATAAGTTGTACATTTAGTTCTGTCGAAGTGGTCTCAGGTGATGGCAATCATCATCTTTTAAAGAAAAAATATACACTAAGTTTTACTTTAAGACATCACTTGAACTAACGACCCAATACATCACGCTTGAAACATGCTTGTGACATACCACCCGAACACGATAACAGGCTAGGAATTGAGAAACAAAAGGTTGAAAGTTGTTTTAAGAAAATGCGAATAAAAAAGTTGAACTCAATTTACTGCCAACTAGTTCCCTTCAACTTATAGTGTGTCATCATCAAAATTACATGTAATCTCCTACTTCGACATTAAACTATTAATAATTAATATATAATTAAAATACACAAAATTGTATAAAAATTGATATACAATTAATTTTGTGTGAAAAAATGTTTAACATCATTGATTTAAATTGATAGACATGTGGCTCAAATGAAGGGATAACGAACAGTGGCTCGAGTTGAGCCATAAGAAAAAAACCTTTTTTACCTCCCCGTCAGAGATCTCAAGTTTGTGTGGTTAATGTGCCAATTGTGGGGTCACCCCCTACATATTGTTTAAGAAAGTCTTTGTTTAAAATCACTTCAAGAAATTACTATAACCAAAGAGAGTGTTCCCATTAGAGATGAATAAAATATAAGACCAATGATGGATTTCATACCCCATCTTAGACGGGTAGATCTAAGAATTGTAATCAATCATTGACTTTTTCTTTGTTTACTGAAAGATCTAATTGGAAAACAAGGATTTGTGCCTCTAACCCCAATATGGTTGTGATTGAGCCTTATATGATGATGAATGTGGTGGTGGTGTTGGTGATCGAAATGATGATAATAATGACGATCACGATTTTTCATGATGATGAGGATGATCACTAGTCATATTACATCTATAACACTAGTTATTTTAGACCTGTGTCTTCGGTTATATGTTGATACCTAAGTGGGTGACACTATAACTAAGGGCCTTCAATGTCAATTTCTAGGATAAGTGACAACTGACAACTTAGGTGTAGTGCCAGTTGCTATAAGGCAAAACAGACACAACAATAGTCGTATTTTGTCAGTTTATAATCAAGAAATCGATGACATAATCAGAAATCAATAACAATTATAAGATCATTCTGGGATTATCGATATCGATTTTTCTTATAGCAGTCGACTATATAGATCTGTGTCATCATGGGGAAGGAAGAAACAAATGTTGGTGTATGGCATGTGTCGTCGGTCCACTCAAGATAATCGACGTACTTCTTTATCAGTTAAAATTTAACTGCTAACAATAGTTGTGTTGTCAGTTTTGTTGAGAAAACTGGCAATGCAGATATACATCATTGGTTTTTACTATGCAATACACATCCTAAGTCTTGTTTACCGTGGTAGGTCTGCAGACTTGATGTCCTACTATTCAGCATGATACATAACAAATAATTCATTAGAAGAGTATGTTTCAACATGCATTCAACATAACAACATACCAGCAATAATATCTACAAGACATGTAATAACAAACGCATACAAGACTCCACATCTGTTCATTCATTCTCACATATACAATTTCATTTTCATCCACACTTCATTTCATTCTCATGCACATATTCACATACACAATTCATTCACGCACATGCAATTCCATTGCCATTCACATGTACAAATGCAACTCATCTTTTTTATATCTCTTCACATTCATTCACACATCATATGTATACATACTCACATCATTCACATCTACCAAAAATTCACCTGGTTCATCCAAAAAGTCATTAGCATCACATGAATATAGAAATAATGACATCAAGTTTTGAAAATACATCATAAATAATCTCAATAAATTATAAATATGACTTCCTTATTGAAGGATTATGTCTATTCTTCTTATATCTCATCCAACTCTTCTTTTATGTAGGGTTTTATATGTTAAACAGATGTAAAGAGAATGTCATAATTTAATAGCTTGACTTGAGTTTTTTTTATCAAATGAAATTGTTTACTTATTATTCAAGAATATAAATATTACCTTTTATATACAATAGATGTTTTGTGATGCATATTTTGACAATCATGTCCATATACCATGTCACTTATTATCTTCATTCCCAATCATTATCTTGTATAAAATCCTATAAATTTACAGTTATGTGAAACATTAATAAATAAAAAACAACATAGTTGCCATATATATGCATTGGAGTTAGAAAACTACCTTAATATTCTTCCAAGATATTGCTTTTTTTCTTATCTACCTCTTCTCCAGCCTATTTAAATGCTTTTGTACCCGGTAAATTAAAGTAATATATTTAATTGAATTAGAAAATAGTCATGTAATGATGTAAACATTTATATATGTTTACGGATAAATAGAATTTACTTATTTTATAGTTGATAATTTCATTGTGTGTCCCCCAATTCCTAATTTTCCACCGAAGGATTAAGATAATACAATGACATCATCTTGGTGATAATTACCTACAAATTTGAATGTATATTACCTAGTGAAAAGAACACAAACAAAAGAAAACTCAAATTCTACAATAAATATAATTCATAAGTTGAAATATTAAGCAAAGAGCCTGAAATTTACACAATATTAAAAGGATCTATAATCATGTTCTTTCCTATAATAGCAAAATTTACATGTAGAATAGTAATCATTTACAGAAAGTCGGTCTCTAAATACATATATAATCAATGATGGAACTAGAAATTCCACATTAGTTTACATGAATTGCATGTGCACTCACCATATGTAACTAGCTACATGCAAAACATATATGTGGATTAATATATTAAAAAACAATTCAACATATATTTTCACATGTATAAAATGAGGTATTTAGCCATAAGATCTCACCATATATAAAGTTTTCCATAGTTGTATTCAGCCAAGCATATTTGAATAACTCCACAATATTTGTCAAGAATACACTAGTATCATGATCTTGTCCTGCAACGTCCTCCTGAATAAGAACCATCATAGTCAACTTTTTATCTATATTGTCTAACCATAGTGTCAACCCCCTACACATAGTATCTAGTGAGTTGAAAAGGACCTGTAGAATACAAGCAGGATTGGAGATTTTAGAGGAGGAGTTGTAGGGGGCTTCTTAGGTACTATAGCTTGTATGTATTCTCATATAAATTGCAAAAATATACACAAATAGAAAAGAATCACATATACAAATACAATATGAATTTATCATAGATTCTCATTGAGAACTCCAGATTCAGATCACACAACACGCCACCTTGTACTTCTCCTATCTTGTTGTACTCGTGGTGGCCAAGTGGTAGGAGTATTTTTTCCATTCTTGATAGACAAGTTGGATACTAACACAAAGCACATCCTAGGGTATTGGAGCACCATGAAACTTGTCACCTAGAAGACATCTAAAAATTCTGCCCAATGCCACAACATAGGAGTAGGTTCTAGTAATACAAGGTGACATTTATTCAATGCCTACACTATATACATAGTATTATATATACTCAAACATAACATATTACAGATTCACTTGGAAGAATATTATCTAAAAAACCTACATCAGGTATGCCAACTAATGGGTCCATGGGATTACTCCCAACCACCTCTATCTAAGGAGGGCCCACCTCGTAAGAAGATAGGTGTGGCTGAGGTAGTAATTAAGGAGGTTGAGACTAAGAAACCTAATGCATGGGTTTTAGTCGCTTTCACAGACATATTTTCCTTACTTTTATGTATAGATTGGTCATTTATTTGATTAATTATGCATGCAATTCTATCAATGGACCGTTCTATCTAAAGGCATCAAATTATGTGATTTTTACTATTTGAAATGGTTTAATATTCATCCCGAGTACTTATCCACGTTCTTGTGCAATTTTAGATACAACTGAGCTTCACAGACTTGGTACTACCGACATCAAAAGTCGATGGTACCGACTTCACATAAGTATTGGACTAGAAAGTCACCCAGACTCGATACTACTGACACCCAAAGTTGGTAGTACTGAAACCACATTAGTAAGGCGCAAGAAATGAATCACGAAAACTCAATACTACTGAGATGTCATTAGGGAGGCAGAGTTCGAGCAACCTAAAGACTCAAAGCTATCGAGAAAAGTTGATAGTACAAACATTGTGAGAAATTGTAGCTACCCTACTAACTCGGTAGTACTGACTGTAAAGTTGATAGTGTCGAGTTTGCCCAATCAGGTAATCTAAATATAGTAGTCTAATCCAACGACCGACATTATTTTGTACCTTACTTGATTCCTATTACTTGAGGGGAGTTCGGCTAGACCTAAGGAGGCAGTCATTTTCTATTGCACGACACCAAAGATAGAGGAGAAGAGAGCAAGGAATTGAAGGATCCATCCAGGACGATCTAAGCACCTCTAGTGGGTGATTTTGTAGTCGAAAGACAGCAGATCACATGTACGTTGAAGGGGATCATCTAGATCAGCTATTCTCCAGGGGTTACTTTAGATTTTCTAATATTTCCCACATTTTTCTCTTTCTCTACCATGTATTCATCAACAAAAACCATGCAGGGCTAAACCCCTTTATTCATAGGATCCAGGAGTAGCCCGAATATGCATTGTAATTGATTTCCATACATTACTATCATCTTTATCCTTATTTTCTAGATATAAGTCTATGAAATTGTCTTATTCTATTTATGCTTGATCACCATAGATAGATTATCAAACCCTTAATCATTTGGGGAGAGGGGTTAAGGGTTGGAAAAGATAGATTTACCCATTTGTTACATCCCTTAGGAAAGATGGAGAATAAATGGGAGGAGAAACCCAAAGATTAATCTTAAAGCACCTAACTAATCAACCAATTACTATGGAAATGGGATGGGCAATAGAGTAGGTAGTGAACTACACTATGGGAGTGGGTAGTTCTTGCTACATGCTCTTTATCTAGGAATAGGGGTAATCAATATTAGTGTGTGGAGTTAATTATAGTGTTATCCATGAAGAAACCATTGTCCTAAGGAATTCCCTTAAATCTGAGTAACTAAATTTTTAAGCTTATTTCATTTTTTGATTTGTTTCTCTTCAATCAAACCAATTCAATTGTTTTACCAGTCTAGTTGATCAGATTATAGTTAGTAGTAATATTGTAGAGTACGTTTCCTTGTGTTCGAATCGGGCCTCAAAAGGCATGTATTACTTCGATATGGTCACTTGTGTATAATGTACAGTAAACACATGTCAAGTTTTTGGCACCGTTGTCGGGGAAATGACAACATCCATCACTATGAGTGTTGTGGTCGGCCACTCTAGGCCAACCCTTTTTATTTTTTAGTTTTATTCCACTCAAAGCTAAATTATAATATCATTATTGTTTCTAGCTCCAATATTGTGCTATGAAAATTATTTTTCTATTTTAAGGTACCAATGCATGGTGCATACCCGAGCCTAAGAGTACAGAGAGCCGTCTTCACCGGGTTTTGGTCAAGTAGAACTCCTTTAAAGAGAAAGGGAATTTGAAAGATCTGTAGACAAATTCAACCAAACCCCACCACAAACACCTCTTCCTGAAGGACCTAAAACACTAGAGGAACCTGAATCAATAGAAATTGGTGATGGAGCAGAAGAGCAGATGATATGGGAGAGGATCAAATCCTCTTCCTCTATATCTCAAAAAGGACCAATCAAAAGATAAGCCATCAATGTGGGTAGCTACAAGATCGATCTAGGATTGATCTCTTTAGTCGAATCCCAAACTTTTCATGGCCATAGTTCTGAAGACTCAATGACTGTAAAGAGGTGAGATCACCTCTCTACTAAAAAGAATAGGCCACATCTCTTGAAACAACTTTTTTTTTACCAAAGGGATGTGTACTAATACTTTCAACATGTTTGTATCATTACACAATGAGTAGCAGCAGAAAATATCTTTTTCTAACAATTTACAAAGCTTGATATAAGATGCATCACTTCACCACACATGGGTGTCCAAAGGAAAATCTAATCATATAAGCCAAAGATCAAGCCGAGGGTCATCTAACCACCTCTTCAAGTCTCCCAAAATCTCAGCTACAAAGTTGAAGTCCAAGTCCTCCTTGCTCTACCTGGGGTTGGTAGCATACCCCAACAAGAAGAGAAAATAGATGACATCAGCAAAGGCTGGTATGTGCATACTAAATAGGAAATTGAGTAATATATGGAATAAAGGACATCAAATATAAAAGGCTTCCCATAGAAAAGATAAGGACCACCCAAATAGGTATCAAGATAAAAGGAATTTAAATCATATGATAACAAAAGAATACTTGCCATTATTAGATAAAAGAGTGGTGCCACATAAGCACATACCATAACCATCATCATGCATGCATGTGAGATAATCATAACACTAGAATATTATAAAAGACAAGAGTGGCCAAGAATCACACATCTTGAACCTGGTGGAACATGGGCCAAGAATCACACATCTTGCCCTGATGGTACATGGACCAGGAATCACACATCCTGTCTTGGCATGGGGAATCACACATCCACCACCCAAATATATATAACATGGGCCAGGAATCACACATCCTGCCTTGGCATGGGGAATCACACATCCACCAACCAAAATGTCACAATGTTGCCACAAATTATTATGAGACAAAACCAATGTAATTATACTACTCTAGGGCTACTGAGTCACATAACAGGTAAATGTGGAGGCAAGTAGAAAAGTATAGTCAAACATTATACAAGATTTGCCATATCACAAAATGAACAACATATGAAACTACCAATAAACCTCCACATCACAGTGGGCACATACCATCAACAAGATCATCATGTATCATATTACAGGGTAGGAGCCAAAAGAATATCCAAGATCACAATCAAGGTAGTTCACATGAACCATGATAACAAGAGATAAGATGTATTATGTAGGCTCAATTCAAAAGAATGAAAAGATATATGAATTGCTCAACATAGAGGAATAGGGGATACGACATACACAAATAGGGATTTATAGCACATACATAGATATGGATAGCACATACATAGATAGGGATAGCACATACATCTTACTTAGAGTCCTATTAACATATTTTCCAAACATTTATTTGAAATCAAGGTCCACTTGTCCTATTTCCAATTTCATATTCATGTATTAGAATAACATATATACATTAAAGAGTTGAAACCCTAATATATGAAATTTTTACACAAAACCTCGATTCATACCTCAAAAATATCTCCACTGACTTAGTTAGGTTTTTCTGATTAAGAAAACATATAATTTTGCATATATTGGAGTTATGAAGGTTAAAGTGTATTTTTGGTGATTTTTAGGTATTTAATTCATTTTCTAAAAACACTTTTCGACAAAACTGAAAACCAATAATTGGAATTTTTTTTAATTAAAAATAACATGTTTTTATGAGTTTAGAACATATTTTACTTTAATTTTTGGACAAATGAATCAAAAGTTATGAATTATTGAAAATCGACCAATTAGAAATCTACACATCGTCAATTTTTAACATAAGATCATGAGTTTTAAGCATGTAATAAGAAATATATGGGAAGGGGGTTATGAAAATCATACCTAGGGAAGATAATAAGGTCCAAACAGCAACGGTCCAGAGCTTATAAGGTCTAGTTTCTCCAAGCCTAGCTCCTTTCTTGAACAAAGATCTCCTTCTCAACTTAGAGGTGATAAACCCTAACAAAAGAGCATGGAGATGAGATGTTTAGTGGAGTTTTATAATGGAAGGTCATGGTTTCTACTTGGAGGAAGGTGTGAGAAATACTATCAACATGAAAATAGGGAAGGAAAGGAGGATTCTTACTAGTTTTGGTTAAAATCACCAAGGAGGAGCTTAAGAAACCCTAATAGAGCAATTTGGAAACCATATGGGCCTTCTTCACCAAGGTAGGCTCCCTCTATTACCTTGGGACAGCAACTTCATGGACAAATACAAAAGGAACTATTCTCTAAGCTATAGGAAAAAATAGGAGACCAATATTTTCGAATTTGTGAGTTGGGAAAGGGGTATGTATGGCTATATATAGAAAAAGGACAAGCATGAGGTGTTTTATGGGACTTTCCATGTGTCTTTAGCCTAAGGCTTCATGGCCTTGCAAGTGGACACCTCATGGAGGCTCTAGAATATCTAAGGTCGGTTTTTGGACCCTTCTAGGCCATCCCAATCGACCTCCATCAAATAAATAACCCCATTGGTCGATGGCTTTTAAAGATAAGCATCACTTATAAGGAGGAAAACCCTCAAATGCCCTTGGAAAGTAATACCATCAAACCAAGGTAAAACTAGGTGATACCATGGTTTTAGAATTCGAGAATGGTAAGGTGGTATCTAATTAATATAATTCATATGATAATTTGCAAAGAAAGCCTCCCAATTGGGTAAATTGCATAAAAGTCCATAATGTACCTAAAATTGCATAACTTGTACAAACAACATCCAAATTGGACCAAACTTTATCCATAAGTGATATTTGATGTGTAGAATATTAATTTGACATTATTTATATATTTTTAAGTTATATAATCACATTATTTATTACCTATGCCTTTTACTCATTTTCTCTCTCCTAAACTTATCCTAATATTTCAAGGTTGTCTAAATTAGATGAAATTTGACATGTAGGCTAATATTGATATGTAGAATTCAAATTTGAAGTCTGTTTCCTATTTTGAGACTTATTTTTATGAGATATGTCATATGGCCCATTAACGGCCCATTATCTAAATTGTTCATCCAATTAAGTTTCTTATCTTCATATTACCACCAAAATGAGTTATGTGGCATACTTTATGCATCCATTATAAGCCTAAGATCAATGTTGGAACATTAGGTTATATTAAGGTGATCTATAAATACATTAGCTCATTGGGATTATACTAAACATCTATTTAGGTCTAACCTTCAATTGTGTTTGACTAAGTCCAAAGCATCAACTTCCAGGGTAGGGTCTGAGATCTAGTATGTTACAATGATACACATCAATAACTTTGTTGAGAACTGTCAACATTGTATGAAATCTTTCCCAGGTCTCCGAATAAGTTTTACCTGCATTCTGAGTAAAGTTGTGGATTTTCCTGATTAAATCATTAGTCTTCTCCGGTGGAAAGAAACGTTCGGAAAAGACCTCTATCATCTGATCCCAAGTCTCAACAATCTCATCGTCCAGATTATAGAACCACTCTTGAGACGTTCCGATCCGTAAATCACGAGGTAAACTCAGCGGAATATGAAAAATCACTAAAAATTAATTTTTTTTAAGAAAAGATCTGTAAATCATAAAACTCCTTTATAAGAAACAAGATAAACAATTTACATCATGTTTTAACATTACATATCTTGTGAAATCACTTCTCGAGTGATCATATACATCCAGATACAAAATCGCGAGGCTTAAAGACAAAATCTCAGACCTACTGACTCCTAGGACCTGAGAGTACAGATACGACATAATACAAGCTATCTATAAGACTCGACAGTCATTATCTCCACCTGAGATTCACTACTGCCCCTGGTGTTGCTGCTGCAAGTACTGCTCACCCTCAGACTGGTTCCTTCGTCCTCGACGTCCACCTAAAAAGTTGAAATCTACGGGGTGATACAATTTTAAATAATTGTCCCAGCGAGACTTATAACTCTCCGCCAGAAGCTTTGTTATAGCAATTAAGGAATAACATAAGCAAAGTAACTTAAATCATTCAACAACAAGATTGATATTAAGTAAAGCATCTTCTACTTAAGCAATCACTTCATTAAGGAATATGAAGAACATGTATACTGGATACTTTGAACAGAATATTAATATAAACAGTGTAACATCAATCATTATTTCACGTAGTTCAACATAAGCAGATATGCTACGCGGTTGATTATGTTTTACAAACATTATTATGCCCTACGGAGATGAGGTATACCGCTCATACTCCAAAACATCACTACTAAGTCACATCGGTATCATACAAAGGTCATCAACAGAGCCGGATTCTTATGACCTCATCTTCCTCAGTAAGTGTGAGGATCAACATGCATGACATCTCATATCTCTGCTACAATAGCTTACCAGGGTATTCTGGCACTTCTCTATTAGAGTCACAGTGGAATTCTGTACTCTCTTCGCCATCAAAAGATCTCTTGTTTATCTCTCATCGATGCAGCATTAAAGATTCCCTCAGGAGAATAGTGAAACATCACCCCGGCATAAACATATAGTGAAGGGTTGATGGATTAAAGTACATCTTACATCAATTCCTACACTAGGACGTAAGGATATTCACGTCTATAATCCCCCACATACTCAAAAGTATGTGATCCGGGAGTTCCCTTAGGAAAACCTGTTTCACCATCATTTGGCTTCTGACAATGATGGATCTATGATCAGGGCTCTACATGGTATGATTATACTTGATTATTTAGGTACATTTCAACATTCTTTTAGCATCAAGCATGTTTCCAAGAATTAACTATTAAAACACTGCTATAAAAGAAGAATACTAAATGTATCAAGTTAAACTCACATCAGTTATCATATGGATATCAATTCTTAACCATTTCATTACTATGATTCAAGAATAGGGGTGTTCAAACCCTTAATTCATCATAAGTCATCTAATCAGTATGACCTTGATGTTGCTCATGGCTCTTACAGCCCATTAATCTCATATGTTGCCATTTAAGCTTAGGCAACATAGCATATATCACTATTCATAAAGCCTATAACATGCTTTCAGTGAATATGATATCATAACCCTTACCTGGCTATGATCATTCCATTATAAGAACATGCATGGTCAATTCAACTGATAATAATAAACAATTCATTTCCAGATCAACAATTTATAAAGTAGGAATAACCTTTCTATTCAAGGGTTGTACCTTCATGCCTTCATTAAGGTTAGGTTCTATTTATTTACATCAATTAGGGTTATCCAATCCCTTTCATTATGATTAGGAATAATGATTCCCCATCTCATACTTTAATCATGAAGATTCATGCTTAAAAGCATAACCTGGAATTAGGGTTTATTGTACATTTCATCATATCACCTTCAATTAGGGTTTACTATTCACATTACATGTTATTACCCTAGAATTAGGGTTTACTATTCACTTCATGGTGAACTAAGCTCATAGCATCATCATGTATGAAGATTATTATCATTAATGTCTTCAAATTAGATTAAGATTCATCAATTATCATAATTAGGGTTTCTATGATCTCACTATGAAGGATCATACCCTAATCATGTGCATTCATTCATATTGAAGGTATTTTACTTGACTTTATTCATATTAGGAGCCTACTCTCTCCTCTCACTAATAGATGATGTTTACATCACTCTAGATTAGGTTAGGTCAAGTCAACATTGATTAACATGAGTCAAGTCATCACCATAATGTTATTAGGGTTTGCTTGATTAAGGGGTGTTTGTCTACTTGAACCCTTTATGAGTGCCTTGATAATGTTCACCATTAATCATAACATACCTCAACCAACCCATTACTTGTTCCCTCATTGTCTTTAGGTATGATTAGGGTTTGAGTTAATCAACCATTGAGCCATCTAAGCCTTCAAATCATTAAGCAATCTTGACCTTAAAAGATCCCAAACGGTTTTGAACTTTCAACCTCCAAACGGTTTTGAAACCATTTGGAAGGGTTGACCGTTTGGTACCTTGACCTTCAAGACTGCATGGACATGTTCACACTCAAGACCGTTTGCCCTTAAACGGTCTTGAAACCATTTGATCATGTTGACCGTTTAGCCAAGTTTGACTTTGAAACCGTTTAAGCAAATCAACCTTGAAATCGCATGACCTTAAACGGTTTGGAAACCGCATGAGTCCAAACGGTTTTGAAAACGTTTGGGCCCAAACGGTCTTGAGACCGTTTGCCCCCAAACGATCTTGAGACTGTTTGGTCCAAACATCTCAAAACCGCATGGACCTAAAAAGTGCATCAACACTTGCAATTGATTAGGGCTTTCAATGTTGAACCCCTCAATTGATCTCATACTTGTTAGCCATTTATTAATTGAGACAATTAGGTTAATCCTTAACCGATTTGATACTCAATTGACCCTCAATTGCTCACCAATTAGGGTTGGGATCAATTGAATTAGGGTTCGAAATCGATCAACGATCAACATCCATCAACATGAGTCTAATTGAAGTTGAACCTATTGAACTTTCACCCAATTGGCCATGACCTGACCCCAAACGATCTTGGGATCGTTTGGACATCCTCCAAACGGTCTTGATACCGTTTTACCAAAGTCTCATAAAAAACTAAGTCAATTTGTTAAGGGTTGAACCCTAATTAGGTCACCAAATCAGCACTTTGATTGTTTCAACAACCTATGATGATTGGACATTCAATTGATCAAATTCCCTTAACCCTAGACCTCCAAATGGTCACGGGTGATCAAAAAATGGTCTTGAGACCGTTTGGGTGATCCCCAAATGGTTTTGAAACCGTTTGGGCCACTCAACCCAAACTTCAACATGATTGGTCCTTAAAATCAGCAAATGAACCCGATTAGGGTTTAGGTGATTGAAGTGCCTTCAACTTGAGATTTACTTGCAATTAGATAGTGATTCTTTGTAGGTAATTAATTCATAATGTGTTAAGAAGACCCTCAAACAATCAACGCCTGGTCAAACCTCCCAAACGGTCTTGGAGACCGTGTGAATCTAAACGGTCTTGCAAACCGCATGAGTCCAAACGGTTTTGAAACCGTTTGGTCCCAAACGGTTTTGCAAACCGTTTAGACCAAAGGTGGGAGACCGTTTGATAAAGTTACCTTGATATTCACACCCATCATCTTATACCTTGAGACTAAGGTTTTTTCTTCATGGTTTTTCTTGCAAGAGTGTAAGGGAGGATAGGAAAAAGGAAGAACAAGCAACTATCACATAGAAACAGAGATGCATAACAAAGCATAAGGGTTTAGAGTTATAAAACCCACCTTAAGGTCAGTCCTAGAGCTCCAAGATTACATACTTTAATGGTGTATTGAGCTCCATAGGTTGGCCAAGGTGTCTTCTTCAAGAATTGGTTGGAAGGGATGGCTAGAAAGTAACTAGATAAGAAATACTAGCAAACCAACCTTGCACCATGATTTCCTCCACAAATCCGAGCTAGATGATGGTCAATTCTTACCTAGAACTGGTTGGCCGTACTTCCTTGCTCCAGAGCTCTGCTCTTAGTCAGTCTCAGCAGAGGATAAGTGAAGAGAGAAAGGGAAACGATCCCTTGGTTTGCAAAAAAATGGTAACTATATACCTTTGGGGTTATTTTCGAAATGAGGACAACCTTTTCCTTCTATTCTCAACTAAGTCCTCCCCTCCTTCTAAGGCACGTTTCTCTCTTTCATAGTTAAGCAAAACTCATCTTAAACCCAAGGTCTAAAGGATAAGAAAGCCAACTTCTTACTAAGTTGCACATATAAAAGGGGTCATTTTGCTTACAACTTGATTATTTAATTACAAGGATTATCCATCTTATCTGATTATTCAAATGAATCTCCCTCTTCATCATTTTACTCTAAATGATGTCAAGAGTCATAAACGATATTCTAGAATGTGTATATTACATGTTGCACCCCATGTTTTGGATAAATTGCACTTTACACCAAAATTAGGGTTTTAAGCACAAGGATTGCTTCACAAGCTGCATCTTGATGCCCAAGCTTGGAGAATCCATCATACTTCATCATATTCATTCTTATGATGTCTCATCATCAGAGGAACATCCAAACATGTGCCATTTGCAAGTTAACCCCTCTAAATGGGTAATTTGCACATAGGTCCCTATATTACAAAACAATATTATAACATTGTTAAAAAAGGACAGAAATAGAAATTTATGTTCCTCAGAAGCTTTAATTACATAGTAAAAGATAATCACAAGCATTTAGTTACATAATTAAGCAAAAAACCTAGGGTTAGTTCATAACCCAGGTCAGGGATGTTACAAATTATCCACCCCTTACAAAGATTTCGTCCCCAAAATCAACAAAACATATTAAGAGAAAAGAGTAGGGTATTTCCTTCTCATCTCTTCCTCTAGTTCCCATGTGGCTTCTTCAACACCACGGTGATTCCAGAGGACTTTCACAAGACTTATATCTTTCTTCTTTAGCTTTTTAATTCTGTTATCAAGGATTGACACTGGTCCTTCCTCATAAGTTATATCATCATTCAATTCTACCTCCATAGGTTGTAGAACTGACTCGGTATCAGGGTGACATTTCCTCAGCATAGAAATGTGAAACACAGGGTGTAACCTCTGTAACTCTGGTGGTAACTCTAGTTTATAGGCTACCTTCCCAATCTATTCAATGATTGTATAAGGCCCCATAAATCTAGGAGCTAACTTCCCTTTCCTTCCAAATCTCAGAACTCCCTTCCAAGGCGAGACTTTGAGATACACTCTATCTCCAACCTGGAATTCTAAGGGTCTACGACATCTATCAGCATAAGATTTCTGCCTATCCTGTGCAGTCTTAATCTGTTGTTGTATTACTTTGATCTTCTCTGTGGTCTGCTGCACTAGATCAGGACCTAACAGTTGATATTCACTGGTTTCATACCAACATAAGGGTGATCTACAACGTCTACCATACAAAGCTTCATAAGGTGCCATATCAATGTTATGTTGATAGCTATTGTTGTAGGCAAACTCTATCAAGCTTAGGTGCATATCCCAACTCCCTGTGAACTGAAGAACACATGCTCTCAGCAAGTCTTCCAAGGTCTGTATAGTCCTTTCCGACCGTCCATCAGTTTGTGGATGAAAGGCTGTACTAAACCTTAACTGGGTGCCTAAAGCTTTGTGCAGTCGCTCCCAAAAATGACTCGTAAACTGGGGACCTCTGTCTGATACTATAGTGACTGGAACTCCGTGCAGTCGCACTATCTCCTGAACATATAGCTGTGCTAACCTCTCAGCAGAATAGGTTGTTTTGACATGTAAGAAATGTGCTGTCTTTGTCAACCTATCAACTATTACCCAGATGGAATCATGTCCTTTGCTTGTCCTGGTTAGGCCAACAACAAAGTCCATGGTTACATGATCCCACTTCCACTGTGGTATGGGTAAAGTTTGCATTGTTCCTGCAGGCTTCTGGTGTTCAGCTTTAACTTGCTGACACACAGGACACCTCAGAACAAACTCAGCAACATCCTTCTTCATCCCAGGCCACCAATACATATCTTTCAAGTTTAGATACATCTTGGTGCTTCCTGGATGCATAGCATACATCGAAGAATGAGCTTCTTCCAGGACTAACTTTCTCAATTTATCCACATCCAATACTATCATCCTTCCATGATAACAGGCTACTTGATCATCTAAGTCATGGAAACCATCTCATTTCTCATCACCATACTCCGATCTAATCTGTTGAACCGCAACATCAACTTGATATGCCTCCTTGATCTGCTCTCTTAGGGTAGGTTTTATATGCATCTCAGCCAACAACCCGGCTAGCAATGACACCTTCAACTGTACATTGTCTTGTCTTAAGGAGATAAGCATATCTCTCCTAGAGCATACTAAAGAGTTTAGTTGTGCTCTATCTAGGGCTGGTGTTGCTGATTTCCTACTCAAAGCATCTGTGACGACATTGGCTTTCCCTAGATGGTAATCAATTGTACAATCGTAGTCCTTGATTAACTCCATCCAGCAACGTTCCCTCATGTTAAGATCGTACTGAGAGAAGATGTAATTAATGTTCTTATGATCAGTGAAAATCTGGAATGTCTCTCTGTAGAGATAATGTCTCCAGATCTTCAAGACATGAACCACAACAACTAACTCCAGATCGTGTGTCGGATAATTCTCCTTGTGTTTCTTAAGTTTTCGGGAAGCAAAAGAAATCACTTGCTTATCCTGCATCAACACGCATTCGAGTCCATTCTTGGAGGCATCACAGAAAACCACATTTCCTTTACCTTGCTCATGTAACACAAGTACAGGTGCACTTGTCAACCTTTCCTTCAACAACTGGAAAGATTGCTGACACTTATCACTCCAGACAAAAGGAACATCCTTCCGGGTCAACTTGGTCAAGGGTAAGGCTATAGAACTGAAGTTCTTAATGAACCTTCGGTAATAGCCAGCCAACCCTAAGAAACTACGGATCTCTGTCGGTGTCTTCGGCTATTCCCATTGTAGAACAAATTCTACCTTTTTAGGGTCAACACGAATACCTGAGGCAGATATCACGTGTCCAAGGAAAGATACTTCCGGCAACCAGAACTCACACTTGCTAAACTTAGTGTATATCTTATGTTCTCTTAGCAAAGTTAGAGCCTGGCGAAGATGCTGTTCATGTTGCTGAGCATCTCTACTACAGATCAGAATGTCATCTATGAAGACAACAACACACTGATCGAGAAAAGGTCAGAAGATTCTATTCATGAGTTCCATAAATGTTGCTGGTGCATTAGTTAGTCCAAACGACATAACTGTGAACTCATAGTGACCATACCTTGTCCTAAAGGCATACTTGGGTATGTTACTGTCCTTAATGCGAAGTTGATGATATCCTGACCTCAAATCTATCTTTGAGAATACGGTTGCACCACACAACTGGTCGAAGAGATCATCAATCCTCGGCAGAGGGTACTTATTCTTTATCGTTACTTTGTTTAGTTGTCTGTAATCAATGCACAACCGCATTGATCCATCTTTCTTTTTAACGAAAAGAACCGGAGCACCCCAGGGTGAAGTGCTCGGTCGGATGAAACCCTTCTCAAGCAACTCTTGAAGTTGTTTCTTGAGTTCTTCCATCTCAGCAGGCGCCATCCTATACGGTGTTTGTGCTATAGGTTGTGTATCTGGGATCAAATTGATTTCAAAATCAATTTCCCGAGGCGGTGGCACACCTGGAAGTTCTTCAGGAAATACATCTTTGAATTCCCTGACTACAGGAACTTCAGCAAGGTTAGGACTCTCCATGGTAGTATCTACCACATGGGCCAACAATGCATAACATCCTTGCCTCATCAGCTTCTCAGCAACCACAGATGACACAAGACAGGTGGGTAGAATCTTTCTCTCTCCTTAAAAGATCCATGTGTCGCTTTCATCAGAAAACATAGCTTGCTTGGATTCATAATCCAAGACAACCATATACCTTTCCGAGGTATCCATCCCAAGGATTATATCGAATCCTTGCATCTCAAGTGGTATAAGATCCACTTGAATGCGATGATCAGAAAAGAAGAGGATGCAGGGAGAGCATACCTCCTGCAACACGGCAGACCCTCTCAACGGAGTCTCAAGCAACAGGCTATCTGCCCTATGACTGACTGTCATATTGCAATTACGAATCACTCTTTGAGTGATAAAGGAGTGCGTAGCACCCGGGTCAATCAAAATAGATACAATACAGGATGTAGACATATCAGAATATAACAACTCCATCTGACCTGCCACAACCCGAGGGTTGATCACTGCATCATGTGGGTTCATTGCATAGAACCTTGCTGTCGCCTGTGGTTGATTCAGTGCTGACGATCCAACTTGGGACGCTTGTCCACGTCCTCTAGCTGCTCCTTGAAACTGCCTCCTCTGTGATCCTTGCTGACTCTGCCTCTGTGGTTGTGTTACACTTGCTGGTCTAGCTCTGTAGTCTTTCATCAGGTGCCCCATCTTCCCACATATATAGCAACTTCTGTCTTGTTGTTGTGGTCTGGGTGGCCCTGTGACTGACATAGATGCTGCACTGCGAGCCCCTTGTAGCGGTAGGCTTCATCCTCTACCTCTACTCGGTGTCCACTGTGTCTGAGCACTAGGTCTAGGTGGTGGAGGTGTAGGTGTAGAAAATCTAGGCTTCTTGAAGTCTCTAGATGAAGACCCTTGGAACTGAGGATATCTCTTATGGGTTTGCCTCTTCTCAGCTACGGACCTCTCTATCCTTCAGACTGACTCAACGAAGGTAGCAAACCTCTCCCGGTTCTCTAGGGCAGACACGAGAGTAGTCAACTCAGCGTTCAACCCTTTCTCAAACCGTCTAATCCTCTCTTCCTCGGTAGCAGCCATGTGCGGACAGAACTGCAACAACTCCATGAACTTAGCTTCATATTTGCTAATGTTCATCAAACCTTGCCTCAATCTCTCGAACTGAGAGATTTTCTCGTCCACGATCGTCTTAGGGAAATATCTATTGACAAATTCCCGACAAAATACTTCCCATGTAGCCTCTACACCTGGCCTCTTCTGCTCTTCCATGGTCCACTAGTGACCAACACTCCCTTTGAGAAGATAGACAGTGTGTCTAACCTTCTCAGCTTCTAGGATGTTCAGAATTCTAAAGGTCTTCTCTAACTCGGTTAACCACAGATCGACATCTGCAGGATCAGTTGTTCCAAAGTACTCAATCGCTCCGACTCGGCGAAGTCGTTCAAATGTTTTACCGATACCTTGTCCTTCAGACTGAGCAGGTGCCCTAGGCGCAGGCATGGACATCCTATCTGTGATGTGTGTCATGGCAGTCATAAACTGCCCGAACAAGGTATGAACAGCTGGGTTCTCCATGTCAGCTGGGTTAAACTGAGGTGGCTCAAGCACAGGTTGCTCTACTTCTGGGTTCCTTGCACCTTCTTGAGGTGCAACAACACTACTCTCTGCCACATACTCCTCATGTGGTCCAGATATCCTTACTTATCTTCTTCTCCTGAGGAGTAGAAGACACTATTAGATATATTGGAAAACACTAAGAATAGACTCGACATCCTAAGTCCTATGTCTCTGTAGACTCAACGAACCTAGAGCTCTGATACCACTTAATTGAGACGTTCTGATCCGTAAATCTCGAGGTAAACTCAGCGAAAGCGTATGATTAGCAGCGGAATATGAAAAATCACTAAAAATTAAAACTTTTTAAGAAAAGATCTTTAAATCATAAAACTCCTTTATAAGAAACAAGATAAACATTTTACATCATGTTTTAACATTACATCTCTTGTGAAATCACTTCTCGAGTGATCATATACATCCAGATACAAAATCTCGAGGCTTAAAGCCAAAATCTCAGACCTACTGACTCGTAGGACCTGAGAGTACAAAGACGACATAAGACAGGCTATCTATAAGACTCGACAGTTAGTATCTCCACCTCAGATTCACTAATGCCCCTGGTGTTGCTGCTGCAAGTACTGCTCACCCTCAGACTGGTTCCTTCGTCCTCGACGTCCACCTAAAAAGTTGAAATCTACGGGGTGAGACAATTTTAAATAATTGTCCCAGCGAGAGTTATAACTCTCTGCCAGAAGCTTTGTTATAGCAATTAAGGAATAACATAAGCAAAGTAACTTAAATCATTCAACAGCAAGATTGATATTAAGTAAAGCATCTTCTACTTAAGCAATCACTTCATTAAGGAATATGAAGAACATGTATACTAGATACTTTGAACAAAATATTAATATAAACAGTGTAACATCAATCATTGTTTCACGTAGTTCAACCTAAGAAGATATGCTACGCGGTTGATTATATTTTACAAACATTATTATGCCATGTGGAGATGAGGTATACCGCTCATACTCCAACCGATCACTACTAAGTCGCATCGGTATCATACATAGGTCATCAATTCCTACACTAGGACGTAAGGATATTCACGTCCATAATCCCCCACATACTCAAAAGTATGTGATCCAGGAGTTCCCTTAGGAAAACCTGTTTCACCATCATTTGGCTTCTAAGAATGATGGATCTATGATCAGGGCTCTACATGATATGATTATACTTGATTATTTAGGTACATTTCAGCATTCTTTTAGCATCAAGCATGTTTCCAAGCATTGACTTTTAAAACACTGCTATAAAAGAAGAATACTAAATGTATCAAGTTTAACTCACATCAGTTATCATATGGATATCAATTCTTAACCATTTCATCACTATGATTCAAGAATAGGGGTGTTCAAACCCTTAATTCATCATAAGTCATCTAATCAGTATGACCTTGATGTTTCTCATGGCTCTTACAGCCCATTAATCTCATATGTTGCCATTTAAGCTTAGGCAACATAGCATATATCACTATTCATAAAGCCTATAACATGCTTTCAGTGAATATGATATCATAACACTTACCTGGCTATGATCATTCCATTATAAGAACCTGCATGGTCAATTCAACTGATAATAATAAACAATTCATTTCCAGATCAACAATTTATAAAGCAGGAATAACCTTTCTATTCAAGGGTTGTACCTTCATGCCTTCATTAAGGTTAGGTTTTCTTTATTTACATCAATTAGGGTTATCCAATCCCTTTCATTATGATTAGGAATAATGATTCCTCATCTCATACTTTAATCATGAAGATTCATGCTTAAAAGCATAACCTGGAATTAGGGTTTATATTTCATCATATCACCTTCAATTAGGGTTTACTATTCACATTACATGTTATTATCATAGAATTAGGGGTTTACTATTCACTTCATAGTGAATTGAGCTCATAGCATCATCATGTATGAATATTATTATCATTGATGTCTTCAAATTAGATTAAGATTCATCAATTATCATAATTAGGGTTTCTATGATCTCACTATGAAAGATCATACCCTAATCATGTGCATTCATTCATATTGAAGGTATTTCACTTGAATTTTATTCATATTAGGAGCCTTCTCTCTCCTCTCACTAATAGATGATGTTTACATCACTCTAGATTAGGTTAGGTCAAGTCAACATTGATTAACATGAGTCAAGTCATCACCATAATGTTATTAGGGTTTGCTTGATTAAGGGGTGTTTGTCTACTTGAACCCTTTATGAGTGCCTTGATAATGTTCACCATTAATCATAGCATACCTCAACCAACCCCTTACTTGTTCCCTCATTGTCTTTAGGTATGATTAGGGTTTGAGTTAATCAACCATTGAACCATCTAAGCCTTCAAATCATTAAGCAATCTTGACCTTAAAAGATCCCAAACGGTTTTGAACTTTCAACCTCCAAATGATTTTGAAACCATTTGGAAGGGTTGACCGTTTGGTACCTTGACCTTCAAGACCGCATGGACATGTTCACACTCAAGATCGTTTGCCCTTAAACGGTCTTGAAACCGTTTGATCATGTTGACCGTTTAGCCAAGTTTGACTTTGAAACCGTTTAAGCAAATCAACCTTGAAACCGCATGACCTTAAACGGTTTGGAAACCGCATGAGTCCAAATGGTCTTGAGACCGTTTGGCCCCAAACAGTCTTGAGCGTTTGGATTCAAACGGTCTTGAGACCGTTTGGTCCAAACATCTCAAAACCGCATGGACCTAAAAAGTGCATCAACACTTGCAATTGATTAGGGTTTTCAATGTTGAACCCCTCAATTGATCTCATAATTGTTAGCCACTTATTAATTGAGCCAATTAGGTTAATCCTTAACCGATTTGATACTCAATTGACCCTCGATTGGTCACCAATTAGGGTTGGGATCAATTGAATTAGGGTTTGAAATCGATCAACCATCAACATCCATCAACATGAGTCTAATTGAAGTTGAACCTATTGAACTTTCACCCAATTGGCCATGACCTGACCCCAAACGGTCTTGGGATCGTTTGGACATCCTACAAATGGTATTGAGACCGTTTGCCCAAAGTCTCATAAAAACTAAGTCAATTTGTTAAGGGTTGAACCCTAATTAGGTCACCAAATCAGCACTTCGATTGTTTCAACAACCTATGATGATTGGACCTTCAATTGATCAAATTCCCTTAACCCTAGACCTCCAAACGGTCTTGGGTGATCACCAAACGGTCTTGAGACCGTTTGGGTGATCCCCAAACGGTTTTGAAACCGTTTGGGCCACTCAACCCAAACTTCAACACGATTAGTCCTTAAAATCAGCAAATGAACCCGATTAGGGTTTAGGTGATTGAAGTGCCTTCAACTTGAGATTTACTTGCAATTAGATAGTGATTCTTTGTAGGTGATTAATTCATAATGTGTTCAGCAGACCCTCAAATGGTCAACACCTGGTCAAACCTCCCAAATGGTCTTGGAGACCGTTTGAATCTAAACGGTCTTGCAAACCGCATGAGTCCTAACGGTTTTGAAACCGTTTGGTCCCAAACGGTTTTGCAAACCGTTTAGACCAAAGGTGGGAGACCATTTGATAAAGTTACCTTGATATTCATGCCCATCATCTTCTACCGTGAGACTAAGGTCTGTTCTTCACGGTTTTGCTTGCAAGAGTGCAAGGGAGGATAGGAAAAAGGAAGAACAAGTAACAATCGCAGAGAAAGAGAGATGCATAACAAAGCATAAGGGTTTAGAGTTATAAAACCCACCTTAAGGTTGGTCCTAGAGCTCCAAGATTCCAATCTTTAATGGCGTATTGAGCTCCACCGGTCGTCCAAGGTGTCTTCTTCAAGAATTGGTTGGAAGGGATGGCTAGAAAGTAACTAGATAAGAAATACTAGCAAACCAACCTTGCACCATGATTTCCTCCACAAATCCGAGCTAGATGATGGTCAATTCTTACCTAGAACTGGTTGGCCGTCCTTCCTTGCTCCAGAGCTCTGCTCTTATTCGGTCTCAGCAGAAGATAAGTGAAGATAGAAAGGGAAATGATCCCTTGGTTTGCAAAGAAATGGTGACTATATACCTTTGGGGTTATTTTCGAAATGAGGACAACCTTTTCCTTCTATTCTCAACTAAGTCCTCCTCTCCTTCTAAGGCATGTTTCTATCTTTCATAGTTAAGCAAAACTCATCTTAAACCCAAGGTCTAAAGGATAAGAAAGCCAACTTCTTACTAAGTTGCACATATAAAAGGGGTCATTTTGCTTACAACTTGATTATTTAATTACAAGGATTATCCATCTTATCTGATTATTCAAATGAATCTCCCTCTTCATCATTTTACTCTAAATGATGTCAAGAGTCATAAAAGATATTCTAGAAGGTGTATATTACATGTTGCACCCCATGTTTTGGATAAATTGCACTTTACACCAAAATTAGGGTTTAAAGCACAAGGATTGCTTCACAAGCTGCATCTTGATGCCCAAGCTTGGAGAATCCATCATACTTCATCATATTCATTCTTATGATGTCTCATCATCATAGGAACATCCAAACATGTGCCATTTACAAGTTAACCCCTCTAAATGGGTAATTTGCACATAGGTCCCTGTATTACAAAACAATATTATAACATTATTAAAAAAAGAAAGAAATAGAAATATATGTTCCTCAGAAGCTTTAATTACATAGCAAAAGATAATCACATGCATTTAGTTACATAATTAAGCAAAACACCTAGGGTTAGTTCATAACCCAGGTCAGGGATGTTACAACTCTCTTGGAGTTCTTGCAAGAGAACTTGGAAACAGTTTCAAATACATTGTCTCCTACAGAAAATGATAGATCTTTATCATATCACAATTTTCCACGAAAGTGCTTATGTGGGCCACTAGATCTTTGTTCTTTAGTCCATGGAATGCTTGAGTTTTGACTAGATTTATTAGTGCCAAATCAATTTTATATGTTGGGATGTTGATAGTCTGCCTCTTGATCGGCCCTTTCGATGCAAAGGAAGAAGATGCCTTGATCTTTTCCCATATCATCTTTTCTTCAGCCATCTCTTCTTGTTCAGAATCTGAATTCGGCCTCTCAGGTTGATTCTGAATGTTGTGCTCCTCGTCGTCTGATCCCGAAAATGGGACCTCTGGTGATGACTGCGCATAGTCTGTGCTACGCGTACTCACCGTGCACTAGTACCTGCAAAGTGATATATTTAGTTAAGTACAGTGCTATACAAATATAAATTCTGAAAAATAGACAATTAATTGCAAGAATTTAAAAAAATGTAATTAAAAGAAAAAGGGTAGCCTAGAGTGGCCGCTTATAAGACTCGTAGTGCCAACAATTACCGTTTCCCCGACAACAGCGCCAAAAACTTGACACGATTTTACCGTGCGTAGAACACAAGTGTACGCGTCAGAGTAATATAGGCCTATGTGAGGCCCGAGTCGAACTCAGGGAAACGTAATTATTGGTAGACTACTACTAACTACTTGCAATCAGCTAGACCAATTAAATTGATTTGAGAGTTGATTGAAAAAGAAAAGAAAAATGAAAGAAAATAGAGCAATCGATTAAATGTTTGGTTTAATCAATTCAAATGAGAATATTTAGGATTACGATTTCACCACATGTTTTTGTTGTATTAATTTCTACATAGTTAACCTAATCTGTCTCTTATTCCGGGTAGTGGCCTGTATTAAGAATTGCTCACTTTCGTGATACAATTCACTACCGAAATCTAGGTCGGTTCCACGGTAGTAGTAACCTATACCCTAAACTAGGTGCATGAAGACCATACTCTGGGTTTCCACCATTAACCGTACATCGCCTTGTTCAAAGGATTTATTAGTTAATGTGAATTTTGTCTCTTTTTAACCATTAATTCTTCTTTCAAAGTGATTAAAGGCATTATATTATCATTAGGGTGATCAATCATAATGATATAAGGGAGAAAACAAAATCATACCACAGATTTAAGAGACAAATTATGATATACTATGGTAAAAATGTCATACAAACATCACTCGGGCTACTCCCGGTCCTAAAGATAAAGGGGATTAGGCCCTCATGTTCATCTCAATGAAAGACATGACAAGAGAAAGGGAAAACATGGAGAAAATGTGAATGAAAGTGATGTAAACCCCTGAACGGAGGAGATCGGGAGTTCCTTGAAGTAGAATGCGCGATCTACAACCTTCTGGCAGTGGAAAACGTCTTCTGCGACTCTCGGAATGATCAGGGCGTGATTCTGGATCCGTTCTTCTCTCCTCCTCTCCTTGAGACTTGTACAATGACTAATGACGTGATACCTTGCTTAGGGCCTCCGAAATTAGGTATATGCACCACTTTAGATCGCCAAAACATCACCACCGTCCGATTAGAATCGATCTAAAACAAAACCTGATCTGACGGCGTCGATACCATCGACACGGGTCGATGGTATCGACACGTGAAAATATCGACAAGTCTTCTTTTTCTGACATTCCGCTTGATACAGACTCGATGCCATCGACTGTAGTGTCGATGGTATCAACACCTTTAGGCATCACTTTTATCATCAATCCGACGCTGAAGCTGGGCAAGGTCAATAGTATCGACTTTGTGTCGATAGTATCGACCATATGACTGTTGGCTCGTTGTAGGTATCTCGCTACCATCGACTTCAGTGTCGATGGTATCGACATATCTTGATTCCTTGTGGCTGTCTCACTGTGACCGAGTCGATACTATCGACATCTGTCGATGGTATCGACAACTGCATATATTCGTTTTTCCTGAAATTTCAAGGTAAATCCAAATCAGCCTTCTAAAACACATCAATATGATCATTTATAACAAAAAAGATGAAATATAGTAGATTTGATGCAAAAAGAGATTATAGACTAAAACGAGTGAATCATGCGATATTAACCACAAATGTGACTAATAAACACATAAAACGCATGTAAACCAGTCTATAAAAGCGACTCAAAATCCTCGCATCAGCTGCCTTTCCCAATATGTCGCAAGGTGGGGTACAAGATGCGAGCCGTTGGATCTTTGATCCTACAGTCACCATCGTGCATGCAGATTAAAATATAATCCTATTAGAAACTGAGATTGTGACATTTAAAGACCTCTCAATTCAGGGAATTTTAGAAAATTCATACTTCCCAATATGCTTGCCCTTTTAATCTCAAATTTCACATGAAAGTTCTTGATGACTTAGTCTACTTATGGACACAATTTGAGATCAAAACTCGAAAGAAACAACCCTTTTTGTACAAGTTCAAGTCTTACATTCAAAGGCATATATCATGTATTAAAACTCATGTTTTTCTCTCTTTCTTTTCCATTCTCTAAATTTTGACTTTTCTAGATATTAGAAGGCAAGTGGAACTAAAACCACCCTATTGCAGCCAGTTATGCCCCTTCTAGAGAATTCTATGTTTTTCTTAAACAAAAATATGTTATTTATTTTCTTCTTGCCTTTTCCCTTATTATGGGTTTTTCTTTTGTCCTTTATCCTTTTACACTTCCATTGGATTATTAAACATAGGAAAAAGCACGAAATTCATTATTCAAGATAATTTTGCAAAGAAACCCAAGTTATAAAATAATACACTCAAATTGACAAGTAAGTCTTTTTCTTATGAAATATTTGCATAAAATACAATCAAAATTGGGGTTATAAAAGGGTTCCACGACCGTGGTGTCTGGACGCTAACAAGGGTGTGGAGGGGAGCACAACCATTCTGGGAGTTGTTGTCGATGTTGAATCCCACAGGCATGGTGCTTGCCACGATCGCGGTGATCTTCGTTTGCACTATTGTGATGGCCACGACCATGATCAATCCTTTGTATTTCATGCAAAGTGTCTGGATGTTTTTGCGTATTCTCCACAGTCGTGGCGTTGTGCCACAAGGGTGATGGCAAACTTCGGCCACAACCATTCTAATGGCCATCGCCATGGGGGACTCAGTGTACCACAGTTGTTTTGGAAGCTACGAATATGGTAGTCGACGTTCAAAAATGATGGTCTCCCTGTTGATTTGGACCATCTCTCCACGGTCGTGGCAGAGTACCACACCCGTGGCGAGTGTCCAACCGCTTGACTTTGCTTCAAATTTCTTCAAATGGTTGCTAATTGCTTTGGAGCAATTTTATCTACTCAAGGGATGCTTGGGGAAGATTTGGGTCCAATCATGGGGTGTGGAAACCCAAGGATCATCTCTTTCTTTCTCCTTTACATCCAATGCTTGTATAAATCCTTAAAAACACACAAAAAGCAACCTTAAGTGCATTTGATATGATATTGCATATTAGGGGAATAACTTGCATTCTAACAATGTCTAGATGTGATTAAGATGCAAAAAGACACTATATGGAGCCCTAAAATAGGGTTTCATCACTCCACATAATACACAACATTGCTCATGGATCCCCATCATTGACAAAATCCACCAAAAAGTCTCATCCTGGACAAACAACTTCCAAAGCCTATCTGGTCGCATTACCCTCCTTAATAACTCCATCACTCCCATTACCACACCTGTCTTAGCTTCATACCTCTACCTGCAAAAACCAAATATCAGATAGACTCTATCGATAGGAAATTCCCATGGAATCATTACACCCCTCAATCAGGTTATACCAAATTACACTTAGTCAACTAGGATACCATTTGTGCTCCCATTGAGTATGGTGACTGGGGCATCATCAATATCAATACACACACGATCAGTCTCACCACCAAAATCATACAAACTCCCATTACCAACTCAATGAAAATCTGGAAACCCTTCATACTTCATAAATATTACAAAAAACACAAATCCATGGAATGAAACAAATAAAGGTATATCTTCACCACTTTGGAAACTCATCAACAAAATTTTAGATATAATCACTCAGATGATCAATACACCTCCACATGCATGCACCAATATCATCTTCTGGTCTGGCCCATGGTACCACAACAACATGATACAAAACAATACTATCAACCTCAACATACCTTGGAGCCTCAAGAATATTAATATAGCCAAAGCCCTCCAACTCACCAACAATAAACAAAACATCCTTAAAACACATCTCCCACAATACCTTAACCTCGACACCATTCAAGATATCATTTACCATCTAGAATACAACACCACAAACCACACTTCATGGAAATGGGGCAACAACTACTCTCCAAATAAAGCATATCACTATCTCACTTATAGAGGGAACATTTCTGACTTGAAACATTATCTAGAAAAGAAAATGGCCTAAAAAAACTCAAAATCTTCTTTTGGCTCATTGCTAGGAACAAAATCCCACAGATAGCAACATTGCCAAGAGAGGCTTCCCTGGACCAACCAGATGCTGTATTTTCCACACTGAAGAGGAAACCAAAGAACACCTTTTCTGCCTCTGTCGATTCACAACTTGGTTACTCTACTATTAGCTTAACCAAACTATATTAGAAACTTTCTGCACTCAACCACTTTGATTGATAGATTCAAACCCACTAACACCAACCATGACTCTTACACTCTGATCATCACTATATTTGAGAACTTATGGATAGAGAGAAATAACAAGAAAAATAACAACACTACTCGCCCATTTGTGAAGATTATTAATGATATTTAACACTCTCTATCTATTATTTTGCATTGCAGGACTGACTTTAACATCAACACAGGTAATGGCAGATGAAGACACACAAATGACGATCTTTGAGGACCACAATGTTGAAGGACATTACACACTAAAGAAGATCTTAGCTGATGACACCGGATTCTAGGATCATCACCACCAGATATTACTATCTTTTTTACTGCTATCTGAGGCTCTATGTTTAAAGGGTGCCTCCCCCCAAAAACTTACGCTATTTCATCCTTTTCTGTTTGTTTTTATGAGTAGTGCTTGACATGGACTTCAACTATCATATAGACTACACACTTCTGGTGTACTTAGGACAGTTTATTTATATATTTGACTTTCTCTACATATAAAAAAAGAATCAGGGTCAAATTTTATGGCCCTCACGTCGAATTTATCTGGATCCGGTTCAGGTCAGTTTATATGAGTCGGTCGGGTTGGCCGGTCCGAAGCTCAACCCTAGGTGCCACAGTTCAATCCCAATTCGGCGACGGACTTGGGTGGAAGGGGCTAAAACTCGAGCTCGGGTTTAAGGTCTTGTGAGAAACCCTACTAGACGAATGTGCAGTGACGGAGTTTCCTTGTTGTCTCTCCACTGTTTGTTGCCATGCTTCGTTTCTTCATAGAAAAGTTGCAGCTCTCCTCAAATGCAGCTAAATCCGGTCCTATATGCTCATCCAATTGGCTCTACACTTGTCGCAAAACTATCTGCAGCCAGGTTGAGTCTTCTTCTTCTTCCGTTCTCTCTCCAGACCCTGAGAAAAGCCAGATCATTTCATACCTAGTTAGTGCGTGTGGTCTATCATCAGTTGCTGCTCTTTCCGCTGCTAAGTTCGTCGGAAATAAGACCAAAGAGAAGACTATCTCTGTAATCCGGCTGCTCAAAGGGTACGATTTTTCCGAGGCCCAAATAAACATCATTGTCATAAAGCGCTCGTCGCTGCTGGTAGCCAATTCTCAGAAGACCCTCAAGCCCAAATTGGATTTTCTCCTCAATGAAGGCTTCAGTAAGGAAGAAGTTGCTGACATCTTTGTGGCTAATCCCACCCTTTTAGCCAGAAACATTGAAAGAGGACTTGTGTCAACGTGTCGATTCCTCAGTGCAAGCCTTCCTTCCAGATCCGATGTTGTTGTTGCCCTCAAGGGCGGCAATCAATGTCTGACGGTTGAAAATGAATCCAGCATCAAGATGTTACGGGATCTCGGAATGGCAGAACCAGTGATTATGTACATTCTCAAGCGCTTTCCCATGGCATTGATGCGGAGCACTGGGCATCTCGAGGAGGCTATTAAAAAGTTGATGGAGATGGGATTAGATCCCAAAAGAAAAATGTTTGCTTACGCTCTGGGTCATATATCTTACATATCCAAGGCGACATGGCATAGGAAAATGGAACTTTATAAAGAACTGGGTTGGTCCGAAAGTGAAGTCATCAGCTTGTTTAAGAGATGCCCTTCGGTGTTCTGTTTGTCTGATGAGCGTCTCCGATACAAAGTGAACTTCTTCAAGACATCTCTTGGATGGGACCCAGGCTTCATATCGGTGAGCCCTGTACTCCTACAATTCAGCTTTGAGAAGAGAATTCTACCAAGAGTGTCCGCTTTGAAGTTACTTATGTCAAAAGGCGTGATTGAAAAGCAGTGGAAACAAAGTCAGTTTTACATACCTGATAGGCTCTTTATCATAAGGTATATTGAAAAACATGTAAATGAGGTTCCTGAAGTTACTGACGTATACCACGATGCAATTGCAATTGACGAGAGTTAATGCAATTTTTTTACTTTTGAGATGTTACATGATTATCTCGCTTCTGTGTTATCATCTGTAGTTGTTCTGTGCCTTTTTTAACCCAGATATGGAGTCTGATGAATCTCACAAGGGGAATTACCTTAACTCATGAGTCTTAAATGGATTAATCATTTCATATCAATGCTTAAATCGCCTTTGCAAGCTTTCGGAACACTTCTGTTCAAATAATTGAGTCAGTTCTTTGAATAAGACTTGGGCATGGATGTCACTGATTAATTTTGTTATTTAACCTATGGTAAATAGCACAAGTAGGCTGCCTGGTGTGAAGGTAAGGGTGAAGTGCTTTTATGCATACTCTGCCATGAAAAATTAGCACCAACAAACTTTTCTCCTTAATGCGATTTTATACTATTTTTCTGATTTCTGATGCATACATTAACCGCTCAGTGTGTACTCATAGCCTTACTGTGGGAATTTGGAATTTTCCGTGTCACTTTAACCTGTCAAATTAATATATCCTTTATAAGAGTGAAACAATGGTGCCTGTTAGCAATATTCTAAGTTCATTATACACACATATGTTCAACAATGGTTTTTTCCTTTTCCCTGCCAGATTATCCTTCTAATGTCAGACCTTCGTCATAGAAATTGGACATCGTGTTAGAATCTCTAGAGAGCAATGATAGCGACCATAATAAGCTTATAATATTGCGTCAATGAAGTGTTTTTCATAGAATTTTGTTATTGTTGCTGAGAGAGACTGTATAGAAGCTGATTTTAATATTACAGCAGACTCTTTCTCTCTCTATCTCCCTCTCCTTCCCCCCATCCCCACAAACACACCCCACCCTTCTCTGTGGCTTTATTGATTTGAATGCAGATTGTAGACTCAACATTTTTGTTTGGAGTGAGTGCAAATCATGGACTTGTGTTGGTCTTTTGACAGACTTTACCTAGGAAGGTTATATTAGTTGCACTTGGTCTATTCGCTGCAGGTTTCATTTGGTTTATTGGATTCAATTGCTAATTTGCTTTAGCGCATTTATTGCCATGGTGTAAACCTTTCTTTGTTCTTCCTCATCTGCTCGTGATCTTTACACATATGATGTGGATGGATCAACTACAGCCTCTACCATATGTACATTCTGTAATCAGTCAATATTGTTACTTATTACTAACAAAAAACATGTTACTAACATCTCAAATAAATGAAAAGTAGGCATGACAATGGGCTACATTTTGCTGAAGTTAGCCCGATCCAACTCGAATTTGCTCAACCCAAACCCAACCTGACTCGTACATGACATGTAAAAAGTCTGAACCGAACCTAACCAGACCCGACTTGGCCCAAACATTATAAAAATTCTTTATATGTATATTAGCATAAAAACAAATAAATATAATGGAAAACCTGAGATCCAATCCGACTCGACCCGAACTAGACCTGACTTGAACTAAGATTGACATGACCCGATCGAAAACCGCACAAATCTTTAAAAAGACTCTTGGATATTCGGACTGGGTTGGGCTGTGTAGGTTTTTTATCCTTACTGATTGAAAAGTGAATAAGATCCATTTGACATTTGACTTTTCTGACCATTGTGTGCAAAAAGTCCTTAAATCTCAATGGAAATGTTGTGTATATACCATGGCTGTCTAGGTAGTGCCCTTCAGGGCAGCGTAGCTACCTAAGCCTAGGCAGGGAACACTTTTTATGTTCATTTGTATATATCACATGAATTTGCATGAATATTTAAAAACATCCACATTTTTTTTAATAAATCTATCTATATTTTTTTTGGTCGGTCGAAAACTCGTGTTGCTTTTTTGTATTTTCTTTTGGTTTATATACAATGCTGTCCATCTTCAAAACTGAAGATGGAAAAAAGGAACGAAGAACAAAAGGGGAGTATAACATACATGTTCTATACTCAAAATAGGAGAAGAAGAGGGGAAAAAGATCTGAGCATCAGCAATGCGCCAACTCCTTCAGAGCTAAAAAACCTTCAGAAAACAAGAGAAGTATCCCCTTGTCATGAAGAAAACCAATAGGCAGCCAAATCAGATCAACGAACCAATCAGTCATCAGCAAATCTCAACAGAAGAATTCCCTTGTCAAGAAGAGAACAGATCAACAAGCCAAGCAACCTTTAGCAGAACTTAAGAGGAAAGCTCCCATACCGAGAAGCACAACCACCAGAACAGCCTGGAAGAACCAGATGGTCCACATCCCAAATCAGATCACCAGAGGAACTCAACCATCATTGCCAAAGCAATGAGAGGGGAGCACAAACCCAGAAGAACGAGCAACAGGTCAACAATCATCACAGACCAGCAGAAGGAAGCTCGACCATCATTGCAGGAAGCAATGAGAGGGGAGAAAGACAGAGCCAGAAAAAAAGAGGAACAAGAAACACAACAACCAAGCAATCACAACTAACCAGCCATCAAGAACCAGCCACCATAACTAGAAAACTGATAAAAAGTAACCAGCTGGATTGCCAGAATCACACGCCCACCGCAGCAGATCATCAACCATAAGGGCACCAAGCAGGCCCCAAACACAAACCAGAGGAACCCCAAACGTAAAAGATTTGCTTGAGCATCATGCAGAACAAAGAACAACAACTCAAAGATTCAAAGAATCACAGAGCCGATCCAACACCTCTGAACAAAAGAATTAAGGAAAGGACAGCTACCATCTTCAGGGAACCAGAAAAAATCAATGAATAATAAGGAGAATGTCATGCTCAATAATCCTCCAAAGCGTAATCACATCCTTGCATATGTTATCATGGACCCTTCTGTTTCGTTCAAACCAAGTATGATAGAGGATAGTAGGAATAGCAACACCAGCATTTGTGCTCTTCATATTGATAATACTCTCCCAATTCATAGGAATAGAACTGACTAACTCTTTGTCCAAGGCTTTATTCCACAACTCCTTCATGAAGCTACAGCCAAAACATATGTGAAAAGTGTCCTCATAATCATTCATACAAAGATAACAGATTGAAGTAACATGAATTCCCCTTCTTCTAGAGTAATCAGCAGTAGGAAGCTTATTATGGATAGCTTTCCACATGTGGAACTTAGAATTCATACTGGCTTTAGTCTTCAAAAGCCACGAGAAAATGTCTTTCTTCTCACCTTTGGTTCTAATATGGTCCCATATAACATTCAGCCTAACCTCTTTCTGCCCTTTGAAGTAGTAGCTGTCATCTTGCTCTTTGTCAATATGCACATTTTCCAAAACATCCAACAAATTCTTAGAGCACGTCGTATCCTTAATATTCCAGTAGCCGTTTTTTATAATAGAGTTCAATTTAGCACCATTTGGTAAACCAGCACGTACTGAATAATTATGCTCAACAAAGTCATGAAGGAATCTCCCATTAAGCCAAGGATCTTTCCAAATATCAACACTATCCCCTTTGCCAATTTTTATCTCAAAGAATCTCAGCAACTCATCCTTAATACGAATGAGATTATTGAACATCCATGAGAAATTAGTGGATACATTCACACTCCAATAAGTTTCCTTCCTTAAATACTTCTCATTCACCCATTTCACCCACAACGAATCCTTTTTCTGTGCCACATCCCAAGCATTCAGAATGATACAAGCTTCAGCCACCTCTTTGCTCTTCCTTAAACCAAGCCCACCTTCAGCTTTAGGTAAAGTGATACTCTCCCACTTAAGAAGGTGAAGATTAGATTTTAACTCAGAATCCCCCCAAATGATATTGCGACAAATTCTATCAATGTCATCCAAAACTGAGCTAGGCAGAGGAAAAGATAAAATCCAGTAAAGATGTAGAGTAGATAATGTAGATTTAACCAGCACTACCCTACCAGCCAAGGACAAGGTCTTGAATTTCCAACCTTCCATTCTTCTATTGATTCTATCAATGAGCCTACCACAGTAATTCTTATTGAGTTTTCCGGGGAAGATAGGAAGACCAAGATATTTAGCATCCTCTAACCTACCAATCTTTATACCCAAGATATTAGAAATATCATCCACATCTTTGGTAGGGTTCATAAGAATCATACTCTTGTTTTTATTGATACATAAACCCAGACAGGGAGGCAAAGTTATCAAGCAAGGACCTCATATTCTCAGCCTTATATTTACCAATTTTGGAGAACATCATAAGGTCGTCTGCAAAAATAAGGTGGGAGCAGCTCATATTCTTAGACACCTGAATAGGGGCATAGTTAGAATCATTCTTTATCATCTCAGACAGACCCTGCATAGCTATGGTGAAGAGATAGGGGGCAATAGGATCGCTTTGTCTAACTCCATTCAGAGGAAAAATATTTCTGGTTACCTCTCCATTAACAAGAATTTGATAAGAGGTAGTATTGAAGATAACTTCAATCCATCTAATCCACTTACACGAGAAACCGATTCTTCTCATCACAGAAAATAGGAACTTCCAATTCACAGAATCATAAGCCTTCGAAATGTCAACTTGGACACACATATTCTTACCACTTTTTTTAATCACATCAGTCATGATCTCATTTGAGAGAAGAATAACATCCTTGATGTTCCTCCCTTTAATGAAAGCACATTGATTCTTATCGATGATGGAAGAGATACAGCTCTGCAACCTATTGGCTAGAATCTTAGATATGAGTTTATAGAAAACATTACACAGAGCAATAGGCCGCCAATTAGTGATCAACGATTTATCATATCCTTTGGGAAGAAGAGTAATGTAAGTTCTATTAGCTTCCTTCAACAGAGAACCATTCACAAAAAACTCCTTAACGGCTTCAAAAACATCGTCTCCAATAAATTTCCAAGCATTCTTATAAAAACAACCATTAAAACCATCAGGGCCGGGACTTTTATCCTCGCTCAGATTAGAAACAACATCATCCAACTCCTTCCTAGTAACGACTTTAGTAAGGAGCTCATTCTGACTTGGATTAATCTTAGCACCTTTCCAATCCCCTTTCCACACTCCTCCAACATTCAACTTGCAGAAATTATTCTCATAATGATCAGCAATAACATCCTTTATCATTTGGCTATCCCTAACCGTATCACCTTCAATATTGAGACTTTTGATATTGTTCCTGCACCTTCTAGTTTTCATAGAAGAATAGAAATACTTGGAGTTTAGATTTCCTTCCTTCAACCAAATCACCCTAGACTTTTGTCTATACAGAGCTTCTTCTCTGATGGATGCATCATGAGCTTCTCTTCTCAGAACATTAGCTAGTAGCCTTGGACTTTCATCTTCAAGGTTCATTTCAGACTTGCTCTGAGCTTCAAGGGCTTTAAACTTAGCTTCAGCAGCCTTATCAAACACATTCCCAAAATTAGTTATGTTCCACTCTTTGAGCTTAATTTTCAAATGTTCCAGCTTTCTATAGAGTCTAAACATAGCATGACCATGAACTTCAATATTCCAACTCTCATCAAGAATCTTTTCAAAGTCTTTATGATTAACCCAGCTGTTGATAAACCTAAAGGGGGATTTTCTTTTAATAGGTTCACCAATCTTCAGGGAGATCCTACAGTGATCACTGATAGTATTAGAAATGGTCTCACCATGAAATTCATCAAACCCGGCTTGAAAATCCTGGTTATACAAGACTCTGTCGATTTTAGTAGATATAAAATTATCACCATCTTGGTTGTTTTTCCAAGTATAGCGAGGACCAACAAGGTTCAAGTCTAATAGGCCACTGATCATCATAAAGTTGTTAAAGTCTTCCATAGACTTCTTAGTGGGGGGAAGAATACCAATTTTCTCATCATTCCTCCGAAGAGCATTAAAGTCTCTGATAATTACCCAAGGACCAGAAGTAGAGTTACTGCAATGCTCCAAATCAGACCAAAGCCCTTCTCTATCATAATCCCCATTATGACCATAAACAGCAATAATATTCAGGATAACATCATCTTTCTCAAGCAAGAAATGCAAAGTTTGACCGAATTCAGAAAACTTAGTAATTGTGCAATTTTCATTCTTCCACAACACAATAATATGACCAAGCGCATGAGACGCACTATTAGAAATCCAGTTATAATCAGTGAAGTATTTTCTCTTCGACTTTTCCAATCTATCCCTTCTTAGCTTTGTTTCTACTAGGACAAACACATCACAGTTTGCCCTTCTCATCTCCTTTTGAACGCTAAGGATCTTGTTACTGATTCCTCTAACGTTCCAAGAGGAGATAGTGCACTGAAGAGTCATTTGACCTTATCGGCTGTTGTACTGTTAGCCTCAGTTTCAGTAGAAATTAAATTCAGTTCTCTTGGAGTCGGGGCAGATTGAAGATTTCCCAATCTCACATTGACATTCAGTTTGCCTTGGCATTTGGGAGGCTCCTTCGCCTTACCTTTTCCTTTATCAAAACTGATTAAATTCGATGAAGCCTGCGAACTTCCTTCACTAACAGGTGAAATACTAGGAAATACGATAACCGAGGATGGTGTGCCAGGAACAGACGTGATATCATTATTACAGCTAACAACATCACCATCAGACTTTTCAACTCGGTCTTCTTCAGGATTCTCACCAACAAAGCCCTTATTAACCTGTTCAGATAAGAACTCATCTTCGACTATGATTTCAATGGGATAACTACCGACATTGCCTTTTCTTATCTCTTCCATATCTTCAATTTCCTCCAAAATAAAGTTATCAGCAACACTAGTATCCTTCTCAGGCATTTTGTCGAACACAGTATCTGCATTCTTCTTCTTGACTTCCCAGATCTGCTCGCTCTGACGACCTATGTATCCTCGTCCAAGCGATTTGTTCTGAACAGAGCATTCATCATACCCTAGATACCCACACTTGCCACAGACATAAGGAATCCACTCATATTCAATCGCAATGCGATGCTCATTCCCGCACTCATCTTTCATAATGACCTCATCTGGAAACTTCACGTTTCTATTCATTAGGACCTGAATTCACGCCACATCAAGCCTCTGAAGGTTCAGAGTCGACTCATCCATTCTTATAGGCGTTCCCAGGACAGACCCAATCCTACTGAACATCTTCTGATCCCATAGATCAATAGGAACTTCCTTCAACTTAATCCAGACCGGAACATCCAACAGCGGCGTCTTCACTTGTTTCTCGCCCGGCTGCCATTTCTTGAGAATGACAGGCCTGTCCAAGACATACCAGTCACCGTTAAGAACCCTTTCCAGGTCCTCCGACAACTCAAAGAAACCTGATCAGAAAGAAACCCTCGCCTCTATTGAACACCTCAAAGTAGCCATTGGCGCCCCAGATGTTGCTGAAATTGTTCGTTAAGAAGGGAATATGAGGACGGAAATCGATCACATAACATATGAGACAATTGCTCCATTTACTAGCATTCTCCACTATCTCACTTCTTGGATAAACAACCTTCCCATCCAAAAGAATGACATCCACTTTCTCCAGATCTGTAGCATATCCACTTCTTCTTGGCTTGATACTTTCCCAGTTACGAGGCTTTTCCACTTGATCTGAAGAGTCCTCTGCGCCATTGATCAGATTAGCAATCGGTTCTCTCTCCCTCCTTCTCAGATTCGACCAAAGATGCAGTCGACGAGGATCCTTCGCGCCTCCGATCGCCTCTCCAGTCGCCCGGACGGGAGCACGACAAGCCTCCATTCTTTTTCTTTATCTATATTGGTCCTCTGGAAACTTAATAAATCCTAAGTACACCAAAACCACACCTCACACGACCTATACTAGACCTAGCTTGACATAATTTAGAACGAGACTTAACTTGACCCTGATCTATTCTAAATCAGACGTAATTAGACTAACTCGACCTATTTTGCCCTAATATGAGCAAAAGCAGGCCTAGTTTTTGGAAATTAGGCCTAACACTGACCTAGTTTGACCCAATCAGATTTCAATTGGACCGAATTTGACCTGATATAAACTAATTTGACCTAATTTGACTCCAAAGCGACCTACATTGATTAATTCAGACCTAAAATAAGTTAATTCACCCTTAAAATGGCTTAAATAGAGCCTTAAAGGTCCTAGGCACCCATGTTAGCCACTAAAGGGCTAGGCGCCCAGAATTGGGACCCCTTCAGTGCACCTACGCGGCGTGCGGCTGAGCAACTATGACACACACACACACGCACGCACGCACACACACACGCACACACGCGCGCACACACACACACCCTTTATTTATCATAAACGACATGAATCTTTTGTATGCATATGCAATGCTATTTAATGTGTTGAATGTCATATACAAGACATTTTTTGAAGCCCGTAATATTGTCTCCATATTAACATTAATTAGTACAAAAAATGAATATCTCAAGGGATATGAAATTCTTGTAATTAATTCTCATGCACACTAGAGTACAAGACTATAAGATACAAACATGTTATTTCATTTGGATCCTCAGGTCATGCTGGCCTAGCTAAACTGTTACCACATGAATTTGCCACTTTCAATGTCCTCAAACTTATGCTTTTGCTTCTCTTTATACTTGGATGGCTCCAACACTACATGGTAGCACCTGGGGTGAAAATGAAAATATATTTGACAAAACCTGAGTGTCTAGATATGCATGCTCCTTTATCTTCATGTATCATGCATCAACGTAAAATGAAACTACATGATACCAAACTGTTCGATTAAGGTGATTTATTGCAAACAAGCCTTTCTATGCATAGGAAGGCAAGCTATCAAAGCACAATAAGCATGCCAACATGGCCCATTTTGAGACCTGATCAATGATTGTATACTCCATTCCTATTCGAGGATAGGATGAATACACATTCTTCAATGATACACTTCACCTGACGAAGGTGACGATTCTCCTCTCTAGTATGAATACATGTGCTTCAATGAGACATTTCATATAAGGAAGCCTTAGTTTTGTGTTATATGGTATAATCCATACCCCTCCAACTTCACAACCCCAATCTTCATTGCCATTGATTGAAGTAGTGCGGTATTTTGCGGTGGAATACTATGGATTGCTCTTATATTGTGACGTTCTACGTCGAGCTTGTTGGGTTTTGTGGAGAAAACATGCGCGGCGGAAGCGATAAATCCACGCAACCCGTAACAGGATCTCGTCGATAACAGCGTATTCGGAAATAGGTTTGCGGGATATACCTTATCGCGGAGCAAGTCCAACGATGTCCCGCTGCACGACGGTGCAACGCTGCTTGTCAAACACGGACGGATCTTCTCTCCCGTTCGTTGTCGCAGGTTGATCCGGCGATGCTCCTTTGCGGCAGTGGCGTACGTTGCTCGCAGCACGTACAGGTGGTCGTCGACGTCCTCCGAACGCAGGCGTCAAGGCGTCTGCGTCTCTACTTTGTCCACGCGGATGGATGGAACTCCACGTCGCGCTTCTCAAGCCGGCGGGAAGGAGCGTGTCTCTGCGGCGGCGTGCTAGCGGCGCGTTGCTCTCCTTTCTCTCCTAAGGACGGCGACGACTAGGTTTACGTACGTGAGCGTAACCTAAAAGCGTCTCTCTATATCTTATATAGATATCGGCCGTCTATCCTCCTTTAAATAGGATAAGAAGAGAAGTAGGGTTTCCTAAACCCATCGGTAAACAGAAACGTTGCGTTAATTAAAACGCTCGTGGATTAATTAGAATATTTCGGAATTCATTAATTAACCAAATAATCACATTAATTGATTAATTAATATCCGACTCCATGCAATCGCTTGGGATGGCTCTACGGGCATACATATACCAACAGACTCCCACTTGCACTTAGAGCCAGTCACTCCAATATTATTCTAATCGATTACATAAACATTTTAGTAACCAATGTGATTCGAAGCAATTTCAATCAAATCCACAATTATACTCCTATTCCAACACATCCTGTGCGTGTGACCCGGTAGGCTCCAAATTACGTTGGCAGTGATATCCATAATCATATTATGATTTCACAAGCAATGATTGGTATCTAGCAAGACTTCATTGCTACCCAAGTAATTGGAGAAGTTGGAGAACAACTTAACCTATCATACATGACTGGTGTTACAATGATTGTACAGTTCCTTTGTCGCTGATATCTGGATTGAACTCAAGTCATGGAATTGTTATCCTCTTCAATGTTCAATCCATGTTCCTTGAACTAGAGCAGACTGTCTGAGATATATGTAAGCTCAATATCACATATTGACTCACATCAGCATGGCCATGCATTTCTCAGTCTCGCTTATCAAGTGGCCGGAATATCAAACTCCCGTAGGAAGGACAAATTCCATCTACATCACTCACAGTCATCCCCATGTGTCACAGTGCACCCAAGCACCATCTTTATAGCAATCCTTATTCAGGACCACGATGGATGATGTCAAAGTACACCGAACGTCATGTGATAAGTGTAGTGACTTCAGGTCTAAGAACCACAATCACCACCATCATTATGAGATGTGACTCTAACTACCAATCATGGTATCCATGTGTCACTCTCAAGGTGGGTCTATCCGATACACTGTTCTCTAACAAGTATCTATGTATTTGGTTTGATATCTGCATATCATGGATAATGAGATTCTTCCATCAACCAACATACATTCTAATCTTATGTGTTATTGATGTCTATGGATATTTCCACAATAACAACCGATTAGGGACAAAACAAGAATACATACTCCTAGCATACATATGATCTCACTGTTCAGGTCATCAACCCGAAGACATATGTCATTGAGTATATTATTCTATAGACATCTATAAGTTTTATGGTCATCTCACAATATAAAACACAAACATATAGATTGGAAACTTGCCTTTATTGATATGATCAATATAGTATTACAAATCGTTTACATAGTATCCCATTACAATCATCGAATGATAGTCTCTATGGGCATACATACCAACAGATTCCCACTTGCACTTATACCCAATCACCCATGAATCGCAATCCAAGTGATCGAACATGCCCGTCATGTTTCTGCTGTGAAAGTGCTTTTGTGAGCGGGTCAACCACATTGCTTTCTGTAGGTACTCTGCAAATCTTCACATCTCCTCGTTGTACGATCTCTCGTATGAGATGGAACCGCCGTAGAATATGTTTGGAACGTTGGTGCGATCTTGGTTCTTTAGCTTGTGCAATTGCTCCATTGTTGTCGCAAAACAACTCAATTGCATCACCAGCGCTTGGAACCACTCCAAGTTCAGAAATGAACTTCTTGATCCACACAGCTTCCTTTGCAGCATTAGATGCGGCAATATATTCGGCCTCTGTTGTAGAATCCGCAACCGTCTCTTGCTTGGAACTCTTCCAGCTCACAGCTCCGTTGTTCAGGCAAAACACAAATCCAGATTGCGATCTGTAGTCATCTTTGTCAGTTTGGAAGCTAGCATCGGTGTAACCCTTTACTATGAGCTCTTCCTCACCACCGTATACCAAGAATTGATCCTTAGTCCTTCTCAAGTACTTTAGGATGTTCTTTACGGCTGTCCAGTGACATTCACCTGGATCTGACTGATACCGGCTCGTCATGCTCAAAGCATACGACACATCAGGACGAGTACATAACATCGCGTACATGATAGATCCAATTGCTGATGCATATGGAATCTTACTCATGCGTGCCCGTTCATCACATGAACTAGGACATTGGGATTTAGAGATTGTAACCCCATGGGACATGGGCAAGTTACCTCTCTTAGAACCCTCCATGCTAAGCCTCTTTAGCACCTTGTCAATGTATGTGCTCTGGCTTAGGCCTAGCAGCCTTCTAGATCTATCTCTATAGATCTTGATCCCTAGTATATAGGATGCTTCACCTAAATCCTTTATAGAGAAAGTCTTCCCTAGCCAACCTTTTACTGTCTGAAGAGTAGGGATGTCATTTCCCATCAATAGTATGTCATCCACATACAATATGAGAAATACGACTGTGCTCCCACTAACCTTTTTGTAAACACAAGGTTCATCTTCATTTTGACTAAAGCCAAACTTTTTGACTACTTCATCAAAACGTAGATTCCAACTCCGAGATGCTTGCTTCAATCCATAGATTGACCTTTGTAGCTTACATACTTTATTGGCTTCCTTTGGATCGATAAAACCCTCAGGTTGTGTCATGTACACATCCTCGAGTAAATTCCCATTAAGGAATGCTGTTTTAACATCCATCTGCCAAATCTCATAGTCATGATAAGCTGCAATGGCAAGCATGATCCTGATGGATTTAACCATGGCAACTGGTGAGAAGGTCTCGTCATAATCAACACCTTGAATTTGACGGAATCCTTTCGCAACCAATCTACCTTTATAGGTTTGAACATTTCCATCCATGTCAGTCTTCTTCTTGAAGACCCACTTGCACCCTATGGGTCTTACCCCTTCGGGTGGATCCACCAAGGTCCATACCTTGTTGGTGTACATGGATTCCATCTCAGATCTCATGGCTTCGAGCCATTTCTCAGATTCTGGTCCCTTAGTAGCTTCTAGATAGGAAGTTGGCTCATCTGCTATGCCCAATTCGTCACTGTCTTGAGTTACGAGAAATCCAAATCTCTCAGGCTCAATTCGTGTCCTACTAGACCTACGAGGTTCCTGTGTTACATTTGGAACTTGAAATTCCACAACAACTTGTGAGTCCTCATGTTCCTTATGTACCTCCTCAGGTTCTCTGCTTTCTAGTTGGTCTCGAACTTCTTCGAACTCTACATTCCTCCCACTAATTCCTTTGGAAATAAATTCCTTTTCAAGAAATACAGCAGTCCTAGCAACAAACACTTTGTTGTCAGTTTGTGTGTAGAAGTAGTATCCCCGAGTTTCCTTGGGGTATCCAACAAAATAGCATTTTTCCGATTTGGGTCCAAGCTTTTCAGGAAATTGTTTCCTAACATAAGCTTCACATCCCCAAATCTTTAACATAGACAAATTGGGACGATTCCCATTCCATATCTCATATGGTGTCTTTTGAACCGATTTGGAAGGTACACGGTTAAGTGTAAACACTGCAGTTTCAAGAGCATATCCCCAGAACGATATTGGAAGTTCGGCTGAACTCATCATTGATCGTACCATGTCTAATAATGTACGATTCCTTCTTTCTGACACACCATTATGTTGTGGTGTACCAGGTGGAGTCCATTGTGATACAATACCACGGTCTCTCAGAAGGTCCTCAAACTCTTGGCTTAAGTATTCACCACCTCGATCTGAACGGAGTGCTTTAATACTCTTACCAAGTTGCTTCTCCACTTCATTCATGAAAGTCTTGAACATTTCAAGAGTTTCTGACTTGTGTTTCATAAGATATACATAGCCATACCTACTGAGGTCATCAGTGAAGGTAATGAAGTATTGATAGCCTCCTCTAGCATTTGCTCTAAAAGGTCCACATACATCAGTATGTATGAGCCCTAGCAGATCACTGGCTCTCTCACTGTGTCCAGTGAAAGGAGTCTTGGTCATCTTCCCTAATAAACATGCCTCGCATGTCTCTAATGATTCAAAATCAAAAGAGTCTAGATAACCATCCTTATGGAGTCTAGATATGCGCTTCTCGTTTATGTGCCCAAGACGACAATGCCATAAGAATGTTTTGTTTGAGCTGTCAAGTTTTAGCCTTTTAGTATTTACGTTATATATGCTAGTCTCAAGTTCTAACAAGTAGATGCCATAAGACATAGGGGCATTGCCATAAAAGATCTCATCTTTAGAAATAGAAATAATTCCATTCTTAATGTGAAATTCAAATCCACTCTTGTCCATACAAGATATAGAAATAATATTTCTATTAATGGCAGGTACATAATAGCAATTCTCTAATTCTATTACAAGGCCCGTAGGCAAAGATAAACTAATAACTCCAACTGCGGTGGCAGCAACTCTTGCTCCATTAGCGACCCGCAGCTCGACTTGGCCCTTTCGTAAAGGCTTACTTCTTATCAGATCCTGCATATTAGAACATATGTGAGATCCACATCCGGTATCCAGTACCCATGATGAAGAAGTATTTAAGTTTATCTCAATAACGTATATACCTGAAGTGGAGATCTCTATCCCCTGCTTCTTCTTCCTTAGTTCCTCCAGGTAGAGAGGACAATTTCTTTTCCAATGTCCAGGTTGGTGACAATAGTGACAACTGCCTTCTTTGGAGATCCCACCTTTAGCTTTGAGCGCGGATGACTTTGGCTTCTGCCCGGCTTTAGAACTTTTCTTAGCCTTGCCTTTGCCTTTTGACTTTCCCTTTGTCTTGCTGATCATCATCACAGACTTGGGCTTGTCTTTCTTCATCTGTGCTTCGGCTGTCCTCAACATGCCCAACAATTCTGACAACGGCTTGTCAAAATTGTTCATGTTGTAGTTCATGACAAAATGATTATATGATTCAGGCAACGATTGTAGAATCACATCAGTGGCCAACTCTTGACCTAGGGGAAATCCCAGCTTGGATAGGCTTTCCACGTACCCAATCAAGGTGAGTATATGGGTGCCAACTGAGTCTCCCTCTTTCATCTTGCTTTTGAACAACGCCTTTGAGACATCATATCTCTCCTGTCTTGCTTGATGTTGATACATGTTCTTGAGATGTGTTACCATCTCCATGACATTCATGTTCTCATGTTGCTCTTGCAACTCATAGTTCATTGAGCACAACATTAGGCACTTGACATCCACGGCATCATCAAGGTGCTTCTTGTAAGCATCCTTTTCAGCCTTGGGCGCATTTACGGTGGGCTCCTCTGGCTCTGGTGTTTCAAGGACATAGAGCTTACGCTCATGTGTGAGAACAATTCTCAACGTCCTAAACCAGTTTTGAAAGTTGGTTCCGGTAAGTTTGTCCTTCTCAAGGACCGATCGCAACGAGAACGTGTGAGTGTTGTTTGCCATTTGATTGCTACAAAAGAAAAAATTTGCATTTAGTCCAAAACATTTTGACTTGTAAAGATTTGATAAACGAGATTAATTAGGCCTTTAATTAATTACGCTCCCACTATTTTATTCAAATTGATAGCCCTCACTATCAACTCGGAAGATTGCAACGCACAACCTTCTAGTGAGCCAAGATCCAAAATAATTGGATCAATGCCCAGCCAACGCCGGCGTCAAAGACCAAATACTAAGGTAGGCAACTTTTGCCAATTGCATCATATGCAACTCTTAGATAGATGATCATGCACAACTCCTTGCCATGATGCATCTGTGTGCCTCTAGGTACTTGATCCTATCAAGGTTCCCTAGTTAAGTCCAACCCATAAGCCAACACGATGAGTGTGCACCCTGCGGAGGCAGACCCACACACCCACCATCACACTTCCACGAGATAGACAGTGTACCACGCGGAGGCGTGCCCACACATAGTCGATCAAGCTTTTCATGTGTGTTGCTTTATGGAAGGCAACTAAAACTTAATATTATTAATTGAGGGATTTTATTAATACATATATATATGTATATCCAAATACCACATACTTATAGTACGTATCATATACTACTATATCCACAACCACAAACGATAGACATGCAATCACAAAAACATCGGTTATGGCCATACTATTGTAATCCTTTGGAGCAACAAAGGATTACGGTCCACCTATGGTCTTATGCATCTCATGCAACACCTGTGAAAACAACCTGTAAGCCTGTAATGATCAACATTACAATGAACAACTTCATGGATGCTTCGTGAGGTTGGAATGTCAAGTTGCTTCTTGGAATGGGATCTTCTTGTTGCTTCTCCATGGATGCTCCTTGGAGTGGGATCTTCAGGTTGCTTCTTGGAATTAGATCTTCATGGTGCTTCTCCATGGACACTCCTTGGAGTTGGATCTTCAAGTGGCCTCCTTACATCAAGATTACAAAGACTAAAACTAATCCTATCTTTATTACATCATAAGATTACAAATATAAAGAGAAAGAATTAATTACACTTTGAAATAAGAGATGAGGCTCGGCATGCAAGCCGAATACATTATACAAAGGATCCATATGCAACGATTATACATCCATAACATTCACAAACAACCATATCCACAAGATCAACATCCACATCCATTCACAACATTCACAAAAGGGGATATTAGGCCATAACCGTGCATGCACTCACCACATAAAACAGATTTTAAAGGCGACGTGTATGCTATCATAGGTATATCTACATATACGTATATACATATTAAAATTGCAGTACTTTTAATGCAGGACATTCCCCATTAAATGAATTTTGACTCCCACGCAGACAATGCGGGGTACACAGGGGCAGCGCCCCTGTGCGGGGGTCGAGGGGAGGCCGCCCCTCGCGGGGTCTCAGGGGCAGAGCCCCTGAAAGGTCTACGGAATTTTACTTCCGTGCACTTAGGAAAATCACTATTTTCCATAGTCGACCCCGTCCAAAATGTCAAAAACAATAGCCTGCGGCGTATGTGGAATTAGGTTTAGATTTGCACATTAACATGTTTAATTCGCATCGTATGCAACATAAAACAGTATACAGCGATTCGATCATATCGAAACGAATCCAAATACGCCGTAGATCGACGCTGCTCTGATACCACTGTTGGGTTTTGTGGAGAAAACATGCGTGGCGGAAGCGATAAATCCACGCAACCCGTAACAGGATCTCGTCGATAACAGCGTATTCGGAAATAGGTTTGCGGGATATACCTTATCGCGGAGCAAGTCCAACGATGTCCCGCTGCACGACGGTGCAACGCTGCTTGTCAAACACGGACGGATCTTCTCTCCCGTTCGTTGTCGCAGGTTGATCCGGCGATGCTCCTTTGCGGCAGTGGCGTACGTTGCTCGCAGCACGTACAGGTGGTCGTCGACGTCCTCCGAACGCAGGCGTCAAGGCGTCTGCGTCTCTACTTTGTCCACGCGGATGGATGGAACTCCACGTCGCGCTTCTCAAGCCGGCGGGAAGGAGCGTGTCTCTGCGGCGGCGTGCTAGCGGCGCGTTGCTCTCCTTTCTCTCCTAAGGACGGCGACGGCTAGGTTTACGTACGTGAGCGTAACCTAAAAGCGTCTCTCTATATCTTATATAGATATCGGCCGTCTATCCTCCTTTAAATAGGATAAGAAGAGAAGTAGGGTTTCCTAAACCCATCGGTAAACAGAAACGTTGCGTTAATTAAAATGCTCATGGATTAATTAGAATATTTCGGAATTCATTAATTAACCAAATAATCGCATTAATTGATTAATTAATATCCGACTCCATGCAATCGCTTGGGATGGCTCTACGGGCATACATATACCAACAGAGCTTACTTTGCAATTGCCTTTGCTCATTAGAGTATGGGTGGTTCAGTGCTCATTCTAGTGTGTGTACAATTCCATTGTAGATTGTCTCTAGTCATTTAATCTCCAACAACAATGTCATTTGCATTGATGTTTTAAATCACAAGATTTCATAGACGATACTGATTTCCCATCCATGAGCGAGTGCATGTTCCAATGCGATGTTTGAAACCCTCTTCCTTAACGACACAATAAGCTTATAATATTGTGCCAATGAAGTGTTTTTCATAGAATTTTGTTATTGCTACTGAGGTAGACTGTATAGAAGCTGATTTTAATATTACAGCATACTCTTTCTCTCTCAATCTCCTTCTCCTTCCCCCACCCCCACAAACACATCCCCATCCTTCTCTGTAGCATTTATGAGTTGAATGCAGATTGTAGATACAACATTTTTGTTTGGAGTGAGTGCAAATCATGGACTTCTGTTGGTCTTTTGACAGAGTTTCAGCTTCTTAGACCTAGGAAGGTTATATTAGTTGCACCTGGTCTATTCGCTGCATGTTTTATTTGGTTTATTGGATTCAATTGCTAATTTGCTTTAGAGCATTTATTGCCATGGTGTAAACCTTTCTTTGTTCTTCCTCATCTGCTCGTGATCTTTACACATGGGATGTGGATGGATCAACTACAGCCTCTACCATATGTACATTCTGTAATCAGTCAATATTGTTACTAATTAGTAATTACTAACAAAATACATGTTACTAACATCTCAAATATATGAAAGGTAGGCATGTCAATGGGCTATATTTTGCTGAAGTTAACCTGATCCAACACGAATATGCTCAACCCAAACCTAACCCGACTTGTACATGACATGTAAAAAGTCTGAACCGAACCCAACCCAACCCGACTTGACCCAAATATAATAAAAATTCTTTAATATGTATATTAGCATAAAAACAAAATAAATATATTGGTAAACCTGAAATTCAATCTGACTCGACCCAAACTAGACCTGACTCAAACTAAAATTGACATGACCTGACTGAAACCGCACAAATCTTTAAAAAGACTCTTGAATATTCGGACTGGGCTGGGTCGTGTAAGTTTTTTATCCTTACTGATTGAAAAGTGAATAAGATCCATTTGACATTTGACTTTTCTAATCATTGTGTGCAAAAAGTCCTTAAATCTCAATGGAAATGTTGTGTATATACCATGGTTGTCTAGGCAGTGCCCTTCAGGGCAGGGGCGCATAGCTACCTAAGCCTAGGCAGTAAGCACTTTTTATGTTTATTTGGATATATCACATGAATTTGCATGAATATTTAGAAATATCCACACATGTTTTAATAAATTTATCTATATTGGTCCTCTCTAAGCTTAATAAATCCTAAGTACACCAAAACCACACCTCACGTGACCTATACTAGACCTAGCTTGATATAATTTAGATCAAACCGAGACTTAACTTGCCCTGATTTATTCTAAATCAGACGTAATTAGACTAACTTGACCTATTTTTCCCTAATATGAGCAAAAGCAGGCCTAGTTTTTGGAAATTAGGCCTAACACAGACCTAGTTTGACCCAATCAGATCTCAATTGGACCAAATTTGACCTGATATAAACTAATTTGACCTAATTTGACTCCAAAGTGATCTACATTGACTAATTCAGACCCGAAATAAGTTAATTCACCCTTAAAATGACTTAAATAGGGCCTAAAAGGTCCTAGGCACCCATGTTAGCCACTAAAGGGCCTAGGCGCATAGAATTGGAACCCCTTCAGTGCACCTACCCGACGTGCGTCTGAGCAACTATGATATATATATATATACATATATATATATATATATATATACTATTCATCATAAACGAAATGAATCTTTTGTATGCATATGCAATGCTATTTGATGTGTTGAATGTCATATGCAAGACATTTTTGTGAAGCCCGTAATATTGTCTCCATATTAACTTTAATAAATACAAAAATGAATATCTCAAGGTTAGGGATGTGAAATTCTTGTAATTAATTCTCATGCACACTAGAGTATAAGAGTATAAGATACAAACATGCTATTTCATTTGGTTCCTCATGTCATGCTGGCCTAGCTAAACTATTACCACAATGAATTTGCCACTTTCAATGTCCTCAAACTTATGCTTCTGCTTCTCTTTATACTTGGATGGCTCCAACACTACATGGTAGCACATGCATGCTCCTTTATCTTCATGTATCATGCATCAAAGTAAAATGAACCTACATGGTACCAAACTGTTCGATTAAGGCGATTCATTGCACAGAAGCCTTTATGTGCATAGGAAGGCAAGTTATCAAAGCACAATAAGCATGCCAACATGGCCCGTTTTGAAACTTGATCAATGTTTGTATACTCCATTCCTATTCGAGGATAGGATGAATACACGTGCTTCAATGATACACCACTTGATGATGGTGACGATCCTCCTCTCTAGTAGTGAACTGAAAAATGGTCCGAGCGGCTGATTAATCGGCCCAGCACCCATGCCGTTTAAAATTTGCCAAAATTGCCGGATAACTGTTTTGTAATTAATCACTCGTTTTTCCTTCTTTTGCCCATTTTTTTTTCCATTTTTTTGCCTTTTTTCCGCTTTTTGGCTGTTTTCTGTACACCTGTAACATTAAGTAAATATATGGTCCCAAGTATTATTGACTATAATATATTAAACTTCTATACATTAAATGATAAACCCTAGTTCTAATATAGAATGCATACTTTGTATGCAAGTCAGGATAATAGGGTACTGCTGTAAAGTGTAATTTATACAAGTAAATTATATGTAACTATTATATAATTTTAGAATGCATACTTTTGTTAAATGTACTGCTGTAATGTGTGACTAATTGATGATACACACATATAACAATTAGTTAGTAAGATATCCAATACTTTGTCTATTTTTTATTACTTAGCTATGTAAACATGTGATGCAATTTTTTTCTATATCAGGTATGTAGGGTGTTTTATCCATGTCAAGTCTATTGTTTACTTTATTATGGCTATAATTATTGTCTTATAGCTATATTATAAACTATTCGGGTGTTTTGTATTGTTGGGTAGAGTGTTTTGAATCTCTAGATATATATAAAAATACCAAAGAGTATAGTATTTATATGCATATATGTGTAATTTGGTATAAAATTATATAGGAAACTAAAATCCGTTTTTTTCAAAAATCGGCTGCTTACCGCTTAACCAGTTACAAGGTGCTGTCCGCACGTTTACCGCTTAACATTTTTCAAAACACTGCATGTGCTTCAATGCAGTGTTGTCAAGGCGCCCGCCTAGGCGGCGCCTAGGCATGCCTAGGCGTCCTAGGCGCTAGGCAAGGCTGCTCAAACTAGGCGCCCAACCTAGTATGTGCATTATATGGGTGTCTAAGGCCTTTTAAGCCTAAATTAAGTCATTTAAAGGATAAATTAGCATGAATCAAGTCTGGATTTGGTCGAATTAGATTAGCTTGAGTCAATTTATGGCTGAAATAGGTCTGATTTAGGCAAAATCAGGCCAAATTTTGGAAAATTAGGGAAAACATGTTTGATTTGGGCCAAATTGGTAAGTCATAAAATCACTTCCTCATATGTTTGTTATTATTGCTTCTTTTTCTTTTCTTTTTTATCCTTTCTCCTGCATTTTAGTCCTTAATCCTACTGCTGCTGCGTTTTTTTTTTGAGTTATTCCTCCTATATCCCTTCCTACTCTGAAATCCTACTACTGCTGTGTTTTTTTTATTCTGTTTTCTTCAAATCTTCTTTTACATCACCTATGCTTCGTAATGTTGATTATGTTGTACTTTCTACTTTCCTCTTTTACATCACCTAGTCCTCGTGATGTTGCTGTTGTTGTTTATATTTCTTTTGTTTTGTTTCCCATCCTCCATTTCCTCTCTATTGAGTTACAACCTCATCCCGCCCTTTTTTCCATGTTGTCTTTTATTCTTTTCTACATCTCCTGCTCCAATTGTTGTTGGAGGCTTGTTGATATTACTTCCCTTTTTCCTTCCTATTCCCATCTCCTGCTACTTCTGTCATAGCCTCATTCTGCCACCCTTTTTCCCTGCTTTCTTTTCTAAGTCTCCTGCTCCAATTGTTGTTGCAGGCTTGTTGATATTACTTCCCCATTTTCTTCCTATTCCCATCTCATGCTACTGCTGTCATAACCTCATTCTTCCCTCTTTTTATGTTTCCTATATGGTATTATATGTAGTATATATGTATAATAAGAATCAAATTAACATACTGAAAAAGATACAAAATATAAAAAATGCCCAGAACAGCCTAGGCGCCTAGGTGGGCTAGGCGCCCCTTGGGAAATGCTGACCGCCGAGCCGCCTTGACAACCTTGCTTCAATGAGACATTTCACCTAAGGAAGACTTAGTTTTGTGTTATGTGGTATAATCCATGCCCCCCAACCTCACAACCCCAATCTTCATTACCATTGATAGTAGTGGGGTATTTTGTGGTGGACTACTATGGATTGCTCTTATATTGTGTCGTTATATGTTGAGCTTACTTTGCAATTGACTTTGCTCATTAGAGTATGGGTGGTTCAATGCTCATTCTAGTGTGTGTAAAATTGCATTGTAGATTGTCTTTAGTCATTTAATCTCCAAAAACTATGCCATTTGAATTGATGTTTCAAGTCAGAGGATTTCATAGACGATGCTGATTTCCCATCCATGAGCGAGTGCATCTTCCAATGCGATGTTTGCTACCCTCTTCCTTAACAGATTTCAATCTTGAAATGCCTCTCATTAACACTTGGATTACATACACAATTTTGATACCGCAATGAATCAACACTACTTGGAACTTTTTATAGTGGTATGCAGATGCTTTCTGCATCTAGGGGATTCTTAACATCTCTAAACGATGTATGCATCCCATGCCTGTTTTGTATTCTGTAAAGTTGGTCATATTCTTCTCCAAATGTTTTGACCATAAATTTGGCACAAATTGTAGGTTTATATTAGGTAAACAAATCCTCCTCACCAATCATGTACTATCTCATTCTTTAGGATATATTGCTTAAAGTATTTTTTCTTCTCACCGACTTAAATTTATCACAAGCCTTCTGAAAACTTTACATAAAATCCCTGTATGACACTAAAAACTTCATATTGATTCCTAAATATCTTGGGATGAAATCTCCTATAAGTACACCCATCCCTTCTTCGTACCTGCTTCTGCAACCACCCTTCACACCCCACTTCTCCGTCCCCATTACTGCTAGCACTACACCACCACTGCCAGTCATGCTACTACTTTGATTCAGCCCCTTAAGCCTTAAGCTGGTGCCAGTTATGCCACTGAACTGGAGTTACTTCTAGGTTCAACCATGTTTCCCAACATTGACCAAATGTTACATCATATATCTAAATGCCAAAGACATGGATCTATACCGTTGATTTTTCTTGCTTGTCAACAATGTGTCGAGAAGTGTTGGCGACTTCAACAATGTCAAGGAATCTCTTGAACATGAACAACAATATTGTAGGAGGGATTCCTTTGATCTAGGTTTCTAAGTTCTTAAATTAGTTGATGTATCTTTGTTATTGAGTCAAACATAGTTTAAGGGACAAGATGCAGGCCTAATGGACTTAGGGAGAGCATCTTAGGAGAGATTTAAAATCTTCTCATTTTGATGAAAATATTACCCATGTATCAAAGCTAGATGGAAAATAAGGATCCATGTAGCCAGCTCCAGCATGACTTGATTGACGATGATGACAATCACCTTTTCTTTTGAAGCTTAACTAGTACATCTCTCCACAAGGTGTCTATCCCCATAACAAATTTCTATAGGTTGAAGCTTCTCAAAGTTTTCTACTTTACTCTAATCCTAAGTTCGGGAAATAATCATATTGTTGGTTGTTCAAATATAACTTAGAAATCAAATAGCAACAATACAACACAAATTTATACAAACCCAAAAAACTTTTAACAGGGCATATTTCTTTATTCTGATTTTCAAATAATCAATTAAATAAATTGATGAAATTGTATCACACATGAGATATATTTGTTAATTTTTGGCAACCATACAAAAAGGAAAATAGTTATTATATTTTCAAGGCTCTCTGCATTGAATATTGTTGGACTCAAAAATGTTCTTTGACAGTAGTAGCTATGTAACAACTCATACAAGGACATGCATGTGGAACTCATACAAGGATATGCATGTGGAAACTACAAGTACCTATAATGAAACTATCTATTGCAGTTGAACATCAGATTATTAGTGCATTTTGATAAGTCTGATTGTTTTTTAAACTTAATGGGTAGTTTCTGGCACTATGTAATAAAGGCAGATAATACTGGACCTATATGCCAATGGGGGGGGTAAGATTTTATCAAGATGTCAAATTATATTATGTATTATAATGTGAATTTTTCTTGATATGTTAATATCACACTCATCTGTTCATATCAATGAGTTCCAGATCTCCCTATTTTTTTGATGAAGATACATTTTGCTTTTGTCGAATTTTTGTTCTCCAACTTTGTTTAATTTGCCCTAACTTCCACTTTCTCAATGGTGATGTTTGACACGCTGTAATGGGTTCAACACTGCAAGGGAGAATGGTGCAACGACAGGGGGATGCATCGGTGAAAGGTTGGAGGAGACGAAGAAAAAGGAGAAAAAAGTGTGTGTGTTGGGGGGGGGAGGTGACATAGTTAGCCTGAAAATATGTTCAGGCATAAATTTGATGTCTCGATTGTCATGCACATTCAAGCTAGTTTTTAATATATTTTTTAGCGAAGCAGGCAATAACAGAGTGTGATAATTGCGAGGGGGAGGCAGAACGGCTATGCAGGGGGACGCCATTAGCTTCCATCCCCTTCGCTACCTGAGAAGAGCTCAATCACTGTCTATTTTTTTTGAGGAAAGGTAAAGTCATATATTGATAGCACATCAAGCATGCGAAACCTGCTTATGTGAAAAACTTACAGAAAGTTTGATAAAGCAACAGAATTAAAAACTAAAAGAAAAGCAAACTGATAAAAGTAGAGTTTTGATAAAGAGGGGGAGGCACCCCATAACAAGCCTCTTGGTGTTTTAAAGATTGAAGCGCCCTATTTGTTTATAAAGACATTAGCCTGAAAGAGGAATCACAGTTGTTGCTGTACCAAACTAACACCTGTCTCGTCGTCAACCATTGCTTTGAGATCACATAGAAAAGCAGCTTCTGATTCTCCTTCCTCGAAGTCTTCCTGTCCCCCATCTGCTAGATTACCTGCACTTTGTAAGGATGTGAAGATCGACATCTATTTGAGTTATAATATTTTTGGCCAAGTTTTTCTTGTTGCTGAAAATTCTGTTATTTCTTTCTTTCCAAAGATTCCAGCTGATTGTGGTGAATATATCACTGCTTTTGAAGTTCTTGTAGAGTCTTAATGGTGTTGTTTGTATGGGAAAAGTGGCTTCCTTGAGTTCAGGAAGACAGTTTCTCATAAAGTGTGAAAATATATTTTGGGAAAAAATGCACTTAAAGAAGATGTGGTCGACCGAGTCACTATTTTTGTCACAAAGTGCACATCTAAATGGGCCTATGAAACCCTTTTTTGTGATGTTTTCACCTAAAAGAAGTTTGTTGTGTAACAGAAGCCAAAGGAATGTTTTGTATTTTTGAGACCATTTCTGTTTCCAAATCTTTGATGATGAAGGGGAGAGACCTCTGTAAGAGAGGAAGTTGTAAGCAAGTTTAACCGAATATTTTCTTCCCCATTTCCATGTGATGGTATTTGAGGTGTTGTTTTCCAGGGAGAGAGTTAGATGTCTGAATTCATTTTGACTTACCTGAGATAGAATACATCTTTTAAGGGAATTTGATCTATTACTGGTGATTAGCGTAAGATCTTTATCAATCCTTATGTTGAGGAGATTATTTGGAATAGTCCAAGATGGTCTGAGATTGAAGACATAGTTGTTTTCAAACCATGGATCAAACCAAAAGGAGATATTTTTGTGTGAATGAGGTGGAGTGTTTATGATTTGTGTAATTGTGTGGATGTTTTTGTTGATGAATTTCCAAAGAGGGGAGGCTGTTTTCAGATGGATTTGGTGCCAGGGTGGAGAGTTTTGATAATATTTGTGTTTGATGAGATTGGTCCAGATTTTTTTTGTTTTGAATCAGACTATCAATGATTATTGCAATAAGGCAGAGAGTGTGTGTTTCAATATTGATAATGCCCCAACCTCCTTGTTCAAGAGGAGATGAAATGGTTTTCCAATTTACAAGATGATAATGTTTCCCTGGTTTGTCCAGTTTGTGGAAGTTGTTCGATAGAAAATTTCTCCGGATTTTATCTAGAATGGATTTTGTTTTTGAGGGCAAGGGAATGCAGCTCAAGAAGTGGGTAGTTATTGGAGTGATGACACTGTTTAAAAGGGTGAGCCTACCCGAGATGTTAAGGAAGTTATTTGTCCATTTTGTGAGTTTGGCGTTTATTTTTGATATTATGGAATTCCATATAGCATTTGTGATGTTGTATGGGGTGATGGGGAGTCCCAGATATTTGATAGGGAATTCTTCAGTCTTGCATTTCAGGAGGTATTTAAAGTTCTCCAAAGAAGATTGATTAATGTTAACCCCAAAGATGGAAGATTTTTGTATATTTATTTTTAGCCCAGAGATATATGAAAAGATACCGATGATTCTAAAAATATTTTGAATGGAGGATTCATCTGGGGAGGAGAAGATGATGGTATCATCAGCAAATTGAATGATATTCTCCTTACAAACATCAGGAGAGGAGATAAGACCATTTTGTTTGCCCATCTAAATCATGCGAGAGAGGATAGTAGTTAGGATGATGAAAAGGTAAGGAGAGAGAGGGTCCCCTTGTCTAAGTCCATTTGAGTTATGGAAATAACCAAAGGGAACACCATTAATGATAGTGGAGAAGTGATTTGTTGAAATACAAGCATGGATCCAAGAAACCCATATGTCAGGAAAACCGAAGCCCTTTAGTGTTTTTAAAAGGCATTGCCAATTTACAAAGTCAAAGGCTTTTTCAAAGTCAAGTTTGATGTCTAGAAGGGGAGATTTATTTTTGTGGCAAAGATGAATCGTTTCATTTACCATTAAGAAGGCATCTTGAATACTTCTATTTTTGAGGAAGGCAGATTGGTTAAGAGGGATGATGTCTTCCAAGAGTGGCTTGTTCCTGTTTGCTAATGTTTTTGCAATGATTTTGTATGAGGTATTTATGAGGCTGATAGGACAGAAGTGAGATATGATTTCAGGCTGACTATTTTTTTTTGATCAGGGTGATGAAAGTTTTATTTATGTATTTGATGATATTTTGTGGGTTTGTACTGGCATGGAACGCAGATAGAATGGCTAGGAAATCATTTTTATAGTGGTTCCAGTTTGCCAAGTAGAATTCCACATTTAGTCCATCTGGTCCGGGAGATTTATTTTTACCAAGGTCAGAGATAGCAGATTGTAATTCTTCAAGGGTGAAGGGTTTGATGAGTTCATGAGATTTTTTTATGTTTTTTTGACAAATAGTGTTCCATTGTAAGTTATTGAGACAAATAGGATTGTGGTTGTTATTGAAGATATTTTTGAAATGGTTTTTTATGTGTGTTATAATGGATTGTTTATGAGATGTGTGTCTACCATTTATTGTTAGATGGGTTATGTCATTATTTCTAAAGTTTTGGTTACAAATTTTGTGAAAGAATTTTGTATTTTTATCCCCTTCTTTAGCCCAAGTGATTTTCACCCTTTGTCTCCATCTTGTGTCAATGCAGTTGTTTATGTGGTCAAGATCGACTTTTATGGAAAGGACAAGAGCAGGGTCAGCAGATGGGTCCTTGTCAACAAAGAGAAACTGATCTTCAAGATTTTTTTGGAGTTCAAATAAGGTCGTAGGGTTTTGTAGTTTCCATTGTTTTATGTGAGTTTTGATATTTTTTGTGTTGTTTAGGATATGAAGACCAATGTTTGTTGTTTGTGGGTTGGTAAGAGTCCAAGCTTCAAGACAGGATCTGGAGAAGTTTTCAATGGAGAGCCAGCTGTTTTCAAATTTGAAGGGTCGAGAGCCCCATGAGCAAGAAGAAGTTTCAAGGATTAGTGGGAAGTGGTATGAAATGGTTCTATGGGAGATATGAACTGATGAGAGAGGGTGTTTATCTTCCCAAAGGTTTGTACAAATAAAATGATCAAGCCTGGAAAAAGTCTAATTTCTAGACCATGTATATATGGCATTTGAGGGTATGATGTCGATCAGAGAGTGGTTTGTAAGCATATGCCATAATTTTTTATCAACTGTTGACATCGATAAAGAGGAGGGATTTGAATTGAGCCTATCTGAGGTTTGGGTGATCAGATTGAAATCACCACCCAGAACCCAGGGAGACATGTGATAATTTGTAATGAGGTGGTTTAGTTCCTCAAGGAAGAGGGATTTGTTATATCCAGGTTCCCCATAGACACCTGAGAAAGACCAGAGAAAACTATCAGAGAGGTTTTTGAAATCAATGGTTATGGAGAAGTTGATGATGGAAGAGTTTTGTGAAACTAGAGTTTGGTTGTTAAAGCCAACAATGATACCTCCTTTGAATCCCTTGGGAGGTAGTTGAATCTAGTTTGTGATTCTATTACCTCCAATAGTTTTGAGGGCAAAAGGGGTAAGAAAGGTTTTTGTTTCTTGGATGGCAATAAGATCAATATTGTTTTTATAAATGTGGGAGCATATTTTTTTCCTTCTATGAAGATTTGCAGCTCCACAAATGTTCCAAGATGAAATTTTCATAATGAAGGGAGAAGAAAAGAGCAAAAAGGCTAATTAGATAGACACTATTTTGGTGCTAGCAGGATTACGCCTTTTCTTTGTGCATCCCATATAGGTTTCAAGGTTGTTTAGAACATTATGTGCATCACCATCATCTTCCAGATGAAAACCTATCTTATTTGCAAAAGAAGTGAAGCTTTTTATGTTTGACCAAGAAGCTAAATCCTTTATAGAATCTAAATCTTTATTTTTGTCTTGATAAGTAGGAGTTGATGATAAAGAAGTTGTAGTGAAAGCTTTACTGAAAGAGCAGGGAGAGGGAAGAGGAGGGTTACCTTTCTTTGTTCTATTGATGATGCTGGAACCTTTGGAGACATTTTGGTTTGGCTGCAAGATCTTTTGTAGGTAGCTGGATGTGAGTTTCTGCTGAGGGCTCTCCTGCTCCAAACTCTGCAAAGAATTGTCATCCTTGAGCTGAGATGAGGCTTGATTCATGGTTGTTTGATGATTTTTGTTTGGTGATGGGCAGCTTTCCTTCATAGAGGAAGGAGATGGGAAAGTATTGCTTCTAGGTTTGAAATTGTTAACATGGAGAGAGGGTTCAGGAGATCTGGTTCTTTTTTTTTGGAAGGTGATAGGAGTTTTCAGAGTGGTTTGAGGTTTTTTGTATCCAAACATGGTTTCGATCAATAGAAGCCCTGGAATGCAAGGTAGGTAGTTTATCTTTCTTTGGGCTAAACCAAGATGGTGGATGAGAAGTGAGGTTTGAAAAGGCAGTGCTGTTTATGGTAGGATGTTTAGATGAGAGTTTTAAATGATAGATGGACTCACCAATTCTTATATTGATGGATGGCGGCAGAGAGATGACAACTTTGACAGAAAAGAGGCAGTAAGTTTTGATGTATTGAGTTGGGTGTAGTGTTTCAGGGTTGATATATTGAAGAGTAGCCCCGATAGAATGAGCAATGCCTCAAAAGATCTCTATCTCCCAGAGATGAGGAGGGAGATTTGAAATGGCAACCCAATCAGAGCCGCCAGTTGGGGCAGGGAAAGAACCAAAATCAGCAGACCATTTTGATAGTCTAGCCATGATAAAGCTCGAACCACATGGAATGGTGAGCACTTGGTTGAAAAGGTGATTAATCTTCGTTCCTCCTGGGACGGTATAGATGAGCTAGGTGGGAGAGAAGATTTTTGGTTTGAGGATTGTGTGACTAGGAAGAAGAAGGGCTAAGGCGCGGGTGATGTCTAAGACATTTATAGGGTTGTTGTCCAGGTTGTTTTCAACAGATACAAGAATACTTCTAAGTGTGAAGACTTTGAGAAAACACATAGAGTTTGCAGGGAGGTCCAGGGCAATAGCATATTCCAGGTGGTCGGGGACCTTCATGTTTGGTGAGGTAGAAGGATGGTTTTCACATAGAATTTTTGAAGGGGTTTGAGAAGGAGGGTTTTTTCGTTGTAGATTGTGCTTTGCGGTTGATAGGTTTTTTGGCATGTGAAAAGGGTTTAGATATTGGAGGAGGCCAGTAGTTTGTGTTCGGGCGACAAGGAGGGGTATCGTCTGCATGTTCAGGTGGGAGATTTGCGAGGCATGCAAAGGAGTTTTTTGAAAGGTAATGATGATGGGGGGATGTGCGTTGTGCCAGAGATCAGAAAAAGGTCTTTTTGGGACAGCGGAACTTCTGTGAAAAGGCGAGATTTTGATCGAGCGAGAGTGCATGAAGGAGGAGGGGAGGTCTGCCTGGTTTTTGTCCCGGTTAGGGAGGAGGCGGGCTTTGCAGAACCTTTTTATGTGCCCTATACGACCACAACCGAAACATAAGAGGAGAGAAAAGCATCTGGAAGATGAGTGGTTGTTCCGGTGGCAGAGAGAACAGTACAGAGCTCGAAGGGTCTTTTTGGGGGGACCGGTGTCCAGATATGGGCGGTGGGGGATTTTTCTAGGGTATTGGTTATGAGAAGGGATGATTTTTCATGGCCCAGGACAGGAAAGGCAGAGTTTAGGCGAGAAATGTCCTTAGGGATGATATCCTCGATCAGGGAGGATTGAGGAAGAAGGGTTTTATATAAGGATGAAAATTTTTTCTTGTATTTTTTACCCTTAAACGATGGGGTGGAAAAAAGCTTGTACCTTTCGGCGATAGAACTATGTTGTTGATCCAAGGGTGATGTGACAACATCTTCGTCATCCTCCGAACCTGAAGAGATGGAGATAGGCCAGGATTTTGCTCCCATGGGGGGTTGATATTCATCTCTGACAAAGAGTTGATCCGCCGAGTTGGATGATGAGGAGCTGTCTTGATCATGTTTTTTGTAGAGGTGGGCAAGTTCTGGAGGAGTGTCGTGGACGAAGTCACGAACCCAGGCACGGAAGGTGCGATTTTCCATCGGTTGTAAGAACATCGACCACTCAGGCTTAAGGTTCAGAACTTTGCGCATGTCGCTCCATCCATCCGAAATGAGGAGGAAGGTTTTTTTTCCCAGGTTGTTTCAGTGGGGGTTGACCATGTGATCTTCACCTGGAACGAACGGTGGCCGATATTGATCATGCTGGTGCCAGGAGAGATGTCAAACTTGTGATAGATCCAAGCTCGCGGTAAAGGGATGCTCGTTGAAAAGGATGGGTTTGCGAGATGGATTTCAATGTAGGGGAAACGGGAGTTCATGTTGACTGGGGATGATGAAGTTTTTGTGATGTTGCTAGGCACCAAGGGTTTTTGCTTCTTTAGAGCGCGGCGGAAGGTTGTTATCTTGCCAGATTTTTACATGCACGGTGATTTTATGCATGAGGCGAGGGTGAGAACACCTCCTGTTCTCATGGTGTTATCAGATCGTTTGGTGGGGTTTTATTGCTGGTTTCTGGGCGAACTGTTGTGCTGATTTGATCTGGCAGCCATAGTAGTTCTAGGGAAGGAGGGTTGTAGCCGGCAGAGAGAATGGAAAGAGTAAAAGGCGTAATCAATGATATATTTTTGCATGTACCTAGGAGCCGTTTGTGATACACGAGGTGAGATGCAAAGGATGTTGATAAACTCGGAATTTATTACAAACTACTTTGAAGAGGCCTAAAATAGGAACAGGGTTTCGCCGCCTGAAGCGATGAGAAGGTAGGGGATGGTGACACTCGATCGGAAAAGCCGGGGAGCTAAAAACCGAGAAGGCAGAGGCGAGGATGTTTCAAAACCAGTAAATTCGAGTGCAAGCTCGACATGCACTGAGGCCGAGCAAGGAACATGCACCACCAACAAGCAAGGATGTTCGAGGGATGGAGTTACCTGAGAAAGGTTTTTTTTGGAACCTGATTTGGGAGAAGCGGACTCCAGAAAAGAGTGGATGATCGTCTCCGCCACTGTCGAGATGGAGCTAGAGGCGGTGGGAGCACGCCGGGGGTGGTAGGAGACGTCGATCAGGGATGACGACGACCCAAATGATAATCTAGAGAGAAGTTGGAGCTTTCTCCCTCTAACTTACCGTTGTCTTCAATCAATCACTGTCTATTTGAAAGAGTGCATTTTCACGGGCTGCATTCTGAGAAGCTGTTTGAAGTGCCGACCTCAAAACCAGATCCCAGGCCACCATAGTCTGTAAACAGATTGTGGATTTGTTCTAGCTAGTTTGTTTTTAGTTTCCTGTCCTAGCGGCTTGGTTTATTTCTATATGGCCATGGGCCAATACATCTGTAACTTTGGATTTCCAATCTAAACCAGCAGATGCTTTGACCTGTTTGTTGTTCTAACAATTTGGCACTCTATGAAGTTTCACGATTTACCTCACATAACTATAATAAGATAGCGCTTTGGGGAAACTCGATGAAAGCAGATACAAGCTCAAAAATTATGGAGTGCATTTGTTTACTGACTTGCGTCCTCATGCTGGATTCGTCTGCCACAATCCTTCAGAAAGCCAAATTTGAAGCATGGCCGAGTACAATCGTTCAGAAAGTCAAATTTGAAACATGACCGAGTTCATTGCATCGAATGAAAAGGCTCCTGGCGCATGTCTGAACAAACGTCAGGTTTGCGTCACTGCATGTGTAGTCCAATACTCAGGTGTGATGTCGATTGACCCCATTATGGGGAGGATTCTGTTTATTATGTACACACCACCTAAAAGTTACACATCTATTCCACTATATCTCTTTACACAATAGGTTATGTAAGTTGCTACATAATTTGGTTGCCTTCAAATAATTATTTTCTCATGTTAATGGTACTAGTGTCCTGCACTTGTCTCGTAGTAGCATCTGAGATTGCTTACTGCTATTATGATTACCACTAAGTTCTTAACTTTGATAGCCATGCAACTTATTGTATGAGCCACTGTTAAAAGTTTCTCACATCACCAGTCTCTCAGTCTTGACGATCAACATTCTCGGTCAACTACCCGTCATGACGCTAAATGATGAATTCACCATTAGTGCAGCTGCGAAGGAGCAACCCGGGGTGGCGGTCAGGTTCTGGTTGATTGGGTGTTCTTTTAGGTCAACACTTTTTGTTGGACTTTAAATTTGTAAAAATAAAATTTCGGATAGAAACCTTTGACTCTAACCCGTGAATATTTTTGGATCTATCAGATCTGATCCGCAAATTCAAGTATCAAAAGAACACTTAAAAGAAAATATATTATTTGTCTAATAATCGATAATTATTAAGTGTTATTAAAAAATTTCAATGTAAACAAACTGATTTTGTAAAATATGTAAAACTTATTATAGTATATAATTTTAACACAAATTCATAAAACAATTGACATACTAGATCATACAGATCAATACAAAACTACATAAAAATGTATAATTTCATGAGTCACAGATTTGTAATTTTGCAGGCCATTGATTTTAATATTTGTAATTTTATTTGAATATATAATTATGAATTGCGGGTCTATTGGGTCAGTTCCAGTCTAAAGACCAAACCAGGACGTGACCTTAAAGTAATTTCCAATTCTAGGATTCTGGTCAAATTCGGACCGAGTTAAAAAAACTTTAGACCCTAACCCGTTTTAAAAATTTCAGATTTAGGACGGCGGGTCCATCAGGTCAGGTCATGTATTTCTAACCCTAGGAGCGGTACCCCTTGACATAGTATGTATAATTATAGTTTTAAAAATCTGATCCAATTTATGATTTTGAGTCTAGGCAAAAAGAGTGGTTTGTCGTTAGGTCAAGTTTTCGACTAAAATTTTGACGATTTTGAAAAGTTCAGAACACAACAAAATATTTAGTAGAGGGTCGACGGTGTAGGCAACATGGATGTGGAGAAGGAATCCAGTTTTGTTCTATTCTAAGTTTAGATCACTAGATCTGACCTCCATAAGTCATCGTGAAATCAAGATACAATATTAAAACAAGATATATGTCGGATGGAAGTCGAACTAGCTCAAAAATTTCATTATTTTCATTAGGATTCAAATCATTTTGGGGATTTTTTTTTGTGGAGAGCAAACATGCTCGTGCATAGTAGTGTGCAATCCTATCTAGATCTGGGGTGAGCAAAATTTGGTTAGTAACCGATTAACTGAATAGTTAATTCCAAATGGTTAATTTTTTAGACAATTAGGTTAATTCAGTTAATTTGGTTAATTTATTTTGGTTCATTGGTTAAATGGTTAATTTGTCGGTTGAAAATTTTGTTTGGTTAACTGAATTAACCGAATAGTCACAATTTACTCAAAAAGAAGTATTTTTCTCATATATATATCTATATAATTTTACTTTTATTTCAAAAATTTGTCCCATTTATAATCTGATTAAGCTTTTATGAACTATATATCACTATGTTTATATGTAATATTTCTATAATATAACAATTGTTCAAAAATTTTATCATTATTTTATACAATATTATTACAGGAGTGTTGTTTGGTTAACCAAATTAACTGGCAGAATTAACCAATTAACCATAACCGAACTAACCGACAATAATTTAGTTTGGTTAACAGTTAAAATCTTAAACTACAAATTAACCATTTAACCGAATCAAATTAACCGAATACTCACCCCCATGTAGATCTAAACAATCTCTCACTCCACCATTAATACTCCCGGTCAATTAGTAGTCATGAAACTAGATGATGAGTTTTACCATTCTGCAACTGCAAAGGAGCAACAATTTTGGTACAGTCTGTAAACATGATTCCAAATTCCCCTGAAAATATCTAAATTTCATCAATTCTGTTGATTTTAGTGAAAATGGTGGTAGATAGAGTGTGATTTTGATGAGATTTTGACCATTTGAATGACATTTTGAAAATTAAAAAAATGTACGCAACATGCGGACATGTCGCCAAACTAGTGGAAGTTTCCTCTGGAACCTTGTGATAAATGGTCAACGAAGTGGCGTAGGTAGCATGGAGATGTATAATGTATGTTAGATCCAATATTGGTCTAATCTAAGTTATCAATCTTTAAATTTAGTCTCCCGAAGTCATCATAAATACCGAAATTATATATATATATATATATATATATATATATATATATATATATATATATATATATATATATATATATATATATATATATATATATATATATATATAGTCAGGCTAGAATACACTCGAGTGTATCCGGAGCCGAATACACTCAAGTAGTTTTTCATGATGTAATATTTTTTTTGAAAATCTAATCCATTGATCTTCTTAAACATCTCGTGAACAATTCATACGCAAAATTTGAGCACATTTGGATTTGTATAGCTCATGTTATGAAGACCGCAAAAATTATGCATTTCAAATTAGTTTCGTGCGTCGATTTTGTTGCCCTTGGATGAGTGACTTACACTCATCCAAATGGGCTCAAAATTTGTATGTAGCCTAGTTATAGTATGAAGGTGAAGATCAACGGTTTACATTTTGTAAAAAATAGTCTTGATATGCAAACACACTTGAGTGTATTCGTGCGATCCATACACTCGAGTGTATTCTAGCCTGACTCTCTCTCTCTCTCTCTCTCTCTCTCTCTATATATATATATATATATATATAGAGAGAGAGAGAGAGAGAGAGAGAGAGTTAGGCTAGGATACACTAAAGTGTATTAGATCTAACACACCAATCCCTCGCTCCTTCCCCCATCTCTCTCTCCGCCGCAGCTCTCCCCCACTCTCTCTAGACGCCGACCGAAGACGACGCCCCACAGGGAACCAAGCTGACCGAAGTACACCACCAAGCTGCCGCGACCAAGGGATCCCTCTCTCCGCTCAGTCTCCCCTGCACTCCCCCGCTCTCTCTCTCTGTCTGGCTCGACGACGCCTGATCGGACGAGGCATCCGACGACCAGTAGCTCCGCGCGACCAAGGAGGGATCTCCTTGTGACCAGGATCTCCGCCGATCCACTTCCCTGTGGCGGCCGATTCCCTTCCCTATGGGGCAGGCGACAGGTTGGCCGATTCCCTTTCCTACGGGGCAGGCGACAGGTCCCTGCGGCGGCACCCTTTCCCTTCCTGCGAGGATGAAGACAGGTCTCTTCCACGGTCTCTCTTCCTCCGCCACCCTTTCCCTCTTCAACCCTCTTTCTCCCCTATTCCCCTTTCCCACGAGCTACTCCACGACAGTCTATAGCAACAGATTGGTTCAGTACAAATCAAAGGTTCACCCCTATTCCCCTTTTCCTGACTCCATGAATCTTCAAAACAAAGACACCAATTTGGGTTCAGCTTGTTCCACTTCCTTCATTACGAAGAGTGGTTCATCACAGGGTGAGGTGATTGTCCAAAACAGTAGTCAACATTGCTACTGTGGTAAAATGGTGGAAGCTAGGATAGCTTGGACCATGAAAAACTTTGGGATTTTTGGGTTGTCCGAACTTCAATAAGCAGGTTTATTTCATCCGAAATATTTATTGATTGATTACTTCCGTTCTGCTATTCATTCAGTAGATGGATATTTTGCGTGCAGGGAAACTACTATTGCCATTTCTTCCAATGGGATGATGAGTTGGAGAAAAATCCTAATAGAAATACTGCAAAGATCAATGAACTTGAAGAAAGAATCAAACAACTCGAAGTCGTAGTGAAGCAGTCTGTCAGCAAAGAAGAAAGAGTTGTGACCAAGTATAGATTGTGTGTGACTGTATTGGTGGCTTCATGGGTCTTGTTTGTTGCCGTGTATGTAAAATCATTTTAGTGAAGCACATGAGCATTGTGGACCATGACTTGTTGTACTTTTTATGAATGAATGAATGTGTATCATGACTGAATGAATGAATGAATGAATCTGTGTGTCCAAATGTGAATGTCTTTGTAATCCCAAATTTTTCAATGCAATGAGTTTTGTTTCACTCTATGTTCTAAATGAATGAATGGTCCAAATATGTGTTCAATCACATTCACATGTACAGACATTCTGTGTTCATTTTGCTAAAAGCATTTGGTATGGAGCTGCTGCTGCTTTATCGTTCTCAGGATGCTGCTAAAAGCATTTGCAATTCAGACCTCTGTAGATTCAATTCTAAAGCTACCACATGCTTGTAATTATAACAAATTTATTGCATGGAAGATACTTGTATAACCATGGGGAGTCATTTGTACCTAAAACCACCAGCAAATAAATCAAGGAATTTGGATCATTTGTACTTAAAACCACCATTTGTACCTAAAACTTTGCTTTCATGACATAATTCCTCCCAAACTTGTTTGAATGTTCGAAATGCATGGACAATGTTGTGGGCAAATGTAGAACATACGAATTGAATTTCATTTGAGTAGATAAGACCGCACAGAAGATGACAGTACAATGACTAGTTGTAGCTATTAAGCCCCCTTCTATTGTACCCTGCTTGCTGCCATATATAAAGTGCAGTCCTTTACCTCTAACAATAGGGAAATCTCTGCAATTGTTGCAAGATGTCAGTTAAAAGAAACATCAAATGCAGTTACAAAATTATAAGAACCTTATATGTCGTGAAAATAAAGTATGTATATGTTGTTTATAAAGAGTTGCCTCAAGCAGGAGCTTGGTTTGTGCATTCAGTACCCACTTGAATTGTTAAGGGAGGGTTTGATCTGATCAGTTTATTTTCCTTTCAGAGACAAAAGTACAGAAAAGTTCTCAGTAGAAAAAAAGCGGTCCAGAAGATTTTCTCAAGTCAAGCTAGTGTTTATGTTGGAAGTTCCAATTCAACCACATCTTGTTTTCCAACATCTAGAACTGATAAAATAATTTACAAGATGATGCAAGATTATTCCTATTTTGTTTCTTCCCAACAAAACCAATTTTAAGCTATATACCAAGTGCTGGTGACTCTGTAGTTTCTTATATAGTCTAATTGACATGTAAACAAACATCAGAATTAAGAAATATCAAACCAGAAGCTAAAACTAAGACGAGATCAACCTAACGGAAAGAAAAAATAACCTAAAAAGAGAAACAAAAATAGCCTGAAATTGGAGACTGTTGATGTAATGAAAAGGATAAATTCCTCATTCACATCAATCCATCAATATCTTTTTTTTTGATCAGGTAAAATATTAATCCATCAATATTTTGGTGAACAGAAATTCCAAGATAAACTACCTGAAGAATTGATTGGATTTTTTTTAAAGGTAAGAACCCAGAAAACTGTTGATCATACCATAAAATTGTGAATACATAACCATAGCTTTTGTGTCTATGTCAATTTCTGTAATTAATGCCTAATATTTATAAACACAATGTAGAAGTAAGAAATAAGGGAGCTGCTTAGGGTGGAGAAGTTTTGAGACAACATCCCTCATTGAGGGTATTGTTATCCTGGCTGAGAGAACACCTTCTGAACAATAATGGGGACATGGATTTCTCTTCTTCTCCAGTTTTCCTGTCCTTTTGCTAAAAGCATTTGGTATGGAGCTGCTGCTGCTTTACCGTTCTCAGGCTGCTGCTAAAAGCATTTGCAATTCAGACCTCTGTAGATTCAATTCTAAAGCTACCACATGCTTGCAATTATAACAAATATATTGCATGGAAGATACTTGTATAACCATGGGGAGTCATTTGTACCTAAAACCACCAGCAAATAAATCAAGGACCTGATTAATATCTCACACAACAACAAAGCACATTATGAAACTTCTGATTTAGATTATACATAATGAAGATTTCCAAATGAGTCAAATTCTTCCAATAAAATTGCATAGTACAAGTACACCACATAAATTATGCAGTGCAAACATTAAGCACTGAACGTGCATACATTAAATATGCAAGTACTAGAAACACATAAAGACACAAATAGACATCAAAGGTTCAGTACAAATCAGATATGAATCCATACTTTTAACACAAAATGGTTACAAGACACATATTCTTCATGAGCCACTTTTACAACCACTTGAATGTCTTCATCCACTTTTACAGCCACTTGAATGTCTTCATCCACTTTTACATAGTTTTAGCATCCACTTTTAGAGCCACTTGAATTCTTCATCCACTCTATCTTATTCTTCTTCAGACTCATAAATTTGATTAAGGTCATGAGCATCAGATTTATCTTTGGCAACCTGCAATGTAAATTTCCATAACATGAGAGACCGAGATTATAAAAATCATGTAAATTAACTGAAATAAAAATCATGTAAATTAACTGAAACTTACCCCAGATGTGCATGTACGACTATTGTGCCCTTTTCCATTACATGTACTACATGTCCTTTGTCTTTTTGCTTTTAACTCAACTTATGGCTTAAACCTTTGTGGTTTCCTGTTTCCTTTATAATGTGATGGAGGTGGATCTCTTGCTTGCATGCCATCTTCCGCATCTTGAATTTAGAGCACACATTGACTACCTTGTGTTGGAATGTGAGTTTGAGATGATGGCATGCCTTCTTCACAAGAAGCCGTTCCCATGTCTTTTTGCAAAGACACAATGTTGTCATAAGTTTTTTCAAATAGCTCATGCACATCAAGGTAGGTGTCCTTATGTTTAGAAGATATACCAATTAACTTCATTGCCAATCTACAAAGTGAGTTATACCTGCCCAAAGGGGTACTTCCATCAACTTCTTTGACATAATGACTTGCACTTTTAGTTTTTGCTTCCCTAGTCCATCTATTCAGCACATATTGAGGTGGTATCTTATGAACTTTAAGATAAAGCATCACTTTTAGTATATGACCCCATAAGATGCCAGAAAACTGAAATAGCTTGCATTCACAAAAGAATCCTTCATTATTTTGCTTAACATGTACTTCGTAGCTATTCTTTGATACAAATGCACGTGACTCACCGCCAACACATGAAATTTGATATATTGAATCTTTACGAACCTCCTCTAAATCATAGCATGAGGTCAATTTCATTTGTCCTTTAAAAAAATTTAAAAACCGATCTTGTGTAGACATCCGACATCCCTTGCATGTTTCTCAATGGGAGAAAATGACCATAATGTTGGTTGGCCATCCTTAGTTCTATAGTCTTCTTCATCCTCTTTGTCATAATAGTTCTCAACCACCTTCTCAAATGCTTGGAAAAATTTAAACAAGGGCAAATGATTGTTTACATGATCTTTGAATATTGCATTCATGCTCTCACTCCGTTGTGTTGTAGACATGTTGGAAAAAATATGTCTCTAAAGTATACATGTATCCATTGCTCTTTGATATTCCATAACAAGGTTAGATGTGAGTTGTCACCCAAATTGTATGATGTAATCATCTTCTTCCATATTTCTTCAAACTCATGAATGGTGATGGATTGATTGATGCAAGATTGGAACTCTTCACAGAACCCGACAATAGTACCATAAATCACACCCAGTTGTTCACGTGCTTTTCTCATTATGTGCCATTGACAACAACGGTGTACTGCATTAGGAAATACAATATGAATTGCCTTCTTCATTGCAGGATCTTAATCAGTTAAGATTGCCTTGGGGTGCTTTTCATACATAGCTTCCAGAAATGTCTGAAAAACCCATACAAAGGAGTCAGCGGTCTCATCTCGTAATAAAGTACAACCAAACAAAGTAGATTGCTTGTGATGATTCACCCCAATAAAAGGTGTGAATGGCATATTGTATCTATTAGTCATGTAAGTTGTGTCAAATGTAATCACATCTCCAAATGTTTGATATGCCATTCTTGATCTTGCATATACCCAAAAGATATTGCGTGCAAAACCCTCATCATCAAATAGTAGTGAATAGAAGAATGCAGGGTTTGTTGCTTGCTGCTTTCTAAAATGCTCTAATGTGGAGGCTACATCAACACCTATGTATCTCCTCCTCAAAGAAACAAGTTTGTTGCTTAACTCTTTTCTTATGAATGTGACATTATGAATTCCACCTTGTTGGCTAGCAATAAGTGACATTATTTGTGCACTAGAAATATTTTGATCATGCATTACCTGAATCAAATCATGAACCTCAAAAGACATATGACGGTGTGACCGGTGAAACCTCTTTTTAGATGGACTATTGGTGAGATCATGGTTGTGCTCTTCGTCAATGCTTACAACCACCCACTTTGCATCTTCTTCTAGCTTGACTCTCATTTGAGCCTTACATCCTGTTCGACTAGAAATGACATCTTTTTTTGGGGTACCCTTATCACCATTTTCTTCCTTCTTTTTTGGTCTATATAAACCTTCCTTGGAACACATGAATACCCTATTTGTGACTTTTTTAGTTTTAGCTGAGACATAGTGATTCCCCTTCCTTATGCTAAATCCCATACGATATGCATATTGATTATAAAACTCCTCTGCCTTATCAAGACTATCAAATTGCAAACCTATGAAAGTTTCTAGTTCAGATTGTACTTCCACCCTTTCAACATCCACATGGGTCTCATTTTCTTCACCAAAATTTTTATTTGCATCCACTACATAGTCATCGGCTAACCAATCTATTCCCTCCATACCATCAATATCATGAGAAAAATCCATATCTACACATAAAAGACATAATCACCCCTTGTTTGCATTTAGGAAAATGAGACCATATTGATAAATTAAAACAAAATCTAACCATGTACAGATTGTTGTGTTGTGCTAGTGCCTTCCATATCCGACCAAACTGGGATGTAACTGTCCATATCTATTAAGGACAAAAAATAATTATTATGATAAACTAAATACGATTTTTTTCTCAAGATTGTAACTGTCCATATCTATTAAGGGCAAAAAATAATTATTATGATAAACTAAATACGATTTTTTGCTCAAGATTGTAACTGTCCATATCTATTAAGGGAAAAAAATAATTATTATGATAAACTAAATATAATTTTTTTGCTCAAGATATATTACAACACATGTTCCTAAGGCCAAAAGATATATTACAACACCCGTTCCTATGGTTTTTATCACTAATTAATGCATAAATTACTGTACAAGAATTTTAAGTTCAGTGCAATGATACAAGTGTTTTTAGTTAAGTGCAATGTAAGGTAATGAGGTGTGTTTGTGTCGCCAGTCATATTCAGGTAAACAAAACAACCTTTTCTTGGAAAAATAGCATTACAGTTGAGTGCCACTTGCCGATTTCATTTATTCACATCTCTGAAGAAGCACCATGCATATTGCCTGCCCTGTAAGAGAGCCCGACGATTGCAAGAGGTCCGATTATCATCGTCTTCAATTACTGGTATATGATAAAATTGTATGTTTGTAATGATATTAAAGCCATCATACCTAATGCCTTTTGTCTGTAATCCTAATCTATTGGTGAGCCAACGCTACGCGGAAGAGAGGTAGGCGCTAGAAAATCGAGTAGGATCAGCCATGGTGGCGAGGATGCTCTACGCGTCAAAGGCCACCTGCTATCTCAAGATCTTCATCTTCCTCGTGGAATTCACAATAGCTGTACATCAGTATCCAGGTGTTGAGTTCACTTGCAAACAAGAACCAGTCCCCTGAGATCCTGTCGCAAGGAAATCCCTCCTTGGCTGTCACCTCTGCGCGCAGCTGTCGGTCGTCGGTCGCCTCGTCCGGTCAGGCATCGTCAAGCCAGAGAGTGGGGCAGTGCGGGGGAGATAGGGAGATGCGGCGTCGTCTAGTCAGCTGTCGTCGACAGTTGCTCCTGGAGGGAGCTGCGGCGGAGAGAGAGATGGGGGAAGGAGCGAGGGATCAGTGGGGGAGAGAGATCACACGTGGGAGAGAGAGAGTCTGATCATGGGAGTTATCAGGTGGACCCAACACCTGTTGTTTCCTGAGTGGGCAATTTTTCTCCTAGCCGTTGATTAAAATCAACCAGGATCCAAGGGCAGAAAACTTCATTGTATCCTGGCCCCAATACACTTAAGTGTATCCTAGCCTAACTCTCTCTATATATATATCACATGACATATAATCTTACTGAGTGGTGAGTGAAAAAAGTAGGAAAAGAATTAAAGAAAAGTTGAACAATAATCATGTATATAACAGTTTGCGAGTAACATGTGAAACAATAATATTGATTAACGAAAAATTGATCACGTAACAGTAATTAAAAATTATACAAAAATAAGAAAAATATATGAACGTTAAGATAACTACATCCTGGCCGATTAAAGAAAATAATATTAAGTTGTGGATGCATTGAGAGTTTAGGATGCCTAGGAAGGCAAGAGACATAAAGAGGGGAGAACTAGAAAGATTCAATAAAAAAGAGAAATGAAAAGGAGGAAGAAGGATGTCTTCAATGAGCACTTATAGTGAGTTGATGAGTGTTTAAGATCCAAACATCAACTATCAACTATTCTCCACCCCTTAAAAAGGATCAACCTAACAAGTCAAACTAAACAAATTTTTAGAGCTACCCACATCTCTTGGTTATGAAAGTTTTTAGATATTAATATTTCTCATGTATCCAACTAAAGTCACCATCTAGGGTTGACTTTTTAGGTCCTTGTGTCTCTCACCTATCAATCCTACATGAACATCCAAAAGTCATAGGGTAGGTCAACTACACCATTATATCATTCCTAGTCATAAAATTAGGATTAGATTCTACTCAAACTAGAGTTTATCTTCATTGTGACTTAGTTGAAGAGAACTTCGAAAAATCCAGAGAAAACATTTTGTTTTGTACGTATAGTATTATATGGAAAATAATTTTTTGTGAAAAACCTTTGTGATTGAAAACTGAAATTTAGGGCCCAAAATCAAAGCGAGAAACCAAGTCACAATATTTCCATAACTAGTCCACCTTATCCAACTACCTTTTCATAACCTAATCTCATCCTCAAATCAAATCTTATTGCATAAAAAGATCATCATTGATTAAACCTAGGGTGAACATCTCACCTAGAGGTAACTTAGAAAAGTCAAGGGTTCTATAGGGAGACAAAATTGAAATAGTCAGATTTCGAATACCATGGGCTCTGATACCATGCTGTAAAGAAGTGAAAACACCTCCTTACTAAAAATTTAAACAATAGAACTTCCAGTCCAAACACACTCAGAAGGTATGATGGAGTGGGTGTAAAATTTTCAAATCTTTATATAATGGTAATCAAAAGACCAAAGTATAATAGCAGAATAGAAACATGACTATATTCAATCATAAAACAAAGGGTTATAAACTTGCATCATAAGGATCCATGTAGAGGAAATATAAACCACCTCAATATTGTCTCCAAGCTTCAACATCTCAAGCTAAGTCCAGGTCAACATGCCTTGTCATCCAAGTCCTCCACCTATGGTTGGAAGCATACCCCAAAAAAAGAGAAACAATAGGAGACATCAGCAAAAGCTGGTATGTGCATACTTGTGGCGACCTTCTCACGAAAACATGATTAACTAATGCAGAAGCAAATTATTTGCAGCGGATTAATGAAAATCACTGAAAATTAAAACTTTTTCAAAGAGATCCATTCACAGGAAAACTTTTTAACCAAGAACCAAAGTATTTCAAATTCATCCTGGTTCACAAGTACACAACCTGTACCATTCCTTCTCAAAGATTACAACATCAACTGTCTTATAAACATTATATACAGACAGTATACAAATCTCGAGGCATCAAGCCAAAACCTGAGATTGATTCATAAGACACTGACTAAAAACTCTGAGGACCTGAGAGTACAGAGACGACACATAGGACTACTATCTGTATGACTAGACAGACAATATCTCCACCTGAGATCTTATTGCTGTCCCTGCTGTTACTGTTGCTGTTGCTCTTTCCTTGTTTTAGGATTTCTACTTTGCCTCCCATTCATACCTAAAAATGTTTCCCACAGGGGTGAGACAATTGAAAATTGCCCCAACGAGAGATATAACTCTCTCCCAAAAACATTGTTATTACAGTTTATTAAATTAAAAATGAGCAGGGGTTACTTTTACATTATCATGCATAATTATTCATCATAGAACAGAATAAGATAATCTCCATTCTCAAGGAGGTCATTGCATCTACCCATGGTAGATAAGTAATTCATCTGTCTACCTTGCAGATAATATAAAGAAACATAATTAATATTTATCCACTAAGGAATGCACAAAGAAAATGCAACATCAGCCAGTGAATCTCCGTATTCAATCCTTAAGCAAACATGCTATACGACTGATTACATTTTACAATCACACTTATGCCATGAGGAGGTGATCCGTACTGCTCAAAGCCGGTGCCATACAAGGTCCATGGAAGAGCTGGACTCCATGACCTCCCACGTCTCGGTCAGTGCGAGACCACAAGTAGGACCGCAGTCTCTTGCTTAAGTGACCTCAGTCACAGGGTTAGCTCCCGTAGGATACCCTTTCTCTAGCCCGCCTTGGTACAGGTCTCGGTGCTAGTATATCTGAGCCACGAGCCAGTTCACCGTGCTCCCTGAGCCATGAACACATTCATGCTCTTTCACATTGAGCCATGGGCCTGTTCACCATGCTCTTATATACATCTTGAGTCTACAACCAAAGTTGCACTCTAATCCTCCTATTTTCGGCTAGGAGAAACCCCGCATATTCAACAATATACACTCCGGATTAACCCGCAGGAAAACCCGTTTCACCATCACCAGCTACTGACGATGATGGATCTAAGGCCAGGGCACTACATGATGAAATTACACTTGATTAATTAAGTGCATTATCATATCTTTTAGCATCATCCATGTTTCAAACAAGAATTATTATAACAGATGCTACAAAGAAAGATACAATACATCTATCACATACTTTTCAAATCTTTAAAACACATGATACTTGGGATCTCAGTCCTTTATCACATTACTGGGAATTCTCATCCCTTCACATTATCATCATCATGATTACTGGATCTGGGTAGTTAAACCCTTAGATCATAACATTGTTATCTCTGTAATAGATAACCATTACCTCTAGGTCCTCAGACCAAGGTATTCATTTTACTTGTGTGCAAGTATTCACATGGCTCACCAGGCCATTACACATCTTGTCACCTCTCACTAGGCAACAACTTATTCACATGACTCACAAGGCCACTACACATCTTGTCACCTCTCACTTGGCAACAACTTATTCACATGGCTTACAAGGCCATTGATCATTATACTTGTTATACAAGTATTTAACATGCCTTACAAGGCTTATGCAATAAAAGAAATACAACCTTCCCATCATTAGGGTTAAGGTTTTCCATTATTAACCATTTAGGTTTTCAAGGTCATATTATCAATGATCAAACCCTTATTCATTGCTCCACACATCTAGGAGCAAAGATTGATATCATATGTATTCAATCATACTTATTTATTCTCATCATTTTTCATTAAATGAATCATCAATTCAAGGTATGAGTTCATTTCTCAGCCTCATCATGGTATGATTACATCATACACATCATTTGGGCTTAACCCCATTCTCAAGGTACATTAATTAACACTCATCAAGGTGCAACAACTCATTACATTTCATTGTAATAGTTGCATAAAACACTTCATATGTTTCTTACCCAATTATATTGGATTTGGAGTACATCAAGGCATATAAACCCTGAAGTGTTGAATGTGATAACTATCATATTTTGATGTATCACTTTCTCATCACTTCAGACTCTCCTAAATTAGCCATCTTATCTTGTATTAAGGTATTTCCCTTCTTAATACATTCCATCACTAATCACTTACCTATAGCATATAATGCATAGGGCACACATTAGAGTTGTCCAACTATCTTTAATGATATGGACTTGTCTAATGGTAAAGACATTGCTTACAATTAGGTTGCATATATTCAACAACATGAAATGTTTCACCTTTATAAGGCCATTCCTTCTATCTCATCATTAGGGTTTCTTTATACCCTTACTTAAGATTAGAATTATGATTCATTGTCACATTATCCAAGATTAGGGCTTTATGTATTATGACTCCTCATTAGAGTCTCACATGCCTTCACCCTTCTTAGGGCCTCTTATCACAACATAACATTAGTACGTCATGTGGTGTTAATACTTAGTTAAGGTTTCTCATGGAATCCCCCTCAACTAGGGTTTCCACCACAGTTTCCCTTATTTTTGGGTCTACTATTCATCTCTATAAGGATTTCATTCAATTATCCATAATTGGAGATTCACTATTCATCCCAATTAGGGATTTACATCTCTTTTCCCTAAATTAGAGTTTCACTTATGATTACCCTAGATTAGGGCTACATCCTTACCATGGATTAGGGTTTCATTTAGAATTGCCCTCAATTAGGGTTAGAATTCAATAACCCTATCAATTAGGGTTTATGCTCATGATTAGGGTTTCATGATCTCTTTACTTAAGGATCATACCCTTAATCACCACATGAATCATATTCATGTTATGAATTCATGCTAACATCATCTCAACTTTATAAGGTCATATCATCCCTTCAATAAAGTACATACAACTATGAATGACATAGTGTACCAAGTCATTGATCCTATAAGCAATTAGGGTTCATCCCTTAATTGGCACTAATCACTTAGGTACTAATAGGGTTTCAATCTTTGTACCTTCATTGATTATCAATACTAATCATCATTGGATCAATGAGTCATTCATCATCTCTATTCTCGAGAGATTCAATCACCTTGGACCTCCATTGCATAAGGTATCCAATTGAATTGATCAATTGAATCTACAATCAACTTTGACTACTTGACCCCCAAACGGTTTGAAACCGTTTGGTGAAGGTGGTGCTTGAGACCGTTTTCCCAAGTAGGTGAAGACCGTTTGCCCAATTAGGTGAAGACCGTTTGCCCAAGTAGGTGAAGACCATTTGGCCAAGTAGGTGAAGACCGTTTGGCCAAGTAGGTGAAGACGGTTTGGCCATCACATCATCAAAATCCAAGTCAACCAATTAGGGTTTGGATCATTGGATTGATCACCAAATCAACAATTGATTACACTTTAACTTAGTATCATTGGATCATCAATTGCTTAACCATACTCACCCCTAGACCTCCAAACGGTCTTGGGTGACCTCCAAAAGGTCTTGAGACCGTTTGGATGAGCTCCAAATGGTCTTGAGAACGTTTGGCTCATCCAACCCTTGGATTCTAGTGAAAAATCATTAGGGTTTGAGCTATTGAGTTGATCATCAAATCAGTACTTAATTGCAAAGTGATTTGGTACCTTTAGACCTTCAATTGGTCAACCATGCTTAACCCTAGACCTCCAAACGGTCTTGGGTGATCCCCAAACGGTCTTGAGACCGTTTGGCTGATTCCCAAATGGTTTTGAAACCGTTTGGGTCAATCAACCCAAAACATCAACTCATTCCAATGCAAAATCAACACTTAGCCGATTAAGGTTAACACCATATCTTTTGTCCTTCAATCACTTAACCATATCCAACCCTAGACCTCCAAATGGTCTTGGGTGACCCCCAAACGTTCTTGAGACCGTTTTGGTAATCCCCAAACGGTTTTGAAACCGTTTGGGCTAATTAACCCAAAAAGTCAAATCAGCCAAGTTGAAAATCAGCACTTAATCCAATTAGGGTTTACCTAATTGATTAGCCTTCAAATCATGATTCCTTTGGAGTTAATCTATCAAATTTGGTGGGTCATCAACCAACATAATTAGGAACAGGATTATAAAACGGTCAACCCTGGGTCAACTCTTACAAACGGTTTTGAAACCGTTTTCCCAAAAAGGCAAATAAATCAAGTTGAAAATCAGCACTTAATCCAATTAGGCTTTGCCTAATTGATTGGCCTTCAACTCATGATTCCTTTGGAACTAATCCATAAAATTTGGTGAGTTATTAACCAAAATAATGAGGAACATGAATCTCAAACTGTCAACCCTTGGTCAATCCTCTCAAACGGTTTTGAAACCGTTTGCCCAAAACGTTAAATTAATCAAGCTGAAAAATCAGCACTTAATCCAATTAGGTTTGCCTAATTGATTGGCCTTCAACTCACGATTACTTGGGAGTTAACCCATAAAATTTGGTGAGTCATTAACCAACATAATAAGGAACATTAATATCAAACGGTCAACCCTTGGTCAACTCACTCAAACGGTTTTGAAACCGTTTGCTCCCAAATGGTTTCAAACCGTTTGCTCTCAAACGGTTTGGTGAAACCGCATGAGCAATTAAATCAAAACCGTGTGAACCATGATTTCTTTGGAAAAAGTATCCAAGATGATGTCATCATCATCTACCTTCGTCCCTGAAGTTCTAACAACTTCTGATTTCATGAAATAACCATTTTCAACCAGCAATTAAACAAGATAATGAAGGAATCATTGAAATTGCAAGATTAATGGTTGAATAACAATGAAAAAGGGTTCAAGTTATAAAACCCGCCTCCAATTGAGATCCAAAGCTCCATGTTGGTGGATGCAACTCCTTTCACCATTCCAAGGCTCGTCCTCAAGGTTTGAGTGAAAAGGAATGGTTAGAATTGAAGAGGAGATCAAATTAGGAAGAAATCCATAATTTATTTTCGATTTCTGCCATGGAATCAAGGTGAAATGGATCAAGAACCTTACCAACAGGTTGGGGGTCGTCCTCCTGATACTCCCAAGCTCCCTTGGTCGTTTCCCAAGCAAGGAGAAGAAGTGGGGTCGAAAAAGCCTTCCATTTGGTTGTAAAGGGTCTTTTTATAAGAAATTCAAGGAGAGAGAAAGTGCCTTATAAAAATTCATTTAATCCCAAAAATGTGGCCGCCTCTTCCCCCTTATCTTCCTTAGGGACGAGTCTATCTTGTTTGCCTTTTATCCCTCCCAATTATCCATGATTTAAAGAAAAGCAAATCAAGCACCTTAAATCATATTATATTAATATCCATATGTGAGTGGATATTTCTTTTTCTTATAAAATTGTGTGTGAGTTATCCACTCCCTTGGATATTTTCGTGGTCCTTGCAAAGCTCAAGGACGTCACACATATATCTAAATCCAACCATTTTAATTTTGGTTGAAGTCCCTTTAATTAATACATTTATTTTTGCCCTAAATCGAATTAGGGTTTCAATTAGGATTAAATCTTGATTATTTTAATATCAAGATTCTCTCTCCTCCAACTTAATTCAAATGAGGCGCCCCTCTCATTTTCTTTGATCTAAATGATTCCAAGAAGCATTAAGGACATTATTGAAGTGGTAATTTACATATTGAACCCTAGGTTTTGGGTAAATTGCACTTTACACCAAAACTAGGTTTTAATGCACAAACATTGCTTTATCAGCTCTTTCTTGGTATTCAGGCTTCCATAAGCCACACCTCAGCATCATCTTTACCCTCATGATGCTTAAACACATTAGGAACATATTATCATGAACAATTTGCACTTAAACCCCTCAACTTGGATATTTTGCACATTAGTCCAAAACAAACAAAAAATTGATTTCAACAATGTTCAAAAAGGACTAGAATTGCAATATAAGTTCCTCTTGAGCCCTAATTACCTTTCACAAGATGAGATTAAGCATTTAATCATCGTTATTAATAAAAAACCTAGGGTTAAAGTATAACCCAGGTCAGGGGTGTTACAATACTAAATAGGAATTTGAGCAACATAATGAAATAGAGGACAACAAATAATGTAAGGCTTCCCATAAAAAAGAAAAGTACCACACTTTTTTTTAGTTAAGCCAGGGGTCACTTTTATTCATCCCACACCCCTCTTGTGGGCACAATCATCCAAAAATTACAGCTCCTGCTTATAACAGAGCAGGTAAAAACAATAAAAACCAGATACATCATATCAGCCTAACCAACAACACTCTGCAATACAATGTAAGGTACTCTATGTTTCTCTAACGCCGCCATACCTCTAATTCTATGTGGCATATTCAGTGCATCAGAAGCAATGAATGGCTCATTCAACCTACTGCCCCATTTCCCTAGTTCACGAGGTATCATGTTGATGACCTTGTGAACCAAGGACCCATATATCATAGCAGAATCAAGCTCCTCTCGCAGCTCCCTAACGAACGGTGACGTCTTCCATGGTTCCTTCCCGTTGTTCCATAAGATGTCATACACATACGCCTCATCAATCTCAATACACGAAATGACCAGTGCATGGTCTCTGGCTATCTTCAACCCGATAGCACACACTTGCATATAAGCAAGTAAGTAATCCGTACTCCTGAGCCAAGCTCTGAATACAAGGCAGATATTAGCCCTGTGATTTCTTATAACTCCCGCCGCCCACCTGTGAGAAACTCCTTGATTATCTCTATCTCTCCCGATCGTGAGGTTGAGCTTAAGATTATGTAGGTCAGGAGTCTGCCATCTCACCAACTCGACCAGTCTCATCAAGACACGCGGTTCAGTCAGGCTCGCCTCCCTCATCTGGGTATAAATGCTGTTATCTGTATCTAACACAAAAATCTCCTCTTCAACTGAACGTTTAGCGCCACAATAACCCAACTCCACTCATGAGAGAATGGTCTATGTTTCTCCCCGAATCTAGCTTGGCATCTCAACCTCCATATGCTATACGGGATCAGAACCGCCAAGTTTCCAGCTAGCCACTCTTTTAGTTTCTTCCCCTTCCCCAACACACATGTATCTATTAGAGATCTTACATCATTAGGTGGATGCATGTCTGTCAGCTCGACAAATTTACCCCAAAAGAAACCCGCCATTTGCCCATGGAAAATTAGGTGTCCAATGCTCTCCTCGTGCGACTCCTCACAACAGTTGCATCGAGATACATAGGGAATGCAGCATCTGGCTTTAATATTATCATCAGTTGACGTGGCCCCTCTAGCAGACTTCCAGATGAACGCCGCCGCCTTAGGGAAGCTACTCCTCCAAATCCACTCCAGTCCATACGGACCTTCCCTTCCGTCTACCATCAGTAACTTTTTGAACGATCTCATAGAAAACACACCTCTCAACGCCGAACTCCATATCATTCTATCTTCCACATCAACGATCCATGCGTTAGATTCACGGATGATATCTAACCCATCATCGTCAACTATCATCCTCAGTAAATCCCAATCCCATCCCTGGACTTCAATCCATAAGTCTTTAACAAGAAAAGGATGTCTTCTATCACTAGCGAATCTAGCATGATGTGTCAACCGCTGCTCACACCACCTCGAGTCCCAGAAAGAAATTTCACCTCTCCCTACCACCCATCTACACATCGGGAACACCCGCAGCATCATATCCCATATACGTTTCCAGTACGAAGAAGGAGAAGGTCCCAAATTCAAGGAACCGGTATAGACATTATCACGACCTGCTACCACATTGGCATACTTCCACCTGTAGAAACTGGCCCATATTGAATTCGACGTCAACACCTCCCAACAAGCCTTCCCAATGAAAGCATCATTTATCAGACAGAGCGATGGAATCCCAAGCCCACCTTGAGATAGAGGTCTTGCAACTCTGTGCCAACCGAGCCATGCTTTCCTGTGTTGTTCATCTCTGCCCGCCCACAAGAAATGAGAAAGCTTCCTCTCAATGCGGTCTGCAATCCCAACTGGAACGCCAATCGCAGCCGCCATATATACAGGAATGGATGATAGCACATGAGCGATTAGTAGTCTTCTTCCCGTGAAGGATAGGAGTTTGGATCTCCAAGCTATGAATTTATTTACAATCTTCTTCATCAAGAACTCGAAGTCGTTGAGTCTCATCCTTCCTTTTATTATAGGGATACCCAGGTAGGTGATAGAATCCTTTGCTGCCCCCATATCCATACAACCAGCCACTCTATTTATCATCTCCAAATCTTTCCCACCTACTACACATATAGATTTAGCTTTATTGATTTGTTGCCCCGTGGCCATTTCATACGCCTCAAAAATATTCTTCATCTTCTCCATCAATCTCTGATCAGCATTGAAAAATAAAGCAATGTCATCCGCATATAATAGAATGCTTGGCGGAGTCACCTCCTCCCTTATCTTGAATGTCGAGATGTGTCCCTCCTCTTCTATCTTCAAAAATTTTCTACATAGAATCTCCTCGAAAAGAATGAACAAGAAAGGGGATAGCGCACAACCTTGCTTGAGGCCTCTACTCATTAGAAAAAATCCTGCAGTCTCATCTCCAATCGTGACGGTAGCCCATGTATTAGAAAAGAAGCTTAAGAACAACTTCACCATATCCATACTAAACCCAAATTGCTGCATCACTCTCCACAGAACATTCCAGTCAATCCTATCGTAAGATTTCGACATATCATACTTTAGAATCACATTGGGTGTCCCTTGGCCTCTATTGATGTCATGCATCAGCTCCTTCGCAAGCCTGACATGATGAGTGATGTCGTATCCTTTAACAAAAGTACCTTGTACCTTGGAAATCAATCTCGGCATCATGGGAGCCATCCTATCACTGAGAACACGAGCAAGAACATGGAGGGCAACATTTTCAATAGATATTGGCCTGAAGTCCTCTGGAAGTCTCTTTGGGCAATCCACCTTTGGAATAAGCAGAATTCGGCAGCAGAAAAGGCCCCTAAAGCAAGGCTGTCCTCAAAAGAAAGCCTCCATCATCTTCATAAAATCCGCGCCAATGATGGACCAAGCAGCCTGGAAGAACAACCCCGTGAACCCATCCGGACCTGGAGCTGCTGAGGAATCCATCTTTAGTAGGGTCTTCACAACCTCCTCTTCCCGGGGGACAGCGAGAAGGGAAACTTTTTTGTCCATAGATACCAACTCCGGGATGTTTTGCAAGAAATACTCCAAATCAGGTACATTTGTTTCCACCACCTCATTGAAGAAATGTTTATAGAGGTCTGCCGCCACCTCCGCCATCATCTTTGGATCCGATATACACGTGCCATCCTGCAAGACCACACTGTTAAGCCTCATGCGCTTCCTTCTTGCTTTGACGGTAGCATGATAAAATTTCATATTACGCTCCCCGTCTTGAAGCCAGCTTATCTTCGCTTTCTCTTTCCACATCGCCTCTTCTTCATCCAACAATTGTTGCAGTTCATTCTCCGCCGTCCTTAGATTTGCTTCATTTGCCATAGTTGGGTTCCCATCGAACGCAACCTGTGTAGTAAAAACCACATCCTCCAGATCTGTGATGCGCTGTTTGATTTCTCCATAGGACTCTTTGCTCCATCTATGCAAAGATGATCTAACTCTTTTAAGCTTGTGACAAAAAATGAATGACGGGTTCCCAGTCACCTGTTCACTCCATGCCTGTTCAATCACCTTTAAACAATCTTCATGCTCAAGCCACGCCTTCATGAAAACAAAGTGTGCCGCCTTTTGCTCTAATGCTGGAATTGTCACTATTGGACTGTGATCAGAAACTCTATCTCTGATTAAGTGTATCGATCTGGTTGCGGGCCTTGCCACCATCCACGCCTCATTTAATAACACTCTATCTATTCTCTACCACATAGTAGGTGTAAGAATCTGCTTGTTCACCTAAGTGAATTGACTACCTTCAAACAAAATTTCATCCAAAGCAACATCCGCAATCAAGGTATTGAAATCCAGCATGTCCTGATATCCTGGAGTGTTCCCGCCTCATCTCTCCCTCATGTTACGTACCACATTGAAGTCACCTACAATCATCCATGGATCATCTCCTATATGTTCCGCCATTGTCATTATCTCTTTCCACAGAGACCTCCTCTCAAGGTTATCACAACTGGAATATATAGCTGTAACAAAGAACTTTGCCCCATCGCTGGCCTCCAATCTCACCGTGATGTGTTGCCTATGACTCTTGAAAACATAAGGATTTGTATCTTTGTCTGCGTAGAACCAAATATTCCCTTCCTCCTCTTGATTATCCACCGTCCAATCAAGTCTCACAATGTCCATGAGTTCCGCGACCTGTTCAGCATGGAGAAACGACTCAAACAAACAAACCACACCTGGTTTATATCTACCACAAATTCTGCTTAGAACTCTCCTCGTAGGATTATTAGATGCCCCTCTGATGTTCCAAAAAATAGAAGTAAAGTCCATATTAACTTTGTGCCGCCGACATCACCAAAGCCGAAAAAAGATCAGGGTCTATACCCCCCTTCCAATCCCGACCAGTAACCATCAAAAAATTCTCCATCGTAGTCTGAGTGTCTCCTCCTGGAATGATAACGTCTGTGGTACCAGCTATCATCACCATCTCTTCTATGTCTGCTATGACTCCTTCCAGATGACCTCCTATGATCAGCATAGTTACCCTCAAGGAAAATGAAATCCTCCAATCGCCTGTTCAACAAAAATCTATTGTTACCCTCTCTATCCACGACCACACGTCTTGGTGATCTATGGTGCTGTCTGACCGGGGACGGGCTCCTCACCTGGGGGATCTCTCTAAAATCTGAGGTTTTGTCTGACACAACCACCATGGCATTAGATACAATCGTCTTCTCCTGCACAGTTAAGGCCTCCCTAGGTATCCCTGACTCTCTCCCATACTCAGTAAGCTGCGTGCTATCTGACCCCACCGGCCCTCTTGCCACCATGAAGAACTACACAGACATCCGACACTGCCCGTAAGTAAGAGATACAAATTGAGGGACATCTTCACTGAACGCCTCTACCAGGATAATCAGGCCAGATAAGTCATCTTTTTCCTTCTGCCAGTCTGAAATGAACCTCAATTTTTTGAAAGGTGATATAATCTTCTCCATCGTGTCATCATCTCTACAGGTAATAGGGATGTCTGCTACCCAAAACCAGAAAGCCTCCTTCCGTTGGTGCTGTTCTCCATTACTCATGTGCTGCAATTCAATTTTTTTTTCCGCGCATATCCGGTACACCCTTCTCCTTTACTTCCTTCACCTCCTTATCACATGAGAAGAAAGCAACAGCCTTACGATCTGCAAATCTGTATAGGTCTGTAGCATTGGGCCATCACTGCCACAAGAACGGGCAAATCTCCTTCCATTGAACACCATAGGGCCAAGATATCTCCACCGTCCTCTCTAACACCGTCATCTTCGCTCTGCGCATCTCGTCATCAGGCCCGACATCAACAGTGATGCGCTTAGGGATGTGTTGCGGACCGCCCCTGGCTGGGATGCCCGACGACAATGATGGAAACGTCATCCTTGAGTGTACGTCCGGCGGCCTCTGTCTCGGCGTATACTGCATGCATCTAGCAGCCACATGACCCGGTCTTCGACACTTATAGCAAACCTTGCTTCCTATACACTGCGCCTGCCAATGGCCTCGCCCCATACATCTGAAGCATGTGTCGTGGGGGATCCCGTATAGCGGTGTCTTCCTCTGGGGCCGCAGTGAGCCGACCAGCTGTGAGATGGGTGTCGGAGCAGGCTCATGCCTAGGGTTTGGGACAGTAATATCCTCTGTCGTTCTAGTCTTAGATGACCACGTCGCTTGATTCACCTGACCAATAAGGTCTAACGGCGGGCAGGCTGTCTCGATCACCATAGGATTTACGTCTCCTTCCTCCCTCGGTGGCGGCGGTGGTGCTCCCTCATCATCAGGAACCTGTGTATCTTCCTGCGGCTGCATCGTGAATGGGCTATTGGATGCTGGCTCCTCCGTCCGCTCGTGCTCAACACGTTCTTGTCTATCATCCCTCCGCTCTTCCACCACAGAAGCCCTAGACGGCGATTCTTGCATCTTGCCTTCACTGGCCATCACAACCCTGATGTCAGGAAGCACCTCCTCTGGTGAGACTGTCGTCGCGATCATCTTATTTCTCCTCTCCACAACGACCTGTTGCGTCCCGCAATCTCGCGTGGATTGTCTCGTCACCCTGCGCAATAGGGGCGAAGGCAACATCTTGATTGGGCAGAAACCTACGAGTGATGGTGGCCTCCGGTAGGCGGAGTGCCTAGCCGGAGTGAATGGCGGCGCCGCCGCCAAGGGCACGCACGTCCAAGGATCTCCCCCGATCACCTCAGCGCTCCGTCGCTCCAATCAAACCTCTCAAATTTCTCATGGTGGCCTTGTCTCCTTCCTGCAATTAGAGGGAGGTAGGAGACGACCTCCTAGCCACTCCAAGAAAAATACCACACTAGCGGGTATCAAGAGAAAAGATCACAACAGAAGGAATACTTTCCATAACCAACAAATAACAAGAATGTGCTATCAATATAAACATCCAATACCATGGTGGGAAACAAAACACAAGGAGGGCACACACCCCATAATCAATATCCTGCATGCATGTGAGATAAGCATATCCCTAGAACAATATAAACACAACTGGCGACCAACCCTCATAAAGTTGAAATCTAACAGAGAAAGGAATACTGCCAATCTCCCAATATATAAAGTTGAGTATGGATTACTACCACACTTGATTATAGAGGAATGGTATACTGCCACCCTCCAAATAAATAATAGGGAATTACTGCCCTAAAACTAATGTAATTACACTACTCTAGTGCTACTGAATCAGATAGCATGTTTAATGTAGAGGCAAGTAGATATTATAGTCAGATTATACAAAAGTAATCACCACATAAGTGGCCAACATATACAACCACCACATAAGTGGGAAAAGACATCACATGTCATCAAATAAACATCCACATCACAGTGGGCATATAATATCAAATGTTCCACTTGCACCAAGGCATAAGAAACATGGTTAAGAGAATATCCATGATCACAAGATCAATAACAAAGAAAAGTAGTTTACATGAACCAATATTTCCAAAAGAAAAGACACATGTATAGGCCATAGTCAAAAGAATGACAAGATAGGTGAATTTCTCAACATAGAAGAATAGGGGATACAACATACATAAGAGAGGGAAATTTCTCAATATAAAAACAATGTGGGATGCAATCATACATAAACTTCAGAGTCAAATGATCCAAAGCCACTTCTAGGTCCAAGCCTAGGCTTCGAAAGAACCTATTAGCATATATGTGGTATTAGGGTTAGGTTTCCATTACTTATTCAAAATCCTAAAAATTGCCTTTTTATTATTGGTGAATTAGGTTATCAAACCATGACATATTTTAGGTTATATTTTTCTAAGTTTAAAACAAATTTATTGTATTTTTTGACTTATATATTATTAGTTATGAATTATACAAGTTATTATATTATTTAATTAGATCATTTGACTTATAAATTATTAGTTATGAATTATACAAGTTATTATCTTATTTAATTAGATCCATTAAAATCACCTCTTTAAATATTAAATTTAGGCGACAAAACCAATACCATTAGAAAGCCCTTATTTTTCTGATTCCAATGAGTATTTATTTGTAAGTTTTGGCCCAACAGATAATTAGTTATGTATTTTAGAATTTCGACCAATCAGATAATTAGATAAAGCCACGTAAGAGAGAAAATCCACGAAAAGAAAGGGAAAAGTAGGCCGGGCCCGAATGACTTGGCCTAATGAATGCTGACCAAGTTAGCGAGTCGATGGTTAGGTTGACTCGCTTTAAAGAAAAAGATAAGAACGTGAAATGATGAAAATGCCCATACCGAGAAAAGGAAAGAAAGAAGAACCACAGAGGGGTAGAATCAGGAAATAACAGAGGAGGTCATCCCCTTCCTCAGTCTCTCGCCAATGTTGCAAATAGCAGCAGCTGCACATGGCCAGGTTTGGGGGAAAATGGTATACCTCAAATTGGAAGTCATGGAGGAGCATAGAGATCCGCAAATCTATGGAGAATTTGCACAAACGATCTCCAAGACTTGTCTAGGTCTCTCGAGGCTGAGGTGCCAACCTCTGACCGGAGCGCCTGTGGCAAGGTGACCAAAATAGCGGCGACAGCCCAGAGCCTGACAAAGCCAGAATCGAGGTGAGAAAAATGCATCCGGGACCTCATCGAAGATTAGGGGACCAATCCCTCTTGGTCCGAGGGCCTGGATGGACAAGAAGAGGGGAAAGCAGAGGAAACAGAGAGAAAACAGGGGAGACAAGAAATCTCATACCGAAAACCATGATACACAACAAGGCCCTAGTTTTTATTGGGTCATACGATGCGGATGGCAACAAGGAAACCAACCGAGACAAAAGCAGAGTGAATCAGTGAGAGATGGGGGAGAGATATGCGAGAGAAAAATGGGGAAATCAGGTCAGCTGCCCGTGAGAAAAAGAAAGGGAAAAGAGGAAGCAAAAGGTAGAGAGATAGTAGAATCCATTGGATCTAGATCAATAGCTCAGATCTGGCCCAAATAAGGCAACGTGTGACAGAAATAAAAAGACCAAACCCTATCCAAAAAGAAATCGGAATAAAGTGAGAAATTGGACTATTTACTTTTTCTCTTTCTTCAATTAAGAGTCCAAACATTATCCAAATTAAGTGTAATTTTGCACAGGGGCCAATTAAGGCATGTAGATTCTGATTATGCACTTAGTTTTTCCTTTTAGAAATTTTAATGTGTTAAATAAATCAAATCTTATTTTCTCTTTCCTCCTTCATTAATGGCTTTAAGATTATCCAAATTTGATGAAACTTGATCCACGAGTCATATTTAATTGGGAAACTTGACTCCCAAGGTAATTGGGACCCAAGGAACACGATTTTAAACTTAGATTTCACTTTTGGGATTTCTTTTTATGAGATATATCATATGGCCCATTAGTGTCCCATTATCTTAATTACTTAACCAATTAAGTTCTTTATCATCTTATTATCTCCAAATGAATTATATGACATATTAGATTACATTATTCATGCATTTGATTATTAGGATCATTCTAACCTCAACCGTGTTTGGTCAAACCCAAAAGGTCAAACTTTCAGGGTAGGGTCCAAGATTCGGTGTGTTACAATAAATGTATGTAAACACTAGGGTGTGTGGGTCTCACTCTCGCTACCAATAGTTGCTCTCTCAGTGCATGAATAACCATGATATAATACATATGTTGAGGCTGGATAAATATGCATTTTGGTATTGACATTAAAATTGGACACATATTACTCTAAGTTTATGATAGCACTATCTAGAGATCATTTACCTATCGTCTCCAAAACCTATTCAAAATTATCATCAAGGGTTTAACATTAAACAAATGATATCCTAAATACTAGGTTCAAAGTTATCTATATCAAAGACCCAATAAACTATAAATAGTCATCCAAACTTGATTTGCAAGCATAAAATATTTGATATAAAATATAGCGTGGTTTATATAAGAGTAGACACAATAAAAAGAACAAAAATAGACAGTGGAGATATTCCTCATACCCTAAAGAGGGAACACTCGCTCATCACAATGATAACAATCACAATACACAACAAAGGAGCAAATGTGGTGTTCCAGTGCCTAACTTTGAGCTTGGAGATGATGGCGTCCGATACATTGATAAGATCACTCCTGGACATTCATTGGAGATGGTCTTATTGGAACCATCTTCTTTCTTTGTGGATCAGATTAGTTAGGTGTAAGGATGGAGCAGGTCCATTAATGAAGGTGTTTGGGAACTATGATCGATGGAAGTAGGGGCATTGTCAGCCATGCCTCTTTCAAGGTCATGACCTTAGAGACTTGGATGAGGTGGAGGCGTATTCGGTTGATGTGGGCGATCAACTTATGAAATTACTGATGGAAGTTGGAGATGGATACTGTGAATGGATTCTTACAATCTAGATGTGTCTATATGGCATCCTTTTCCATGGAGGTTAGGGCTTGTATATATATCCTAGTATTAGGGATTGGAACCCTCCATTATCCATTAGTAATGGTTTCGTCGTCCATGAATGGAAGGGATGTGATAAGAGGGATATGAGGAGAAAATAGTGTTTAGAATCCCCATCAAGTGGAGATTCAATTGGTTGGTATAAAGCCCAACACTTGAGGGGGTCTCATTTCTTGACACACTTGTGCACAATTCTCACCACTTTGTGGCGTCATCGAACAAGAGATTCCATTATTTGATGAATACAATAATGTCACCGTTTGTCAGTCCTTTGGTTGATGAGTCTGCAACATATTCATTGATAGAAGGTGTGCAACACTCTCATTAGTCAATGGAGGACACGACATTGTTGTCATCTGTTTGTGGAGTCATTGGTTGATGACTATTAGTTTGCACAAACTGATGGAAATGCAGATTGGTGCGTATGCAATAGTTTCATCGATCTTTGACGTGAGGGGTTTCCATCAATTGATGATTGATGGAATTAATGAATGATGTAAGCAGATAACAATTGAGTTAGAAGCCAATACCCCTAGTGTGGATTGATGGGACTCTACTGATGAAGTCATTGATCGATGAAATTGTCAATCGATGGAAGGGCAGTTCGATGAGTATCCTATCAAAATTTAAAATTTTCTTCGTGCGCTCCTACACTGGTGTGTAGAGAATGAAGCTTGAATCCACCGTAACAACCAAATGATTATGTTTGAACTTTACATATTAATATAACACTAAAGTGAATTAAATGTAAACTATTTCTAAAGTGAAATGGGGAATATGAATGCAAAACTAAAAAAATACAATAAAAAATAGGATGAATATGCATTCATAAAGTACCAACCTTCATATCTAAATTTTTATTCATGCCTCATCAGGTCATATAATCACAATATTCATAGTTAGTCTTTTCTCAAGGCCTAAATTATCCATCTGGCTCATTTCTCAAGATTTTTACATTTTAAACTTGTTGCCAGCAATATGTATATACACAAATAAATCTAACTCAAGATTAATATTTATCATCTTAGGATATTTTCTCCTCAACCTCTTCTTCAGTAAAATCAAGAGAAGCTCCTCATGTTATCCAAGAAATCATCACGCCAATATCAACCAAATTATTATTATTACTATTATTACTATTATTATTATAACTATAATAATAATAATAGTTATTTTTATTATTATAGTCTTGTAGTTAATTGAAGTGAAAGATCATTCTTTGGGCTGAACTCATGGCAAAAAGAAAGGGAAATTTGACCTTTGCACTACTATCAATTATAATCATGAATATTGCCCATGCATGCCTTAGAAAAACATTAACATCAGGTCCACCCTTGTAAGTTCATCACTTTACACAAAGGAATATAGAAAAGTTCAGTTCACAAATGCTAAATTTATAATTTATTCTATGGTCTTAATTACTCGTAGTGATAGAAATACATGTCCCAATAAACCATAGGGATATATATATATATATATATATATATGTGTGTGTGTGTGTGTGTGTGTGTGTGTGTGTGTACATGTACATATACAAATACTCACCTCAACTCAACTACAAGTCTCGATTCAAGTTTATTATGCCCATGTCATAATCCCTTTCAGCCTTGATTTGAACTCTAGGTTCCAAAATCAACTTCCACATATTGACTGACAATATTTTTCTATTAATGTGACACACATAATTATAAGAAAGAGAAAAAAGGAAGGAGGTTGCTGATCAACTTATCAACAAGATCCACCCAAGAAGAAGTGTAAGGAGTGGTACTCAAGGGGGGATCCACTCCTTATTTGGGAAATAAACCAATACAATCCAAACACACATTAATAAGTATGGTGGATTAAGTGTTTTTTGATTTTCAAAAAAATGGTATATAAGAAACATGAATACATAGAAGAGAAGGAGTCACACCTATTATATGATCTAAAAAACAATCCTTTTATTATATTCCTCACCCATTAAGTGTGGCATAACATATATGAGAAGCTACAAGCTTAACCTATACAAAAGGATTGGTCTTAGAGGGCAACCTAGACATCTCAAGATATACTACAAGTCGTACTTTTTGGTACATGTACCACTTGACCATCTTTCTCTAGCACACATATGTCTGGGTGGGTTGGGAACAACACCCAAAAATAACGGGAATAAAAGAGATAAAATCAATATAAACTAAGTATGTGATGTATAAAAACATTAAGAAATATTTAGGGAAAAGATGGGCAATTTAGTTGATTCCAAATAAGGATATTTCCAAATATCAAGATAGTCCAAAAATAAGTATTTCAAAATATTAATTATTTATTTAGATAACATTTCAAAGAAAACTAGACTTAATTAGAACATCTCAACAATATCAAAAATATCAACAATGAATGCAAACAATCATAGACTAAGATTATTTAAGCTGGGATGAGACACCATATGATCTCAAGCTAAAGTGTGGGTGGAAAAAGCACGCCTTGGTGGAAATACACGTTCCATATATATATATATATATATATATATATATATATATATATATATATATATATAGATGACTGGAAAAGCACACTCCAGATGAAAAAAGAGTGCCTTAATGTTTGACTTTACACATATACCACTAATTTGAACAATATTAGTCTAAGACATGCACAATAGGGAAGACAACTATAACTTTAGTCAATTTTATTTCATATCAACTAGAGAGCATGAGAACAACCCTACATAAACTAGATTTAGGTTAGAATACCATAGTAGTATTCACAATTTGAATAACCATTAAAAGATATGATATAAAAATAGGAGTATAAAAATATCATAAGAGTTAACTAGGGATGAGCATATTCATGGTAGATGCCTCTTATGGTAAATCATTGTCTCATTTATAATAATTCTCAAACAAATTGAGTGGAAGCACATACCTTGTATTCAGTCTTAGAAAGTCTAGGGTCAACCCTAGTCCAATTCAGGGTAAATAAACACCTAATAGCATTCATACAAAGACTAGGGTTTTCTCATTAAGTATTCATAACCCTTAAAATGGCCTTTTTATTTTTATTGAATAGATCATTTTTTTAAAGGAAAAGTAGTGTTATATATTAAAAGCACATCAAGCAAGCGAAACTTGCTTATGTGAGAAACCTACAAAAAGTTTGAAACAACAACGGAATGAAAAAACAGAAAGGGAAATAAAGTTGATGAGAGTTATTGTTTTGCTAACGTGGGGGAGGCACCCCTTAACAAGCCCCTTGAATTTTAAAAAAGATAAGCATCCTAGAGAGTTTGCTGTTTGAGCTTCCCTTGGTCCAGAAAGACAAGTCACAATTGTTGATGTACTAAGCTGACACCAGTCTCATCGTCCACCATAGCTCTTAGGTCACAAAGAAATGCAGCTTCTGATTCTCCTTCCTTTGAATCATCCTGCCTCCCTTCTGCTAATTTTCCTGCAGTTTTGTAAGGATTTGAAGATCGACATCTATTTGAGTTATAATATTTTTTGCCAAATTTTTCTTGTTGTTGAAAGTTCTATTGTTTTTTTCTTTCCAAAAATTCCAGCAGATTGTGGTGAAAAGATCGCTGCTCTTGAAATTCTTGTAAAGTCTTAAAGGTGTTGTTTGGATGGGGAAAGTGGCTTCCTGGAGATCAGGAAGGCAGTTTCTCATGAAATGTGAAAATATAGTTTGAGCAAAAGAGCATTTAAAGATGTGGCTGCCCGTGTCACTATTTTTTTTCACAAAGAACACATCTAAACGGGCCAATGAAACCTTTTTTTGTGATGTTTTCACCTGAAAGAAGTTTGTTGTGTAAAAGAAGCCATAAGAAAGTTTTGTATTTTTGAGGCCATTTTTGTTTCCAAATCTTTGATGATGATGGGGAAACACCTCTGAAAGAGAGAAAATTGTAAGCAAGTTTTACCAAATAGTCTTTCCCCCATTTCCAAGTGATGATATTTGAGGTGTTTTTTTCCATAGAACATGAAAGACGTCTGAATTCATTTTGACTTACCTGGGAAAGGATACATCTTTTAAAGGAATTTGATCTATTGCTGGTGATAAGCGAAAGGGCTTTATCAATCCTTAGGTTGAGGAGATTATTTGGAATAGACCATGATGGTTTGAGATTTAAGACAGAGTTGTTTTCAAACCATGGATCAAACCAGAAGGAGATAATTTTGTGTGAATGAGGAGGAGTGTTTAAGATTTGTGAAATCGTTTGTATATTTTTATTGATGAATTTCTAAAGCGGGGAGGCTGTCTTCAGATGGATTTGGTGCCATGGTGGTGAGTTTTGATAATATTTGTGTTTGATGAGATTGGTCCAGATTTTCTTTTTGTTTTGAATTAGGCAGTCAATGATTTTGGCAATGAGGCAGAGCGAGTGCGTTTCAATGTTTATAATTCCCCAACCTCCTTGATTCAGAGGAGCAGAAATCATTTTCCAATTTACTAGATGGTAATGTTTCCCTGGTTTGTCTAGTTTGTGGTAGTTGTTCCAAAGAAAATTTCTTCAAATTTTATTTAGAATGGACTTAGTTTTTGAGGGTAAGGGAATGCAGCTCAAGTAGTGGGTAGTTATTGGTGTGATGACACTGTTTAGAAGGGTGAGCCTACCCGAGAGGTTGAGGAAGTGGTTTGCCCAGTTTGTGAGTTTGGAGTTTATTTTTGAAATTATGGGATTCCAAATTGCATTTGTAATGTTATAAGGGGTGATGGGAAGACCCAGGTATTTGATTGGGAAATCTTCAGTCTTTCATTTTAGGAAGTCTTTGAGGTGGTCCAAAAAAGATTGATGAATGTTTACCCCGAAGATGGAAGATTTTTGTATATTTACTTTTAGCCCATAGATATATGAGAAGATACCTATGATCCTAAAGATATTCTGAATAGAGGATTCTTCTGGGTAGGAGAAGATGATGGTGTCATCTGTGAATTGAATGATGTTTTCCTTGCAGAAATCTGGAGCTGAGATAAGTCCATTTTGTTTTCCCATCTGAATCATGCATGAGAGAATAGTGGTTAAGATGATGAAGAGGTATGGAGAGAGAGGGTCCCCTTGTCTAAGTCCATTTGAATTATGGAAATAGCAAAAAGGAACACCATTAATGATAGTGGAGAAATGATTTGTTGATATACAAGCATGGATCCAAGAAATCCATTTGTCAGGAAAATCAAAGCCCTTGAGAGTATTTAACATGCATTGCCAGTTTACAAAGTCAAAAGCTTTTTCAAAGTCCAGTTTGATGGCTAGGAGAGGGGATTTTTTTGTGTGGCAAAGATGGATCGTTTCATTGACCATTAAAAAGGCATCTTGTATGCTTCTATTTTTGAGGAAGGCAGATTGGTTAAGAGGGATGATGTCATCCATGAGAGGTTTGATCCTGTTTGCTAAAGTTTTTGCGATGATTTTGTATGAGGTGTTTATGAGGCTGATAGGTCTGAAGTGAGAGATGATTTCAGGTTGACTCTTTTTTTATCAGAGTGATGAAAGTTTTGTTAATGTATTTGATGATGTTTTGTGGGTTTGAACTGGCGTGGAAGGCAGATAAAAGGCAAGAAAATCGTGTTTATAATGGTTCCAGTTAGCCAAATAGAATTCCACATTGAGACCATCAGGTCCAGGGGATTTATTTTTACCGAGGTCAGAGATAGAAGATTGTAATTCATCAAGGGTGAAGGGTTTGATGAGATCTTGAGGGTTTTTTATTTTCTTTTGACAAATGGTGTTCCATTGAAGGTTATTTAGACAAATTGGGTTGTGGTTGTTATTGAAGATTTTTTTGAAATGGTTTTTTATATGTGTTATGATGGATTGTTTATGAGAAGTGAGTCTGCCATTTATCATTATATGAGTTATGGCATTGTTTCTAAAGTTTTGGTTACAAATTTTGTGGAAAAATTTTGTGTTTTTATCTCCTTCTTTAGCCCAAGAAATATTAGCCATTTGTCTCCATCTTGTATCAATACTGTTGTTTATGTGGTCAAGATCAACTTTTATAGAAAGGACCAGAGCAGGATCAGTAGATGGGTCTTTTTCAACAAAGAGAAGTTGGTCTTCAAGATTTTTTTGAAGTTCAGATAATGTCGAAGGATTTTGAAGATTCCATTTTTGTGTGATTTTTGATATGTTTTGTGTTGTTTAGGATATGAAGACCAATGTTTGTTGTTTGTGGGTTGGCAAACGTCCAAGCTACTAGACAGGATCTGGAGAAATTTTCCATGGAGAGCCAGTTGTTTTCAAATTTGAAAGGTCGAGAACCCCAAGAGCAAGAAGCAGTTTCAAGAATTAAAGGAAAGTGGTCTGAAATGGTTCTATGGGAGATATATACAGATGAGAGAGGGTGCTTGTCTTCTCAAAGATTTGAACAAATGAAATGATCAAGTCTAGCAAAAGACTGGTTTCTTGACCACGTATATAAGGCATTTGAGGGTAAAAGGTCAATAAGAGAGTGGTTTGTTAGCATCTGACTGAACTTTTTATCAGCCACTGACATCGATGAGGAAGAAGGATTAGAATTATGCCTATCTAAGATCTGGGTTATAAGATTAAAATCACCACCAAGAACCCAGGGAGACAAGTGATAATTTGTGATGAGGTAGTTTAGTTCCTCAAGGAAAAGGGATTTATTGTACCCTGGTTCCCCATAGATACCAGAGAAAGACCAAAGATAACCGTCAGAGAGATTTTTAAAATCAATAGTTATGGAGAAGTTTAGGATGGAAGAGTTTTGTAGGATTAGAACCTGGTTGTTAAAGCTGACAATGATACCACCTTTGAAGCCCTTAGGAGGTAGTTGAATCCAGTTTGTGATTCTATTACCACCAATAGTTTTGAAGGCAAAAGGGGTAAGAAAAGTTTTAATTTCTTGGATGGATCACTACTAAAAATTGGGCCATTATTCATAGGAGAATCCTGTCACAAACCCCTCTCTACATGCCCTCAGAAATAGGGACGGTTGTGGGTCTGGCCCTCACAAATGGTCCATGAAGAGAACTCATGTGACAAATACCAGTGGCCCTCACGAATATAATTGTCACGGACCAACTGACCCTCAAGAATGTTATATTGAGGGACTATTTAGCCTTCATAAATACATTTTTGAGGGACTATTTAGCCTTCATAAATACATTTTGAGGGACTATTTAGCCTTCATAATAACATTATTGAGGGCATGTTTAGTTCTAATAAATACATTTTTGAGGGACTTGATGGTCCTGGAGAATATATTTTTGAAGGGATAATGCCTTCATTAATATTATTTTTGAGGGGCTATGTGGTCGTCATCAATGCAATTTTGATGGTCAATCTGGACCTTCATCAATATATTTACGAGGGACCATTGTAAATGATTTGGTTATTGATTATTGGATGATTTATTACATGTTAATTAATTGTTACTATAGTGAATATCAAATTTTAAATGAAAACTTTGTATACATAACCTCAAGCAATATTTTTGTACTAATTCACATGACATCATAAGAAGATTCAACACCAAAATGACACATAAAAATGTTAAATCACCTCAAACCAATTTTTGTTATTGAAGCAAAATATTATCCATACATTGCGTGCTCAATGTTGATATAAATAAAGAGTACATATGGTTCTAAAATTTGAGATTGATGGCAATCAACATATCATGCTAGAAACTCTTAAGATCTATAATAACTCCATATTCCTTCAAATGGTGTGGTGCTCTTCATCAATGCCAGGCCTCATACGGTTAGGTACTTAAATATTCTTCTCCTAAAAATGACAAATCATTATATTAATAGAATTTAAAGTTAATACATAAATCATAGTACAACAAACAACTTACCCTTATATTTTGGTTTTGGTCTACTCCAAGGTGCATTGTCCGTAGAAATCCATCATTAAAAGTAAGTCTACCCTATCAATATAAATACAAAAAGGAATCAAAGTGAGTGAGAAGTAGAGATAAATGTAAGTGAACCAACATAGCAGCAACATGCACCCGTAAACTAAAATTATGATTGAACTTAGTACAAGGATGTGTATAAAAGCTGCATGACGGGTGATGATTGATTCAGCCCTATTTCCAAGCATGATTTAGCCCTATTAATACATAATTTTATCTTTCCAAACACTGTCGTCTCAACACCCACCTCATTATTGATCTAATAACATATTCTAGTTTGTATTATTGCATTGCCTTGGACGAGTAGAATAATTCTTTAACAAAGGGGTAGCAGTTGATATGACAATCACATAGCTTTTTCTTGAAGCTGATAACATGTATCCAATGTTAACCTTGACAAGTTCTCTCATTACCTGACCTACACTAGATGTGGTAAAACCAACAAAAGCTGCTATGCTTACATCTGAAGCACGCCAGAAAGATAAATGCAGCAGATAGAAGAGGAGCATGCGTAAATTTTCTGACAGCCACATGCCAAGAAGACACACCATCACGTTCTTATGAAAGGCATGCAATTAGATGGTATCTCCCTTCATTTTCCTATCTTTTTCATTGTGGTCCCATTATTGGTTTTGTATAACAGAGAACTTAGTTGTAAGTCTGAGTTTTTGGACTGATTTTTTGTTTTAGGAACTTAGTTGTAAGTCTGAGTTTTACTGTTTTATTTAAGTTTGTGCTTTGATTAGTTTATTAATTAGGCATTTCTGTGTGCAGTGTCATTACAGTTTCAACCAGTTTGTTATGGATACTAGCCTTGGGGTATTTGTCTGGGTAGTTAGATTGCTTGATTATGAATTTGAGTTTTCAGGAATTGGTTTCCCAACGGTTTACTTGTCAGCATATGTTCTCAGCTCTCAACATACTTGTGAAGGGGCACCTAGGCAGCGCTTAGGCCGCTGGGTGGCCTTGCCTAATATGATTTCTTGAGTTATTTTGAAGATCCAATGTATATCTATAGGGTACAATGGTCCTTTTTAATTTTCTTAATGCTTAACATAAATATTTTTGTGTTATCTACTATACCGCCACTACAATTATATACATGCATAATCAGACTGACTTGACTTGCTAACCCTTTCTTTTGTTTTCTAATGTTCTTTATTTCAGGTAAAGTTGTTAAACAACTTCAACGAGAAACACATGACTCGTCACTGCTATAGGATTATACATATGTCAATGGAAAATCACTTACAGATGCGTCAACCAATGACATGCAGGTATAAAATGCAGTGCATGATTCATGCCTTGATATCCTGAAATACGCGAACTATTTTACTGATAAGAATAACAAGTCAAATTCTGTTTGCAGTGGAACATCAGAAGAAGCGAGGGAAACAAGTTAAATGTTGAAGTTAGGTCTATAAATGCAGTGAATTTTTTAGGTCTTCTTTCAGAATTCTATTACCACAATGTAATTTGTAGTTCTATACAGTTTATATTCATTCAGAAAGATTTGGAAGTTTGTTCAATGGGACAACTGAACAAAAGAAAGGCCGTTTTGGAATAGTCATGATTTCAATTGGAAAGGGAAAAACTATATACTGATTACATCAGCTACTAAGAGCTTCACAGACTTTTAACGATCATGGCCCTGTACGAGATGAACTTGTTTGACAGAAGCCATAATTTAATGGAATGATATATACTTTACACAATAGACATGACCATACTGGACACAGCTTGAACACAAATGTCTACATATTTTAAGCCTAAAAATAGGTTCAGAAATGTTGAGACATGATCAGGTATTGTGGAACATATCTACAACACAAATAAGTCTCAGACTGACTCGATTCATAGTTATAGTTTATGTTTAGGGAACACATGCAAAGGAATTGTTATAAAATATTCTGAAGGCATGGAAGTTTTGAAATCGCAATGTTAACAGCTATGAATAATAGCTGAGCATTTGAAAACTTAGTACAACAACGAAAACTGCCAGACTGCCAGTTCTTAGTTGATTTGTTGTTACATGTAAAGCCTAAAAGGCTGCATTAATCGTTCTCACTAATGTATAAGTGTGAAAAGGTCATGGTCTAGATTACATTTCTCAACCAACTCGTGCAGATTTTAGGGTTTCTTCAAAAGGAACATTGTTTCTCAGTTAAAATTTAGAGCGCTCCTGTGCTGTTTTGATGATTTCAAGTAATATCTCAAGCAATCGTGCATCTAACTATGTCAGTTTTTGCTATTAGAGAAATATGTTAATTAGAAAATTTGCTTCCAAAAAGAGATGCAAACATTGTAGAATCAAAATTCCTGGTGATTAAAATAAGTACGAGCTTAAAGAAAAATATATAATACTAGCATACCAAGTAAAACCTAATACATATAAACTAGTCTTTTCTTTGATAGAAATCATCCAAACAAGTAAACCCCTGGTGTAACGGACAAAGTATCGAAGTTTCAGTTTGAGACGTGACAACCACAAATAGTTGGGGCTAGTGTGTGAATTTGGTTATAGAAAAACATTAAAGAACTTCTTTAAATTGATTCAAGACTTACAGCGCATTCTACAGTTCCGGGAGGACCGTCTAGGATTTTGATCCGGGCTTTCGACTCCTCGCACATTTGTTTGATTATTCCCCTTTGCGGCCAATTATGCCTCCGATCTTGGGAGATGGAACCAGTATCCTAAAGACGCTTTCTCCAAGCCAACCAGGTCATCTCTTGTCACTATCTGTCTTTTCCGTCGCGTCATCGTTATCGGTTCTTTGTGGAACCTCAGCATTCTCTGTCTCTGCAAGTCCTAAAAAATGGACATGATGCACTGAAGTCTGTGACTCTATATCATGACCATTAATACCTGATATGGACACTATGGGCTTTAAAAATAATTGGAAATCTGTAATTTGGGTATGTGAGCCCTAAAAAATGGGTATGATGCAATGAAGTTTGTGTTGTGACTCTAGTAAAGAGTGCCATGGGGTGCCTTGAGACACCCACCAAGGTTTAGCCCCGTTTGCCTTTGCTACTAGTACATGTGTGTCTGAATAACTATGTTGTAAGGATTCTTTTGATTTGGACTGACAGATAGATTGAAACCCACTTCAAAAGAAGCATGATTAGAAAACTTGATATTTTTGTGCTTCTTTTCTCGAATCATGGTTTCTCTATATTTTGTCATCTGCAAGGCCGTATGTACACATTTTTATAACTATTGCTGCTACTACATATTAACAAGAAAGGAATTCCTTGACTTGGGTTTATTGTTACATAGTATGTTCTCATATATGCATAATCTTATGTTGCAGTCTTGTTAACTATCATCTCTTGGCGACTTTGGTCTAAAGTTGGAAAATATATACTCAAAAAATGCATGAACTACAAGAGCACAATAAATTTTATGTGCCATGAATATATAGGCTCACAATGTACAAGCAACACATGCAAGATTATCATCATACCTGATGCCTACTACTTGTCTGAACCATAGACATTGAAATATGATATAATATAATCATACCTGATGCCTACTACTTGTCTGAACCATAGACATTGAAATATGAGACTTCAAGCAGCTGAAAATTTTGAGCTAGAAAAAATCAAATCCTTGTACATACTCAAGATGGGAGATATGATACAACAAAAGTAATTTCTACATCATCAATTGTGACTCTAAAGATTAAAACTGACATGTGTAATCAAGAAAATGGCAAACTTTAGTTTTAAAAGGATCATCCTACAGATATGCAACTTTAGGGGTCCTACAAACTAACCTACATACATCAGGTAGTTGAGTTTAGTATCAAGCCTCATAAAAAGATTGATGGCCCATTCTAGACAGAAGATAGAAAATATCACAACACCCAAGACATATCTATGAGAGGAAGGCCTTTACCTGATAAGCAAGAAGAGTTTCCAGAATAGATTCACTATCCCCTTCAACTACAAAAAAGCAAAGGGAAGTAGTGAAATATACTTTATCCAAGAATCCTTAAAACCACCCAAAGCAAAACTGGAAACCAATGTTGGCTAGGATGCAATATATCAAGAACATGTAAGCATGTACCATTTTGTTGGATTGCCTATAAGACCAATTCCTCTTTGAATCCCATCTGAACAAATTTAAAGACCACCAGTGACCTTGAACTTCCGGCCTCATGAGCCTAAAAATGGTCATATGATCCACATGATATTATTGTGTTCACATCGCGCTAGTGACCCAAAATCTAAAGGTACAATACTACTGTTCAAGCATTCTAGCAACAAAAAGGTAGTTACTCTGAGAATAAAAGTCTGACCATCATAGAAAGACAATGGTCTTTGCTCCTACAATGTTCAGGACTGGTGCATGATAGCTTCTCAAAACACCCATCAATTCTATCAGAGATATCTTGAAAAACCAAACCAAGCAGGAACAAAACCATACAGGTTGACATTTGGTTAGAAAACCATCCAATTTTTCTAAAATATACAAAACTATACAGATCATTTCACATATTTCATGTGGGTTCACATGAAGAAATTACTAGGTTCTATCAACATTATATACAAATAAATGCAACATAGAGAAGTGAAAAATATCCATCATTTGGTGTTTATAGATGTCGAGCATATACATAAAATTGAAATAGTTATCATGAATTAAAGAAATTTGTCAAAGATAGGAAGAGAAAGTGCACCTTCATTTCCCATAATTGGATTTTTGTGATCATCAATTCCTAGATCTTCCATCCAGTGTCAAAACCCAAGATAGAACCTTGCTTGCCATGCTTTCTTTTCTTCCTAATAACCATGAATCTTTGGAAGTGGAATTGTTGCATCTTCAATAATCACATGACCTAGAATAGTGATTGTTGATATATTAACAATGTCTTGGTCAATGGCATAATAATATAAGAGCAAACTAAATCTCATACAACTACTCGACATTACAATTTATAAGGAAAGTAGGAGGATATGGTTGTTCTAAATGATACTTACTTATACTCTAGTTTACAAAAGAAAAACTAGATCTGCTTTAGATTCTGGATTATATCAATAGCTTTCAGTCCCTGCTATGAAAAGAAGATATCCCAAAAATTTTAGTGTGGAAAATCACCTCTCGTTTGGGCTTGTTCCTTGTGAGAAGTATGATGTTAAAGTTGTGTGAAAAGAGCACCCTCTTGAGAATAGTGAGAATAATGTTAAGGGGCAAGTTGCAATGAACTTTGAAACCAAAAATAAAGATGGTATGAACTCATCTAATCAGTTTGTGCTCCAACAAAGAAAGGCATGTTACCAAAAACATGATCATCTTTGATACTAAATATATAGCATATATGTTTACCTATACCAAATGGTACAAACATATTTGTAACGTTTGTGTATCGATTTTAATTTTCAGATCTACAATCAAGAAAGTTTTTTATAATAAGTTTTGTGATGGAACCGTTTTTGAAGATATGATATGTTGTTTCAGAGTCAGATAGGCAGAGATAGCATCTAGATGGTCCGAAAAATCCTCTCTTACTATTGTTTTGATCAATGAGCAACTTGTTGTTTTGAAGGAGCCAGAAGAAAATTTTATGCTTTTGTTACCATTTACATTTCCAGGTAAGAGAGTGATTTGGTATGGTGCCTCTGAAAGTGAGGAAGGTGTAAGATGCCTTTGGGGAGTATAACTCCCCCCATTTTTAAGATATCTTGTTTTTAGTGTTGAATTCCAGCTCATATATGGTGTTCCTGATATCCAAATTTTCAAGATTTGTGAGGAGGAACCGCTTGAGAGCATTAGAGTTTTTGCTGGTGAGTAGGTTAAGTGCTTTGGTTGTAGTAATGGAAGATAATTTTTTTGGTATAGACCATCGATTGTGCTGGTTTTTGATGGAATTTTTATGGAACCATGGGTCTTTCCAAAAATTTATATGACAGTGGGTGTGAGGTGGGGTGTGTATGAGATTTTTGATCAAAGGGATATGTCTATTAATGTATTTCCAGAGAGGAGAAGTAGATCATTTTTTGGTTTTGTGCCATGGTGGGATTTTTTGTAGTATTTATTCTGGATTAGGTCGCTCCATATTCTTTTTTTGTTGTTGGTCAGACTGTTGATGATCTTTATCTTTAAGCATAGAGCATGGGTTTCAATGTCGATGATGCCCCATCCTCCATAGCATGTAGGGACAAAGATAGTATTCCAGTTGACCAGGTGAAGATGTCTTTTATTGTCATTTGTTAGATTGTGGTTATTCCAAAGAAAGCTTCTTCTGATTTTATCGATGGTGTTTTTTGTTTTGGTAGGTAGTAGAATGCAGTTGAGGTAGTGGTGGTGATGGGGGTGATGACACTATTCAGGAGAGTAAGGCAGCCAACAAGATTGAGGAAGTTATTTGTCCAAGAGTTGAGTTTAGTTTTGATCTTGTCTATGATGGGGACCCAAATAGAGTGAGTGATGTTGTGGGGGGTGATGGGTAAGACAAGGTAATTTGTTGGGAACTCTTCATGCTTGCATTTGAGTAGGGTTTTATATCTATTGATAATGTGTTGATCAGTGTGTACACCAAAGATGGAGGACTTTGTAGGTTTATTTTTAGTCATAAAATGTAAGAGAATATACCAATGATTCTAATGGTATTTATGATGGTGTCATCATTTGGTGAAACTAGAATGATGGTATCATCCGCAAACTGAATGATGTTTTCCTTACATTCTGAGGGGGCGGAGATGAGTCCATGAGTAGAGCCAAGATTGATCATTTTTGTGAGAATGGAGGTCACAATAATGAACAAGTAAGGGGATAGAGGGTCACCTTGCATGAGTATGTTTGTGCTTTTGAAATACCCAAAAGGTGAGCCATTTATGATAGTGGAAAAATGATTTGTGGATATGCAGGCATGTATCCAATCTATCCAATGATCTGGGAAACCAAATCCATCCATAGTTTTCATGAGACAATTCCAATTGATGTAGTCGAAAGCTTTCTCAAAATCCAGTTCGATAGCAATCAAAGGGGTTTTGTTTACATGGCACAGATGAATTGTCTCGTTTACCATCAGGTAGGCATCTTGGATATTTCTGTCCTTGAGAAAGGCATTTTGGTTGAGAGGGATGATGTTGTTGATGCATGGTTTCAATCTAAGTGACAAGGTTTTTGCAATGATCTTGCAAGATGTATTGATGAGGCTTATAGGACGAAATTGTGTTATGTATTTAGGATGATCAATTTTTTTGATAAGGGCAATGAAAGTTTTATTAAGATGCTTAAGGATGTTGTGAGCATTGTTGTGTTCGTGGATTTCTTGAAGTAAGGCAAGGAAATCCTTTTTGAGATGATTCCAGTTGGCAAGGTAGAACTCCACATTGAGTCCATCAGGTCCAGAAGATTTGTTTTTGCCAAGAGATTTAATGGCAGCGTCAAGCTCATCAGAACGGGAAAGGCTTGGTTAAATTTGAAGGAGAATCAATCTTTATTGGGCAAAGGGTTTGCCAATTTATAGAGTTTAGGAATGAGGGACTGTGACATGTGTTAAAAATATCCTAAAGTGTTCAACTATGTGAGAAGTAATCAGGTGTTTATTAGTGGTGATGACCCCTTATATTTTTAGATAAGTGATGATATTTCTTCTATGATTATTGTTGCATACTTTGTGGAAGAATTTTGTATTGTTGTCACCTTCCTTTTCCAAAGAGACCTTAGCTCTTTGTCTCTACTTGATGTCAATGTTGTTTTTTATATGATCAATCTCTGAATTGATAGTGAGTATCAGAGCAGGATCAGCTATGGGATCACTATCAACACAGAGGTGTTGTTGTTCAAGATCTTTTATACTTTTTGCAAGGCTTTGGGGTTGACTGTGTTTCCAATCCAAGATCGTATATTTCATCAGTTTGGTGTTTCTCTATATGTGATACCCCAAGTTTCCAATCCAAGATATTGTGTTTCATCAGTTTGGTGTTTCTCTATATGTGATACCCCAAATTTCACTATGTTTCCTATTCACAATTGTTTTGACAATTAATATTCATTTAATTCACAACATAATGTTAGCACAAACCCTTGATCCAATCCCATTGATATTCCAAACGGCCAATTCACAACTTGAGTCGATCAATTCATGCACTTGATTCGATCTGTGCACTTGCTGAACTGGTCATTTCAGAGTGTACATTGCCAATGTTGTTTAAATTGAATACCTAACACTTTAGTAATCTATGTTAAACATCATTCATGAATAAACTCATATTCCAAGTGCATTCTTATGAGTGTGACCCTATAGGTTCTAAGTTATGTTGACAGTAGAAGTACATAATAAATTTTTGACATCACAAGTAATGATTGGTATATAGCAAGGCATCATCTCCAACCAAGTAATTCAGAAAGTTGGAGAACAACTTCAACAGACAATCTACGATTGGTGTTATAGTGATTGTACAGTTCCTTTGTCTCTGATATCCAGATTGAACTCGAGGCATGGATTCATCATCCTCTTCAACGTTCAATCTATGTTCCTTGAACTCGAGCAGACATTCTAAGATATGTGTAAGCTCAATATCACACATTGATTCACACCAGCATGGCCATGCATTTCTCAACCTCACTTATCAAGTATCTAGGATATCAAACTCATGTAGGAGAGACAAATCCCATCTACATCACTCAAAGTCATTCCCCATGTGTCACAATTCACTTGAGAATAATCTTTATGGCAATCCTTATTCAAGGTCACATTTGATGATGAACAATTACATCAAACAACATGCAACTAGTGTAGTGATTTTAGGTCTAAGAACTACAATCATCACCATAAGTATAAGAGTTGATTTTGACTACCATTCATTGGTGTCCATTTATTACTCTCAAGGGGGGCCTATCCAATACACTGTTCTCCAACAAGTATCTATGTGTTTGGTTTGATATCACATATCATGAGTAATGAGATTCTATCATCAGCCAACACACACTCTAGTCCTATGTGCTATTGCTATCTAGCTTGCTTCCTCAATAACATCTGACTAGGGACACAACAAGAATGTATATACTCTTAACATATGTATGATGTCATTGTTCAAGTCCTCAACCCAAAGATATACCTCGTTGAGTAACATCATTTTTTAGACTTTATTATGTTATATCATTATCTCATAACTCAGTAAAATAGAATAAATTGGAAGACTGCCTTGATTATTAATCAAATTGTTTACAAATTATGCCATTACAATCATATGATAAACTCTCTGAGCATACATACCAACACAGATCCCAAAGACTCAGAGCATAAGGATAGAGTAGGATAAGATATAGTGGGTTCCAACTATAGGATGATCCTCAAAATTATAAATCCAACTATACGATTTCAAGTTTAGTGTTTTGGTATGGAGACTTAGACTCAAGAGGCTAGAAAGAGTTTTTCCATGTAATCGCCTTAGTGTCTCCTTTTGTAAGAACAATGTTGAGAATGCTTATTATTTAAAGCTTGTGTGATTGATTATTTTGTTGTTATGAATGCTAGTTTTATGTAATTTCCACCATTTAAGTGCACGAGTTATAGATAACTTTGTGTTGCTTCTGGTATGTTCCTATATGTTAGGGAGGGTGTTACAATATATTATCAAAGACACATTATAGTTGGCCACCATATGAATTCTCATTCTCTTACTTAAACTCAACTTATAAATAGTTAAGTGAGAGTATAGTACAAATTCATAAAGATGAGTAGCAGTCCTGTGTACAGAAGAAGTAAGTGAAAGATATTAAAAATTAAAGTATAGGTCTTGTCAAGAGATAAAAGTTTAGATAAGGATTAGGGTTATGTGTCTAGATGTTTGGACCTTTATGTTAACTCTAGAATTGTATATAGCATGCTCTCTCTTTTCCCCACACATTTGTGGTATGGGACGTATGCTTCTGGGATTTTGTAGAGAGAACGCTATGTGCATTACCATGCGTGTCTCATCCTATACATGTGATATGGGACATGTACACTACAGAGGTGCCAAGATAAGTGTGATAAGACATGTCACCTCTGTATATATGACTGCCCGACATGCATCCAAAGGTGATAGAAAATAAAAGTTGGCATTAGAAGTTTGTGACATATAATTGCCTAAACCTAATCTTATACATAGTAAGACCAAGAATGCATAAAAATGGTAGATAATTTGACACCAATAAGTGAGAAAATCATGCACATTCTAAAGAACAATGTTTTTTACTATTTTATGATCATGTGCTAATCATGCATCACTACAATTCTATGGATTGTGGAATTATGAAAATCATGTTTAAGATTAAAAATCATGTTATGTCAATATAGTCCTCTCAATCATGTTATGTGAACTTTAACCGACGTTATGTGAGCCTTAACATTCTTATGGGATCCTTAGCCGGCCTTATGTGAGCCTTAACTTGCCTTATGAGCATTGTGGGTATATTCATGAGAGTGACTATATCAATTCAAGTAAAACTCCCATGTCGAGTTAATCAAGTCCTCGCATAGTTGTGTTAACCATGGGTAGGTCATATGTTAAATATGATAGTGAGAATTTAGATAATATTAGAGAGTTAGTATCATGGAATATGTAAAATCCTAAGGTGAGTAATATCCTAAAGAAATTTTGAGGATGACTTTTATTTAAGGTGGATAGAATTTTAACATCCCAGAGTATCTCTTATATAATATATATTTCTTAAAGGGGTTTGATGATAAAAGTTAAGTAATGGACTTAATGGAAATAGACCCAATTTATATAATTTTGTTTGATTAATGAGAAGTAGTATATCTTATTCCTTTATTCATTAAATAACTCACCATTGTATTTATATGAAAGTAAATGAGATATAACCCTTTATTTTCTCTCACCTATGATAAACCCTTCAAATCTACATCAAAAGATAATGAATAGGTCTTGGAGTGGATAATTACTATCAATATCAAAATCTAATCAAAACCTAAGTCACTAAGGATAATATATTCCACTTTATCTCATATTTTGAATACATTTGTTAGGACAATGGTATACATGAAATTAGTACACAAAAGATATTCAAAACCAAATGTAATTCGATAAGGAGATTCTAGACCCCTTAGACACCTACAGTTCAAATTTGAAGTCATTAGAACTTTTTTTTACCACTCATTTTAAATAGGCAAGAAATCATAATGTATGGACCCTAAATAATCAATAACCTATTTAATATGTTGTATATTTTCTAAGGTCTCCTATTTTTGTGTTGTCACGTGGATAGAATCCCAATCTGGGTCAGACTCTTGGATCTCACAAAGGCGAGAGTTACCTCTCTCACCCAAGTCTTGTGAGAACTGGACTCCACAACATATTGATGACTTCATCATCAATACCCTTCTTTCTTTCCCTATATCCAATGGATAATCTAAAAGATAGTGATCCCCTTATATTCCTCATAGAATTGCGATATTGCTGGCCCCTAGTTTGATCTAGTTTCATCCGCCTAATGTCCTCAATAGAACCCAACTCTCTCAAGAACCCTGACTTTATCTACAGATCAAGCATTGGTTTATCTAGCCCTTCTATTACAAAACAAAAGGCCTCCCTACAATATAAAAGCTTGGAAAATGTTCTCTAGTGATCAAATTCATTGTAACTGTCTTCCAATCATGCATCCTAGGTCCAACTATGTCTGACCTCTTCCAGCAGATGGCGGTGACATATTGAGCCATCGAGACCCTTTCTATTACTGTGGATTGCCCACTGGGCCTCGATGAACCTTCACCCAAGAATCAATTCGAACTTTAAAGTAGTAAGTGTCACTTCCCTTTAATTTCATGTTTCTACAATTCACCAATCCATGGAGATTTATACACTTCTAGTTATGCTTTTGGGACAGTTATTTCTTCATTGTCTCCTTCTAGACCTTCTCTTGCCCATATAACTTTGCCAGCCTTATTTTATAGGCCTACAAGGATCTCCCCTACCTCTATCCTAGCAAAAGGAGGTTTCAAGGATTTCAGTCACCTCGACACTTGTACTATGTATCTCTAAACTCAGAAAAACCTGGGAGAAGTGTTGGAATGTTTCCCAATGATGATCTCTCCCTGAATCCCAAATGGTAATCCAAGATTCCATGGTTTACTTCAACACTTATACTGTTAAGAGAGTAATTGCTTTAGGTGTATTGTAGTGTTAGACCCTTTTTCCTTTGATGTTTTCATGCAATGTTTAAGTTAGTATAGTTAATTATCATTTCATTTTAGTGATTAGACACATGACAAACCAAGGTTATACTTTGAACAAGCTTGGCCTTCTCATGCCTAAGATCATAAGATCGTACCAAGGCTATATATGTCCTTCCTCTTTCTACTTAAGCGAGATATTTTAGAAAATATACGCATATGTTTATATCGACTCCAATTGGACAATCATAGCCTTAACTTCGATAAATCCTAGAATTTAATCTAAGGATCCTACAGGGTCGAACCTTATATGATTTTTATTAGCTTTTAGAGATTTGATAATGATCCAAGTTTTAGGAATCTGAGTTGGGTTTTATAAAGGATCAGACTTAATGAAATTAGGGTTTAGAATCCTAATTAAGAAACTTGGGGTATTATTTTAGGTAAGTAAAGAGATTAAAGATCAATAAACTTCTGGAGGGATGTCCTGCTGAGTAAGTAAGTGGTCCATGTCCATGAGTATTTAGTGACAATTATATTTAGTACGTTTAAATGTTCCATACTACTCAACAAGACATTTATAATTCATTTGATGTTATTTTCTCAAGTATAGTAATATAGTTAAGATTACTCGATGAAGATTAATGTACTTGCAATTTAGTTTCCAAGTAAATAGATGTTATTATTATTATTTCTCAAGATGATTAATTTTTATGCAGTAAGTCCATTAAGATTTATGTTTTAAGATTTGTTAGAATTATTGGGATTCACGACCCACATTCATGAGAAAATTAAAGGATCATGTTCCTATAAGATTTCTTAGTAATGACTCGTATTAATGAATAAGACTACAAGATAAGATATGAAAGCAAGATAGTCAAACCTGATAATGTGGGATAACATTGTATTTAAGATTCTAAGTAGAAATATGCCATTAATATTTCTTGTATAGATTAAGATATAAGAACTAAGTGTCATTTATATTTCATAGAATGATCAAGATCTAATAATTAAGCACACAATAAGGTATAGGAGTAGAATGCATTAAGTTATGATTAAGTTTGCAAGATAAGACTTTAAAAGATTAATGTTGTACCTTGTATGATTTAATATTTAATCTTATATGAATGCATTAATATTAATTTTAAGATCAAATGTAGTTATTCTATAAATAGATTGAGCTATCTTGCGAGAAAACATATTTTTGATATACAGTACTTAAGTTACTTCCATATACTTAATATTTCTATATCTACTACATATTATTTCCTTAAGCCTTTAGACTCATATGTCATACATCTGATTTTAGAATTTAATTAAGTCATTATATCAAATCATAACTTCATATTAATATTTATCTAGACAATAAGAATATCAAATTTCACATTTAGATTTAGATTCAATTCAAAATTAAATAACATAGATACATATTCAGTGATAACAAATTAAGATTCAGAGATAAGAAATTGAGAACATAGATATAAAAATGACATCAGAATATTAGCTATATACATTATAGGATAAGTCCTCACCAGAGAGCCATGATGATTCAGAGACACTAGGGGTGTCATAGAGGGCACGTTGTGCCCACAGAGGGTGCATTGCACCATAGAGGAAACTTTAGTGTCAACAGAGGGCATATTGTGCAACCAGAGGGTTTGTCGCACCATAGAGGCCACTTCGATTTCACAGAGGAGGAACTATCTTATATGGTGGCCACAAATCATATAAATATTATAAATAAAGATACCTTAATTTAGAGCATTACATAATCTCATGAAGAAGGGAATTAAGATAAGAGAAGACATGACCCATGCCCTTTGTTCAATCAAGAGGCCCAAGCCCTTAGTGCAGGCAATCTCAGATATATAACCCATGCCCAGAGTGTAGGTTATGTGACCCATACACCTTAGTGCATGTCAGGAGATCCAAGTACCAGAGTACAAGTCTCTACATAAAGATAAGTAAAAAGGTAAGAGTTAAGCTACAAAAATAAGAGTTATTTATGTTTCAGAATGTCTACATATTTTATGTTAATATCACACATAAAATGTTTAAGAGTATCTTATAGTATCTTTTGTACTCTAGTAATGCATATATTATAATACTCATGCCACTTACTCTAATGATTGTTTTTCTAATGCATGGCAAGGGATGAGATATCCACATGTAAGGAGTAGGAGCAGATCCAGAGATGTAGAGTATAGGAACACAACATGATAAGTATGGTGGGGTGTCAACTATAGGATAATACTCTGATTTATAGATCGATATACATTCTTCCATGTTTAGAGTTTCGGTATGGAGACTTAGTCCCAAGGGGATAGATAGAATTTTTCTGTATAATAGCCTTAATGTTTCCTTTTGTATGAACATTGATGAAAATGTTTATTATTTAAAGGTGTGTGATTGATTATATTGTTTCTATGAATTCACATTTTACGTACTACCCCCTTAAGTGCACAAGTTATGGATATCTCTGTGTTTCTTCTACTATGTTCATGTGTGTAACAACTTATTTTTAGATTAACCATCTAATTATGGTTTCTCACTAATTGTTGGTAGTTATGCTAATCAATAGAGATGGTTTGAACAATGTGGTATCAAAGCCTAGGTTTGATGAGTCTGCAGGGACAATAGGATCTAGGGCTAAATGACAATATGGATGTTGAACATAACCTCAAATGATATGCATACTAATTGAACTCAGTATCCAGATACTCTAGTCAAGTATTTGGGCATTGAGATAAGCTAGTATGGAACTACTGGTTGTACTTCTTCTGGATGCCCTGATCAAGCATTCATATGGAGATAGTTTGGGAGTATAAGAATTTGCATGATTGTAATAAAATGATAGATTGGTGAAAGAGATAGGATCATATAATTCAATATGGAACCTGAGACAAGTAGGATATTTCATATGAGGAAAATAGAACTTCAATGGAGTATGGAGATAACTCATAATGAGTTTGAATATGAAATTGCAAGAAAAATATGAGAAGTGAAAATGATGCTCACGGAATGATCTTATTTATGAAGAAAACTTATGGATGTAAATAATAATATAGAATGAATTATAATCTTGATCTCTGAGATACATAATTAGACTTTTAAAAATAATATGAAAGGTGATGTGAATAACATCTTGATAAATGATGTGTTTCTAAGATTTGTGAAGTGTATTTAGTACTCAAATAGAGATATGATGATAACCATGGATGAAATGTCCATCTAATGCTAAAAGAAGTGAAGTCATTTGAAAGGAAGATGAAATAGAAATTATTCTAACTTGATACCAAGAGAGATGAATAACTAGATGATATGATATTCTTGTAGATCTTTTCATGGATTTTTGGATGAAATCCTAAAAGGAGGGGAGAACTTGTAGCAACTCATTTTCATATTAACCATCTAATTAGGGTTTCTCTCCGATGGTTGGTAGTTATACTAATCAATAGAGAGGCTCCTGACATTGTGTGTACTTAGGGAGGGCATTACACAGTGATCATTAAAACATTATGTAAGATATGAAGGACACTCCATAAATATGCCTAGAAACCTCGTTGGTCTAATTTCACTAACCTATTCATTCTACTTTTCGATAAAAATGCAAGTCACATAATAGTGCAAGAGTTTATGTTTTGGGCTTCTTACATGAGGTGTAATGAGCTGCAAATTATGCATTGTTGAAATATACATATTGTAGAGACATAGTCTCTACTATTAAACATGATAAACAAATACAACAAATGTAAGCGGAAGAAATAATACTTGACTTTATTCAAAATGTATAAAGAGTACATTATAAAAATTTCCCAAAGGGGAGTACAACTTTATACAAGTATAGGATCTAGGTAGAGGAAGACTTAAAATAATACAACTTGTCTCCGCAAACAAGATAACAAAAGTTTATGCACCTAATCCAAGCTATCTAGATGTGCAAGATCTCCTTAGCCTTAGGCAGGTTCACCAAGCTTCCATGTGCACTCTGATCCTAATCATGGTGGTTGGGATCACCCAGAAAGAGATAGATAAAAATGTATGAGTTATTCAAGAGAAATAGGACAATTAAATAATCTAAAGCATTGCAATATAAAAGATTCTCTACACTAAGAGATTTTAAAAGAAATGAGGCAAGTATATAAATAAGAGAGAGAGAAGACTGTCATTATCAATCACCAAAATAATAATCACATAGCATGAATATATTAAGACACAAAGTCATCTCAATGTAGGGTGAGGCACCTACCGGACCTCACCAAGTGGCAGGGGGACTAAAACCCCAGTGCCTATATAAAGTGGCAGGGGGACTAAAACCCCAGTGCCTAATATAAATGGCAGGGGAACTAAAACCCCAGTGCCCGACAGGAGGACTAAAACCTCAGTGCCTTATGGGTGGTTTGTACACATGTAAACTACATTGTCATTTGGCCTAAAATACATCATGCTTCATAGTTCACTTGGCAGTAGTGAAAATATAAAACTAACATTTGCATCATAGCATTTGGGAATAAAACCCACGAATAAACCACATGAAGGAGCCAACATAGGCTATAGAAAGATTTAAGCATTTCTAAGTAAATGAGCCAACATATGTAGTAGCAAGATTCACATGTTTCAAATGAATGAGCCATAGGGTTTGCTTGTGTTTAGTTGAGAGTTGGAGGTGCTACTTGCAAAATAACCTGAGTTAGGGTTGAAGAGCAAGTTTGTCACCTTGGGAGAGGTCTTTCTCTCTCTTTGCTTCCTCTAGGGTTGAGAGGAAGGTTTGGTCTCATGCCTTGAGTTGTCTTGGGCTTTGTTGAAGCTCTGTTGGGCTTGGTTGAGTCTTGTTTGGGCCTTGCCTTGCTTGGTTGAGCCCTGTATTGGGCAAGGAAGCTTGTGTCGGCCATGGGGTATTGCCCATGGGAGTGTCAGCCAAGGTGGTGGAGTGTGTCGGCCTTTGACCTTCTTTTGACCTCCTTGCTTTGGTTGTGTCACCCTAGATTGGACATGTGTCCGAACCTTGGTTGAGTGGTGGCATGGCATGTGCATGTGTTTTGCAAGGTGGTAAAACGTGTGGACAAGTGTCCCTTGGTAAGGTGACACCTTGCCTTGGTTTAACCTTGACCCTCACCTATATATGTGTTTCATTTCTCTTCCTTGGGAACCCTTTAGCTCTTTTGTTTCTCTTACCTCCTTGTGTGCATGACACACCTTCCTTGGAGAGCTTGGTGGCCGATCCTTTCCCCTTGGTGGAGATCTCTTCTTCTTCCTCTAGCTTGGTAGTCGAACCCTAGGTGGGTCTTGTTCTTTGGTGGCCGAAAGTGGTGAGCTTGAAGCTTGGAGCTTTGGAGCTTGAAGAGTTTTCTTAAGGCTGGTTACATAAATTCTAACCCTATATATACTACCTTCTCTATGTTGCAACTTGCATGATTCATATATGTTGATGATCGGCCATTGCATGTTATGTTTCTTGCTCTAGTACATGTTGTTGATTTTATGGATATAGTGAACATGATGTTGTTGATGTTGTTGATGGTTTATATGCCTTTACACCTAGTTGGCTGAACCATAGTTTAAGGTTTTCCTTATTGAGCATAACCTCTTTCTCTCCTTGGTCTAGAGAAGTGAGTTTGATCTCTAGTGATGTAGGCAATACCCCTCTCTCATTTTAGTTGAGAGGTGAGTCTACATTCTAGTTTCTTGGGCAACACCCTCCTCTCACCATGGATTTGAGAGGTGAGCTTTTGAACAGATGATGATCTATGTTGAGGTGGATCCTTATGGTTTCCCGATTTGTGATAGAGGTTGTACAAAACCCCATTCTCTTGGTTGTTGAGAGGTGAGTCGATCTTCTTGATCACTTAGGATTTGCTACCCTTGTGCTTGAGGTTGAAGATGACCATGTTGGGTTGTGCCTTGCACGATATGACCTTGGAGTAGTGATGCTCTATAGCCTTGTCTTGGGTTTTACCCTTGACCGATACCCCTAGTTGAGATGGTTGGTTTGACGCCCAATATGGTTCTCTTGGATTGAGATAGAGCTTGGGCGACACACCTTATATCTTGTGCTCTGAATGATACACCTTGTGAGGATCTTGACCGATATGCTATGATGAGCTTGATGGCTTGGTGCCCAATATACCTTGGCCGAGATGATCCATGTCTTGGATGTTCTTTGGCCAATATGAGGTGTTGAGCGTTATGGAGTAGTGCTCGATATGATGGCTGTACAAAGAACCCTAGATGATGCCTTAGTGGTGACCGATATAAGATGTTTGACCTAGTTGGATGATAGGCCTTCTTGTGGTGCCTAGGTCTTGTTTGTTATGAAGTAGGCAACACCGTAGCCTCCCTTGAACGTTATGGGTAAGATGGGTAACCTTGTGTCGAGCTTGGCGTTTGTGTTTGCACAACACACCCTCGGTTGATATGAATCCTTGATAGTCGCTCTGCCCATGGACGTTATGGTTTGGTGGTTGGGCGTTATGACCTTGGTTGTTATGGCCTCGGGCGTTGTGATGATGGTAGTTGCCTAACCCTAAGTGGGCGATAGCACCCTATAGTGGTGTGCACGATATAGCACTAGCCCTGGTTGCACGACGCATCGTCGCTCGCCTAGGGACGCTGAGCGTCACGGTTTGTGCGTTGCCCGGGGAGGTGTTTCCAGACGTAGCATTACACTGAGGCGTTGCAGGTAGTAAGGGTTGGTCGTTGTGCTTGGCCGATAGGCTTGGGTGAGGGTAGTCACCCTGCCCTATACTACCTATAGTGAGGGTTGCAGGAGTTTTGGTGAGGGTTCTAATAACTCAGAATGTATATGACTTCTACAGCTTATGTGTAATATACTCATGGATGTTGCTTTATACTTGATAGCATGATAATACTGTTAATCCATGATGGCTTCAGTTATCTAAATGGATGTGTATACTAACCATGCAGGTATTTCATGAGGATTCATAGCCTGGATGAGATGTATGTGCTTGAATAGCACCATGTGGTAATGAGGCAACAAGTTGATAGGTCTGAGGACCTGATATAAGGCTAAGTGCCTAGTTGAGGTGTTATCTTCTGATGATTAGATAAGGGATGTGTTCCCAGAATGTTGATGCATGATTATGATGCCTTGAGAGGCAGTGGTTGATATCATGAGGGATTGAGGTCCCAGGACAGTATGATGATGTCAATAATGATGTAATCATATATGGCTATGTTTATACTTTGATTGCCTCAACAATTGGCTTAAAATATACTAATTAATTATAGATGAACATATCATGTAGTTTGCCTTGGCCATAGATCCATCATCGTCAGTATTTGGTGATGGTGAAACAGGTTTATCCTGCGGGATTACCTGGAGCGCATATTGTTGAATATGTGAGGTTTTCCCTAGCCTAAAATAGGAGGGTTTGAGTGCAACTACGGTGGCAAACTCCGAATATATGGATCATGGTGAACAGACCCATGGCTCAGGATATGTGATGATGAGCATGATGCGTTCATGGCTCGGATGTATATATATGGGTAGCTTGCAGAGCTGACCCAGAGGCTAAGGCCCTATAAGCATAAGATTGTAGTCTTGCTTGATGATTCGTGTACTGACCACGGAAAGGTGAGGTCATGGAGTCTGGATCTCCTTAGACCTTGTATGGCACCAGATTGGGTTTTGCAGCTAATGATTGGATTTGAGCGGGGAAGGCTCACTTCCTCAGGGCATAATAAAATATAATCCATCTGAATAGCATATCTTGCTTAGGGAAAAATATGGAACATTGATTGAGGCCTTGCTTATATAGCTGATCTAGTTGTACTATGCAGTTGTGTGTACGATCCTTATATCTTGTGATAAGTTCTTATAAATCTTATCTTGTCAATCATGTTCCATAAAGAAATACTTGGTAATATGCCTTCTGGATATCTTGGTAAGCTTGATGGTAATAATAGCCTTACTTAGTATACTGCTCTTGTTATACGCTTTATCGATTATCTGTTATTATCAGCTTTAACCTTTCTGAGGTTTTATAGTTTCAGCGGGGAGTTATGTTTCTCGCTGGGACTGTGTGTCTCACCCCACTGGTTTACACCCCTTTTAGGTGATCACTCTAGACGTGGTGGTGGTCGTGAGGTTGCGGCCGAGCAGCAAGAAGAGTAGTAGAAGGCAAGAGGTGGACATGATGTTGTTTTGGTGGTTTTAAAGTAGAGTCCTAGAGTCATCCATGTACTCTAAGGTCCTTGGAGGTGTTTGACGACGTTTCACATTGTCTATCTATTGTAATTTTTATATATCCTACTGTTGGTCGTACGTGGCCGTTATGTATGTATAAACAGGTGTTGAACTTTGGTGCTGACAGTACAGCTGGTTCTGATAAGCTGTGGACCTATAACAAGGCTTGGGAATGTTTATATGACATGTTTTTCTACAGGACTTGGATGCAAAAGTTCTTGCATGTATGCTTTCCGCAATCAGTTTTAATTAACCCGTGTTTTCGGTAATATGTGGTTCCACACATTTTCACGTGTCATCTTGTTGTCTGTGTGATGGAGGGGTGTCACACATATAGTAATACAAAAAGATTGCATGAAGAAATAAAAAGTACAATAATACAATGCTTGACATTAGATCTAAAATCAGAGAATAACAACAAATAATTAAGAATTTTGCATGTAGATTAAATATTAGACTATAACCATCTAAAAGCAAGGCTGAGACACTTCCACGTCTCGTGCCAAGGAAGGAGGTGAGAGCACCCACAATCCTATATATATAAAGTATATAATATAGGTGAGAGCACCTGGGGCTATGTGAGAGCATCATTACCCATATAATGGAAAGTTATACAATGGGACCAACCCCATAATGTAACACTACTAATAGATAATAATAGTCTCAACAATCAATCGTGCATATAATAGAGAGGCAAGATAAACTTCATTCCAAAATAAATCATTTAGAGTTTCCATTATGAAATGGAATAATAAGATGAAATAATCCAATAACAGTTGCAAATTAAATAAGTACCAACAAGATTAAATAAAAGAGATTCAATTTGCATTTTAAACAAGCGATAAGATAAAATTTAGAGATTGGAACCAAAATATATACAACCAAGTAGCATACACAGCAATATGCCACAACCAAATCAAAGATATAGAGACAAAATAGAATTATTATCCAATATGACTCATAAAGAGAAGCAACATAGCTCAAGAACGTGTATCCAAAGTCAGGTCAAACCCTAGATCCAAATCAAGGTCCAAATCTACCTATTAAATATTCAAAAGAATTAGGGTGTATCTCCTATAAATAAAACTCGAAAAATGACCTTTACTAACATTATTGATTTAGGTTATCTAAATTACATAATCTAATAGATTTTGATCTGCCAATTTCAAAACATATTTATTTATTTCTGACTTGTAAATCATTAGATATGATTTTTATAAGATTAAAGTTAATTAGGATATTCATAAAATTGTGTATTCAATTAAATGGAATCAGATCCCAAAACTTATACCAAACCATAGATCTCATTGTTATGATTCCAAAATATTTCTTACTTAATTTTCTAACTTATAGATTTAATTCTACAAATTTTACAAGATAAAAGGATTCACTAAATTTAGATATTAAAAATAGAGGCAAAAGACAAGTGAGCCCCTGCATCATGCAGCGTAAGGTTGATTTGTGACTGGACATATGAGTGAAATTCATTCAATTAAATGAAACATGTGAGATCATATCATATTCAAGACAAAAGGATATAAATGCCCATGTCCAGCGTGACAATCTTTAATCAATGTGAGGGTATACTCATGAAATGCCATGAGATCATCTTCTTCTCAATGCTAAACAACCTGCGAGAAACAAGGTGCTCAAATGCAGGAATTGAAACTTGATCATCAGCTCATGGTAGGGTTCAAGGAGACCACCCTCTGCTTCTCCATGCCCTGAAGGACTCACTGATCCATGATGGTGGTCGCAAGGAGATGCAGACCTCATTTAATAGCCACCGCTATGGTAGGTAGGTGGAAGGGCTCATGACCCACATTGAAGCCAATAGAAAGTAAGTCGATGAGGAAATAGACTTCATACAATTCACACGAGGACAACCAAAACAAAACCCATCAAACCAATCAACCAAACTATGGTTTACAGAAGGTCTAACATTGGATGACAACAAACCAAAAATTGGGGGAAAAGAAAGGATGCCTCACAGAACTCAATCAATGGCACGAGAATCTTTATCGGTCTCTAGTAAGTGGAACTAGGTGTTTGGTGGTGACTCAAACGTTCTTGCCATAATTTCCAGAATCAAAGAAGCCACCACAACTGATCAGAGTTGGATACTACTCACCAGCATCATTAGGAATGAAAATGCTAGCGGGGTTGATCGCTTAGGGTCATGATATGGCGTTGATTCTATTATATATAGTCAAGGAGACCCATCGAGGCAAGGAGTCTTGATCAAGATGGGAACTAGGGGAGATGAATAATCCTTCATTAAGTAGGATATTGGGGCGAGGGAATTTTATTGAGTGATGGATCCCTGGGTTCGTGATCAAGAAACAGATGTGAAGAGGGTGAGATTTGAGGGAAAGGAGGCAAGACGAGAGAGAGAATCAATAAAAGAGAGGCAGAAGACACACGGTATTGTAGAGTCCAGGCGTCCTGGGACTCGAGGAAGAAGAAAAGAGGGCATTCCTGCGATGAAGATTCGATGCACTAGAGAAGGCCTGAGATAAAGTGATCGTAAGACCAGCATGACACGGGGAACTATAGCCAAGAAGTGAAAATTTGGGAAACTTAGATAAATCAAATGAATAAGCTGTGTGACAAATAAATCTTAGAAAATAAACTGATAAGACAAAGTTCAATTAACATTAGGATTAGTATTTAGGTATTTTTTTTATTCAAATTTGTACTAATTAACATTATCCAATTCAGTTCAAACTTTGTACCTAGACTGATTAGAACCTAAAGTAACCAATTTTTCACTTAGATTTAATTTTTGAGATTATCTCATACGAGTTTTATCACAATTAGGCTTTAACTAAATTGTCTCAAAATATATTAAGATAGATTAACATTATCTTGTGTGTATGTGTGTGTAGCCTCATTTCCTCGATCATCCAAAAATACAACCCAAATGATTCTACACCACCACTTCAAGATCTAGACTCACATGAAGGTTTCCACATAGTTGTCTTCAACCTTGGGCCCTAGTTGGGGACAGTCATCTCACACCTCCTCCATTGAAACCACCAAGCAAGATCCTTCCTCTCAACTTCATTGACTTGTTTTGAAGCCATTATCTCCATGTCTTACTTCATTTTTGTCTACCAAATCTTAATTGTTGTAGCTTGTGAAAGCTTCATCATTAGCAAGTTTCAGACTTCTTTGAGACTTAGGGACACCACAATTGAGATCTCTTGAAATTTATGAAGGTATTAAACACCTTTAATTCCCCTAATTTTAGGTACTGACCAATCTATGAGACTCCCTTGCTCTTGAAAATATAGCAACCAATCAATTTTTTAGCTTCCATTGGCCCTGCTATTGGTCTCTCTGACTTTTCTTGGTCACCTCAATGCTATTGAGGATGTCTGGTCGAGTTGGAACTCATCACTTTCTCCTATCTCATGAATTAGGGAGCTTATCAACATGTTGGTCCTCTATTGTGAGGTTTAGAAAAGAAGAAATCTTCTCCCATAACTTTGTGTTGCCACCCCAACCTAGATTTAATTTCATCACACCTTGTTAGCACTTTTTAGTCTTATTCGACCACCTAATGATTCATTTCCCACATGGTTTTAAGTAGACACTTTATGGATGCATTTTGTCACGCTTAAAGACAATGATGCATGATGCAGTGGTATTATTGTCTTTTAGTGTGTTTTGATTTCAGAATATCAGTTAATCCATTAACATTAGATAATCCATCTCTAATTGTTTGGTTATTAGAAAATTGTAAATAAATACTCATTGGAATTAAAAAAAAGTATCTACCTAAATAGATATACTTTATAATTTAAATCCAATAATAAGAAGAGTACATAATCTAGGGATTAACTTATACACATAATTAATTATATATATATGCATGAATGCAAAGTGAAAGATGTCCTAATTAGGATCTAGGATTGACTTAGGATATGTGTAGATCAAATCTCAGGTATGTTAAATCTTTGTGAATTTATGGGAAATCATTCTTTATTCTCTACTTGGACCACATTGAGGCATTATTAAATTGAAGTTCTCATTATGTGTTTTGATTAGTGTTGGCCATAAAACCAAACTAAACTACAGAAACAAACCAAACCAAAGCAAACCAACCAGTTTGGTTTAGTTTTAGAAGGGTCAATTATTTGGTTAAGTTCCAATTTTTTTCAAGCCATTCAATAATGGATCAGTTTGGATTGAGAGTATAGTTTAACCAAACCAAAATGAGCCAACACTTGTCTATAAAATTATGCATGTAAAGTACTCATGTGAACTTGTCATACAATTCTAAAAGTGTGTATGTTAATATGTACAACTAATACTAAATAAAGGGTACTCAATAATTAAAATTAACTATGTGTTAAGATATGTGGGTACCGATTTGAAGTTACTTGGATTAGGTCAATAAATAGTTTATATATATGTACTTATATCAACCATTACAATAATAAATTTATGTGGAAGTTCATTTATCATGTTATATGGGTTGGTAAATTTTATGGAAAATTATTCAATTATCATGAAAAGTATAATGCAAAATTTATAGTTTCTTATATTACATTTTGAAAACAAACTACACAAAACAAAAAACTAATAGTTCGGTTTGGTTAAGTTTTGGTGTGGTCAATGGTCTAGTTCAATTTGAAATTTTCACAAACCAATATGTATGGTTTAGTTTGTAATTTTAGGTGGTAAACTAAACGAAACTAAACTACACTCACCACTAGTCTTCATAATATGTCTACATTTAATATTATGAAATTAATCCCCTAATATTCTTAAATTGTTGAGATCGTGATTTGGTATCTAAGATCTGAATCTTATTCCTCATACTTCAAGTTGTACTCTAACATGAGAAATTTAACTGAATGGTTCTGCTTTTAAAATGGAACCCTATTTTTTTTAATGATGGCCTGCTATTTTCTTAGGTTGCAACTTAAATGTGAAATCCACTTTTGTGGTGGAAACCCTTATTTGATCCACTTTGTGGCAGGAGACTTATATGTTACATTTTTGTGATGAAAAATCTTATTTAATCCATATTGTGACTAAAGTTTCACTTTCCTATACATTATTATGTGCTTTCTAGTTTAGTAGTACTAGAGTTATATAAATTCGTAGGTTGTGATTTACTTTTTGATTTTTGTACCCATATTATATTTTTGAGATGGAGGTTGTGTGTCCAATACCTTGAGTTGTGCTCCCATCTTATAACCTTGGGATGGAGATCATATGCCCCATACCCTGAGTTGTGTATTCATATTATTTTTGGGATGGTGGTTATGTGTCCCATACAGGATTTATGTGCCCACCATTATATATTTTGGAGTTCAATTATGTTCCATTCTCTATCAAGTTTAGGGTTATGTATCCTAATCTTCATTGTCCTTATATATTCACTAGCATTGTGTTTATCTCACATGCATGCTAAATTGTTGGTTGTTTTCATAGGTTGTGTGCTCTAATAGTTATGCACATTCTTTTGTGGCATACTTCATATTTACAAAAATGGCTAGTAAACCTTTTACATGTCATGAACAAGTTTATCTTGATATCCACTCTGGAAGATTCCATATCTCCCTTTTATTGAAAGCCTTGATATGTTAATTGTTCTCATTTTATTTCTTATTGCCCACTTCCCTATTATATGGACATATCAGGTTAACTGGCATTTTTCACCTTTTCTTGTTTTGTGGGGTATGCATCCAATCCCTTAGGTGAAGGACATGGAAGACTTGATAGTTGACCATGACTTGTATAAAAAATTTGATCCTTAGATATAGAGTTAAATAGTCAAGATTAATTTGTTTAGTTGAAATAGTTGTGCCTAGTGGGATCATTTTCATAGTAGGGGCCATGAACAATCAACACAAAAAATTGGATTCACGAATACCGTGTGTGAGAAACCCTCATTGAGAAATAGGGGATTCATTCTCTCCCCATGTACGTGTTCAATCATGTAATCTTATAAAATAGTAATAATCACTTCATTTTATTCTATCTTTGGACTTTTTATGTTTTGAACACACTAAATTGAATAATTGGATTGTCATATATTGTAAGAAATGTGTTGTTGACGTTATGGGATATATTCCTTTTGTTTGGTTGAGTAAGTGAGTGACCCCCATATTGGGTCCCACTCCTTGCATATGCATTATTGGTCAAGATAGAGATGTATAGGATTATGGGGGTAGAGGCTAGTGTATTTGACTTTGAGTCCACCAATGGGGATATAAAAGTTTCAAGTGCATGATTGTTGGCAACAACATATGCACGACATGGTTTGAGGAATTGCACATTGCCTACCACATTAATTACTACAATGGTCTTATTTTACTTCTTTGCAATTTTAATAACTCCTAAATTACAAATTTAAAAATTTAAAATTTTTGACTACGTGTATAGTTTTATTTAAACTAAATGGTATGAATATAAATTCTTCAATATAAGACTATAATTTTGACAAATCTGCTCTCGTTAGTTACACAAAAAATCATACTTTTACTTTATTCAAAATTCATTGCTTCTTGATTGAACTAATTTGAAAATTTAAAATCTACAAATAATATTAGGACTAAATTGTGAAGTTTTGATAAAATGTCTCATTGTGTCCAAGTTATAAGAAGTTCAAATGTTGCTCTCAATTGTACCATTCTCTCAAATAGAAGAACTAGTTGATTCAGGAGTAAGTAGTTGAAAGGGGGATGAAATAGTATAAAAAACATGATGATCAAACAAAATAATTGAAAGGCATTTTCTTGGAGGAATGTGTAAATTAAACTTCAATCCATGGTAATAGAACAAATCATACATACAAGTTGAATTTCTAGATGTTACCACATTTATTTGAATCCCATTCTTGACATGGATATTTTATTTTGACTTACAATTTTGACTACTAGGTTATCTTTATTCCTATAGTTTCAATATAAGGAGTTGTTGATAACATAGTCAAGGTGGTCGAGTTGGTCAAATTCTACTTTTTTTCAAGTACTGGTAGAAAGGGAATGGGTTTGAATCCCATTCATTACATGTTTGTTTTAACCTACAAATCCATCATCATGTACTAACCTTATACGGTTTTTTCCCAGACAGGAATAAAAATATATTTAGAATTAGAGAGGGCTTTCAATGAGAGAAGTGAGAAGAATGTAATAGGTACCAATGAAAAAATTAACATAAGGAAGAGAGATGAAAGGAAAATCATCTATTGAAAATAATATTTTCTATAATTGAAAAATTTGTTGTGTAGAAAAAATATGTTTCTCAGTATTTAGCAATGAAATATATAGTACATTTTTTTTTAAATCCAACCTTCATCATGTTATCTTTCTAAAACATTTTTAGCTAATACAAGTAATTTTGGGTGGAAGTTAATCCTAAGTACTACACTACCAGATATGACTCGATCTTGCTTTGCTACCATATGTACAACAGTATTATACTTACGTAGAGTGTGAATGACTAGAAAACAAGAAATAGTAGAGCTAATAGTTTTTACATCTTATGTGATGAGGCCTAGATAATCTCTCCTATCATCATAATTTTTTAAAGCTTTGACCAAAAGTAGTGCATCAATTTCCAGTATCACCATGTCAAGTTTGTGTTACACAATGAGTAGTACCCCTTCCCTTGTTGTCATGGCTTCTACAATGTCTGGTGGCCATCTTGCATTATGACCCTCCTATTTAGTGACAATAACCTTCCCTATTTCATCCTGAATGATAGCCCCCAAGTCGATGTTTGCTTCATTAATCATTGTTGCACTAGTATTGATCTTAAGATCATCATCATAAGGGGGTATCCATTGCGATTGTATGACATGATTGTGTGGGGATGATATCATCATTGCATATGAAATTTCTTGTGATCTTCAATAAGATCTCTAAAAGTTTGAAGTGTGGACCATGGGGAGCTTTGTTTTTTTAAAAGATTAAGATGTTTCTATAGAACCAAGTATCCCATCATACTAAAACTTGTTCATCTCTCTCGACCCTATCTTCTAGACTGGAAAATTGGCGCAAGCACTCCGCCAACCCCAACCCCATGTCAAAAGTGTGGTTAGGTCACACATTTCTATCATTTCTCAGTTCTTCAGCAGCTGAGCATTCTTCAAGCATGTACAATAGATTTTTCTTTTCTATCCTGCATATCTTACAATTTCTATCCCCGATTCAATGTTGATCTTGAAGTTACCCTATCCTAGCAACACCCCCCGTCGTGAGCTTCTAGAGGTAGCGAGAAGTCTTCCTTGCCGGTTGAGAGTTCTAGATAAAAGACCATATATTATCAACAACATCATTCATTTACCTATGTTCCCTTCCCTTTCCGCACATTCCTAGTTAGTACATTGATTGCATGGTGAAGCTTCCTGTACAGTCAGGCCACAATGCTAACATATCATCATGCCACACTTTCTATGTGGTCTTTAAAATTTTATGTGCAATATATGTCGTAAAGTTCTCCCTTACAATATCCTCATTCTAGGAGGTCACTCACAAATATTGGGCTATTAAAATACATAGTATATAGAAATATACATATTGATAAAAATAACATATTATTGAGAATGAAAATTCTGACCAGAACCCATCACCGTCAAACATATCTTGACATGAGTAAATTGGTGAAAAGTAAATGGTAGTGTTCAATGAGGGGAGAGAGAATAAAGTAAAAAATAACAAAAAAACTAACATGAGGAAGAAAATGGTGAAATGATAATTCATATTGACATTTACATTTTCATAAGAGAGAATTTTGGTTCATACAAACTTATACATTTCCTGGTTCTTAAAAATGAAATGTATAACTACTAGCAAAATATGTATTCATGTATAACATATTACATAAAAATATTCAAGTCGTGAAATAGATAGAATATTGTACTTTTTACAATGCACATATATTATATTGCACAGTCATGTTCTAAAATATATGTTGATAAACAATATATTACATATATGTTGTTGTTTCTTTGAAACCCATTCTTGATATCATTTTTGTTCCTTCAATTTTGACACAAATCCATCACCATTTACCTACCTTATATGGTTTAAGAACAAACAATCTGCTTACAAGTGGAGAGTGGTATTTAATGAGGAAGAATAAAAATAAAAACAATAATAAAAGAGAACTGGTATAAGGCAGAGGAGATGAAAGGATACTACTACCACTATAATTTTTGTAACTGAGAAATTTGGTCCATAGAAAATTATATCTTTCCTAGTACTTAATAGTGAAAATATATTAAATAGAAGTATAAAAATGATGCAAATAATATAATACTTTAAACTACTGAATTATAACCTTGAAATTCATCATCATTAGTTTTGCTGGCACAAATCTTGAGAATGAACAAATAGTTGCATAAGTGGATATTAGTGTTCAAAGATATGAGAGGAACTAACAATAAGAAACTAACACAAGGAAGAGAAAGATAAAATGACAATTCATATGTTGACATTTATATTTTTATAAGAAGGAATTTTGGGGCATATATAAGTATATGTTTCTTAGTTAAATATATAAATGATGAGAGAATACATATTCATATGTAATATATTATTTAAAAATATACAAATTGTCAAATCTAGGAAATATTCTTTTTTTTACATTGAGCCTATATTATATTGCACAAACATGTTACAAACGGTATGTTGATATGTTTGGATCTCATTTTAGGAAAATTCTTTGTTGTTCTTTGTCTTCCTTTTTCATGCAAATGATATTGGATAGGTTGTTGTGTTCTGATGATAAAAAATATGTGGAGTTTTGAGAAGGAAGAATCCTCCTAGCACTTTGTATGGGACTAAAAGAGAACGATTCCCCCCTTCATTGGGGACCACTAGAAATTCTCAACAATGTTACCCCTTTTTGGAAAAAAAGGAGAGCAACATGAGGACTTCTCAAGAAGTCATCTATCTAAGGACTACTCTGGCTCAAGCACGCTTAATTTTCATAGGATTTGATGCATTAGTGTCTGTATGAGCCCACCACTCTATGATTTTGCCCATATTTACATCTCTTGATAAGGAGCGCCCAGACCTCAAAAGTGGTGTTTGTACAAGTAGTGTGAAGAAAGGATAAAAAATTAAAAAAACTAATATCTTTATAGGAGAGAAGAGATATACAAAAGATAACTCAAATATTGTCATTTATGTTCCCTAAAGAGAAAAATGGTTTAGGTACAAAGAACCAATGTTTCAAACAAGTCAATAACACTTAAAATGAAATAGATGGTAAAAATGACTACTAAAAAATATACAAATTGATGAATAGCACATTACTTGAAAATATTAAAATAATAAAATACATAGAATACATTATGGTTTTGACTATAGATATATATTTCTTAGCACAAACATGATACACAATGCATGTTTAACATTATACATATATATATATATATATATATATATATATATATATATTGTTTTTATAGATAAAACATGGCATACACAATATAAACAATGCACAAAAAAATTAATGTATTATGTACAATGAATTCACATTCATGTGTAGTCCGATATTAAAATTGTTTGTCATATGCATGAGTCTAAACAAATATTTTTATTAGAAAATACATATATTTACTTGGTAAATACATCTTAATGTCTAACAACTAGCAAGATGGATCAACTTCTACAAGAATAAATGTAAGAAAATTATGCATTGTACCAACATATTCATGGTATAAAAAATCAATTACATAATTCACATCAAAATCTATATATAAGGTGAATATGAACTAAAGTTTTATGATATATTATTAAATATTGTACAAATATAAAAATAATATAATATCTTATATAAAAATGATATAATATCTTATATAAAAATAGTAATCAAGTTAAATATAGTTGAAGGAAAGCTCAATTGTAGGTTACATGGGAAAAATTATATATCTACATCACGTGCAATAAAAACTATGCAATTTTTTCCTCTTGTAAAAAGAGAATTCGTTATTGAAAACTTTCTATAGAAAACTATACACTATAGTACTAGCGAACCAATTAGGTAAAAAATTGAATAAAAGTTAGGAATGAATTTGCAAAATTGGTTTAGTGACCAACATATTAGTTTATAATCAAAATGTGAGTTTGACTGAGGGGTTCGTCGATTAAACTTGTCCTTTAGACTTGGAAGATCTATAGGTCATTACAACTTTGAATCCTTCTTAGTCAAACTCCAAGTTTGACTGAGAAATAGTCAATTAAATAAAACCTTGACCGAGAATGATCCAGAACATGTGCTTCAAGTAGAGTATGACCTATGGGCATGGTCAAATGGTATTCAACTAAAATTTAGAAACATTCATAAATATGACTCTTTTCCTACATGTCTTTGATAGATTTATGAGTACATCCAAGGAATAGTTGATCGAGCTTAACTTTAACATATGGTTTCAACTTTTTGTCTAAGTAGTTGTTCAGAAGAAGAAGAAAGTGACCAACTACAATTTATTCTAGTTCCATGCTCCACTAAGTTCGTCTAGGCTAACTTATCCCTACAAGAGACCTCTAATTATTTTTATTACAAGAAATATCTTGAGGATGAACTTCAATTCAAAACTTGGGTTCCAATACTATGATGTTTGAAGTTTGATATTCTAGACTCAACCACAAGTGCTTCAAGATAAGGAACTACTCTTCCTTTGGTGCTTTTCCACAAAATGTCCTCCTAGTGATGTCCTATAGCCAACAAAGGGGAAGTGTTTCATCCCATAGACCGTAGAAGAAAAATAATGTGGTGCCCATGTATACAAGAAAGGATATGATCGTGTGTGCTCTCATGTGTCCAACCAAAAGCAGAAACCAAGTATGCATGTTTTATTATATATTGTATTTCCTACTTTACTTGATTATAGATTTTCTACATAGGAAAATGACCAAAAATCCAACCACTAGTGGATTTTGGATTGTTACACCTCAAACACCTTAGATCATGTATTGAAATTGCATCTTTGTAACGCCCCTCCAAGCACATATACATCAACGGAAGCAAATCCTATGTTGTCCATAACATGGGTCACTTAGTTTGGAGGAACATTACAAAACATGATAAGCATTACAACAAGGTAAATGAAACACCTTGCATTAACTCAAAAATAGATTCATACATTGTTCTTCAAAAGGGAAAACATAAAATGTCTCATCTTGATATCAAGCCTAATTCATGTAGACTAAACAAATCTAAAACATGAACTAAAAAATAAAGTAGATAATTTATTGAATTGGTAGATGGAACCCCACCAAGATAAAATCTCTTTCTTTTCAGCTACTCGGAAGGGCTCGCTTCAGTTTTCCTTTGCTCCTTGATCTAGGGACATCTCGTCCCATGACCATGTGAAAACAAAGACACACATCAGTAAGCGGCACTATACATTTTATAAGAACTGAAAATAATCATATATACTTGACTTGAAAGAAAGCTTTGACATGAATTTAACTTAAGCATTCTTGAAATTAATTACTTGACATAATAAGAATTGAATAAGTAAAATATGCACTATCTATGATTTGCCCACTCAAGAGCCCATAATTGGCATGAATGCCTATGATTTTTGCTAAAAAGCCCATAACAACCCCTTGAGGTCTATGACTTGGCTATAAAAGCCCATAATTGGCACAAATGCCCATAACAACCCCTTGAGGTCCATGATGGCAAGAGCATATAAAAGTTAATCAAATTCTTATAACATGATTCTTAAATTGAACAATAAATCTTTAACATAATAGGATTTCTACCTCGATCTTAATATTACATAATTTACATGATTCTTTCTTCAATTTCTTAACCATTACATGATCATAGCATTAAACTAATGAGCATTAGGGATAAGCATAGGACTTTATGATTATAGCAACCAACAAGCAATAATAAAATCTGAGGCATCATCATTATCTTAATTTCATTAACTTGGAAATTTAAAGCATTAATCCTAAAACATGCATAATTATGTAGTTCATCCAAAATACATATGCATAGTGTCATGATCCACTTACCTGGAGCAAGGTAGATCCTAAGTTAGTATCCCTGATCTTGATCGAATCCTATGTTCCTGAAATTACATGATTTCTATTAATTATCATCATTAATGCATCCTAAACCCTAATTTGAGTCTTCTAGGAAAACATGGTCAGACACTCTCGAATTAGGGTTTGAAAACCTAAAAATCAGTTTCCTCTTTAAAAATCCATTCCATTGACTATTTTTGCCCAATTCTTCTAATAAACTATTGATTTACTGTGATTTTGTGAAGAATGGGCCAATTTTTTTATACTCATAAACTTTATTGAATCATCAAAAGGTTACATTCATTAGGTATACATTATGCCCGAAACATTTATCCTTCTCTATGAAGGGTAAAATGTCCCTTGGTGGGATAGGGAAGTGATTGGAATGTAGTTTGTTTGTGAGATGTAGTTTAGCTAATGCATCTGCACACTTGTTGGCTCCTCTTTTGACATGTGATATCGTCCAACTTGTTCGATAGATGGTTTTTATCTTGGTCAGCCAAGGGGATACTTTGGAAAGGAGTAGGGGTTGCCATGAATCATGTTGAGTGCTCCTTGACAGTCGGTTTCAAAGTAGACATTATGCTAGTCATTGTTATTAGCAACCTCCATGGCAAGAATAATACATGCAAGTTCTGCCGATGTGGGATCACTAACTTCAAGGTGTTTTGCGTGGCCAACAATCCAGTTACCGTGGTGGATCCTTGGGATTGTGATGACGGAGGTCCCAGTTTTGTTCAGAGCGGCGTCCGTATTGATTTTAATCCAGTCCGGCCTGGGGGGTCCATGGAGTGGTTGTGTTGTTGTTGGATGATGAAAGTCTAGCAGTTGCAGCAACGTCTTCATGAGCATCGATCTCCCTAGAGATGAGCTGTATCTGGTGGTTGTGCACCAGGATTTTATCTTCATGTACCTTGATGTTTCGTGCTCTCCCTAGAGAATGGGCCAATTTAAAATCAAAGAAAGTCGATTAATCACATTAATGGACAAAAATCTAACTCGTGGGCCCTATCTTACCTCGCCCAATGGCTGGATGCAAAATGGACCAAGGGAATCACGTGCAGAGCCTGCCCAACCAAAGCCAAAAAGTCAAAAGTGACCATGCAAGTGTCACACAACAAAAATTGATTTATGTGTAAAATCGTCAATCATGTAACTGATTCATCAGGTAAACACCCAAAATCCCATTGGCAAGAAAGAACTCGCAAAATGGAGAACTGGGGGAGAAATCTCAACCCCAAACTCCCACTGCACATGACCAAAACCATAATCCTAGATTAAATTGTGATCTTTGCCTCAAACGGAGTCAGATAGTTTTCTCTAAGGCCAAATGAGGGACAAGGTATCTGGAGCAAGTTGCTGCCTTGCCATGGCAACCCGTGGCGGCATGAAGCAAGAACAGGAAATGAAAAAGAGCAAAGCAAGCTAAAAAAATTGAAGATGTAATTCAAATCAACAGCAAAAACCGAAGCTACTAGTGAAGGAGATGAGTGAAACCATGATGGTATACCCGAGAATTGGGTACAAGTCCAAATAGCATAAAAAGAGGGGAAAATGGTACATGTTCTTTGGGGCAAAATCAGAACAAAAGGGAGCTTCTACTTGGTCCTCGGGATGGATTCCACGTGTTTTAACATTTTGCAGTGGTCAGACGGCTGGGGTCAAACCTCCAACGATGATGGGATCAAGGTAGAGACGGTAGGGAAGGAGGTAGAGTGATCGAAACCAACAAAGCTATTAGAACGAGTTTGTGGGGGTTCGAGGATGGTTCATGGGGGATTATTTATAGGAATTATGCCCTAGCATGGTCGAGAGTCCCAACCCCAGGGGAAATAGGGGAGAGATGGCACAACTCTAGGAGATCAGGATTTCTAGGGCACTAAGCCCATCATGATAAGGGTCAAACTGGTTAGGAGATTGCAAGGATTGTGGGGAGAGTATTATCTCATTCTGAGGATGATTGGAGAGGGAGATTGGAAGAGAAGAGGGAGGCGGCTACTGTGGAGTCTACAACTACCGAGACTCAGGCAAAGGGGATGAGTCCTCGTTTGCGGGTGACCCCAGATCAGTGAGCCTACTCAAAGGAAAAATGTGTGACACAACTAATTAAATCGGGAACTAAGTTCAAGTGACATAAATCGAATATATTTTAATTAAAACCATACTAATTCTTGAATAATTCAATTAGGTGGTCAAATGAAGTCCTAATGACTTCAAAATTGGACCACAGGTCAATCATAAAGTCTAGAATCAATTCAGGTTTTAATAACCTTTTGTCCGTCAAACTCATAAAGGTCATTAACTCCATGTATAAGAATTAAAATGAATATTATATTTGTGAATTTGCATCCAAAATAGGATTTTGAAAATATAAGTTGAAAATTTGCACTAAAGACATTATACTTGTTTTATTTACAAATTTGGGTTGTTACAATCTTCTTCTCCCACCTTCATCTCAATTGCAATTTCCATTAATTAACTTTCATTAAATATTTCAATTTTAAAACCTTCAAAAGTTATAGTAAGGAATCTATTCAACCCCTCTAGACTCTTTCAAAGAAATTAATCAATGTGGTTTTAAATCCCGAACTCTAATGAGATTCTATATCATGCAACTACATTCAATGCATGTAACATTACTCTCAAATTTCATCATTTTTTGAAATATTTCTTAGTTATTGTATTGCATATTGAAAATATCTAGAGGGGGTGAATAGATATTTATGATAATTTTCATCAAATTAAATTACTAAACTTAAAGTGGAGCAGAAATATAAAGTAAAAGAGGCCACCATAAAAGGACATAGAGACTTAGAGTGGTTTCATCTAAGACGTCAATCCACTACCTAGCTGTCACCAATCAGGATTTGCAAAACATGGTTTTATTCCTTTTGTATACTGATACATGTTACACAAAATTTACAGGTGTCTTTTGTGGTGCAAGACTAACCCTCCTTTTCAGCTCAAGGAGAAATATCACCTTCTTTGATGGGCCACATAAGGTAACCCACTTGGAGAGGATTGCAATCCACCTCCACCACCTTGGTTGTAGCCTTCAACCTTGAAGTAGCACCAAGAGTGCTTCACCATGGCCTTCTTCCTTGAACTAGTGAGAAGTAGCAACACACCATTTTACAAGAACAAAAGAGGCATAAGGAGATTACAATGCTATTTTCATAAGATGTACAATTTAGCACTATGGACATGTGATGATGATCTTCTTCCACAAAGTTCAGGGAAACTTGTATTGGGTGCAGATGACACTCAAGTTGATGCTAGGGATTAGTCTATATTGATGTCAATATGAAGTATAGGGACTAAGCACTTTGAGAAATATGGCTAGTTGAGTGTATGTCAATGTATATGAAATTGTTGCTTAATGGATGTGTTTAAGTGTCCTAATACCACTACTATTTATACAAATGGTCTAAAAGTAGCTAGGACATCTTAGGGAGTGTCTACAGTGTTGTGGATGGTCAACTAGTCATTTGGATGAAGTTAATTAAGGTGAAAGGACTGGTTTGACCATTAATTAATTTTCAATCCAGAATGCTCCTCGATCGAGATTTATTTTGACTGTCTCGATCGAAATTTATTTTGACCGAAAATGTTCTAAGTGCAAAAAATCTCCAATGGTGATATCTTGGTCAAAGATCAAAAGATTTCTCAATGACCCTTTGTCAGTCAAGAAGAAATTCGACTGAAGGTGTATCTAGTTGACAATAAGTTCAACCAAGAAGGAGACAATTCAAGAATATATGAAGTATGTGAGGTCCTATATAAGACTTATTTGAAACCTATCAACCCTAAGGTCTTTATGTGAGGTAGGATAGGGTTTTGGGTAGGCTTCGTAAGATCATCACTTGTCTTTACATCATGTCTATCAAGTTGTACAAAAAGCACAAGAATACATAGATATGTGGTACAACTTGATTTGTAAGTATCTAAATATATATATTTGTAAGGTATGTGTAGTTGGATCTTGACTTAGTTCCTTGATCACTTGAATACTTGATGCACATGTTAGTAACATCATTTGGAAAATATTTTGCTACTAGTTCACCACCTCCCAAGTTAAAATCATCAAAATATGAGTGTGGTATATCCAAAAAGCCAACACATATATGATTTATCCTCCATAAAATGAAGGTAAATCAATAGAATTTTTTCATATATCATAAAACTATGAAATTAGGTAGTGAAACAAAACATTTACTAATCCTAAAGTAATTTTGACATTATTAGATATAATTTATTACTTATATCAAGATTTGATAGCTTGATCATAACACACATCAAAACATTAGTAGGGAATATTTTTATCTACTCAGACCAAAACATTTTACTCTAAATATTTATTTTATGAAAGGTAAATATAACTTCTAAAATGATAAGACTAGGTCTTAAAATGATTACTTATAAATGACAATGCATCATTTCATTTCAAAAACATTGAACTTAGATTCCTGATACATACCTTGATTCACATTTACGCTCTACCTTAGTGTATAAAGATAGTCAATGAATTTCCAAGTTCAATAATAATTAGAAAAATATATCTTCTAGGTGGAATGTTTAGATTTGGATGATATGCTATCACCTCAATCAAAAAATGTTCAACTCATGTAATACTTGCTAGTTATGGGGCATGGATCCTTAGTTCCCCCCTTGAGTAACCAATTAAGTGTTCCTCTTCTTCTCTCTAAGCTCTCAAAGGATCTTAAAAGGTATGTCTGACCAAAATGAAAATGAAGACAACCTTAGTTGGTTGAAGGAATGCGACAGGAATGGGGGTCAAGGGTTCATTAAAGAAATAGAGGAGTTCCTGGAGCAAAATAGAGTGAAGTAGGTCAATATATAGGTTATAGTGGATAAGTATATATAATATAAGTTTGAGGGAGAAAGAGTTTGATGTTTGTGGATCATGGAAATGGATTTTTGGTAAGAAAGAAGATGTAGATTTTGGTACCTCATAATAGTGCCTTTATTTTTATATAATCCAATCAGGGACATGGGAATGTTATATAGGTGGAGACAAATTGTTTTAGGCTCTTTCCTCTTAGTTGTTTTTCAATTTACCTACATAGGATAAAATCCCATCACTAACTATTATTAGCTTAGTTGAAGGGCTTTGATGGAAAACACAAGTTTGTTCAATCTCAACCCTACCTATTAGAATTGTATAGGGAGTCAACACAAGTATGAAAAAGCATCATATAGTGGAAGAGGTGGGATAGAGGGGATGACAGGTGGCACATATGTTTGGTAAAAAAGAACAAACACACAAAGCCACATATATCACATACTAGATGTGTTGTGAGCATTATTAGATCAATAATGGATAATCCTAAAAATTATACTTCAGTTCAATGTATCATTTTCATTTTCATAGAAATAATTTCAATATACTCTCATAATATAGTTGCATATTCCCATTACTTCACTATTTTTAAAAAGATACTAACCGCATGTTATGACTTCCACTCCGCCATAATAATTCATTTGTTAACCATAAAAAATAATAACCATCACACACTAATTCCAGTTATATTCTCTGTAAGACATTCTTATTTGTTGATGTAGATTTCATCATTACACTTCCTTATATTAGTGATGATTCTCAATTTTAAATAAGTGTTGACAAATTCCATGTGCATGCATATATTTATTATAACATTTAATAATGAAAACATTTATTTAGGTTTCTATCTAGTTAAAAACATTAATTGTGATGTCAAGATCAAGAAAAGAATATTACAATAATGGCGTCTATGTTATCAAAAATATGAAAATTAACTAGAGTTTTGTAAACTTTGTATGTTACATCACATTATTAGTGCCACCGTTAAAATCACTTGCTTATCACTATCTTGCAACCCCTTTCCATGAAAAGGTGTAATTTTGATTTTGATTAAGAACATCAACCCATGTACTTTTCCCCAACTGACCCTTTCTAATAAAGGGGCAACTTTCTTTGACACTTGGTGACTTTCCTCATCATAGTTGCTTACATGCCTCAATTTTTTCATTTGGATATTGTCCATGAGTCGCCATCTCCTTATAATCCCTAACATCAATTTGTAGGTGTTTGACATCCCTCTCTATCAGGGCATGTTATTATCAAAACCCATCATAGTGTATTCCATACCTATTGCAAGCATGTACACAAAAGGTTTTTGATCCCTAAAAATGATAGGTGACAACATTTTGGATGCTAACACAACACTTATGAGTTGAGCATCTGATATTTATGTCATAGTTTTTAGTAGTAGGAGTGTGTATTGATGCAAGATAAATTGGTACAGTTTGTGAACAATTACACACACTAGTACATAACCGGCCTTTAGTGTCAGTTATTTAAGGCCTTTAGTGTCTGTTTTTAAGCGACACCTATGTGGGTGCCACTAAAAGCCCAACCGTTACGCGTCAGTTCTCAAACCGATGCCACAACCCTTCGTGCGCCACTGAAAACGCACCAACAGGGGGTATCGGCGTCGGTTATTAGCTTTGAAACCGACACCATATACCTTCACGCCACAGAAAGGGCGCCATCTGGGGCACTATCAGCGTCAGTTTATTAGTGATAACTGATGCCATCTCACCCACTACCATGGCCGTGCTGGCCAGCACGGACGTGGTGTCTGACCCGCTGCCACGACCGTACTGGCCAGCATGGCCGTGGTGTCTGGCCTCATTAGGAAATCGACGTCGGTTACTAGTAGGAAAACCGACACTATAACAATTTGTCGTCGGTTTTATATAAATAACTGACGCCTTTTTAATGTTTTTTTTTCTATCAGTCTGCAGACCTACTGTGGCTGGTCGCAGGATGAGAAACATGTAGTTCAGTTATGAACTGTAGGTTTTATGACATCCATTGATATCAGCCAACAACAAGCCACAAACCTGCAAAATTAACATGATGGACAATATTATATATATGTGATTCACACTCATGTATAAGAACATTTAATTCATATTATTTTTTCATCACACACATGTAGAAACCGGTAGCAACCTACAGTTCTATTTATTTCATCTCTTTTCACATTCAGATACATGTAGAAACATTCATGTATTGATGATTTTCACACACATATGACAATTCATAAAAATTCATTCACATTCACAAAAAATTAATTATGAGAACAAAGTTATTCTTTATTCATCATTGTCATCATTGTCAACAAAATTATATTTAAAAATTCCCACTCTTTGCATGGCTTTTGCCCAATCTTCTCTTACAGCATCTAATTTGTCTCTCGTATAGGGAGCATGTACATCGAAATGCTTTGCACATGTGTTGAAGTCCTCAGTTTGAAAGACCTACAAAGATAATGACGTATATACATAATTATAATAATATATAATAAGATTCATATATTTCATATTATCTAACGAGACTATGTATAATACTTGTTGTATGTTATCAATTTCCAATACGGCATGTTTGATGATTAGGTCCATAAATTGCATCACATAGTAGGCACATGCCCATCCATTGTCTTGTGTAGCACACTATAAATTAAAACATACAAAATATTCAAAAATATAAATAAGCACAGTTCACATAAATAATATATACATTGGAGTCAGGAAATTACTTTCACATTCTCCCAAATGAGTGTCAGATTTTTTTCCTGGGGACCTTTCCTCCAGCTTTTTTGTACTCTTTTAAAGCCCTATATATATTAATGTGACACATTAAATTGCATAATTAAATAGTAATGCAGTAATATATGTTAACAGATATAAAAACATAAAATATTTCTCGTGAGAATAATGGCCTTTTAATTGCATGTCCATATAATACATCCAACTCACTCCCCGCAGGATCTAGATAATAGACGGTGAATGTCTTGGGGACAATAACTAATAACTCCCAATGCTTAGCACTACAGGTAAGAAAGTAGAAAATTAATAACTCAATATCCACGATAAAAATGTAATTTGCTTAAGTCCAAATTACAAGTAAAGTAAACTTACTCGACATTGAATGGAGCTATTATCACCGTCTAATTATTTTTATCAAAATATTCAAAAGCATCACAGCAGTATGAAGTAACTGAATACGGGTCTGTATCTACAAGACTAATCAAAGATGGAACCAAAAATCCCACATGAGAAAACCCAAAATATGTACATGTCTTGTGTAAGTGGCTGCAAAACATGTATTACGTATGCATTAATATATAAGAAACCAGATTGCCGTATATAAAACAAGATATACGGATGTATAAACCAGATTGGCGTATGCATAAATCTCACCATATCCACATCTCTATCATAGATGCGTTCAGCCATTCATAACTAAACAACTCCAAAATATCTTATATAAATATGTTGTTTCCGAATATTTGACCTGCATTAATACGTATCCAAAACTTCTATTATGTATGCATTAATATGTATGCTAAACTTGTATAAATAGATTGTTATCGTATGATTTACCTACAACAATCTCTGGAATAGTAACATTTATAGGTCAATTTGGATTATGTTTACCGATCCATACTGTCACACTCCTACAATTAGGACCTATCGAGGCGTGTAGGTCCCCTGGAAGCCAACTTGGTAGTCGAGGAGGTGGAGGCCGAGATGTAGCAATCTCGTCTTTTTGACATGTATATATAATTTCATATCAATTGACTCATATATATATACACACACTAACAAATTAAAGTAATGACAATTTATCATACAATATCAGTATAGAGGACATCCGCTTCGGGCCACAGTATCACTCCGCCTACTGCCTCACCAAGTGTTTCAGCATCTGGGTGTGCATGAGGCAGTGCAAGATTCATCCAGCCAGGGAGTATATGTATCGGGCTCACACGTACCATGCCATCTGGTACTGGACTCCCACGAAACATGCACCCTTTAAGGGGTGGGTAAGCCGATGCCTCTGCAATGATATATCCTTCACTTTTTAGTCGGCATGGCTTCAACCCCTACAAATTTATGTAAAGAATGTTATATGCATATATACACAAACATATCATCTTGAACATACTAGCTATTATATATGCCATAAAAATACTTACAGAGGACGTGCTAGGTTGTGGGTCTATAGGATTACTCCCAACCTCTGCAGTACGACCAGTAGGAGAAGAGAGGTCCGCCACAGGTACTGTCTGAGTGGCAGTCTGAGACGCCTGCCACTTGTTAATTGCTTCATGGAGTCTTTTATCAAGTACTTCCTCGACTCTCCTATCAATTAAGGAATCTACCTATACATGGATAAAAGAAATGCTAGTTTCTGATTATTGAATTCCCATTCGCAATAACGTTCTAAAATAAGAAAAAGTTACCTCAGCTTGTGAAAGTCCTGCTTTTGGGACAGGTTTGTACTGGGATGGCCCAAAGAACGCTTTGATGCCCACACCAGCGCCGGCACCCCTTACACGTCCAAGATGCTCTGGGTTACCCAGAGCAACTGTCAGTTCATCCCTTGTGCCCTGGGGGATGAACTTGCCTTCCTTCCTCTGCTCGTGCAGCTCCCGCTAATCACCATCAACAAAAATTCATAAGTAAATATAACAATAATCAATATTGATAGATTGCTCTAAGAGTTGCTTTTTACCATTTTTGCAGCCGTCTCAGCGGTTGCGGGCTTCAGTATCTCTCCCTTCTTATTTTGCCTCCCAGCTATCCACATAGCATGGCGAGGTTGAGGTGCGGGAGCAGTAGTAGAGGACTCTACAGTCTCCTGAGTAGCAGTAGGCTGAGTAGACTCAGCCTGTAGTCTTTGGAGAATGCTTGCATATCCTCTTGGACCCATTGTGTGGTCGTGTACATTCAGTGCACGCCTTTCTCGTTGAGCATCACTGATAGCCTAGTTAGTTAGCACATTGATTTGGTTAGTAACACTAAAGGTTAATCTTGAATAGGTGAATACATAAAAATGTATATTAATTAAATTGGGAGTGACGCTTAATGCCTTGAATTCATCTATTTTTCTTTAGGTAACAAACTCCTCCCAGCCTTTGGGGTCCAAGTAGTTCCATTGATGTGTGGCTTCCTTCTTCCTATATTTATTTTTCAAAGAGAATACAAACAAAAACTATTAGTGTAGAGTTAGTGAAATACTGATCAATGTCTAGAATTGGAATCAATCAAGAACCTATTCTCAGCATCGTGTATGTAATCTCGGGTGAGATTGGTCCTATAGTTCCTTAGGACCCTCCCACAATGTTGCATCACACATTTACGATGTAGCTTTTCATCCAGATCAAATATGCTCTGCAAATTAAATAGAATTGCTATTAACTAGTATCCTAAAAATTAGTAATCTACACAAATAGAATTACAAATAATAATAACTCATGCATAGTTTATTCCATATGTGGTCTTTCTTGCCCTTAGGAACTTTATGCCATGATTCTAGGATAGGACTGCAATGGTTGTGAGTAAGAACCCCAAGATATGAAACAAATGAGTTGTGGTTCACTCCATATGGATTTCCTACCTGATCGAAATCCACAACCAATTTGGGTACATTGCCCCTTTGATGTATTAACTTGTTCATCATTGCGATGCCCCTCACTTTCTCAATTTTCTTTTGTTGCTCATCAAGTGCTGTAACAACTTCAGGGGGTACATCACCAGCCTAAAATTTGATTAAAAAAACACACTTACATGATATAATTATAAATGAACATATAGATAGAAACCTCAGGAATATATTCATAATTAAAATTAACTAACATTGTCAGGTGGCGCAATCACGTCCTCACCCTCACAGTGATCATCAACACAGTCATCATGGGAATGCTCATCCACCTGAAAGTTCACATTCAAATTATAAATTTCACATTGTAAAGTAACACTAATTGTAAAGTTCACATTGTAAAGTACACATTCACATTGTAAAGTAATTCACATTGTAAAGTTCACATTCACATCGTAAAGTTCACATTCACATTGTAAACTAATTCGCATTGTAAAGTCCACATTCACATTGTAAAGTTCACATTCAGAAAAATAAAACATAATAAAAATATAAACATACATGCATCTAATATTGTGATCTTTTATCAATTAACAATCCTTCATTATGATCCCCGTGAATATACAAGTCATTGTGATCCCCAGCTTCAATGTTTGGTGGTGTTGGCAACCCAACTGAGAATGGACTGGAGTCATCATACTTATCATAGTACTTTTCTTCATCTATAGGATCTTCAATGAACCGTCTTTTACCATGAAGAACAACCGACCATTTATCATTTGCAGGATCATCGATATAAAATACTTGTTTCTCTTGTGATGCCAATATGAATGGTTCACCCTTCTCGCCAATCTTTTCCAAGTTCACTAACGTGAAACCCAATTCATCCACTATAACTCCTTTGTTGTTGTCAACCCAATTACATTTAAAGAGCGGAATTCTGAAATCTACATAGTCAAACTCCCATATGTCTTCAATGACACCGTAATATGACATTTTAGCTTCACGTGGACTTTTATCCTTTGCACTTGCAAAAAACAATGAAGATGCTTGAAGGGTGACCCCGCTGTTTTGGATGGCACTGTTATCATCTTGATGCTTTGTGTAATATGAGAAACCATTTATGTCAAAACCTTCATAAGATATTGAATGCTCCCTTGACATAGGTTTAGGTGCACTACGTTCCTCATTTTGTCCATTGAATGCTTTGTGCAACCTATGATACGGATGAAATTTTGGAAGAAACCTTTGATGAGCAAGATATACAGTCTTGCCGCCGTGTTTTAGTCGTATTGAATCAGTGTTCTCCTCACATATAGGACACGCTTTAGATCCTTAGACACTATATCCAGACAAATTCCCATATGCTGGAAAGTCATTCACAGTGCAAAACAACATAGCATGCAAACAAAATGTCTCTCTTCGTGAAGCATCATAGGTCATCACACCTTCACCCCAGAGCTTCTTCAAGTCATCAATCATAGGTTCAAGAAGAACATCGATATCATTTCCAGGTTGTTTAGGGCTTGATATCAAAGACGACATCATAATATACTTATTTTTCATACACAACCAGGGAGGAAGATTGTATATAACAAGCATAATTGGCCAAGTGCTATGTTGGCTGCTCAATGTCCCGTACGGATTCATCCCATATGTACAAAGCCCAAGTCTTAGATTCCTTCACCGAATTCAGGGTACAATAAATCAAGCTTCTTCCACTGTGAGGAATCAGACGCATGTCGTAGGATCCCATCATTATTTTTCTTAACATCAGCATGCCACCTCAAATTCTTCGCATCTATAGGATTGGAAAACAAGCATTGAAACTGTGGTATTATAGGTAGCTACCACATCACCTTGGCGGGAGAACCAGTTTTGGACTCCCCCGAAGTCGTCAATTTATACCTTGACGCACCACATTTCGGACAATCTTTCAAATCCACATAGTCCTTTTGAAATAATACACAATCATTCTTGCATGCATGTATCTTCTTGGCCTCCATTCCCATTGGGCACAACAATTTCTTTAACCGGTATGTTGAGATCGGTAGCTCGTTTCCTTCAGGAAGAATTTCTTTCAACAAAGACAACAATGATGTGAAGCTTTTGTCGCTCCATCGATTGTTAGCTTTCAGTTTATACAATCTCAACACAGCACTAAGCTTCGTAAACTTACAACCCATGTATAACGGTATCTCAGCATCATGCACAATGTTTCTAAACATGGGAGGTGGATCAGTTTTGGTGTGCTCTACCCCACAACTATCCAGCATCGCATCAACGATGTCTACTGGAACTGATTCGTTCACATCTACATCATCGAAGGCAATTTCTTCTTCCGCACAAGCACTGCTATCGACATCCACTGGTTTCGGGTTTGAAATCTCTCCATGCCAGTGCCATTCTATATAGCCGTGTACAATCCCGTTGCACATGACATGACTTCTGATTTCGTCACCAGTACTGACTTTCAAGTTGTTACCGCAATGCCTACATGGACAGTAGAACATATCTCCAGGCTGTTTCCTATGTTTCTCGGCAAATCTAATAAACTGATCAAGACCATAAATAAACTCTGGGGTGCAGCGATTGCGAATGGACATCCATGATCTATCCATTTTATGATCAAAGAGAAAATAAGTATATATTACAACAAGATTAGGGTCTAGGGTAAACATATTAGAGTTTATGGTTAAAACTTTAGGGTTTATACATGTGATGTCATTCTTATATATAATAAATGTGTACCACCTATCCCATTCTTGAACACCTAATCTCACTAGTAAGTGTATAATGTGTATTGGGTTTTCAAGAAAATTTCGGCAGCATTTTCCCGTTGTTCTCCAAGTACATATGTACTTACAGAACAAACGGGGAAATGCTACTGGATTTTTCTTGAAAACCAAATACACATTATACACTTACATCCTAAGTGAGATTAGGTGTTCAAGAACAGTCCCAAACTGGGGACTATCCAAGATTTACTCCTAATGAGTAAATCTTGGACGGGTTTCTAGGCCAACATAATATAATACGAGTCCCTTGTTCACAACCTCATTCAACACACAATTTTCTTATAAAAACACTTGTGGACAGCCATAACAACATATCAATGCTTCCTAAATTAATCAATGTATTATTTTATAACACAAATTGTGGTGGGTATAACATAGAAAAAAACTCAACATGTCACAATAGAAACATGTCCTTAACCTGATATACAGATATTTGTAACAAAACTCGTGGTAGCTATACCATGGAAAATTAAGTAGCATGCCCAATATATAACAAAAGCAACATTTTTCCAGATTGTTATAACAAAAGCAACATTAAGGTTATTCATAACAACATATTAGTGGAGGAAACTTGTGGATGAGCGATGGTTTAAAATCTTGGTCTAATCTTTGTGCATGTCTGGATGTGATTTGACTAGGGGAAAAACTGATATGTTTCTAAGATTGTGATTATTTAACTAATATTTAAGACAAAAGCTGAATTGATTGATTATTCTGTGATTAATAAAAGGGTTGAATTAAATATTGATTATTCTAAAGTTGTGATTAATAAAAGGTTGAACTAAATTATCATATGAAAGTAACACAGACCGGAATGAATTTCACCATCGCTACCTATCATTCAATGTCTTACTACATCACATTAAGCATTAACATATATGTTGAGGTCGCGTTAATCCACTTTTGGTGTTAATTAGGGTTAAAACATATAAAGCACCTATCTGAAGTTTTCATCAAGGGTTTAACAAAAAATGATTGATATGTTAGATCCGGAGTATCTATGATAAGATTGGAGAGGTAAAGAATAACACCCCCTTTTCAAAGAAGCAAATAGTCATGTAACCTTATAGAGAACCAGCCAAGAAACAAGCCCACAAAAAACTCGACCATCACTCATCAAATGAGAGGGGAGCATCAGCAAAGGAAAAAACAAACAACCAATAGCCATATGTAGGAATACCCTAGAGGAAGAAGAGGAGGAAAAAGGGTACCTCGGCGGCGGCGGAGGAAAAGAGGAGAATGTGGCCGGCGGTGAGCAGCAGCAGTAGACGGCCGACGGAGAGCAGAAGCAGGCCGACCGGAGCAGAAGCGGCAGTGAGGCAGAGGAGAAGGTGTTGGCCAGAGCAGAGGAGAAGGTGGTGGAGCAGAAGCAGGCGGCGGCGGCTGGAGCGCAGCGGACAAGCTCCTCTCCACCTTGTAAAAGTTGAAGATCCTTCACAGAGAGGGCGGCGAGCAGAGAGTTACCGCGCGTAGCTACTGGTGGTGTCGAGGTGGGCGGAGAATAGAGAGGGTGGGCGATCGATCTAGGGTGGTGGTCGGACTGGAGCGCAGTAGTCAGAGGACCAGCAAACGGAGGAGGTGGAGGCGAGCAGCAGCACAGGAGCGGTGAGCAGAGGAATCGTCGCCGGAGCTTAAACCCTCGAAATTGATGTATCATCCCTGACCTGGGTTATGAAATAACCCTAGGTGTTTTGCTTAATTATATAATTAGATGCTTGTGATTATCTTTTGGTATGTAATTAAATCTTCTGAGGAACATATAATTCCATTTCTGCCCTTTTTGAACAATGTTGTAATATTGTTTTGTTAAAAATGGACATATGTGCAAATTAATCAATTAGAGAGGTTAACTTGAAAATTGCACATGTTTATATGTTCCTCTGGTGTTGAGACATCATAAGAATGAATATAATGAAGTTTTATGGATTCTCCAAGCTTGGGCACCAAGATGCAGCGTGTGGAGCAATCCTTGTGCTTTAAACCCTAGTTTTGGTGTAAAGTGCAATTTACCCAAAACATAGGGTGCAACATGTAAAATATACCTTCTAGAGTATCTTTTATGACTCTTGGAATTAACTGGAGTAAAAATGATGAAGGGGGCGCTTCATTTGAATAATCAAATAAGAAGGATAACCCTTATAATTAAATAATCAAGTTGTAAGCAAATGACCCTTTTATGTGTGCAACTTAGTAAGATGTTTGGCTTATTTTCCTCTAAACCTTGGATAAGGAGGAGTTTTTCTTAATAAAGAAGGGAGAAACGTGGCTTAGGAAGGGAGGAGGATCTAGTTGAGAAATAAGGAAAAGATTGTCCTTATCTTGAAAATATGCCCAAAGTATATAAACACATCTTCTTTACTAAGCAAGGGATCGTTCCCTTCACCCTTTCACTTATCCCTTTGTTGTGGCCGACTAAGAAGGAGCTTAGGAGCAGAGGAGAACGGCCAAGATGAATTGGGTAAGCTTTGATTGCCATCTAGCTCGAAATCATGGGGGGAATCTTTCTACAAGGTTGGTTTGTTAGTCTTTCTTACATAGTTCTTCTTTCTAGCCATCTTCTCCATCCAATTCTTGAGGAAGGAACCTTGGACGACCTATGGAGCTCAAGACACCATTAAAGCTTCAAAGCTTGGAGCTCTGGATCGGTCCTAGATGTGGGTTTTATAACTCCAAACTTTAAAGCTTTGATTATGCATCTTCTTTTCTTGAAAATGTTGCTTGTTCTTCTTTATCCCATGCTTCTAAGTGTTCTTGCAACTAAAACCGTGAAGAACAGACCATGATCTTGAGGTATAAGAAGGTGGCATTAATTCCAAAGTTCACTTTTGCAAACGGTCCTCCACCTGCAAACCGTTTGGAAGCAAACGGTTTCAAAACCGTTTGGAGAGCAATCAGTTTCACAAGATCGATTGGAGCAAACGGTCTCCAAGACCGTTTGGTTGAGTTGACCAAGTGTTGACCATTTGGAGATCTTCTATAGACATTATGGACTAATCACCCACCAAGAACCATTAACTAATTCCAAGTAAATCACAAGTTGAAGGCACATTAGTCACCTAAACCCTAATCGGGTTTATTGCTTATTTCAATGGTGCAATTATGTTAAAGTTTGGGTTGAGTGACCCAAACGGTTTCAAAACCATTTGGGGATCACCCAAATGGTCTCAAGACTGTTTGGTGATCACCCAAGACCATTTGGAGGTCTAGGGTCAAGTGGGGTTGATCAATTGAGGGTCCAATCACATCAAGTTGTTGAATAATCAAATGCTGATTTTGTGACCAAATCTAGGGTTCAACCCTTAAGTGAATGACTTAGTTTTTGATAGATTTATGGGAAAACGGTCTCAAGAACATTTGGGCCAAACGGTCTCAAGACCGTTTGGGAGCAAACGATCCCAAGACCGTTTGGGGTCAGATTATGACCCAATTGAGTGATGGTTCAATGGGTTCAACATCAATTAGACTCATGTTGATGTATGTTGAAGGTTGATCGATTCCAACCCCTAATCCAATTGGTCCCAACCCTAATTGGTGACCAATTGAGGTTCAATTGAGTGTCAAATCAGTAAAGGATTAACCTAATTGACTTAATTGATAAGTGGCTAACAAGTACAAGAACGTTTGAGGGGTTCAACATTGAAAACCCTAACTCAGTTGGAAGTGTTGATACACTTTTTGGTCCATGCGATTTTGAGGGTGTTTGGACCAAACGGTCTCAAGACCGTTTGGAGCCAAACGGTCTCAAGACCGTTTGGGACCAAATGATCCCAAGACCGATTGGTGACCATGCGGTTTCAAGGTCGATTTTCCCATGCGGTTTCAAAGTCAAAGTTGGCCAAACGGTCAACGGGACCAAATGGTCTTCATGACCAAACGGTCTTCACCTCAGCTAGGGAAAACGGTCTTGATGGTGTACTTGTCCATGTGGTCTTGAAAGTCAACGGGACCAAACGGTCATCAACTCCATGTGGTTTCAAAACCGTTTGGAGGTTGAAGTGCAAGACCGTTTGGGGTTCAATTATGTTAAGAACGTTTGATGGTTTGAAGGTTAAGATAGTTTAGTAGTTGTTTAACCTAAACCCTAAAGATACCCAAAGTCATTAAGGGGTTAAGTAATTAGTAGATTAACACATGTTATGGTCAATAGAGAAGATTACCAAAGTACCCTTGAAGGGTTTAAGTAGACAACACCTCTTGATCAAGCAAACCCTAATGACCACAATGGTGATGACATGACTTATGTTAATCAAAGTTGATGTGACCTAACCTAACCAAGAGTGATGTAAACATCATATATTAGTGGGAGGAGAGAGAAGACTCCTAATATGAATGAGAATCAAATAAAATACCTTCAATATGTATGAATGCACATGATTAGGGTATGATCCTTCATAGTGAGATCATGGAAACCCTAATTATGGTAATTAATGAATCTTAAACTAATTTGAAGGCATTAATGATAGTAATATTCATACATGATGATGGTATGACCTCAATTCACTGTGAAGTGAATAGTAAACCCTAATTCTAGGGTATAACATGTAATGTGAATAGTAAACCCTAATTGAGGGTGATATGATGAAATGAACAGTAAACCCTAATTCCAGGTTATGCTTTTATGTATGAAACTTCATGATTGAAGTATGAAATAAGGAATCACTATTCCTAAATAAGATAAAGGGATTGAACAACCCTAATTGAATTGAATAGGGAAAACCTAACCTTATTGAAGGCATGATGGTACATCCCTTGAATTGAAAGATTATCTCTGCTTTATAAATTGCTGATATAGAGATAAATTGTGTATTATCAAATATATTGACCATGCAGGTTCTTATAAAGAAGTGATCATAGCCAAGTAAGGGTTATGATATCATATGCATTGAAAGCATGTTATAAGCTTATGAATAGTGACATACTATATTGCCTGGTTTAAGAGGCAACATATGAGATGGACAAGCTGTAAGGGCTATGAGCAATAATTACATTGTTACAATCAAGGTCATGCTATTAGATGACTTATGTTGGTCTAAGGGTTTGAACACCCATGTTCTTGAATCATAGTGATGAGATGGTTAAGAAATGATATCCATATGATAACTGATATGAGTTAAACTTGATACATTTAGTATTCTTCTTTCATAGTAGTTGTTTTAATGGTTTATGATTGAAAACATGCTTGATGCTAAAAGAATGCTAAAATGTACTTAAATAATCAAGTATAATCATATCATGTAGAGCCCTGACCATAGATCCATCATTGTCAGAAGTTATATGATGGTGAAACAGGTTTTCCTAAGGGAACTCCTGGAACACATACTTTTGAGTATGTGGGGGATTATGGACGTGAATATCCTTACGTCCTAGTATAGGAATTGATGTAATATGTACCTTTAATCCATCAATCTTTCATTATATGTTTATGTCGGGATGATGTATCACTAATCTCCTGAGGGAATCTTTAATGTCGCATCGATGAGAGATAAACAAGAGATCCCTCGATGACGAAGAGAGTACAGAACGCCACTGTGACTCTAATAGTGAAGTTTCCAGAATACCCCGGAAAGCTATTATAGCAGAGACACGAGATGTCCTACATGTTGTTCCTCACACTGACTGAGGAAGATGAGGTCATAAGAATCTGGCTCTTTTGATGACCTATGTATGGTACCGATGTGATTTCATAATGGTCGGTTGGAGTATGAGCGGTATACCTCATCTCCGCAGGGCATAATAATGTTTGAAAAATATGATCAGCCACGTAGCATAACTGCTTAGGTTGAACTTCGAGAAACAATGATTGATGTTACATCATTTATAATATTCTAGATGAGTAACTAGTACACATATTCTTATTGAGATATGCTTTAATATTCATTTAAGTTATAATTGAGATGTTGCTTTACTTGACATTAAACCTGCTATTAAATGTTAATAATTATACTGCTTACTGTTATTCCTTATTACAATAACAAAGCTTCTGGCGAAGAGTTATAAATCTCGCTGGGACAATTATTCAATTGTCTCATCCCCGTGGGATTTGACTTTTTAGGTGGATGCAGCAGCAACAACACTAGGGACAGCAATGAATCTCAGGTGGAGATACTGACTATCAAGTCTTGTAGATAGTATGTCCTATGTGTCATCTCTGTACTCTTAGGTCCTAGGAGTCAGTAGATCTGAGGTTTTTGGCTTAATGCCTCGAGATTTTTGTATCTTTCCTTGTACAGATAATAGGGCAATGGATGTATGTAATCACTCGAGATGTGATTTCACATAGATGTAATGACAAACCATGTTGTAGACATTTACCTTGTTTCTTATAAAAGAGTTTTATGGTTTAAAGATCTCTTTCTAAAAAGTTTTAATTTTTAGTGATTTTTCATAATTCCGCTGCTAGTTAATCGCTTCCTCATTCATTGATCTGGTTTTTCCGTGACGGTCGTCTCAGTTTAGTGGTATCAGAGCTCTAGGTTCACTGAGTCTACAGAGACATAGGACTTAGGATGTCGAGTCTATTCTTAGTGTCTTCCAGTATATCTAATAGTGTCTTCTGCTCCTCAGGAGAAGAAGATAAGTTTAAGGATGTCTGGACCACACGAGGAATATGTTGCGGAGAGTAGCGTTGCTGCACCCCGAGAAGGTGCAAGAAACCCAGAGATAGAACAACCTATACCTAAGCCACCCCAGTTCAATCCAACTGACATGGGGAACCCAGCCGTCCAGACCATGTTTGGGCAGTTTATGACTGCCATGACACATATAACAAATAGGATGCCTATGCCTGCACCTAGGGCACCTACCCAACCTGAAGGACAAGGAATCGGCAAGACGTTTGAACGACTTCGCCGAGTTGGAGCAACCGAGTATTTTGGAACAGCTAATTCCGCAGATGCCGACCTGTGGTTAACCGAACTAGAGAAGGCCTTTAGAATCCTGGACATTCCAGAAGCTGAGAAAGTTAGACATGTTGTCTATCTTCTCAAGGGGAGTGTTGGTCACTGGTGGACCATGGAAGAGCAGAAGAGGCCTGGTGTGGAGGTTGCATGGGAAGTCTTCCTTCAGGAATTTATCAATAGATATTTCCCTAAGACGTTCCTGGATGAGAAAATCTCTCAGTTTGAGAGGTTAAGGCAAGGTCCAATGAACATTAGCGAATACGAGGCTAAGTTCATGGAGTTGTTGCAGTTCTGTCCGCTTATGGCTGCTACAGAGGAAGAAAGGATTCGGCGTTTCGAAAAAGGGTTGAATGCTGAGTTGACTACCCCCGTGTCTGGCCTAGAGAACAGAGAAAGGTTTGCTACCATCGTAGAGTCTATCAGATAGAGAGAGAGGTCCATAGAAGAGAAGAGGCAAACCCATAACAAGAGGATGTATCCCCAGTTCCAAGGATCTTCATCCAGAGATTTCAAGAAACCTAGGTTTTCTATGCCTACACCACCACCTAGACCCAGTTCTCAGACACAGTGGACATCGAATAGGGGTAGAGGATGAAGCCTACCACTACAAAGGGCTCGCAGTTCAGCATCTATGTCAGTTACAGGACCACCCAGACCACAACAACAAGACAAAAGTTGTTATATATGTGGGAAGATGGGACATCTGATGAAAGGCTACAGAGCCAGAGCAGTGAGTGTAACCCAACCACAGAGGCAGAGTCAACAAGGATCGCAGAGGAGACTGTTTCCAAGAGGAGCTAGAGGACATGGATAAGCGTCCCAAGCTGGATCGTCGGCACTGAATCAACCACAGGCAACAACAAGGTTTTATGCAATGAATCCACCTGATGCAGTGATCAACCCTCGGGTTGTGGCAGGTCAGATGGAATTTTTTTATTCTGATATGTCTACATCCTACTTTGTATCTATTTTTATTGATCTGGGTGCTACGCACTCCTTCATCACTCGAAGGGTGATTCGTAACTGCAATATGACAGTCAGTCATAGAGCAGATAGCATGTTGCTAGAAACTCCGTTGAGAGGGTCTGCTGTGTTGCAGGAGGTATGCTCTCCCTGCATCCTCTTCTTTTCTGATCATCGCATTCAAGTGGATCTTATACCACTTGAGATGCAAGTATTTGACATAATCCTTGGGATGGATACCTTGGAAAGGTATAAGGTTGTCTTGGATTGTGAATCCAAGCAAGCTGTGTTTGCTGACGATAGTGACACATGGATCTTTCAAGGTGAAACAAAGATTCTACCTACCTGTCTTGTATCATCTATAGTTTCTAAGAAGCTGATGAGGCAAGGATGTCATGCATTCTTAGCCCATGTGGTAGATACTACCATGGATAGTCCTAACCCTGCTGAAGTTCCTGTAGTCAGGGAATTTGAAGATGTATTTCATGAAGAACTTTCAGGTGTGCCACTGCCTCGGGAAATTGATTTTGAAATCAATTTGGTCCCAGATACACAACCTATAGCACAAACACCATATAGGATGGCGCTTGCTGAGATGGCAGAACTCAAGAAGCAGTTGCAAGAGTTGCTTGAGAAGGGCTTTATCCGACCGAGTACTTCACCCTGGGGTGCTCCAGTCCTCTTCGTTAAAAAGAAAGACAGATCAATGTGGTTGTGCATTGATTACAGACAATTAAATAAAGTAACGATAAAGAACAAGTATCCTTTGCCGAGGATTGATGATCTCTTTGACCAGTTGTGTGGTGCAACCGTCTTTTCAAAGATAGACCTGAGGTCGAGATATCATCAACTCCATATTAAGGATAGTGACATACCCAAGTCTACCTTTAGGACAAGGTATGGTCACTATGAGTTCATAGTTATGTCGTTTGGACTAACTAATGCATTGGCTACATTTATGGAACTCATGAATAGAATCTTCCGACCTTTCCTCGATCAGTGTGTTGTTGTCTTTATAGATGACATTCTGATCTATAGTAGAGATGCTCAGCAGCATGAACAGCATCTTCGTCAGGCTCTAACTCTGCCAAGAGAACACAAGCTATATGCTAAGTTTAGCCAGTCTGAGTTCTGGTTACCAGAAGTATCCTTCCTTGGACACGTAATATCTGCCTCGGGTATTCGTGTTGACCCTAAAAAGGTAGAATCTGTTCTACAATGGGAACAGCTGAAGACACCGACAGAGATCTATAGTTTCTTAGGGTTGTCTAGTTATGACCGAAGGTTCATTAACAACTTTAGCTCCATAGCTCTACCCTTGACTAAGTTGACCCAGAAGGATGTTCCTTTTTCTTGGAGTGACAAGTGTCAGTAATCTTTTCAGCTGTTGAAGGAGAGGTTGACAAGTGCACCTGTACTTGTGTTACCTGAGCAAGGTAAAGGATACATAGTTTTCTGTGATGCCTCCAAGAATGGACTCGAATGTGTGTTGATGCAGGATAAACAAGTTATTTCTTTCACTTCCCGATAGCTTAAGAAATACGAGGAGAATTATCCGACACATGATCTGGAGCTAGTTGCTGTGGTTCATGCCTTGAAAATCTGGAGACATTATCTCTATGGAGAGACATTCCAGATTTTCACTGATCATAAGAACCTTAAGTACATCTTTTCTCAGCATGAGCTTAAGATGAGGCAACGTCGCTGGATGTAGTTAATCAAGGATTATGATTGTACAATTGATTATCATCCAAGAAAAGCCAATGTAGTTGTTGATGCTTTGAGTAGGAAATCAGCAACGCCAACCTTAGATAGAGCACAACTAAACTCTTTAGTATGCTCTAGAAGAGATATGCTTATCTCCTTAAGGCAAGACAATGTACAATTGAAAGTATCATTGTTAGCTGGGTTGTTAGCTAAGATGCATATAAAACCTACTCTAAGATAGCAGATCAAGGAGGCACAGCAAGTTGATGCTGCAGTTCAACAGATTAGATCAGAGTATGGTAATGAGAAATGAGATGGTTTCCATGACTCAGAGGACCAAGTAGCCTGTTATCATGGGAGGATGATAGTGCCAGATGTGGATAACTTAAGGAAGTTAGTCCTGGAAGAAGCTCATTCTTCGATGTATGTTATGCATCCAGGAAGCACCAAGATGTATCGAAATCTAAAAGATATGTATTGGTGGCCTAGAATGAAGAAGGACATTGCTGAGTTTATTATGAGATGTCCTGTGTGTCAGCAGGTTAAAGCTGAACACCAGAAGCCTGTAGGAACAATGCAACCTTTACCGATACCACAATGGAAGTGGGATCATGTAACCATGGACTTTGTTGTTGGTCTACCCAGGACAAGCAAAGGGCATGATTCCATCTGGGTAATAGTTGATAGGTTGACAAAGACAGCACATTTCTTACTTGTCAAAACAACCTATTCTGTTGAGAAATTAGCGCAGTTGTATGTTGAAAAGATAGTGCAACTGCACGGAGTCCCAGTCACCATTGTTTCTGACAGAGGTCCCCAGTTTACGAGTCATTTTGGGGAGCGACTTCACAAAGCTTTAGGCACCCAGTTAAGGTTTAGTACAGCCTTTCATCCTCAGACTGATGGATAGTCGGAAAGGACTATACAGACCTTGGAAGACTTGCTGAGAGCATGTGTTCTCCAGTTTGTAGGGAGTTGGGATCTGCACCTAAGCTTGATAGCGTTTGCCTACAACAATAGCTATCAACATAGCATTGACATGGCACCTTATGAAGCTTTGTATGGTAGACGTTGTAGATCACCCCTATGTTGGTATGAAATCGGTGAATATCAACTGTTAGGTCCTGATCTTGTGCAGCAAACCATAGAGAAGATCAAAGTAATACAACAACAGATTAAGACTGCACAGGATAGACAGAAGTCATACGCTGATAAACATCGTAGACCCTTAGAATTCCAGGTTGGAGACAGAGTGTATCTCAAAATCTCGCCTTGGAAGGGAGTTCTGAGATTTGGAAGGAAAGGGAAGTTAGCTCCTAGATTTATGGGACCTTATCCAATCATTGAACGGATTGGAAAAGTAGCCTATAAACTAGAGTTTCCACCAGAGTTACAGAGGTTACACCCTGTGTTTCATATTTCTATGTTGAGGAAATGTCACCCTAATACAGAGTCAGTTCTGCAACCTATGGAGGTAGAATTGAATGATGATATATCTTATGAGGAAGGACCAGTGTAAATCCTTGATAAAAGAATTAAAAAGCTGAAAAAGAAAGACATAAGTCTTGTGAAAGTCCTATGGAATCACTGTGGTGTTGAAGAAGCCACATGGGAACCAGAAGAAGAGATGAGAAGGAAATACCCTGCTCTTTTCTCTTAATATGTTTTGTTGATTTCGGGGACGAAATCCTTGTAAGGGGTGGATAATTTGTAACATCCCTGACTTGGGTTATGAACTAACCCTAGGTGTTTTGCTTAATTATGTAATTAGATGCTTGTGATTATCTTTTGGTATGTAATTAAAGCTTCTGAGGAACATATAATTCCATTTCTGCCCTTTTTGAACAATGTTGTAATATTGTTTTGTTAAAAATGGACTTATGTGCAAATTAAGAGGGGTTAACTTGCAAATTGCACATGTTTAGATGTTCCTCTGGAGTTGAGACATCATAAGAATGAATATTATGAAGTGTTATGGATTCTCCAAGCTTGGGCACCAAGATGCAGCTTGTGGAGCAATCCTTGTGCTTTAAACCCTAGTTTTGGTGTAAAGTGCAATTTACCCAAAACATAGGGTGCAACATGTAAAATATACCTTCTGGAGTATCTTTTATGACTCTTGACATTAACTAGAGTAACAATTATGAAGAGGGTTCTTCATTTGAATAATCAAATAAGAAGGATAACCCTTATAATTAAATAATCAAGTTGTAAGCAAATGACCCTTTTATGTGTGCAACTTAGTAAGATGTTTGGCTTCTTTTCCTCTAAACCTTGGATAAGGAGGAGTTTTGCTTAAGTAAAGAAGGGAGAAACGTGGCTTAGGAAGGGAGGAGGATCTCGTTGATAAATAAGGAAAAATTGTCCTTATCTTGAAAATATGCCCAAAGTATATAAACACATCTTCTTTACTAAGCAAGGGATCGTTCCCTTCACCCTTTCACTTATCCCTTTGTTGTGGCCGACTAAGAAGGAGCTCAGGAGCATAGGAGAATGGCCCAGCTGAATTGGGTAAGCTTTGATTGCCATCTAGCTCGAAATCATGGGGGAAATCTTGCTAGAAGGTTGGTTTGTTAGTCTTTCTTACATAGTTCTTCTTTCTAGCCATCTTCTCCATCCAATTCTTGAGGAAGGAACCTTGGACGACCTATGGAGCTCTGGATCGGTCCTAGAGGCGGGTTTTATAACTCTAAACCTTAAAGCTTTGATTATGCATCTTCTTTTCCTGAAAATGTTGCTTGTTCTTCTTTCTCCCATGCTTCTAAGTGTTCTTGCAACTAAAACCGTGAAGAACAAACCATGATCTTGAGGTAGAAGAAGGTGGCGTTAATTTCAAAGTTCACTTTTGGAAAAGGTCCTCCACCTCTTGCCCAAACGGTTTGCAAAACCGTTTGGAAGCAAACGGTTTCAAAACCGTTTGGAGAGCAATTGGTTTTACAAGATCGATTGGAGCAAACGGTCTCCAAGACCATTTGGTTGAGTTGACCAAGCGTTGACTGTTTGAATATCTTCTGTAGACATTATGGACTAATCACACACCAAGAATCATTAACTAATTCCAAGTAAATCACAAGTTGAAGGCACATTAGTCACCTAAACCCTAATCGGGTTTATTGCTGATTTCAATGGTGCAATTATGTTGAAGTTTGGGTTGAGTGACCCAAACGGTTTCAAAACCATTTGGGGATCACCCAAACGGTCTCAAGACCGTTTGGTGATCACCCAAGACCGTTTGGTGGTCTAGGGTCAAGTGGGGTTGATCAATTGAGGGTCCAATCACATCAAGTTGTTGAATAATCAAATGTTGATTTTGTGACCAAATCTAGGGTTCAACCCTTAAGTGAATGACTTAGTTTTTGATAGATTTATGGGCAAACGGTCTCAAGACCATTTGGGGTGAGATCATGACCCAATTGAGTGATGGTTCAATGGGTTCAACATCAATTAGACTCATGTTGATGTATGTTGAAGGTTGATCGATTCCAAACCCTAATCCAATTGGTCCCAACCCTAATTGGTGGCCAATTGAGGTTCAATTGAGTGTCAAATCAGTAAAGGATTAACCTAATTGACTTAATTGATAAGTGGCTAAAAAGTACAAGAACGTTTGATGGGTTCAATATTGAAAACCCTAACTCAATTGGAAGTGTTGATACACTTTTTGGTCCATGCGGTTTTGAGGGTGTTTGGACCAAACGGTCTCAAGACCGTTTGGGGCCAAATGGTCTCAAGACCGTTTGGGACCAAACGATCCCAAGACCGATTGGTGACCATGCGGTTTCAAGGTCGATTTGCCCATGCAGTTTCAAAGTCAAAGTTGGCCAAACGGTCAATGGGACCAAATGGTCTTCATGACCAAACGGTCTTCACCCCAGCTAGGGCAAACGGTCTTGATGGTGTACTTGGCCATGCAGTCTTGAAAGTCAACGGGACCAAATGGTCAACAACTCCATGTGGTTTCAAAACCGTTTGGAGGTTGAAGTGCAAGACCGTTTGGGGTTCAATTATGTTAAGAACGTTTGATGGTTTGAAGGTTAAGATAGTTTAGTAGTTGTTTAACCTAAACCCTAAAGATACCCAAAGTCATTAAGGGGTTAAATAATTAGTAGATTAACACATGTTATGTTTAATAGAGACGATTACCAAAGTACCCTTGAAGGGTTTAATTAGACAACACCTCTTGATCAAGCAAACCCTAATGACCACAATGGTGATGACATGACTTATGTTAATCAAAGTTGATGTGACCTAACCTAACCAAGAGTGATGTAAACATCATCTATTAGTAGGAGGAGAGAGAAGACTCCTAATATGAATGAGAATCAAACAAAATACCTTCAATATGTATGAATGCACATGATTAGGGTATGATCCTTCATAGTGAGATCATGGAAACCCTAATTATGGTGATTAATGAATCTTAACCTAATTTGAAGGCATTAATGATAGTAATCTTCATACATGATGATGGTATGACCTCAATTCACTGTGAAGTGAATAGTAAACCCTAATTCTAGGGTAATAACATGTAATGTGAATAGTAAACCCTAATTGAGGGTGATATGATGAAATGAACAGTAAACCCTAATTCCAGGTTATGCTTTTATGCATGAAACTTCATGATTGAAGTATGAAATAAGGAATCACTATTCCTAAATAAGATAAAGGGATTGAACAATCCTAATTGAATTGAATAGGGAAAACCTAACCTTATTGAAGGCATGATGGTACATCCCTTGAATTGAAAGATTATCTCTACTTTATAAATTGTTGATATAGAGATAAATTGCCTATTATCAAATATATTGAACATGCAGGTTCTTATGAACAAGTGATCATAGCTAGGTAAGGATTATGATATCATATTCATTGAAAGCATGTTATAAGCTTATGAATAGTGACATACTATATTGCCTGGTTTAAGAGGCAACATATGAGATGGACAGGCTGTAAGGGCTATGAGCAATAATTACATTGTTACAATCAAGGTCATGCTATTAGATGACTTATGATGATCTAAGGGTTTGAAAACGCATGTTCTTGAATCATAGTGATGAGATGGTTAAGAAATGATATCCATATGATAACTGATATGAGTTAAACCTGATACATTTAGTATTCTTCTTTCATAGTAGTTGTTTTAATGGTTTATGATTGAAAACATGTTTGATGCTAAAAGAATGCTAAAATTTACTTAAATAATCAAGTATAATCATATCATGTAGAGCCCTGACCATAGATCCATCATTGTCAGAAGCTAAATGATGGTGAAACAGGTTTTCCTAAGGGAACTCCTAGAACACATACTTTTGAGTATGTGGGGGATTATGGACGTGAATATCCTTATGTCCTAGTATAGGAATTGATGTAAGATGTACATTTAATCCATCAATCCTTCATTATATGTTTATGCCAGGATGATGTACCACTAATATCCTGAGGAAATCTTTAATGTCGCATCGATGAGAGATAAACAAGAGATCCCTCGATGACGAAGAGTGTACAGAATGCCACTGTGACTCTAATATCGAAGTTGCCAGAATACCCTGGAAAGCTATTATAGCAGAGACACGAGATGTCCTGCATGTTGTTCCTCACACTGACTGAGGAAGATGAGGTCATAAGAATTCGGCTCTTTTGATGACCTATGTATGGTACTGATGCGATTTCATAATGGTCAGTTGGAGTATGAGCGGTATACCTCATCTCCGCAGGGCGTAATAATGTTTAAAAAATATAATCAGCCGCATAGCATAACTGCTTAGGTTGAACTTCGAGAAACAATGATGGATGTTACATTGTTTATAATGTTCTAGATGAGTAACTAGTACACATATTCTTATTGAGATATGCTTTGATATTCATTTAAGTTATAATTGAAATGTTGCTTTACTTGACATTAAACCTGTTGTTATATGTTAATAATTATACTGCTTATTGATATTCCTTATTGCAATAACAAAGCTTCTGGCGGAGAGTTATAACTCTCACTGGGACAATTATTCAATTGTCTCACCCCTATGGGATTCGACTTTTTAGGTGGATGCCGAGGACGAAGGAACCCATCTGAGGGTGAGCAGCAGCAACAACAACACCAGGGACAGCAGTGAATCTCAGGTGGAGATATTGACTGTCAAGTCTTGTAGATAGTATGTCCTATGTGTCGTCTCTGTACTCTCAGGTCCTAGGAGTTAGTAGATCTGAGGTTTTTGGCTTAATGCCTCGAGATTTTTGTATCTTGCCTTGTACAGATAACAGGGCAATGGATGTATGTAATCACCCGAGATGTGATTTCAAAGAGATGTAATGACGAACCATGTTGTAGACATTTACCTTGTTTCTTATAAAAGAGTTTTATGGTTTAAAGATCTCTTTCTAAAAAGTTTTAATTTTTAGTGATTTTTCATAATTCCGCTGCTAGTTAATCGCTTCCGCATTCGTTGATCTGGTTTTTCCACGAAGGTCGTCTCAATTGAGATGAATGAAATAGAGAAACGGGAAGAGTCGGGCTCGTGCGGGTGCTATTAAGTTAACTTTAGGTGTCAGTTATTAAATAAAACCGACACATAAAACTAAAAGTGTCGGTTCTACAGAAAAACATACACTTATTCTCAATGATAGTCATCGGTTTTAACAAGAAAAAAACCGACGTCTATCTACATATGCCGATTAAAAATTTGTTCTCGATTAATGATCATACTCGTCGGTTTATATCAAAAACCGACGCTCAAAGGGTGTAAAAAAATCCCGCGGACAGTGCGGGAAAACCCATAAGCGTCGGTCACTGTTGTAAAACCGACGACCAAAATGTGCCCAATTTCTGTCTCGCGAATAACCTTTAGTCATTGGTTTATTTGTTAATAGCCGACGCCATATGTTAAATTTTGGAGGTAATTTTTTTTGCTAGAAATTTTGGATTTGGCAGCTACTTTTAGGCGTTAGTTTGTTATTAAGGAACTGACACTGAATAAAAGTGATACCCGTGTGTGGTCACCCTTCACATATTGATGTCAGTTTATTTTATAAACCGGCGCTTTATTGTTTAGGTGTCGGTGTATTATTACAACTGACATCTTTAAAAGTGATGTTATAAGCCATTTATGTAGTAGTGACATTTGTCGTTACCAATTAGTTTCCTCCAACACAAAACCCTATTCAAACTATGTCATTGAATATTGAGAAACAAAAGCAAAAGAAACCAGCTCAAGCATGCACAATCGATGCTGGCAATTCTTAAAATGACAAAGAATATGAATAAATCAACTATGCCATTTTAGATTACAGAATGATCACCCAGTATTATCTATAAATTTATCACCCTCTACACATCTTCCATCTAGCCTTTCTCCATGGGACCTCGTGTGATAACCTAGATTTCTCTCTCATTCAAATTATATGCATCTTGACTCATTAAATTTCCCAACTGTACTCAATGACCTCCCTCACCCCCATTTGATGACTTTTAGTCACCGTATACTCAATTGATGAGTCAGATTTGATTAAATATCACTTTCAACCTATTTATGACTCTAGTTTGGGTTCTGAACTAAGTGTCATGCTCCTTATGTATCATCAACTTACAAACAAAATTAAAACCATTTAATAATTTCTCCTTGCTATAAAATATTTTTCATATTTTATAGGATTCAATTTTGAATCCAAAGGCGTAAAAATCACCTTAATCATGCCATCATAACCCAAGATATGCCTTTTTGAAAATTGCAAATTGATCTTCTTTTTATCGGTGATTTTAACTCGATTTTGACCATTTTGGGCCCAATTATGGGCGTCGTCGTGTGTGGCCCATTCACTACTACTCCTTTATTCTTGAATCAGTGGGCTCCTTTGTATGGACCAATCATGAAGCCCAGTTTTTGGTTAAGGATTCTTGGCCCTTAGATGTTTTCGCCTCAGATCTAACCCCGAACCCAACGGCTCTCGCCCCCTCTCCTACCTTCCATGAGAAACAGCGCACATGGCGCTGGCTTGCACAGTTGTGCCTAACCCCCACTTTCCCTCCTCCAGTCACCATCATCCTCACTCCTTCTCAAAGAATAAACACATCTGTTGGCCTCTCCTTGCACTCCTCTTTCTTTCCCCTATCGTTTCCGTTTTTCTCACGCACCCTAGATGTGCCTGCGCCCTACTCATTCCTCCCCCTTTCTTTGCGGTGCCTCCGTTATGACCCTTTGGGCTTTCCTCTCTTTGCCATCTTTGGCATGTCTTAGGGCATGTTTGTTTTCATGGATGTGGCTGTATTGGATTGTAATTATACATCCAGCAATGAAAATTTTATGTTTATTTATCTGGAGATGGAAAAGGCAATGAATCCTGCACTTTTGTGTAAACTGTGAATGTTGTATAAAAGTCTCCATCTCAAACTAGTCAGACGCCGTCATCCAGCCAACGCCTCCTTCCAAATTACCCGCTCAACCTGCTGGCACCGGTCCGTCCTCGTTCTCTGTCTTATCTGAATATAGGTTGCAATGTGAGGGTGTCTGCTTTCCGCAAAAGCTGTGTGCATTTCCACAGAACACTGAATCTTGCTCCGAAAAAGCTACCGGCTCTTCCGTGAAAAGTGACTGCGGTAACCTTATGTTCCTTTTTCATCCATTCCGTTCAGATTGTATAAAATATATAAACCGAACATAAACTTTTATTATTCTGGATTTTTTATATCCCATGCAATCTTTATTCTGTATTCACAAAATGCAGGAATCACCTTAATCCCAGTGACTCCAGGGAACCAAACGTGCCCTTAATGGAGTTACTGGATTCGGGTGAGCACCCTGCAGCTGAGCGGCACCCTCGTGAGAGAACTAAACCCTAACATCTCCCAGACGAGCTCCTTCTGGAAACCTTCTCCGACCTACCTCTGGATCTGCTTCATGCGATGGAGCAGTGTCTCGCAGAGGTGGGCCGCGTCTAGGACTCGCCAGTGGACACCCCAAGGGGCGGTGCGGAGTGATATCCATCCAAGGTGAGTTGGGGCCAACTGCAAGGCATAGTGGGTTGGTGGCCTATGTGGGACAAGGCCCATGAATGCCAGATCATGGGGCGCCACCCAACTCCCCCTTCTAAACCCTAAGATCAAGAATCAAGGGCCAGGATCTTCCTTTTGAGGTAAAAACTTCTACAAATCATATCTTTTTTATGCCTGGTCCAAATATAGACATATTACATGTCATTTTTATTGAAAAAACATGAGCTTTGCAATAAAAATACTTTTAGACTCTAGATCTACTTTCTATTCTATTGATATCCTCAAAATACATACTTTTGATGTCTTTTTGGGTGGTTTATGCTTTTGAATGCATGATCTTGATGTTTTTAAGTCTCAAATCATAATGTTATCCTGATAACAGTCTCTTGAACACATATATGTATCATGATTTGAACTTTATCTACTCTTACACACTATAATTGTCTTATGTTGATTAAATGCCCTAAAATGGACATAAATGCTATAAATCACTTCTTTAATGCCTAACCTTGATTCTTTGTACCCTAAAACCTCATGATTAATCCAAATTAGTAGTTTTTTTGTGTGCATGTTGTTCTATGTTTTGGATTTGTTCATACTTGTACTCTTTTGTGACCTAATGAGATAATTGAGCCTTGAATATGCTTTATGTGGATACATTGATGTTGAATCTCAACTCTAGCTCACACATGGGTCTTTTATGTCTTAAATGAGCAGGTGAACTCCTAAATCAGTAACTTATAATACTTCATATACCTCATATACTTTATGGATCATTTTGTGCCCCAATGTGATCAATTTCCCTAATCATGACTTGAATTGTGACACAATGCACATGGTGATAATTAGGTCCCTAATCTTGCATTAATCTTACTCTAATGATGATCTATGCAACATTATGACGTCAAGTCAGTAGTTTAATGACTTTCAAGACACCAAATATCACTTGATCCAACTTATGCTCTAATGGTTGCAATTGCATGATTGTAACTCAATGACTAATTATGTTAATGTTGATGGTTATGTTGACTAAGCTTGCTAGAATCTTATGATTTCTCTATTTAAGATCATGCAACCCTAATCTCATGAACCCTAATCTTGGTAGTGACATGTCCCTAATAACTAAATGAATCTGGGCTGTATGATGTATCTTGATTTTGAGCACGCATGATCTAGTTTGAGATCTTGAAATCAATGAAGAAAGTTATGATACCTAGACTTAGGTGACACATCCAACTACCATGATAATGTTTAATGAAACTTTATCCTACTGAGGTTAATCCATCTATACTCATTTGTAATTTTAGGATATATATGATCATTCAATAGCCAAGATCTAGTCAAATTAGCCACTTATGGTAATCGATGGTTAATCTTATACTCACCTCGTAAGGTATGTTTCCTCTTGACCCTACTATGATATTATCTTGTTTGGGATTAAGAGAGAAAGATTTCTCCCCCCCCCCCCTCTCCCACGCCCCTAGCGGAGGTCGAATGCCCGGGAGGGTGGTAAATCAAGGAGACAACTGGGATTCGAACCCGGGTCCCTTTGTAAGGAAACACCGTGCTTGACCACTTGAGCCACTCCTTGTCAGCAATATTGTCTTATTTGTATGTATGCTTGTATGAATTCTTAGCTACTTACTTACTTGGTTGAGATATTGTTCCTATGATTATTACCTACATGTTTGAGTATTCTACATTGGCAAACCTTGAATATAATATGCAGAAAGCCATGATGCAACCTAATGTTGACATAATGCATAAAGGAACTTAAAACATGCTTTATATAAAATGATGTTGTTAAGTGTTATCGCTTTGTTTCTTCTTCTTGATTATGATCATGTTTCTAGCCAAACAACTTTTGTATTACTCTTAATTGGTTACATGCCTTTTCTAGCGTACTTAATGCTTTAGCATTAATATGTTTTGTTTATCAAAATTTTAGTTTCTAAATGAAGATCCGCTGCTCTGAAGACTCTAGGTTCAGACATGAACATCTTGGGATGCAAAAAATTAGAAATGGGTACACGTTCCTCATATCTCCATGTTTAGTATCTTGTTACCTCTTTAGTCTTGTTGTTACTGCTTTTACATATATATTTCATGTGTGAAATATGTGTGCCATTCTACAAACAAATGCCCAAGTCCACTCGCCTTTGTCTTTGTAGACATTAGGAGTGTGGACTTAGGATAAAAAATAGTTCTGTGACAAATGGTATCAGAGCCAAGCATACAAGCCTCTATATGTGTAAGGCATAACACATCCTCCCCCAAAGCTTATAGAGTCTTCTAGCATCTCACCTCTTTTTTAAGGACTAGCTAAGCCACCCAAGTAGATGATGAATAGTTAGTCTTCTCATCTCCTCATGTGATTCTTCTCTCATGACTATTAATCACATGATTTCTTGATTATAGGTAGCTTGTGCATGTGAAAACTAAAATTGATTTTAACTCATGAAAGTTGATCTAGATGATAATGCCATGATCTGATCTTGAATGAAAGACCCTATTTGAAAGTAATGTGCAAGTGTAAAGTTCATGCAAACTCAATGTTACCAATTGGATATAGGTGTGTTCTGTGTTTGAGGTAAATCCTTGATGTTTGTGATATAAGATGGAACTTATGTTCTATACCTCGTATTTGATAGTCCCTATTTATTGAACCTATTTTGTCCCTATTTTGACCAAACCTCAAACATATCCAAGTAAAACTCACCCTATTCGGATATGTTTGATAACTCATGACCAATGTAGGCTAGTATGCTAGGTTAGGATGGTAGTTGACTTGTGACTCCCCTAACCTAGGTCACACCCCCATTATGACTACCTCTAAATTGTCATCTTGTTGATTATTTAGAGCTTTGAAAGGAGAACCCTAGCACACAACTTGGATTTCTTGACCTAATTCCCCAATGGTTTATGTCTATGATGATGTTGATACTCGATCTCAAAACTGCGATTTAATGACGATCTTAGAATATGATGATGTTGACTATAGCTAGTGGTCAAGTTCCTAGGAAGACCTAGGCCTAGATCACTCATCAACCATGAATAACATGAAAATAAAGTTGATATTGAGGCCACAAAATGTAGAACAATGCTCAAAATGTTGCTCGATTGTTGATCGATTATTGTATATGGATGAATGATCACCCTAGAACGGTGAGTTAACTAATCGGTTTTAGAATTTAGATAACCTTGAATATCACTAAATTTCTGAAGGGTTAACTATACAAAGCATGAAAGAATAGATATTGAGTATAATTCTCTAAAACCCAACTATGCCATCTCTAAGGCACGTAAGGAAAAGTCACTGAGGAAGTGGGGGACAGTAGGAGACCAAGCCCAGGAGGGAAGGTTGCCAAGAGGTCAAGCCCAGGAGGGAAGGCCAACATGAAGATCAAGACCAAGTCTAGTAGGGAAGATCACCAAGAGGGAAAGTCCAGGAGGGAAGGTCGACATGAAAACCAAGCCCAGGAGGGAAGGTTGGCAAGAGTTCAAGCCCAGGAGGGAAGGCCAACATGAAGACCAAGCCCAGGAGGGAAGGTCACCAAGCGGTCAAGCCCAAGAGGGAAGGACAACGTGAAGACCAAGCCCAGAAGGGAAGGTCGCCATTAGCCCAATGTTGGGACATAAAGGAAATAAGGTGCACCCTAAGAGATGGAGAAAATTTGGGTTAAAGCATTCCCTAAAAAATATTGCACTTGAATGTTGTTGGAGAAACCTCAAGAAAGATTGAAATGACACCTCAATAAAAATCCTAGGAAGGATAGAGCCCTAAGTCACATGTAAGGTCTAAAATAAGAATCTAAACCCTAGCTTTGAAATGTTTGGACCTATTACTTTAATGTCCCAAACTTGACTCTTGATATTTTATAATGAAATCTCGACTCTTGATCATTGATCTTGATTTTGACTTAACTCCTATGATCGCCTTATTTGGATCTTGAGATCACCCTCGATATATGATTGATGCCTTTCATGTTTCAAATCTCTAAAAATTTGAAATGATGATTATGTTATCTGGCTCGATTTATGACTTAGGGTTAAGCTCCATGGGGACTAGGTTGGGAGCTTTCATCGATTTTGAGCACAAAATCACGATGTTGAAATATGATGTTTGTCTTGAATTGTTGAAATATAAATCTCAATCATTGATGTATAACCCCACCTAGACCAATGTAGAGGCTAGAATCCTAAATGTTGGGAAAGAAATTCATGCCTTACTCTTGAACTCTATTCGATTAGATTCTAATGTGATCTCTCCAAATTTGATGATATTTAGGATACTCTCTCCAAAATGTATGACTCATGTGATGATACTTCCAATTTGATGATCTATGTGACTATATGTTGACTACGATGCTCGATTTATCGATGAGATGGATATTGTAAATGGTGATGATACCTTATGAGTGTGCTATGATGATCTTGTGTTGAACGAGAAAACTCAATCTCGATTGATGATTTGAGTTAATTTTAGGAACAAAATTTCTTTTTAAGGTGAGGAGGATGTGATAACATGGATTTCTCTCTCATTCAGATTATGTGCATCTTGACTCATTAAATTTCCCAGCTATACTCAATGACCTCCCTCACCCCCAATTTGATGACTTTTAGTCACCTTATACTCAATTGATGAGTCGTATATCACTTTGAACCTATTTATGACTCTAATTTGGGTTCTGAACTAAGTGTCATGCTCATTATGTATCATCAACATATAATCAAAATTGAAACCATTTAATAATTTTTCCTTGCTATAAAATATTTTCATGTTGTAGAGGATTTACTTTTGAATCCAATGGCACAAAAATCTCCCCAATCAGACCATCATAGCCTAAGATATGCCTTTTTTAAAGTTGCAAATTGATATTCTTTTTATCAGTGATTTTAACTCGATTTTGGCCATTTTGGGCCCAATTGTGGGCATTGTCACGTGCGGCCCATTTACCAATACTCCTTTGTTCTTCAGTGATTTGGGTGCCCTTGCATGGACCAATCGTGAAGCCTGATTTTTGGGCAAGTATTCTTGACCCTTAGATCTTTTTGCCTCAAATCTAACCCCAAATCCAACGGCTCTCGCCCCCTCTTCTACCTCTGTACGAGAACCATCACACATGGCACTGGCTTGCACCTAACCCCCACTTTCCCTCTGCTACTCACCATTGTTCTTGCCCCTTCTCGACGAATAAACACATCTGTTGGCCTCCCCTTGTACTCCTCTTTCTTTCCCCTATCATTTCCCTTTCTCTCATGCACCCTACTGTGCTTGGGACTTGCTCCTTCTTCCCCCTTTCTTTGCGGTGTCGCCGCCATGCCCCTTTGGGCATTCATCTTCTTACCATCTTTGGCATGTCTTGATGGCACTACTTTGGGTGAGCACCCTACAACTGAGTGGCACCCTCGTGAGAGCACTAAACCCCGACATCTCCCAAATGAGCTCTTTCCGATGACCTTATCCAACCTGCCTATGGAGCTACTTCATGCTATGGAGCAGCATCTCATAGAGGTGGGCCACGTCCAGGGCTCGCCAGCGGACGCCCCAACGGGTAGTGTAGAGAGATGGCCAGCCAAGGCGGGTTGGTGGCCTGTGTGGGACAAGGCCCATGAATGTCGGATCATGGGGTGCCATCCAACTCCCCCCTTGTAAACCCTCAGATCAAGAATCAAGGGACAGGATCTTCCTTTTGAGGTAAAAACTTCCAAAAATCATATCTTTTTTATGCCTGGTCCAAATATAGAAATAGTATATGTCATTTTGATCGTAAAAACATGAGCTTAGCAATAAAAATACTTCCAGACTCTAGATCTGCTTTCTATTCTACTGATATCCTCAAAATACATACTTCGATGTCTTGTAGGGTGGTTTATGCTTTTGAATGCATGATCTTGATGTTTTAAGTTTCAAATCTTAATGTTAGCATGTTACCATTCTCTTGAACACATTTATGCATCATGATTCTAACTTTATCTACTCTTGCACACTATAAATGACGTGTGTTGATAAAATGCCCTAAAATGGACATAAATGCTATAGATCACTTCTTTAATGCCTAACCTTGATTCTTTGTACCCTAAAACCTCATGATTGATCCAAATTAGTAGGTTTTGTGTGCATGCTATTCTATGTTTTGGATTTGTTCATACGTGTACTCCTTTGTGACCTAATGAGGTACTTGAGCCTTGAATATGCTTTATGTGGATGTATTGATGTTGAATCTCAACTCTAGCTCACACATGGCTCTTTTATGTCTTAAATGAGAGGGGTGAACTCCTAAATAAGTAGCTTATCATACTTTGTATACCTCATATACTTTGTGGATCATTTTGCACCCTAACGTGATCAATTTCCCTAATCATAACTTGGATGTGACATAATGCAGATGGTGATAATTAGGTCCCTAATATTGCATGAATCTTACTCTAATGATGATCTATGCTACATTATGACTTCAAGTTAGTAGTTTAATGACTTTCAAGACACCAAATATCACTTGATCCAACTTATTCTCTAATGGTGACAATCTTGCATGATTGTAACTCAATATGACTTTTTTTTTTTGAAATCAACTCAATATGACTAATTATGCTAATGTTGATGGTTATGTTGACTAAGCTTTCTAGAATCTTGTGATTTCTCTATTTCAAATCATGCAACCCTAATCTCATGACCCCTAATTTGGTAGTGATGTGTTCTTAATAACTAAATGAATCCATGTTGTATGATGTATCTTGATTATGAACACACATGATCTATTTTGTGATCTTGGAATCAATGAAGAAAGTTATGATACCTAGACTTAGGTGACACATCCAACTACCATGATAATGTTTAATGAGGCCTTATCCCTACTGAGGTTAATTCATCTATACTCACTTGTAATGTCAGGATATCTACGATAACTTATTTGCCAAGATCTAGTCAAAGTAGCCACTTATGGTAATCAATGGTTAATCTTGTACTCACTTGTAAGGTACATTTCCTTTTGACCCTACTATGATATTGGCTTGTTTGTATGCATGCTCATATGAATGCTTGGCTACTTAGTTACTTGGTTGACCTATTGTCCCTATGTTTATTACATGCATGTTTGAGTATTGTACGTTGACAAACCTTGAATATAATATGCCGAAAGCCATGATGCAACCTAATGTTGACATAATGGATAAAGGAACTTAAAACATGTTTTGTATACAATGATGTTGTTAAGTGCTCTCGCTTTGTTTCTTCTTCTTGATTATGATCATTTTTCTATCTAAGCACGTTTTTATCACTCTTAAACTAGTTACATGTCTTTTCATAACGTCCTTAATACTTTAGCAATAATATGTTTTGTTTATCAAAATTTTAGTTTCTAAACAAAGATACGCTGCTCTGAAGACTCTAAGATCAGACGTGAAAAATCCTGTGATGCTAGAAAGTAGAAATGGGTACATGTTCCTCTTATCTCCATGCTTATTATCTTGTTACATCTTTAGTCTTGTTGTTACTACTTTTACATATATATTGCATGTGTGAAATATTTGTGCCATTCCACGGACGGGAGCCCAAGTCCACTCGCCTTTGACTTTGTAGCCATTAGGAGTATGGACTTAGGGTAACAAATAGTTCTGTGACACCTCCTCACAAGTAGGCATGGTAGTGGGTTGGGTTTTTGTGAACATGACCCAAACCCATCCCTAACAAGGTCAATATAGAATTGATCCAAATAAAATTTAACCCAAAGTGATATGATTCCACATTGTCTGACCTGAACTTGATCCAAGATGACCCATACACACTAGAATTCATTTTTTATAATTAGTAGTGAAACATAATTGAAAATTATGGGTAGACGCAAAACTTGACCCGATCTAATGTAAACAAGACCTAAATCAACTACCTCAACTCAATCTCAAGTTGACTGGACCAAAAACTTGAATAGATGTGTAAAACACACATTTTTGGATTGGCCTGAGTTGGATCAGATGGTTATTTTCCAATGTCCCTACATGGATAGGACATAGGGTTGTAAATGGTGCGGGTACGGTACGGGTATGACCATACCCAGAACTGTACCCAATTGTTTTTGCAGGTACGGGTACGGGTCCAGACCTGCATTTCTCAGTAACCAGACCCGCACCATACCCAGACCTGCATGTAATGCGGGTACACGGTGTGGTTCTAAGGGTATACAGTTCCGTGACAAAAATATTTAGTACTAAATTGATGGCTGGACTTATTTGTAGGCCCAAATTGATGTATGCATTTACTGAAGTTCGAAATTTTCAGTAATGTGAGCTGCTAGAGTAACAGAAAGTTGATGTTTTGAGGAGCTTTGTGCACTAAAAAACCATTCAAGTGCCTACTTTTGGGCCAAAAATCACATATCAATAGCATTTAATGGATTTGAGGCAAGCAAAGCAACTAACAAAAGAGGTTTAACCATATCACAGACCATATCAGCACACATAGTCACTAACCAAACACCAACTAACAGAAGAGGTTTAATCAAGTTTAACGGATCAGACACCAATGACAGACAAGCAAGCAAAGTAATGACAGAAGAAAATAGAAGAGTTGAGATGAACAAACAAGAAAAGCAAACAAGGCAGTACCTTCTCCCACAGCCACACAACACTGCCGATCAACAGAATTGGAGCAGAGCTGAAATGGAAGACTGAAGAAGAAGAACGGCCACTACAAGGATGAACTAGAGCAGGCTGAGCGGATTTGTTTGTTGGTCGATGTTCCTGGGATGGCGGTTGGCACACTTGGAGATAAGGTGGGCGGAGCTGAGGCAAACGCAGCAGGACTGGATTTGAGCTGAGCTGGCATCCGGCGGCGGTAGTGAGGCAGTCGAGTTTGAGTTGTCGAAGCTCAGTCGAGATGGAGGTGAGGCGGCATCCGACGGCGGTAGTGAGGCGGTCAAGTTGGAGTTGTCGAAACTCAGCCGAGATGGAGGTGAGGCGGGCGCCGGGCATCCAGCGGCAACAGTGGGTTGATGAGGGCCTGCGGTCGGTGTCCGGCTGATGAGGGCCTACGGACAGCGTCGGGTTGATGGAAATTTGGTGGGTCGATGGCATCGACGATGACCTAACTCAGTCGAGCAGGGTCGGCTCAGTGATTGGGGGCGTAGGGTTGCTGAGGGGCTGAAACGGGTAGCGGCTCAGGCTCTCACTGATTGCGGGGGTGAGGAGCACCAAGAGTTTAGGATGTCAATGGACGTGCTCAACTGAGGTGGATCGTGGGTTTGGATAGCGCCCGGTGATTGGCGGCTGCGTTGCTGTCGCTGGTCGCTGCTGCCCTAGCTTCTTTGTCCAAGTCTCCAGGTGTCCAGTGGAAAGCAGAAGACTAAATGAGACTGGGTCAAAGAGTCTGAATGTGTTAGGGTCAAAGAGTCTAAATGCGTTAGAGCCACATTAGTTTTGATATCTGGGTTACATTAGGTTAGAAATATCCACCGTTAGATCATATGTCCAGTAGCTTTTAGCCATAGATTTTAACAAACTAATATATATATGTATAATTTATATGTACTTATTTACTTTTGCGGGTACATGGGTATAGCGGGTATGGGTATAGCTATACCCATTAGTGGAACCGGGATAATACGGGTATGTGGGTATGCGGGTATGCGGGTCTAGAAAATTAGACCCATGACGGGTTTTTGCGGGTACAGTTTTGTGGGTATGCGGGTATACCCGTACCCATTTACAGCCCTAATAAGACACTGTGAAGTTTGTTACAAACCCATTGCTTGTGTAAGGACAACAAACGTCACTCATCCCATGGACTGTGAAATAGCCTCCAAAAGAAAATACAATGGACTCTAAGGGCCGACAGGGAAATACACTGATGCACACTTCACGTGCAAATAAGTTAATAGCCAAAGCAACACAAATAGTCATTTAAAATAGGATAAATCAAGATTGGTATGAGCTTAAGGTCACCTCCACAAGGAACCCATGTGTATCACACTTTAAACTATTCAACAACTTAATGATTGAAAGATTAATTTATGATTTGATTTTATTGTAGATTAACTAAAGTAACTAATTGATCACCTTCACCTATATTGTTAAGAGATGGAATTAATTGTTTCCTTAGCACCCACAACTCATATTCTAAACTCATAAAATGTACCAAACCTTCCCATGTGTCTTATCTTTAGAAAATAGAACTAAGATCTCTCAAAATTTAACCATAATCACATCAAGAGTTTCTTTAAATCTCATCAAGGAAACAAAAGACACAAGTTTGATACATGAAATAACAATGCATAATATTGTACTCACTCTACATGTGATAGATAGTAATGATCTAAATTTTTTCCCTATAAACTAGCATTCTTCTCAAAATGGCAAGTTATGGGGAGTAATAAAGCTTGATCGAGAATTCCATAAGAAGAAAAATACATTTATAGAAACAAAAAAAAGATATGAATTTAGATTCTAAGTTGCTCTTCAAATGAGTACTAGATGCCAAATAGGCACCAAGTACAAGGGATTTACCCCAAAGATTCATACATAGTATGCAGATCATATTCATTAGGGAATACATGAGGAAAATAAGAATAAACAAACAAACTAATACACTCGTACAGAAGGATTCTTTACAATGGAGTAAGTATTATCCACTAGTAGAAGGGAATCCACTTATCCTTCTTCTTTCTAGGTCTATAGAGTGTGGAATTGCCTTTGATGTCACCTTTTAGATCCTCTTCCAAAGTTGAAGTTTAGTCATGTAAGATATTGTCCAATAATTTCATCTTAATTATTTACATTTTGATAGAAACTCAGTTATCCACGATGTGTCCAATGAGTAACATTGTGTCTCTGTAGGAATTATCAAAATATTGAAAAAATAACTATTTAACATGATATGTCAATGGGTAGACATGCTATGTGAGCATTTAATTTTAAATATGCACATCTTGTTGTTGACCAAATATGATATGTATTCTCGAGGTCAACTTGACCATTTCATATTGCAATGAGGCATGTCATGATGTTGAGGAGGCATGTGTAGGGAAATATGGTGGCAGAGTAGGAAGCAAAAACAAAAATTTAACTGCCACATTCCTCTTATAACAGTAGATCGCGTCAACAACTACATAATGGGAATGATGGTTTTGAGGTAATACCTAGTCTTGGAGCAAGTCCATCGATAATTCTTTGATGTAGTATGCGACTTTCTTCAATTCACACCCATACAATGTCTGCAGCAGGTCCTGGTTAATCACCATAGATAGCAGCTTGACTTTGTCCTCTTAGCGTCGGGCAACCGCCTCCTCACCTATATAGTAGTCTACACAGAGCACCGGGAACTCCTGTCATTCTAGATGGATAGATAGGAAAGAGTTGTCCCCTTCTAGTTGGTGTACTTGCACCAACTTGCTCTCCAACAATTGTTCCCCCTTAATATACCTCCCTTAATCAGGTAGGACTTGCTCAGGTTCTCTCAGTTACCACAACTAGAGCATACAACAATTTTCAGAGCATCTAATGTTGTATTTAAGAAGCCCCCAATACCCCTCTATTAGCAGGAGGGTCAGGGTTCCCAGTCTGTACAGGAGTCAAAGGGTACACAATTTCACATCATATAAGCGGCGAAACAATTGGTTCATGTGTGAACTAATCGGTGGCATGTGAGTCGATTGGTTCAACCCTTGAACTGGCTATTTCTTCATGTTTTCCAATTGCAATTGTATTGACAATTAATATCCAATTATTGCATAATATGACATCAGTACTAATCCTTGATCCAATTGAATTGATCTGTGAACTGGGTGATTCATCATATGGACCGATTGTTTGGGACCTTGAATCGATTCATTCACTCAATGAACCCGTTGGTTCATTCCCTGGTTCATCCTATATTCAGCCAATGCAATTTCAATCAACATGAGACTCCAACCGATTGGTACAATACTTGAGTCGGTCGATTTAAAGTTTAGTCAGTCAATTGTTGTTTAAATTGAATATCAAAACACTTTAGTAATCAATTTAAACATCATTCATGAATAAACTCCTATTTTAAGTGTATCCTATGTGTGTGACCCTATAGGTTCTATGTTACGTCGGCAATGAATGTCCATAACTAGTTTATGACATCACAAGCAATGAGCGGTATCTAGTAACAGATCATTACTACCCAAGTAATTAGAAAGTTGGAGAACAACTTCAGCCTACAATATGTGATTGGTGTTACAATGTTTTTATAGTTCCTTTGTCATTGATATCCAGATTGAACTTGAGGCATGGAATTGCCATTCTTTTAAATATTCAAATTTTGTTCCTTGAACTAGAGCAAACTGTCTGAGATATATGTGAGATCAATATCACATATTGACTCACATGAGCATGGCCATGCATTTCTCAGTCTCGCTAATCAAGTGGCTAGAATATCATACTCCTTTAAGAGGGACAAATCCCATCTACATCATTCACATTCATCCCCATGTGTCACAATGGACCCCATCATCACCTCTATGGCAACCTTTATTCAAGGTCACAATGGATGATGTTAAAGTACACCGAATGACATGTGATGAGTGTAGTGACTTCAGGTCTAAAAACCAAAATCACCACCAACACTATAAGAGATGACCTTGACTACCAATTATGGTTTCTATGTATCACTCTTATGGTGGGATTGTCAGATACACTATTGTCCAACATGTATCTATGTGTTTGATTTGATATCATATATCGCGACTGATGAGATTTTGTCATCAACCAACACACACTCTAGTCTCTTCTGTTATTGATGTCTATCAGCCTTCCACAATAACACCTGACTAGGGACATAACAAGAATGTATATTCTCTTGGCATCCTTATGATCTCATTGTTCAGGTCATCAACTCGATGACATATGTTATTGTATAATATCATTCTTTTGACATTTATTATGTTACATCATTATCTCATAACTAAATAAAACAAAATAAATTTGAAGATTGCCTTTATTATTATTAATCAAATCCTTTAAAAATTATGCCATTAAAATCATCATATGATTGGCTCTCTAGGCATACATACTAACAGACTCCCACTTTCACTTAGAGCCAATCACCCTTGAATTTAATCTCAAGTGATCTAACATGACCATCATGCTTCTTCTGTGAAAGTGCTTTTGTCAGGGGGTCTACCACATTGCTCTCGGTTGGTACTCTATAAATCTTCACATCTTCTCACTATACGATCTCTCATATGATATGGAACCGCCTATGTATATGCTTGGAACAATGATGTCATATGGGTTCCTTAGCTTGTGTAATAGCTCCATTGTTGTCACAATATAGCTCAATTGCATCGCAGATGCTTGGCACCACTCCAAGTTCTGATATGAACTTCTTGATACAAACAACCTCCTTTGTTGCATTCGATGACACAATATACTCGACCTATGTTGTAGAATATGCAACTATCTCTTGCTTGGAACTTTTCCAACTTACAACTATGTTGTTTAGGAAAAACACAAACCTAGATTGCAAGCTATAATCATCTTTGTCAATTTGGAAGCATGCATTGGTGTAACCTTTTACCATCAATTCTTCCTCTCTGCCATAGACCAGGAACTGATCCTTAGTTTTCTCAAGTACTTAAGGATGTTCTTCACGGTTGTCTGGTGAGCATCACCTAGATTTGACTGATATCTGCTCGTCATGCTCAAGGCATATGAGACATAAGGACGAGCACACAACATTGCGTATATGATGGATACAATTGCAGATGCATATGGAATCCTACTCATGTGTTCCATTTCTTCATAAGAACTGGGGCTTTAGGCTCTAGAAATGGTAACTCCAGTAATCATGGGCAGGTTTCCTGTCTTTGAGTCCTCCATGCTAAGCCTCTTCAACAATTTTTCAATGTATGTGCTCTGACTTAGTCCAAGAATCCTTCTATATCTATCTCTATTGATCTTGATTATCGAGATGTAGGATGCTTTTCTGAAGTCCTTCATAGAAAATTTATTTTCCTACCAGGTCTTTACCATCTGTAAAGTAGGGATGTCATTCCCATCAGTAGTATGTCATCTGCATACAATATGAGGAATACAATCATGCTCCTAGTAACCTTCTTGTAAACACAAGATTCATCTTCATTTTGAGAAAAGCTAAACTCTTTGAATGTTTTGTCAAATTGAAGATTCCAGCTCCGAGATGTATGTTTCAATCCATAGATTGACCTTTGTAGCTTACAGTCTTTATTTGCATCCTTTGAATTTATAAAACCCTCAGGTTGTGTCATGTACACATCCTCAAGAAGATTCTCGTTAAGGAATGTGATTTTAACTTCCATCTACTAAATCTCATAGTCATGATAAGTTGTAATGACAAGCATGATCTTGATGGACTTAACGATGGCAACTGGAAAAATAGTTTTCATCATAGTCAACACTTTGAACTTGTCTGAAACCCTTTGCAACCAATATGCCCTTATAGGTTTTTTTTTTTGGTGCAAATAGGGTGGGGTGCCTCTTTACTCAAAAAAGCAAATGTAGGTAGATACAAGGTGTAACCACCAAAGAAAGAAAGAAGGAGGTTGTAAGGCACAACCACCAATAGAAGAAAAAGACAGAAGAGTAAACTGTATAGACTACTACACTACAACTACTATCTATACAGATTGAGGGAAATCAGAACTGTGCAGAAGAAAATACTCTTTGTCACATTTAGACCAAAATTCATCCACCTCCAAGTGAACAGACTTGAAGATTCTCCTGTTTCTTTCCAGCCACAACATATAAACCACGCAAGCTGCTTGAGATTTTGCATCACCCTTCAGAACCAAAAGATTATCCGACGAAACAATTTTGGTCTGGTACTTCAGAAAGAACTTCCCCCAAACGTTCTTGGCAAACCAGCAATCAAAGAACAGATGGTCAGAGGTTTCTTCATCATTCTCACACATACAGCACCTTGAGGCAAAATGAAACCCAACTTTCTTTAAGTACTCAATGGTGGAAAGCTTCCCAAGAAACAATTTCCATAGGAAAACAGACCATCTTCTCGGAAAGCAACCAGACCATACCCAACTTGCCCAGCAAACCAACTGGAATTTTTCTCTAGAGATTTTCCACCCATCTCTCAGCATCAGCTCTCTTCCTCCTTTGAAATAGATAGCATCATTTTCTTCTGGAAAGATAGATTGGTTGTTCAGAATCTTCAACAGCATATCTGCACCCCTAAAATTGGGAATCGACCAACTCCCTTCAGCTATACAGCATGAAGCTTTGCAAGACCTACCTTTCCCCATTCTCAGAATGAGTTTTTGATCAATAAGCTCAACAAGCCTTTCACCTCCATTAACCCAGGGGTCGAGCCAAAAAAGAAAGGAGTCACCCTTCCCAAGACAGAGATCAATATGATTGAGAAGAGTGTCCCTATGATCCAGCATCTTTTTCCATACCCAAGCAGCATTAGCTTTAGCTTCAATAGTGAATCCTCTTTAATATACTTCTCATGAACCCATTTGACCCAAAGCCCGTCCTTCTTTGAAGCAATACACCACAAGTTTTTAATCAAACCTCCATTCGATCAATCCACAATGGATCTAATACCAAGACCCCCTCGTCTTTTGGCCTACAGATAGACTTCCAGGAGACAGAATGCATATGTTTCTTATCTTTAGAATCATTCCAATGAAGTCCCTGAACAGCCTTTCAAGATCATAAACCACTGATTTAGGAATAGGAAAAGCAGCAGTCCAGAAGATATTATAAGTAGAAAGAGTAGATACTACCAGCTCGATCCTACCAGCTTGGGAAAGAAAATGAGCCTTCCACGAATCAAGCTTAAGCTTAACCCTATCCACAATAGGATTACACATAGATATAGTAAGTCTTCCAGTGAAAAGAGGAAGCCCCAAGTATTTCACAGGTAAAGAGCAAATCTTGATGTTAAGGATACTCAAAATATTCCCCTCATCTGCCTTCTTGCTAAGAAACACTTGACTCTTCTCATTGTTTATAGCAAGACCAGAGATCCTACCAAAAGTAACGAGGATAGTTTTAGACATAAAGCATCTTTATCATCAGCTCTAGAAAACAACAGGAGATCATCAGCAAACACTATATGTGAGATAGCCAAAGAGCCATTTTCACCCACTGGTCTAAAGTTGCCTTGATAAAGTTCAACTGAGATAATGGAAGACAGCCCCTGCATATCAATGACAAAAAGAAATGGAGCAAGGGGGTCTCCTTGACGAACCCCATTGGAGGCATAAAATTGCTCAATAGGAGAGCCATTAACCAAGACTCTGTAAGAAGCAGTAGTGAAAGTTTCATTTACCCAATTTATCCAACAAGCAGGGAATCCCATCCTCTCCAGCAGAAATAGAATGTAATCCCTGCGAACAATATCATAGGCCTTTGCTAAATCAGCCTTGATGCACATAAGCTTGTGAGAACTAGTGAAGGAACTCAGGATGTCGTTTTCCAATAAAATAGCCTCTCAAATCCTTCTCCCATTGTGGGCTCTGATCTCCAAACCATGACATAAACACGATTAAAACTTAGCGGAAGCGAATCGGTAATCAGCGGAAGACAAAAATCACGGGAAATTAAAACTTTTCGAGATAAGAACTTGTATCCATACAAACTCCTTTCATAAAGAGAGGTAACTGTTTACATCTCAGGATAATTACTTCTTGAGTAATTATATACATCAAGATACAAAATCTCAAGATCACATAACACAAGACTCCAAGACCTGAGAGTACAGAGGACACATAGGACTGACTCTAACTACACCACATGGCAGGACAAATCTCCACCTGAGATTACTGTTGCCCCTGGTGCTGCTGCTGCTGAGACTGGTCACCTGTAGGTTGGTTCCTTCGTCTCCGACGTCCACCTAAAAAGTTGAAGCCTACAGGGTGAGACAATTATACATAATTGTCCCAGCGAGAGTTATAACTCTTCGCCAGAAGCTTTATTATAACATCAAAGAATATCTTAAGCAGTAAAGCCTTCAAAGTATTCTATAACCGTTGCAGGTATAACAAGATCTCTACAATTTAGGAGATATGGAGAATATAAACACTATTGCAATGTAACATCAATCAACTAACTTGGAGTTATCTCTAACAAGTTATACTACATGGTTGATTATGTTTTACAAACAACATTATGCCCTGTGGAGATGAGGCTTACCACTCATACTCCAACTGATCGCTGAGAAGCCGCATCAGTATCATACATAGGTCATTAAGAGAGCCGGATTCTCATGACCTTCACCTTCCTCAGTCAGTAAGAGGATCACTTGTAGGACATCTCGTGTCTCTACTACTATAGCTCACCAGGGTAAACTGGTCCTTCGCTATTCTAGAGTCACAGTGGCGTTCTGTACTCTCTTCGTCATCAGGAGGTTTCATATTTACCTACCACTGATACAGATATCTGTGCTTTCTTCGTCATCAGGAGGTTTCATGTTTACCTACCACTGATACGGTATGGAACTATAGTGAAGGATGGATGGATTCCACATCTACATCACTTTCCTACACTAGGATGTAAGGTTCTACACATCCATGTACCCCACATACTCAAAAGTATGTGCTCCAGGAGTTCCCTAAGGAAAACCTGTTTTCACCATCACTTAATTTCTGAAAATGATGGATCTATGATCAGGGCTCTACATTATACTTGATTAGTTAGGTACATTCAGTATTCTTTAACAGCATACATTGTTCTTCAAACAATAACAGTAGTATAGCAGCTATAAAAGAAGAATACTAAATGTAACAGGCCTAACTCATATCAATCATCATTTCTCATTATCCTCATCACAAGTCATCTCTAAGGCATGACCTTGATGGTATTCATGGCTCTCACGGCCCATTATCAGTATAGGATGCCACTGACAAGGCATCAGATTACTTTACTTATTCATAAGGCTAACAACATACCTTCGATGAATATAACATCAACATCCATACCTGGATATGATTACCTTCATATCAGAACCTGCATGGTTAATATATCTGATAAAGGTAATACAACAATAAGGAATGTACTTCCTACTCTTGTCATAAGAGTTCAATCTTTAACTCAAATCAAATAGAGTTTAATACTCAAAAGCATGCCATCACCCTTGAATTAGGGTTTACTATTCACATCAAGGTGAATTAAACTCATAACATCATCATGTATGAGTAACATCTTCATTGATGCTCTTAGATTGGTTAAAGGTTCATCATTTATCATAATTAGGGTTTCTATGACCTCACACAGATGGATCATACCCTAATTATACTCACTCATGTGCATTGGAGATGCTTTACTTGAGTTTCCACTTAAAAAGGGTACTTTCTCTCTCTAGAAGTACTTTCTCTCTCTATAAGTACTTTCTCTCTCTAGAAGTACTTTCTCTCTCATCATAATGTTAGGTGATGTCAACATCACTCTAAAACAGGTTGGATTGAGTCATCATAGGCTAACATAGCCAAAAACATCACCATTATGTGATTAGAGTTACTTTCTCTCTCTAGGGTACTTTCTCTCTCTAGAAGTACTTTCTCTTTCATCATACTAATGGTTGATGATAACATTAGACTAGATCAGGTTAGATAGAGTCATTATGACTAAAAACATCATTCTCATGTAATTAGGGTTTGAATTGAGCAAGGTATAACTTAATTGACCCTTCAGGGGTATTTTGGTAATTCACCCCATTGATCATCATCATGGTCAAAAACCTTAGTCAAATAACCTCTTACTATCCTAGATTATCATTAGGGTTTGATTTGGGCAACATTGAACCATTTACATCATCAAATGATTGAATGAGGTCAACCTTGAATCACATTGATTGATTTCAATCATTAATCATCAATTGGGTTGAGATTGGTTGAAAGTGTTGACCGTTTGCCCACTTTGACCTTCCAAGACCACGAGCCTCTTTCTAACTCCAAGACCGCGAGCCCCCTTAGGCTTCAAGACCGCGAGCCTCTTCAAAGGTTCAAGACCGCGAAGCCTCCCATTGGTTCAATTGATGTTGAGTCCGCGAAGACCAATTTGAGTTGAGACCGCGAGGGTCATGAAGACCGTTTGCCCTTCTTTGACCTCAGGACCGTGAGGCCCTTCACGGTCTTGAGACCGCGAGCCTCCTCTCGGTCTTGAGACCGTGAGCCCCCTCACAGTCTTGAGACCGCGAGCCCTCTCACGGTCTTGAGACCGCGAGGCTCTCATGGTCTCAGCCGCTTGGTCCTTCAACAAGGCTCAAAGATGCAACCGATAATGTCAACCCATGTTGAAGCCCTCAAATGGTCAAAGCTATGTTTGCCACTTATGGATTTAGTCAACTAAGATTATGCTTGATCACTTGGTCATTCAATTGACCCATAATGGTTAACCAATTATGGTTGAAATCGATTCAATTAGGGTCCATCAATGTCCATCCATCAACACTCAACAGTGTGCATCAACACAAGGTTGAACCCTTCAATTGAGCTCCAATTGGGCCCAAACTTGGCCCAAACGGTCTTGAGGTCATGTGGGTGGACCCCACATGGTCTTAAGACCGTTTTCCCAAGATTTCATCAAAGTCTAAGGTGATTTGATAGGGGTTGAACCATGATTGGACCACAACACAGAATTTTGATTAAATTAATAACTTATTTGCAATTGGGTCCTCAATTGGTCAAATTACTCAACCCTAGACCTTCAAATGGTCTTGGGTGATTGTCCTCTCGGTCTTGAGACCGTTTGGATGAGTTCCAAACGGTCTTGAGACCGTTTGCCCATCCAAATTTTGGATTCTAGTGCAAATTCATCAAGGTTGAACAAATTGAGTTGATGATTATATCAATATTTAATTGCAATGTAAATTGGTGTAAAAGTACCTTCAATTGGTCAACTATCCTTGACCCCAGACCTCCAAACGGTCTTGGTTGATTGCCCTCGCGGTCTTGAGACCGTTTGGTGACCCCCAAACGGTCTTGAGACCGTTTAGGTCAATCAACCCTAAAAACCCTAATTAGGTCACCATAATTTCAGTACTGATTTTATCTAGGGTTAGCCCTAGTATTCACCCTTCAACTCTTAGCCCGTTTGGAATTAGACCATCAAACTTGGTGAGTTGTTAATTAACATAATTTTGAACAGTAATCTCATACGGTCAACGCTTAGTCAACGACATTACACGGTCTTGAGACCGTTTGCCCAAAAAGGCAATTTCAGACCGTTTGAAAATCAGCAATTAATTCATTTAAAGTTGTGACTTAAAAAGGTCATATCTCCCGATTCTTTTGGAGTTAGTCTCCCAAATTTTGAGGGTAATTAGCCTATATAATTAGGAACAGATTTCTTATACGGTCCTTGCTCGTTCAACGGGGACAAACGGTCTTGAGACCGTTTGCCCTGTCGCGGTCTCGAGACCGTTTGCTCACCTCGCGGTCTTGAGTCCGAGAGAGCAAACTGTTAGGACCGTTTAAGGAAAAGAAAAGCGGTGGGTTTTTCTTGGAAATCACGCCTTCATCTTCTAGCTCAAGAACAGTACAGATATTCCACGGGTTTGCTTGAAAAATAGCAGGGAAAAGTAGGGAAATACTAAGAGCTATCATTAAAACGCATATAAAGATGCACATAGTAAAGCATGGGTTTAGAGTTATAAAACCCGCCTAAAGCTTACTTCTTGAGCTCCAAGCTTTCAATCTCCAAGCTTTAATGGCTTCCTTGAGTTCCCTCAGGTTGGCCAAGGTGAAAACTCCAAGGAAGGATGAAAAGAGACGGCTAGAAAGGTAGGGTTTCAAGAGTTAGCCATGAAGATGACCTTGAATTCGAATTCTAACCATGGAATTAGGCAAGAAGAGGGGTTTAGACCTACCTTGCACCCCTTGGTCGTCCTCCTTAGCTCCAAGGCAGTCCTTGGTCGTCTTTGGTGAAATGAAACAGTAAGGGAACGAAGGGTGAGTTTCCTTGCAACTAAGGGAAGGAGAGCTTATATACATGGGTAGGATTTTCAATATTAGTACATAAGTTGTCCATAATTCCAACTAAGTCCTTCCTTTATTATTTTCTCGTCCCTTCCTCTTTATTCTAAGGACAAACCTTATCTTAAGTTATAGAAAATAAGGCAAGGAAGAACAATCTAATAATAAAGTTCATACTTAAAGGGATATTGCACATATACCCTGATTATTCAATCACAAAGCCTATTTCTTAATTTGATAACTCAATTGAGGTGAATTCCTCATCATTTCTTCTCTAAATGATGGCAAGAGTCTAAAAAGATACTTTAGATGACATTCTTTACAAATTGCATCCCTTTATTTGGGTAAATTGTGTTTTACCCCAAATTAGGGTTTTAAGCACCGGGATTGCTTCCACAGCTGCACCTTAGTGCCCTAGCTTGGGAAATCCCTCAAACATTACCAAAAAGATTCTCATGATGTCTCATCCTTAGAGGAACATCTCAACATGTGCAAATTGCAAACTAACCCTTTTAACTGGGTAAATTGCACATAGGTCCCTGTATATCAAAACAATGCTACAACTTTAAATAAAAAGGAGCAAATACTGAAATATACATTTCTGAGAAACTTAATTACATGCTCAGAGTTAATCACAAAGATTTAATTACATATTTAGGCAAAACACCTAGGGTTGACTCATAACCCAGGTCAGGGATGTTACAAATTATCCACCCCTTACAAGGATTTCGTCCCCGAAATCGATAAAACATACTAAGAGAAAAGGGCAGGATACTTCCTTCTCATCTCATCCTCTAACTCCCAAGTGGCTTCTTCAATACCACGATGGTTCCAGAGGACTTTCACAAGACTTATATCTTTCTTCTTTAACTTTTTAATTCGTTTATCAAGAATTGACACTGGTCCCTCCTCATAGGATATGTCATCATTCAATTCTACCTCCATAGGTTGTAGAACTGACTCGGTGTCTGGGTGACATTTCTTCAACATAGAAATGTGAAACACAGGATGTAACCTCTGTAACTCAGGTGGTAGCTCTAGTCTATATGCTACCTTTCCAATCCGTTCAATGATTGGGTAAGGCCCCATATATCTAGGAGCTAACTTCCCTTTCCTTCCAAAACGAAGGACCCCTTTCCAAGGTGAGACCTTGAGATACACTCTGTCTCCAACCTGGAATTCTAAGGGTCTACGACGTTTGTCAGCATAAGATTTCTGCCTATCCTGAGCAGTCTTAATCTTATGTTGTATAACTTTAATCTTTTCTGTGGTTTGCTGCACCAGGTCAGGACCTAACAACTAGTGCTCACCAGTCTCAAACCAACACAAGGGTGATCTACAACGTCTACCATATAAGGCTTCATAAGGTGCCATATCAATACTATGCTGGTAGCTATTGTTATAGGCAAACTCTATCAAGCTTAGGTGTAGATCCCAACTTCCGGTGAACTGGAGGACACATGCTCTCAACAAGTCTTCTAGGGTCTGTATGGTCCTTTCCGACTGTCCATCAGTCTGCGGATGAAAGGCCGTACTAAACCTTAGCTTGGTGCCTAAGGCTCTGTGTAACTGTTCCCAGAAACGACTTGTAAACTGAGGACCTCTGTCAGAAATTATTGTGACAGGAACTCCGTGCAAACGCACTATCTCTTGAACATACAACTCTGATAACCTTTCAGCAGAATAGGTTGTTTTGACAGGTAAGAAATGTGCTGTCTTAGTCAACCTATCAACAATTACCCAAATGGAATCATGTCCTTTGCTTGTCCTGGGTAGGCCAACAACAAAGTCCATGGTCACATGGTCCCACTTCCACTGTGATATGGGTAAAGGTTGCATTGTTCCTACAGGCTTCTGGTGTTCAGCTTTAACTTGCTGACACACAGGGCACCTCAGAACAAACTCTGCAACGTCCTCCTTCATCCCAGGCCACCAATACAGATCCTTCAAATTCCGATACATCTTGGTGCTCCCTGGATGCATAGCATACATGGAAGAATGGGCTTCTTCCAGGACTAACTTCCTCAAGTTTTCCACATCCGGAACTATCATTCTTCCATTATAACAAGCTACTTGATCTTTTGAGTCATGAAACCCATCTTGTTTCTCATTTCCATACTCAGATCTTATATGTTGAACTGCAGTATTACCTAGTTGTGCCTCTTTAATCTGCTCCCTTAGAGTAGGTTTAATATGCATCTCAGCTAACAAACCGGTTAACAATGACACCTTCAACTGTACATTGTTTTGCCTTAAAGAGATAAGCATATCTCTTCTAGAGCATACTAAAGAGTTTAGTTGTGCTCTATTCATGGTTGATGTTGCTGATTTCCTACTCAAGGCATATGCAACAACATTGGCCTTGCCTGGATGGTAATCAATTGTACAGTCATAGTCCTTGATTAATTCCATCCAGCGACGTTGCCTCATGTTGAGCTCATGCTGAGAGAAGATATACTTAAGGTTTTTGTGGTCTGTGAAAATCTGGAATGTTTCTCCGTAGAGGTAATGCCTCCAGATCTTCAAGGCATGAACCACAGCAGCTAACTCTAGATCGTGTGTCGGATAATTCTCCTCGTGTTTCTTAAGTTGTCGGGAAGCAAAAGAAATCACTTGTTTATCCTGCATCAACACACATCCTAGTCCATTTTTGGAAGCATCACAGAAAACTATATACCCTTTTCCTTGTTCAGGTAGCACTAGCACAGGTGCACTTGTCAACCTTTCTTTCAGCAGCTGAAAAGATTGTTGACACTTATCACTCCAAGAAAAAGGAACATCTTTCCGGGTTAACTTGGTCAAAGGTAAAACTATAGAACTAAAGTTCTTAATGAACCTTCGATAATAGCCAGCTAACCCCAAGAAACTTCGAATCTCCGTCGGTGTTTTCGGTTGTTCCCATTGTAGAACAGATTCTACCTTTGTAGGGTCAACTCGAATTCCCGAGGCGGATATTACATGTCCAAGAAAAGATACCTCCGGCAGCCAGAACTCACACTTGCTAAACTTGGCGTACAGCTTATGTTCTCTTAGCAAGGTCAAAACTTGGCGAAGATGTTGCTCATGCTGCTGGGCATCCTTACTATAAATTAGTATGTCATCTATGAAGATGACAACACACTGATCAAGGAAAGGTCGAAAAACTCTATTCATGAGTTCCATGAATGCAGCTGGTGCATTGGTTAGTCCAAACGACATAACCGTGAACTCATAGTGACCATATCTTGTCCTAAAGGCAGACTTGGATATGTCACTATCCTTAATACGGAGTTGATGATATCCAGACCTCAAGTCTATCTTTGAAAAGACTGTTGCACCACGCAACTGGTCAAAGAGATCATCAATCCTCGGCAGAGGATACTTATTCTTTATTGTTACTTTATTGAGTTGTCTGTAGTCGATGCACAACCGCATTGACCCATCTTTCTTTTTAACAAACAAGACCGGAGCACCCCAAGGTGAAGTACTCGGTCGGATAAAACCTCTCTCAAGTAGCTCTTGAAGCTGTTTCTTGAGTTCTTCCATCTCGGCAGGAGCCATTCTATACGGAGTTTGAGCTATGGGTTTCGTATCTGGAATCATATTGATTTCAAAGTCAATCTCCCGAGGTGGTGGTATACCAGGAAGTTCTTCAGGAAACACATCCTCGAATTCCCTGACTATGGGAACTTCAGCAGGATTGGTCCTTTCCTTGGTAACATCTACCACATGGGCCAAGAATGCATAACATCCTTGCCTCAACAACTTATCAGCAACCATAGCTGATACAAGGCAGGTAGGCAGAATCTTTCTTTCACCTTGAAAGATCCATGTGCTGCTTTCATCAGCAAACACAGCCAACTTGGACTCACAATCCAAGACAACTTTATACCTTTCTAAGGTATCCATCCCAAGGATTATATCAAATCCCTGCATATCAAGTGGTATAAGATCCACTTGAATGCGATGGTCAGAAAAGAAGAGGATGCAGGGAGAACATATCTCCTGCAAAACGGCAGACCCACTCAACGGAGTCTCTAACAACAAACTATCTGTCCTATGACTAACAGTCATATTACAGTTACGAATCACTTCACGAGTGATGAAAGAGTGCGTAGCACCCGGATCAATCAGAACGGATACAACACAGGATATAGACATATCAGAATATAAAAGTTTCATCTGACCTGCCACTACCCGTGGATTGACCACTGCCTCAGGTGGGTTCATAGCATAGAACCTCGCAGTCGCCTGGTGTTGAGGTGGTGCTGATGATCCAGCTTGAGACGCTTGTCCACGTCCTCGAGCTGCTCCTTGATGTTGTCTATTCTGAGATCCCTGTTGATTTTGTCTCGGGGGTTGTTGTGTCACACTAACAGGCCTAGAACGGCAATCCTTCATCAAGTGTCCCACCTTACCACAGTTGTAGCAACTCTTCTCCTGTTGCTGTGGTCTGGGTGGTCCAGTAACTGACACTGATGCAGAACTGTGCGTCCCTTGAAGCGGTTGACTCCGCCCTCTACCTCTGCTTGGTGTCCATTGAGTTTGAAAACTTGATCTGGGTGGTGGAGGGTTAGGTGCAGAGAATCTAGGTTTCTTGGAATCCCTAGATGAAGAACCCTGGAACTGTGGATATCTTTTATGGGTTTGTCTTTTCTCAACCACAGATCTCTCTATCCTTCGGACTGACTCAACGAAGGTAGAGAATCTCTCTCTGTTTTCTAAGGCAGACACAGGGGTTGACATATCAGAATTCAAACCCTTCTCGAATCTTCTGATTCTTTCCTCATCCGTAGCAGCCATGTGCGGACAGAACCGCAACAACTCCATGAACTTAGCTTCATACTCACTAATGTTCATCATACCCTGCCTTAGTTTCTCAAACTAAGAGATCTTCTCATCTAGGAAGGTCTTTGGAAAATATCTATTGATAAATTCCCGACGAAACTCTTCCCATGAGAACTCTACTCCAGGTCTCTTCTGCTCTTCCATGTTCCACCAGTGACCAGCACTGCCTTTGAGTAGATAGACAGCATGTCTAACCTTCTCAGCTTCCGGAATCATAAGAATCCTGAAAGCCTTCTCCAACTCTGTCAACCATAAGTCAGCATCTGTAGGGTCGGCAGTTCCGAAGTACTCGGTAGCTCCGACACGACGAATTCATTCGAATGTCTTACCAATACCTTGTACTTCAGGCTGGACAGGTGCCCTAGGTGCAGGAATGGGCATCCTATCGGTTATATGTGTCATGGCAGTCATGAACTGCCTGAACATCGTCTGTACAGCTGGATCACTCATGTCAGCTGGGTCGAACTGGGGTGGTTCTCTTGGCGACTCAGGTGCAGGTTGTTCTATTCTCGGAACTCTTGCACCACCTCGAGGCGCACTAGCACTACTCTCTGCCACGTGCTCATCACGATGTTCTGACATTCTTATGTATCTTCTTCTCCTGAGGAGCAGAAGATTCTATTAGATAAGGAAGGAGTACTAAAGGTAGACTCAACATCCTAAGTCCTATGTCTCTGTAGACTCAACTGAACCTGGAGCTCTGATACCACTACTTGTGGGCTCTGATCTCCAAACCATGACATAAACACGATTAAAACTTAGCGGAAGTGAATCGGTAATCAGCGGAAGACAAAAATCACGGGAAATTAAAACTTTTCGAGATAAGAACTTGTATCCATACAAACTCCTTTCATAAAGAGAGGTAACTGTTTACATCTCAGGATAATTACTTCTTGAGTAATTATATACATCAAGATACAAAATCTCAAGATCACATAACACAAGACTCCAAGACCTGAGAGTACAGAGGACACATAGGACTGACTCTAACTACACCACATGGTAGGACAAATCTCCACCTGAGATTACTGCTGCCCCTGGTGCTGCTGCTGCTGAGACTGGTCACCTGTAGGTTGGTTCCTTCGTCTCCGACGTCCACCTAAAAAGTTGAAGCCTACGGGGTGAGACAATTATACATAATTGTCCCAGCGAGAGTTATAACTCTTCGCCAGAAGCTTTATTATAACATCAAAGAATATCTTAAGCAGTAAAGCCTTCAAAGTATTCTATAACCGTTGCAGGTATAACAAGATCTCTACAATTTAGGAGATATGGAGAATATAAACACTATTGCAATGTAACATCAATCAACTAACTTGGAGTTATCTCTAACAAGTTATACTACATGGTTGATTATGTTTTACAAACAACATTATGCCCTGTGGAGATGAGGCTTACCACTCATACTCCAACTGATCGCTGAGAAGCCGCATCAGTATCATACATAGGTCATTAAGAGAGTCGGATTCTCATGACCTTCACCTTCCTCAGTCAGTAAGAGGATCACTTGTAGGACATCTCGTGTCTCTACTACTATAGCTCACCAGGGTAAACTGGTCCTTCGCTATTCTAGAGTCACAGTGGTGTTCTGTACTCTCTTCGTCATCAGGAGGTTTCATATTTACCTACCACTGATACGGATATCTGTGCTTTCTTCGTCATCAGGAGGTTTCATGTTTACCTACCACTGATACGGTATGGAACTATAGTGAAGGATGGATGGATTCCACATCTACATCACTTTCCTACACTAGGATGTAAGGTTCTACACATCCATGTACCCCACATACTCAAAAGTATGTGCTCCAGGAGTTCCCTAAGGAAAACCTGTTTTCACCATCACTTAATTTCTGACAATGATGGATCTATGATCAGGGCTCTACATTATACTTGATTAGTTAGGTACATTCAGTATTCTTTAACAGCATACATTGTTCTTCAAACAATAACAGTAGTATAGCAGCTATAAAAGAAGAATACTAAATGTAACAGGCCTAACTCATATCAATCATCATTTCTCATTATCCTCATCACAAGTCATCTCTAAGGCATGACCTTGATGGTATTCATGGCTCTCACAGCCCATTATCAGTATAGGATGCCACTGACAAGGCATCAGATTACTTTACTTATTCATAAGGCTAACAACATACCTTCGATGAATATAACATCAACATCCATACCTGGATATGATTACCTTCATATCAGAACCTGCATGGTTAATATATCTGATAAAGGTAATACAACAATAAGGAATGTACTTCCTACTCTTGTCATAAGAGTTAAATCTTTAACTCAAATCAAATAGAGTTTAATACTCAAAAGCATGCCATCACCCTTGAATTAGGGTTTACTATTCACATCAAGGTGAATTAAACTCATAACATCATCATGTATGAGTAACATCTTCATTGATGCTCTTAGATTGGTTAAAGGTTCATCATTTATCATAATTAGGGTTTCTATGACCTCACACAGATGGATCATACCCTAATTATACTCACTCATGTGCATTGGAGATGCTTTACTTGAGTTTCCACTTAAAAAGGGTACTTTCTCTCTCTAGAAGTACTTTCTCTTTCTAGAAGTACTTTCTCTCTCTAGAAGTACTTTCTCTCTCATCATAATGTTAGGTGATGTCAACATCACTCTAAAACAGGTTGGATTGAGTCATCATAGGCTAACATAGCCAAAAACATCACCATTATGTGATTAGAGTTACTTTCTCTCTCTAGGGTACTTTCTCTCTCTAGAAGTACTTTCTCTTTCATCATACTAATGGTTGATGATAACATTAGACTAGATCAGGTTAGATAGAGTCATTATGACTAAAAACATCATTCTCATGTAATTAGGGTTTGAATTGAGCAAGGTATAACTTAATTGACCCTTTCGGGGTATTTTGGTAATTCACCCCATTGATCATCATCATGGTCAAAAACCTTAGTCAAATAACCTCTTACTATCCTAGATTATCATTAGGGTTTGATTTGGGCAACATTGAACCATTTACATCATCAAATGATTGAATGAGGTCAACCTTGAATCACATTGATTGATTTCAATCATTAATCATCAATTGGGTTGAGATTGGTTGAAAGTGTTGACCGTTTGCCCACTTTGACCTTCCAAGACCACGATCCTCTTTCTAACTCCAAGACCGCGAGCCCCCTTAGGCTTCAAGACCGCGAGCCTCTTCAAGGGTTCAAGACCGCGAAGCCTCCCATTGGTTCAATTGATGTTGAGTCCGCGAAGACCAATTTGAGTTGAGACCGCGAGGGTCATGAAGACCGTTTGCCCTTCTTTGACCTCAGGACCGTGAGGCCCTTCGCGGTCTTGAGACCACGAGCCTCCTCTCGGTCTTGAGACCATGAGCCCCCTCATGGTCTTGAGACCGCGAGCCCTCTCACGGTCTTGAGACCGCGAGGCTCTCATGGTCTCAGCCGCTTGGTCCTTCAACAAGGCTCAAAGATGCAACCGATAATGTCAACCCATGTTGAAGCCCTCAAATGGTCAAAGCTATGTTGGCCACTTATGGATTTAGTCAACTAAGATTATGCTTTATCACTTGGTCATTCAATTGACCCATAATGGTTAACCAATTATGGTTGAAATCGATTCAATTAGGGTCCATCAATGTCCACCCATCAACACTCAACAGTGTGCATCAACACAAGGTTGAACCCTTCAATTGAGCTCCAATTGGGCCCAAACTTGGCCCAAACGGTCTTGCGGTCATGTGGGTGGACCCCACATGGTCTTAAGACCGTTTGCCCAAGATTGCATCAAAGTCTAAGGTGATTTGATAGGGGTTGAACCATGATTGGACCACAACACAGAATTTTGATTAAATTAATAACTTATTTGCAATTGGGTCCTCAATTGGTCAAATTACTCAACCCTAGACCTTCAAATGGTCTTGGGTGATTGTCCTCTCGGTCTTGAGACCGTTTGGATGAGTTCCAAACGGTCTTGAGACCGTTTGCCCATCCAAATTTTGGATTCTAGTGCAAATTCATCAAGGTTGAACAAATTGAGTTGATGATTATATCAATATTTAATTGCAATGTAAATTGGTGTAAAAGTACCTTCAATTGGTCAACTATCCTTGACCCCAGACCTCCAAACGGTCTTGGTTGATTGCCCTCGCGGTCTTGAGACCGTTTGGTGACCCCCAAACGGTCTTGAGACCGTTTAGGTCAATCAACCCTAAAAACCCTAATTAGGTCACCATAATTTCAGTACTGATTTTATCTAGGGTTAGCCCTAGTATTCACCCTTCAACTCTTAGCCCGTTTGGAATTAGACCATCAAACTTGGTGAGTTGTTAATTAACATAATTTTGAACAGTAATCTCATACGGTCAACGCTTAGTCAACGACCTTACACGGTCTTGAGACCGTTTGCCTAAAAAGGCAATTTCAGACCGTTTGAAAATCAGCAATTAATTCATTTAAAGTTGTGACTTAAAAAGGTCATATCTCCCGATTCTTTTGGAGTTAGTCTCCCAAATTTTGAGGGTAATTATCCTATATAATTAGGAACAGATTTCCTATACGGTCCTTGCTCGGTCAACGGGGCCAAACGGTCTTGAGACCGTTTGCCCTGTCGCGGTCTCGAGACCGTTTGCTCACCTCGCGGTCTTGAGTCCGAGAGAGCAAACTGTTAGGACCGTTTAAGGAAAAGAAAAGCGGTGGGTTTTTCTTGGAAATCACGACTTCATCTTCTAGCTCAAGAACAGTACAGATATTCCACGGGTTTGCTTGCAAAATAGCAGGGAAAAGTAGGGAAATACTAAGAGCTATCATTAAAACGCATATAAAGATGCACATAGTAAAGCATGGGTTTAGAGTTATAAAACCCGCCTAAAGCTTGCTTCTTGAGCTCCAAGCTTTCAAGATCCAAGCTTTAATGGCGTCCTTGAGTTCCCTCAGGTTGGCCAAGGTGAAAACTCCAAGGAAGGATGAAAAGAGACGGCTAGAAAGGTAGGGTTTCAAGAGTTAGCCATGAAGACGACCTTGAATTCGAATTCTAACCATGGAATTAGGCAAGAAGAGGGGTTTAGACCTACCTTGCACCCCTTGGTCGTCCTCCTTAGCTCCAAGGCAGTCCTTGGTCGTCTTTGGTGAAATGAAACAGTAAGGGAACGAAGGGTGAGTTTCCTTGCAACTAAGGGAAGGAGAGCTTATATACATGGGTAGGATTTTCAATATTAGTACATAAGTTGTCCATAATTCCAACTAAGTCCTTCCTTTATTACTTGCTCGTCCCTTCCTCTTTATTCTAAGGACAAACCTTATCTTAAGTTATAGAAAAGAAGGCAAGGAAGAACAATCTAATAATAAAGTTCATACTTAAAGGGATATTGCACATATACCCTGATTATTCAATCACAAAGCCTATTTCTTAATTTGATAACTCAATTGAGGTGAATTCCTCATCATTTCTTCTCTAAATGATGGCAAGAGTCTAAAAAGATACTTTAGATGACATTCTTTACAAATTGCATCCCTTTATTTGGGTAAATTGCGTTTTACCCCAAATTAGGGTTTTAAGCACCGGGATTGCTTCCACAGCTGCACCTTGGTGCCCTAGCTTGGGAAATCCCTCAAACATTACCAAAAAGATTCTCATGATGTCTCATCCTTAGAGGAACATCTCAACATGTGCAAATTGCAAACTAACCCTTTTAACTGGGTAAATTGCACATAGGTCCCTGTATATCAAAACAATGCTACAACTTTAAATAAAAAGGAGCAAATACTGAAATATACGTTTCTGAGAAACTTAATTACATGCTCAGAGTTAATCACAAAGATTTAATTACATATTTAGGCAAAACACCTAGGGTTGACTCATAACCCAGGTCAGGGATGTTACACCCATGGACAAAAGCAAACTGATTTTCATCCACAATGGTAGGTAAGATGAACTTCACCCTATTCGCCATAATCTTAGTAATCACCTTATATATGACATTACATAAAGAAATAGGTCTGAAGTCTTTAAGATTAGTAGCTCCAGCTTTTTTTGGAATGAGAGTAATCAACGTGCTATTACACTCTTTAAGGAGCTTACCAGAGCTAAAGAATCCCTGAACCGCCTTGACAATGTCACTACCAACGATATCCCAAACAGATTTATAAAAAACTGCATTATAGCCATCCGGACCAGGAGCCTTGTTGTCCTTCATCCTATTCATAACATCTTCAATCTCATCTTTCGTGACTAACCTTCTTAATTCATCAAACCGGCTCAAACTAATCTTAGGCAATTTCCATTCTTCTTTCTAGATCACCTGATCATTTGAATTGCCATTGAATAACCCATCATAGAAGCCCTTGATAGTACCTCTAATAGCATCCACCTCATAGATACAGTTTCCCTCCTTATCATGCAGAACTGTAATGTTATTTCTCAGTCTTCTGGCTTTAATGGAAGCATAAAAAAAAGAAGAGTTTCTATCCCCCAGCTTGAGCCATTGCACCCTACTCTTCTATTTTAGAAGACTTTCTTCGTCATTAATCGCTCTTAAAGCTTTATTTCTAGCTTCAACAAGGTTATTATGCTTCTCTTCATTCTCAGGGTCTTCATCCACCATAGTCTACAGCATCTTCGCATGGGCTTCCAACTCTTTAGCTAAGGAAATGTAGTTACCTACTACATCTCTGTTCCAGATACGCAAAGCACTTATAACTGCTTGTAACCTCCTATAGACTTTAAACATGGCAGAGCCAGAACAGACAACAGAGCTCCAAGCATTCCTAACAACCTCCCTAAAGGAAGGGTTATTAGTCCAAGAGTTGATGAAACGAAAGGGAGCGGACCCATATTTTCCTCTGTCAAACTTCAAAGCAATGATCCTATGATCACTAACAACTGACGCAATAACTTCTCCCCAACAAAAAGGGAAATTAGAAAGGAAGTTATCATTGCAGAAGATACGATCGATCTTAGAAGGAGTACTCTTCCCTTTCTTACTATGGCTATCCCAGGTAAAGAATTGTCCTTTGGGAGAAACTTCAATAAGACCAGAAGAACTAACAGCCTCGTTAAACTCCTTCATGCTTTTACTGGAAGGAGGATGCTTACCTTGCCTTTCATAAGTCAATCTAACCGCATTGAAGTCCCCCATCACACACCAGTTGACAGGGTTGAGATTGTAAATAGACACCAAGGAACTCCATAGCACAGCCCTATCACCATCATCATTCACCCCATAGACAGTAGAGAAATCGAAGAACAAATTCTGCTTAACAACAGCACTGTGAATCACTTGCTCGTTAGCCAGTTTTTTATGCATGACAATATCAGGATCGATCAATAAAATAATAATTCTAGTATAGGAATAGAAATCAGAGTTGTCCAGATAGAAAGCTCCATTCCAAATGTTGTTAACAAAGTTTTTAAGGTCCTTCTTATTGATATGAGATTCAAGAATAATGTAGATGTCAGCCTTACTCTCCCTAATCTCCTTCTGAATGTGAGGGATTTTATTGGCCCCTCCCCTCACATTCCAAGATCTAATCGTAAACAGACTAACCATTAGGGGGGAGATTGATTGGGCCATCCCTTTCCTCCATATTCGATAATAAGGAAAACTTGTTTAGAGAAGAAGGAATATTTCTGTTCACAACTAGTTTAGGTACAACTCTGGGTGGGGATTTGGATTTCCTGACCCTCATTTCCCAACCAATATCAGGGGATGTATTTGGAGTAATGGAATCAGTCAACACCACATTACCACTCCCTTCTTCCAAGGAAACAATCTCTTGGACCTCCTTACCATTTCCACGTCTTACAGGGTCTTTAGATGCAGCCACTAGATCACCTGTAGGAGCACCTTCCTTCGAGGGACCAGTATCTTCTATAGTGACTTCATGTATGGAATCAACTGCATCAATGAAAACTTCAACTTCCTCACCCTTATGTGAATCGACAGGTCTCGGCCTCCACACTTTTTTCTTATTAGTATCAACATTGGCCTTCTTTCCAATCTTCTCAGCTGGAACAGATCCACAGAGGGACGATTCATGGCCAAAGAGACCACAAATCAAACACATGCCAGGCTCCCATTCATATTCAAAAGTAATAGTATCTACTTGACCATCATCGCTTTCTATCCGCAGATCCTTGGGGAATGAGAAATCTAACAGAATCAAAACATACAGTCTTGCATACTCCAATCAAAGGAATTCATTAGTGAATCGATCCGGTTGAAGAGGAACTCCCAGAAATGAGCCAATCTTATTGAACATTTCTGCATCCCATAACTCTAGAGGTAGGTTGAAAACCTTCAGCCATATCGGCACTTCAGTCAATTTCATATTCTCAAGAGGTTCACCTCTCTCCCACCTTTTGATGATCAAAGGTCTGCCAGCTACAAACCAGGGACCTCTGTCAATTGCCGTCGACATGTCTTCATCGTTCGAGAACAACACTATGAAGAAACCACGCCCTCTCGATCGTACTTCAATAGAACCTTTGGCTTGCCAGATCTGAGCTAGATGTCGAGCTAGGACCGTCTAATTAGGTTTCAGACCGACTACATAGCCCGCAGCCATTCTCTTCCACCTATCAAGATTCCGCTCAACAATGTCCTTCGAGTAGAGCAGTTTCCCGTCCGTCAGTTGGATGTTCATTTTCTTCAAGCAGACATGACCATTGCTCTTCTTCTCTTTGAACAATTCCGACCAGGATCTCGCTTCCTTCGCTACTGAGATGTTGCCAGCAGAGACCCGAGTCCTTAGAGCTCCTGGATCTGGAGGATTTGACGCTGAAGCCTGCTTCTCCAAATTCACCTCCGCCGTCGCCTCCGCGGGAACCTCAGACATGTCCGCCATACCAAAATGCACACATGTACTGTTACAAGCATGCACAACTACAAAGGAACTCCCATCTGCCCTTATAGGTTTGTTCTTTACCATCCTTGTCGGTCTTATTCTTGAAGACCCATTTGCACCCTATGGGTTTTACCCTTTCAGGTGGATCCACAAAGGTCCATACCTTGTTGGTATACATGGATTCCATCTCAGATCTCATGGCCTCAAGCCATTTCTCAGACTATAGTTCCTTAGTATCTTCTAGATAGGTTGTTGGCTCATTGTCTATGACCAACTTACCGCCTTCTTGAGTTACAAGATAACTAAATCTTTTAGGCTCAATGTGTGTCCTACTAGATCTACGAGGTTCCTATGTTACTTGAGGAATTTGATATTCCAAAATGACTTGTGATTCTCCTTGTTCCTCTTATACATCTACTGGTTCAATGTTATCTTGTTGGTCTTGAACCTCTTTGAGTTCTACTTTTCTCCCAGTGGTTCCTTTAGAAATAAATTTCTTTTCTAGGAATGCAACATCCCTGGAAACAAACACTTTGTTGTCAGTTGGGAATAAAAGTAATATCCTTCAGTTTCCTTAGGATATCCAATAAAATAACATTTATCTGACTTGGGTCCAAGATTTTCAAAAAACTACTTTCTCACATAAGATTCACACCGCCAAATCTTCATAAGACACATTGGGACACTTCTCATACCATATCTCATATGATGTCTTTTAAACCAATTTAGATGGTACACAGTTTAGTATAAACGCGGCGGTTGCAAGAGCAAAACCTTAGAAGGTAGTCAGAAGTTTAGATAAACTTATCATCAATCACACCATATCTAACAATGTGTGATTTCTTCTTTCTGATACACCATTATGTTGCGGTGTTCTAGGTGGAGTCCATTGTGATATGATACCATGGGCTCATAGAAGGTCCTCAAACTCTTGGCTTTAGTATTCTCCACCTCGATCAGAACGAAGTTCCTTAATACTTTTGCCAAGTTGGTTTTGTACTTCATTCATGAAATCCTTGAACTTTTTAAGGGTTTCTGACTTATGTTTCACTAGGTAAACATAACCATACCTACTGAAGTCATCAGTGAAGGTAATGAAGTACTGGTACCTAACTCCAGAAATTTGTTCTAAAAGGGCGACATACATCTGTGTGCATGAGTCCTAATAGATCACTAGCCCTCTCATTGTTACCATTAAAAGAAGTCTTGGTGATCTTGCCCCACAAATAAGATTCACATGTCTCTATTGATTCAAAATCAAAAGAGTCTAGATAACCATCTTTATAGAGTCTAGATGTGCAATTCTCATTTATGTTCTCTAGACAACAATGCTAAAGATATGTTTTGTTTGATTTATTGAATTTTAATCTTTTTGTATTTACGTTATAAATATAGGTCTTTAGATCCAGAAAATAAATACCATATAACGTTTGGGGCACTGCCATAAAAGATCTCGTCTTCTAAAATAGAACATCGACCATTCTTAATATAAAATTCATATCCATCCTTGTTCATACAGGATGCAAAATTGATGTTTCTATTTATGGTAGTTACATAATAGAAGTTCATTAACTCTATTACAAGCCATGTGGGTAGAGATAAGTTATAGGTTTCAAATATAGTCCAACAACTCTTGTTCCATTTAGGACTCACAGTTCGACCGTGCCCTTTCTTAAAGGCCTACTTATTTTCAGATCTTGCATATTCGGGCATATGTGAGTTCCACATCTAGTATCTAGTACCCAAGATGAAGAAGTAGATAAATTTATCTCAATAATGTATATCCCTAAAGTGTAGATCTCTATCCCCATCTTCTTTCTTAATACCCTCAAGTACAAAGGACAAATTCCTCTTGTACTTTTCTTTCTCCTTATCTTGAGTGTTGAAGATCTGAATTTATGCTTAGCCTCAGAACTCTTCATGGACTTATTTTCATCCTTGGACTCTACTTTGATGATCATCAACACGAATGCCTTCCTCATTCTTGTTTCGGCATTAATAATCATGCCAAGCAAATCTGACAATGGTCTGGCCATGTTATTTAAGTGGTAACACTCGATAAAATGGCTATATGATTTAGGAAACAATTGTAGAATCATATCTGTGGCCAACTCTTGGCTCAAAGAGAATCCTAGTTCTTCTAGATGTTTCACATGTCCAATCATATTGAGTACATCGGTCTCTATTGGATCTCCCTCTTTCATTTTACACTCAAAGAGCACCTTTGAGACATTGTACCTTTCTTGCTTTGTGTGAGTATCGTTCACGTTCTTAAGATGTGTTACCATCTCAAGTATCCTCATGTCTTGACACTGCTCATGCAACTCATAGTTCATGCATCTTGGCATAAGGTGCTTTATGTCTAAGGCATCGTTGGCATGCTTCCAGTAAGCATCTACCTCATCCCTAGGCACATCATGAGCATGTATTTTTGGCACTGGTTTATCTAGGACATAGAGCTTATGCTTATCATTGAGAACCCTTTTCAAAGTCCAAAACGAGTTATGAAAATTTGTCCCATTAAGTTTTCCTTCCTAACGACTGGTCACAACAATGATTTGATTGTTATTTGATTCTACAAGAGAACATTTGTATTTTGTCAAAATACTTTTGATTTGATTTGAATAATATTTGATGATAATTAATTTGGCCTTTAATTAATTATTGCTCCCACTATTTTATTCGAGTTGATAGCCCTTACATATAAATTTAGAAGATTGCATCATACAACCTTCTATTGAGACAAGATCTAAAATAATTAAATTATTACCCAGCCAACGCTAGCGTCCATAATCAATCATTAAGGTAGGAAACATTTGTCAATTGCATCTTATGCAATTCTTAGATAGATGATATGCACAACTCTTTGCCATGATCATCTACATTCTTCTAGGCATTTAATCTCATTAATGGCACCTGATTAAGCCTGGCCCAAAAACTAGCACAGTAGTAATGCACCCTGCTTGGAAGGCCCACAAAAGTACCATCACACTTTCACGACGCTTGGCGTGCCCACACATAGTCGATCAAGCTTTTCATGTGTGTTGTTAATAGAAAACATCATAGACTTAATAAGTTATTGAGGGAGTTGTATTTATAAATACATACACATATCTAATCATCACATACTTATAGTACATATTGTATACATGCTATATCCCACAAACAAAAATTTACAATTAGAATATAAGTGACGGTTATTTCCATACTATTATAATTCCTTGGAGCCAACCAAGGAATGACCACCACCCAAGGTCTACATCACATGGAGAAACATGTTGTTGATGAAGATATGTGCTTGAACCAGTATGGATTGATCGATTCAACCCTTAAACTGATCAACTCGCCTCCTGACTGGTTGGTTGGTCATCTCCCTATTTGAATGGTCTTTGATCTACCATCTTCTGGATCCTTTGGTCGATTGGTTGGGCCACCAACCCTTTGGTTTGGCTCCACCTATTGTATTTCCTCCTCGGTCCTCCATCTAGTCGGCTCATCTTCTGAAATGGACGGCTCTTCGTCTTCATTGTAACAAGAATTAAACTATCCTCATGCTATTACATCTCACATGATAATAGAGAAACCTCGAGTTACATTCAAAGAAAGTATAGGTAGGAGAGAATAATACTTTTGCAACTGAAAGAGAAGGTAGAGGTTCGATATGCAAATAAAGATATAAATACGAATAAACAAACACTAACACAACCACCATGCACAAATATCTAGGATTATTGGCCATAACCATACTACACATCCACCATCATAACCAGCTTTTAGGGCAGCACACCTGAATTGCATATATATATATATATATATATATATATGTGTGTGTGTGTGTGTGTGTATATATGTATGTATGTATATATATGTATATATATGTATGTATATATATATGTATATATATATAAGTTTGGGATCGTATGTGGTATTTAATCGGATATGTACATTAATCAATTTAAATATATACATTATTTGTAATAAATAATAAGAAACCAAAAATCTGATCATATCGATTTATCCCAAAATATAGTAGATTAACGTGGTTGTGATACCACTGCAGGGAAATATAACTGACATATTCCCCTTATAACAATCGATCGCGTCAACAACTATATAACGGGAAGGATGGTTTTGAGGTAAAACCTGGTCCTGGAGCAAATTGAATGACAATTTCTTGATGTAGTATGTAGCTTTCGTCAAGTCACACCCGGACAATGTCTGCAACAGCTCCTGGCTGATCACCACAAATAGTATCTTGACATTGTCCTCTAACGAAAGGCAACGACCTCTTTGCCTCCATTGTAGTCCACACGGATGACCGAGAACTCCTGTCGTTCTAGATGGACAAACATGAAGGAGTTATCCCCTTCTAGTTGGTGTACTAGGACCAACTTGATCTTCTATAATTGTTCTCCCTTGCTATCCCTCCCTTTATCGGGTAGGACTTGCTCGGGTTCTCTCGGTTACCACAACCAGAGAAGATAACAATTATTAGAGCAATTGATGTTGTATTTAGGAAGCCCCCCAATACCCTTATGTTTATAAGAGGGTCAGGGTCAGGGTCCCAGTTTATGCTGGAGTCAAAAGGTACAAGATTTCATGAAATTTTGCATCCTACGAGCGACAAAACAATCAGTTCGTAGGCAAACCAAATTTGGTTGGTGTGCAAATCGACCGGTTCAACCCTTGAACCGAATGTTTCTTCATGTATGTTGTTAATATCTAATTAGTGCATAACATGACGTCAACACTAATTCTTGATCCAATCAAATTGATCTTTAAACTGGGTGATTCATCATATGAACTAATTGTTTGGGACGTTAATCGATCGGTTCACTCAGTGAACCTGTAACATCCCAAAATTTAAAAAAAAATATTATGGTCGTAATATATAATTATCCATAGTTAAGTTCAAATCTTAGATTTCAGTGCAAATAAACTCTAACTAGAAATTCGAAATTTCAAATTTATAATTAGATGCTCCAATTGAACCCTACGATGAAAATAAGACTTAATTATAGTATTTAGTAGACCTTGAGGGAAAATATATAGGCATGTTTTGAGGTTTGATAATCCTCAGGTATAACCAGTGTTCAGAAAATCGGCCTAAGCGGCCGAATATTCGGTTTTGTAGGTGGACCGAACCGCCTAGGCCAAATCGGAGATAAATCGAGCATGGACTGATTACTCGGCCGCCTGGGCGCTTAAAAGGCCGATTACTCGGCGATTTTCTAACCCCGACCCAACAAAGGAAAAAACAAACGACTTAACCTAAACCTCTAACCCGACTCCCCACTCTCATTCCCGACACCCCGCCATCTCTGGACTCTCCCTCTCTCGCGAAACCGCAAACCCTCCGCGGTCACCAGCAGCGTAGGGCGCTGATATCTCCCCCTCAGTTCTCCGGCAGTGACCTCCTTCTCCGGCGGCGACCTCACTTCCCCGACAACCTCTCCACCTCGGTGCAGCCTGCAGCCTCCAATTCCATCAGAGGACGCCTCTCTGGGTGTGGTCGTGGGTGCCAACTGCTGCTGTGGGCGTGGAAGCAACAAGGTTGAGTTCTCCATCAACCTAGCGGCGGCGGCATCTCTTCATAGCAGGGTAGCAACGCCGACTTGAGTTCTCCACCAGCGTAAGTCTTCTTCACTCCTATTTTGATTTCATTTTCTCCTTCTCCCCACTCCCAACGGCTGATGTTCTCCTTCATTGTGGTGCCCCCTCTCTATTTACATATTCACGTCTTCTTCCCTTCACCTTCTTCCTCATTTTCCATTCCTCCTTTAACTCCAATCTCTTCCTTCTCCAATCTCCACCCGCTGTTCTATTTTCCCTCTTTACTTTTTCCTCTCTTCACACCACGTTCCATTTTCCCTCTACTCCATTTCCTCCCTGTTTCTCCAACCTCCACCGACTATTCTCTTCCTCCCTGTTTCACCTTCAATCCCCTACTCTAGTTCCTCCACCTCAAAATCCCACGCCCTTTTTCCTCCTAATATGATCCTCCCACTGAATATACTGATTTAGCAGTAGTAGTAGTAGTAGTTCTTTGTTGCCTATTCATCTAATTGCTTTTTCATACATGCCTAATGCATTTTCATCGTGTTGGTATTCATCTAATTGCTTCTTTGTTGTTCATCAAAATGCTTGTTCATTTATCTAGTATCATTTCCCTAATTTCCATCTCATCTATTGCCTTCTCATATCACATTTTCATCCAATTTCTATTTATCTAATTGATGCTTAGTTGTTCATCAAATTGTATATTAATTTAAATAGTTCTATTTTTCTAATTGCCACTTCATCTAATTGCTTATGCAAGTGTTTACATATGTGAAATCGTGATTGTGTTTGTTTATTTCATGTCTTTTGATGATTGCCTCCAGTGCAATCATGGAGAATCTTAGATCAGTCCCAATTGGGTATAACACCCAACAAGACACACCCCATTCGTGCATAATTCCACCTGGGTCAACTAATCCAGCATGGAAATATTGTTTCCTCAAAGATAAAAACAACTCCAGCTGGGTTATTTGTTCTCTATGTAGGAAGGAGATCAAGGGAGGTGTGAACACTTAGCTCACATAAGGGGCAATGTCTCATCATGCCCTAATGTTGACAATGACATTTAGCTGGAGATCAGGCTGAACATTGAGGAAATACGGAAGAAGAGGGATGAAAAGTCATAAGGGGTCAGTTTGTTGTTTACTTATTTTGTACCTTTTGGAATGTGTTAAATTACATTTATCTGTATGATGCTTACTTAACAATAACATTCTAAATGAATTTATGCTTCTTGTTACATCTCCCTTTGTTATTGTTCACTTTATATGTATAATTATATAGGGAAACATATAAATTTATGTGAATATATAACTAATCTTTAAAAAAAAATCCAAAACCGATTAAAACCAATTATACTCCCGCTTATACTCCCACATACCGTATATACTCTATTCGGTACCATGTCCGCCCGTACACCGATTACCGCTTTTCAGAATATTGGGTATAACTTTCCTAATTTTCTGATATTTGTAAAATCTTGAGGATATAATAGTGAATATTTGATCAACCTTGGCTAAAATTTGAGGACAATCGGATGAGCAACATAATCTATGAGATTCAATAGAAATTACATCTAATACAGGGATATTAGTTTCTCGTGACTTATTCCACCTATATTATAAAAAAAAAAAGTTGACGGTTCCTAAGGGATCAGAGGACTATCTTTTCTAGCTAGAATTGTATTGAATAAAGATGGGACGTTCTCGTATCCGTCTTTAAGAATAGGTGCATAGAAGAGATTGAGGATGCTTGTAGTGATCTCATCGTAATTTCCAGAGTGGGAATCCGAAAAGGACGTAGTATGATGAGACCAGATGGGAAACAAACTCCCTGCAGTTCTCTGATTTGGGAACGATACTTAAAGAAACAAACACCAAAAGAAACACCTATCCTAGTTGGAGTTCCATGTTCGTCTACTGCTAGGAGTCTATGTGGTGCGAGCCTTAACCATATAAAAGAGGACACCAGGGTATTGCGGGGGACCGCAAGTACGAATTCCCTTACCGTTCGCACATATTCACTACTGGCCACACATGATCAACCCAGTGCGATGTCCTGCTTCAGTTGGTCGCAGCAGTAGGCTCCGGGTCAAGTGTCGTCCTCGCGTGGTAGCAAATCCTCCTGGTTGCCTGCCTTCTTGCCAAAGACGCTCTGTTCTGGTCGCCAAAACAAGGGAGCAGTGCCCGTGCGTGCTGCTAGGGATATCGGAGTAAAAGGGCAGGACACCAAGTCGTAGGTGTGGTTGCCACCAAGACATGAAGGTCCGAATGGATGCTTGGAGTTCGGTCGACGGTGGACCAAGAACTAGGTAGAGCAGCATCGGCACTGTGCGACGACGCTCTGGTTCTTTGCAAAAGCATAGCCCACGCGTGAGCGTCTACAAGAGGGACGATGGGGGCGGTCGGATCTTGGTGGTCAACTATATGGACCCATACTGGGATCTGTGGGCCTGAAAAAGAAGGTAACATGAATAGAATATTACATGCTGACGTGTCTCTTTGTAATTGGTCAGTTTTTAAAAAATCATAGTAATTACATCCATAATCAGAGAAATATGTAAAAATATATTTTGGAAAGAGTTTTTCAAGTAGAATTTGATTTCAGTGTTTTCAGACCCTAATTCAATCGTTTCTGACCATATTTCATTAAAAGACCTAAATAAGGATTTAGGATCATACCTAAGGTGGTAATTAATATAAATCATATAATTTCATGAACATAAGAGTGACTCAGGACCAGAGAGACTAAGTTAGGATTTTCTTTGCTCCAGGTAAGTGGGTCATGCCACTATACATATGTACTTTGGTTGAATTGTTTTCTATGTATGATTTAGGAATTATGCTTTCAATTTCAAGTTTAGTGCTCAATCATGTTCATCATATAAATTGATTGATGTTTGCTATATCTTATATCATATGGTTAACATGTTAATTAATATTAGACATTATGATTAATAATCAATGATTGATGGATTTTAAAGTTCATGTTACAAGAGGGAGAAATCTCATCATGTTAAGTTCAAGAATCATGTTAATGGTAATGCTAATGTCACGTTAATGATTAAATAAATTGGAATTGAATAAGTTTTTATATGCTTCTCGAATCATGGACCTCAAGGGGTCGTTATGGGCATTCGTGTCAATTATGGGCTTTTATAGACAAATCATGGGCATTTGTGTCGTTATGGGCTTTCCTAGCATTATGGGCCTTCTTAGCAATCATGTGCTCTTAAGTGGGTTCCATAGAGAGAATCATATATTATTGTCCAATTCTTCATGTTATAAGATTCATGTAATCAAGATTGCTTAAGTCAAATACATGTATAGATTTTCTCTCAAGTCAATTATATATGCTTATTTTTTAGTTCTTATAAAATGTATAGTGTCACTTATTGATGTGTGTCTTTGTTTTCACATGTATGTGGGACGAGATGTCCCTAGATCAAGGAGCAAAGGAAATTGAAGTGAATGCTTCAAAGTAGAAGTTTCCAGGGCCTAGCTTGATGGGGTGCCATCTACACCATAGAAGATTCAATATCAAGTTTCCAGATAAGATTTATGCCATAGATTTGTTCTACCTTTCATATATTAGATTTTAGTTCAAGGATGAAGTAGTTTATGTTATAAGTTTTCTCTTCCAAAAAATAATGTATGTATCAATGTATCTAATGAATGCATGATGTTTTATTTATCTTATTGCTATTGAATATCATATTTTATAATGTTCCTCCAAGCCAAGTGACCCATGTTATAGACCATAGGGTTTTCTTCTGTTTTCATGTATGTGTTTGGAGGAGTGTTACACTATGGTATCAGAGCAACGAGTAGATGGCCACTAATCTAAAGATTCACATGTTCTAAGCCCTAGGTATTGAATATTAAGTCAAAGATATTAGAAACCAAAGTAGAGATCTAGTTAGGAAATATCAGTTAGGATAACGATTAGGATTATGTGCCTAGATGGTTTTGGACTTTCATGTTAACTCTAGAATTGTATATAGCATACTCTCTCTTTTTCCCATGTGTTTGTGGTATGGGACACATGCTCATGGGGTTTTATAGAGAGAATGTTATATACATAATCATACTTGTCTTATCCTTTCAAGTGCATGTGGTATGCGGCATGTGCATGAGGGAGGTACTAAGATAAGTGTGATCAATCATGTCACCTTTGCATATATGAGCGGCTGACATGTATCTAAAGGCGATAAAAGAAACAAGAGTTGGCATTAAAAGTTTAAGGCATTTAGTCACCTAAACCTAATCAAACACATAGTAAGACCAAGCATGCATACAAGCAGTAGATATTTGATAAGCAAGTAAGACTCATCGTAGAATTAGAACCCCTAGACAAGAGGTAAAAGAGGTCCTTTGACATGTCAATGATGATGTGAAATAGATTCATTAGTAGTATACCCACATGATTGATAGTTTTTACCATGAAAATAAGACTTTAAGATGATATCAGAAAGTGGTCTACATGGAAATGAAGAAAACCCTAAGGTGGGTAGTCTTGAGAAATTTCAAGGATGAAATTTATTTAAGGTGGGTAGAATTGTAACATCACAAAATTTTGAAAAAAAAAGGAAAAATTATTATGATCGTAAGATATAGTTATCTATAATTAAGTTCAAATCTTAGATTTTAGTGCAAATAAACTCTAACTAGAAATAGAAATTTTCAAATTTATAACTAGATGCTCCAAATGAACCCTACGATGAAAATAAGACTTAATTATAGTATTCTGTAGACCTTGAGGGGAAATATATAGACATGTTTTGAGGTTTGATATTCCTGGAGTATAAATTTCCTAATTTTCTAATATTTATTAAATCTTGAGGAGATAATAGTGAATATATGATAATCCTTGACTAAAATTTGAGGACAATCGGATGAGCAACATAATCTATGGGATTCAATAGAAATTACATCTCAGGGGTATTAGTTTCTCGTGACTTACTCCACCTAAATTATTTTAAAAAATCGACAGTTCCTAAGGGAGAGGACTATCTTTTCTAACTAGAATTGTATTAAATAAAGATGGGATGTTCTCGTATTTGTCTTTAAGAATAGGTGAATAGAAGAGATTGAGGATGCTTGTAGTGATCTCATTGTAATTTCCATAGTGGGACTCTGAACCAGATGGGAAACAAACTCCTTATTCTCTTATTTGGGAATGAGACTTAAAGAAAAAAACACTAAAAGAAAAGCCAATCCTAGTTGGACTTTCATGTTTGCCTAGTGCTAGGAGTATTTGTGGTGCGAGTCTTAACCATATAAAAAAGGACACCATGGTATTGTGAGGGACCACAAGTATGAATTCCTTTACCGTTCACACATCTTCACCAACAACCACACATGATCAACCCAGTGTGATGCCCTGCTTCAACCGGTTGCAGCAGTAGGCTCCGGGTCAAGTGCCATCCTCCTGTGGTAGCAAATCATCCTAGTTGCCTGCCTACTTGCCAAAGACGGCAAAGCAATGCTCAATTCTGGTCGCAGAAACAAGGGAGCAGTGCTCGTGCATGTTGCTAAGGATATCAGAGTAAAAGGGCAGGACACCAAGTCATAGGTGCGGTTGCCACCAAGATAGATGAAGGTCCCATGGATGCTTGGAGTTCGGTCGATGGTGGAACAAAAACTAGGTGGAGCAGCATCGACACTATGCTCTGGTTCTCCATGAAAGTAGAGCCCACATATGAGCATCTATAAGAGGGACGATGGGAGCGCTCGGATCTAGGTGGTCAACTATGTGGACCCATACTGGGATCCACGGGCCTGAAAAAGAAGGTAACATGAATAGAATATTACATGCTGACATGTCTCTTTGTAATTGGCCAGTTTTTTCAAAAATCATAGTAATTACATCCATAATCAGAAAAATATGTAAAAATATGTTATGGAAAGGGTTTTTCAAGTAGAATCTGATTTCGGTGTTTCAGACCCTAATTCAATCATCTCTGACCATGTTTCATTAAAAGAACTAATTAATTAGGATTTAGGATCATACTTAAGGTGGTAATTAATATAAATCATATAATTTCAGGAACATAAGAGTGACTAAGGATCAGAGAGACCAAGTTAGGATTTGCTTTTTTTGAGATAAGCGGGTCATGCCATTATACATATTACATATGTACTTTGATTGAATTGTTTGCTATGTATGATTTAGGAATTATGCTTTCAATTTCAAGTTTAATGCTCAAATCATGTCCATCATATAAACTGATTGATGTTTGCTATACCTTATATCATATGGTTATTGTGGGGTCCGATCTCCAAAACACGAGATAAACATAGCGGAAGCGATTCGATTAGCAGCGGAATACGAAAAATCACTAAAATTTAAAACTTTTTGAGACAAGATCTTGAAATCATAAAACTCCTTTTATAAGAAACAAGTTAAACAGTTTACATCTCTGTTAAATCACTTCTTGAGTGATTATATACAACCAGATACAAAATCTCAAGATTAAAAACCAAAATCTCATATCTATAGAATCCAAGGACCTGAGAGTACAGAGACGGCATAAGACTATCTAACTATAGGACTGGACAGTCAGTATCTCCACCTGAGATTCACTGCTGCCCCTGGTGTTGCTGCTGCTGGTACTGCTCACCCGCAGACTGGTTCCTTCGTCCTCGGCGACTACCTAAAAATTTGAAATCTACGGGGTGAGACAATTTTAAATAATTGTCCCAGCGAGAATTATAACTCTCCGCCAGAAGCTTTATTATAGCAAAGAAAGATTAATATAAGCAAAGTAACATTAAACATCCAACAACAGGTTTGATATTAAGTAAAGCATCTCTTACTTAAGCATTTACTTCAAAAAGGAATATGAAGAACATGTATTCAAGTTACTTGACTAGAGCATTATTATAAACAATGTAGCATCAATCAATACTTCTCGTGGTTCAACCTAAGCAGATATACTACGCGGTTGATTATGTTTTACAAACATTATTATGCCCTGCGGAGATGAGGTATACCGCTCATACTCCAACCGATCACTATTAAGTCGCATCGATATCATACCTAGGTCATCAAAAGAGCCGGATTCTTATGACCTCAACTTCCTCAGTCAGTGTGAGGATCAACTTGCAGGACATCTAGTGTCTCTGCTACTGTAGCTCACCAGGGTATTCTGACACTTCGCTATTAGAGTCACAGTGGCATTCTGTACTCTCTTCACCATCGAAAGATCTCTTGTTTATCTCTCATTGATGTGGCATTAAAGATTCCTCAAGAGAATAGTGTTACATCACCCCGGCATAAACATATAGTGAAGGATTGATAGATTAAGATACATCTACATCAACTCCTATACTAGGACGTAAGGATATTCACGTCCATATTCCCCCACATACTCAAAAGTATGTGATCCAGGAGTTCCCTTAGGAAAACCTATTTCACCATCATTTAACTACTGACAATGATGGATCTATGATCAGGGCTCTACATGGTATAGTTGTACTTGATTATTTAGGTACATTTCAGTATTCTTTTAACATCAAGCATGTTTCCAAGCATTTAAGTATCAAACATTACTATAACAGAAGAATATTAAATGTATCAAGTTTAATTCACATCAGTTATCAAATGGATATCAACTCATCATAAGTCACCTAATCAGTCATGACCTTGATGTTACTCATGGCTCTTACAGCTCATTAACTTCATATGTTGACACTTAAACATAGACAACATAGCGTATATCACTATTCATAAAGCCTACAACATGCTTTCAATAAATACACTATCATAACCCTTACCTGGTTATGATCATTCTCTTATAAGAAGCTGCATAGTTAATTCAACTTACAATAATAACATTTCATTACAAGGGTTTTACCTTTATGCCTTTACTAAGGCTAGGTTCCCTCATTAGTATCGATTAGGGTATTCAATCCCTTTCATTATGATTAGGAACAATAATTCCTCACCTCATACTTTAATTATAAAGATTCATGCTTAAAAGCATAAACTGGAATTAGGGTTTATTGTACATTTCCTCACATCATCCTCAATTAGGGTTTACTATTCATTTAACATGTCATTACCCTAGAATTAGGGTTTACAACTTACTTCATAGTGAATAGAGCTCATAGCATTACCATGTATGAGATTATCATCCTTGATGCTTTCAAATTAGGTTAAGATTCATCAATTATCATAATTAGGGTTTTCATGATCACACATAGGTGGATCATACCATAATCATGCACATTCATATACATTGAAAGTACTTTACTTGAGTTTCAAACATAAATGGAACCTTCTCTCTTCTCTTACTAATAGATGGTGATTACATCACTCTAGATTAAGTTAGGTCAAGTCAACTTTGATTAACATAATCTAAGTCACCACTATCATGTCATTAGGGTTTTGATTAAACAAGGGTATCATCTACTTGAACCCTTCAAGGGCACATTGGTAATGTACACCATTGATCACATCATGGTTCAATCTATTAGTCACTTAGCCCCTTAATGTCTCTAGGTATCATTAGGGTTTAGATTAGACAACCATCGAACCAATTAAGCCTTCAAGTTACTAAGCAATCATAGCCCTAAAAGTCCCCAAACGGTTTCACACCTTAACCTCCAAATGGTTTTGAAACCATTTGGAAGCGTTGACCATTTGGTCACTTTGACCTCCAAGACCGCATGACACTCAAGACCGTTTTCCCTTAAACGGTCTTGAGACCGTTTGATTGCGTTGACAGTTTGATCAGAGTTGACTTTGAAACCGTTTGAATAAAATCACCTTGAAACCGTTTGAATCTAAACGACTTTAAAACTGTTTGGCTCCAAACGGTCTTGAGACCGTTTGGTCCCAAATGGTCTTGAGACCGTTTGGTCCAAATGGCTCAAAACCGCATGGACCTCAAAGGTGCATCAACACTTGTAATCGATTAGGGTTTTCAATGTTGAACCCCTTAATTGGACACATCCTTGTTACCCACTTATCAATTGCGCTAATTAGGGTTATCCTTAACCAATTGGACACTCAATTGACCCTCAATTGATAGACAATTAGGGTTGAAACCGATTGAATTAGGGTTTGTAATCAATTAACCATCAACAATTATCAATGTGAGTTTAATTGAAGTTGAACCCATAAATTGACACTCAATTGGGCCCCAACTTGGCCCAAATGGTCTTGAGATCGTTTGGATACCCTCCAAACGGTCTTGAGACCGTTTGCCCAAAGTTTCATCAAAATCTAAGTCAATTTGATAAGGGTTGAACCCTAATTAGGTCTAAATTCATCACTTTTAATCAATTCAACAACCTATTGTAATTGGACCCTCAATTGATCAAATTATCTCAACCCTAGACCTCCAAATGGTCTTGGGTGACCACCAAACGGTCTTGAGACCGTTTGAGTGAACCCCAAATGGTCTTGAAACCGTTTGGGCCACTCAACCCAAAGTTTCAACAAAATTGATTCTTAATTTCAGCAATTGAACCCGATTAGGGTTTAGAGGATTGAAGTACCTTCAACTTGTGATTGGTTTGCAACTATGTTATGATTCTTTGTAGATGTTTAATTCAATATGTGTACAGCAGACCTCTAAACGGTCTTCACTTGGTCAAACTTTCCAAACGGTCTTGAGACCGTTTGATTCTAAACGGTCTTGCAAGACCGCATGAAATCAAATGGTCTTGAGATCGTTTGATTTCAAATGGTTTGCAAACCGTTTAGACCAAATGGTCCAAGGTCATTTGGTAAAGTTACCTAGGAAATCACGCCCATCATCTTCAACCTCAGATCAGGTCAGTTTCTTCACGGATTGCTTGCAAGTTTGCAAGGAAAGTTGGGGAAGAAGAAGAACTAACCACTATTTTGCAAGAACAAGATATGCATAATAAAGCAAGAGGTTTAGAGATATAAAACCCACCTCAAAGATCGTTCCTAGAGCTCCAAGCTTCCAAGCTTTCAAGCATTTAATGGATTATTGAGCTCCACATGTCGGCCAAAGGTATTTCTCCAAGAAAAGGTTGGGGAAAGTCGGCTAGAACAAGAAACCTAAAGAAGAAGAACCATAAACCAACTTATAAACCAAATTCCTCCATGAATCCGAGCAAGGTGATGGTCTCTTCTTACCTTAGAACAAGTTGGTCATCTCCCTTAGCTCCAGAGCTCAGCCTTAGTCAGTTTAGCAAGATGATAAGTGAGGACGTGAAGGGGAAACGTTTACTTGGTTTGCAAAGAAAGGTGTATAAGTACTTTGGGGTAAACTTCACCATAATTACTCTAGTTTCTTGTTTTCACATATAGGTCCCTCACTCCTTATGTACGCCCCTTCTCTTATTTATAAAGCAAGACTTCTTCTAAAACCAAGGACTAAAGGCAAAGAAAGGCAACTTATTACTAAGGTGCACATATATAAGGGTCTCCTTACTTATAACTTGGTGATTCTACTACAAAAGTTATCATTTTTGTTTGATTAATCAAATGAAGCGCCCTCCTCATCATATCTACTCTAAATGATGTCAAGAGTCACAAAAGATACTATAGAAGGTGTATTTTACAAGTTGCACCCCACATTTTGGGTAAATTGCACTTTACACCAAAATTAGGGTTTTAGGCACAAAGATTACTCCACAAGCTGCATCTTGATGCCCAAGCTTGGAGAATCCATCATACTTCATCATATTCACTCATATGATGTCTCATTATCATAGGAACATCTTATCATGTGAAATTTGCAAGTTAACCCTTCTAATTGGGTAATTTGCACATAGGTCCCTGCATTACAAAACAATACTACAACATTATTTAAAAAGGACAGAAATGAAACTGTATGTTCCTCAGGAACTTAATTACATACCAGGGGATAATCACAAGCATCTAATTCATAATTTAAGCAAAACACCTAGGGTTAACTCATAACCCAGGTCAGGGATGTTACAAATTATCCACCCCTTACAAGGATTTCGTCCCCGAAATCAACAAAACATATTAAGAGAAAAGAGCAGGGTATTTCCTTCTCATCTCTTCCTCTAGTTCCCAAGTGGCTTCTTCGACACCACGATGATTCCAGAGGACTTTCACAAGACTTATATCTTTCTTCTTTAGCTTTTTAATTCTGTTATCAAGGATTGACAATGGTCCTTCCTCATAAGTTATATCATCATTCAATTCTACCTCCATAGGTTGTAGAACTGACTCAGTATCAGGGTGACATTTTCTCAGCATAGAAATGTGGAACACAGGGTGTAACTTCTGTAACTCTGGGAGTAACTCTAGTCTATAGGCTACCTTTCCAATCCGTTCAATGATTGGATAAGGCCCCATAAACCTAGGAGCTAACTTCCATTTCCTTCCAAAACGAAGAACTCCTTTCCAAGGTGAGACCTTGAGGTACACTCTGTCTCCAACCTAGAACTCTAAGGGTCTATGACGTCTATCAGCATATGACTTCTGCCTATCCTGTGCAGTCTTAATCTATTGTTGTATTACTTTGATCTTCTCTGTAGTCCATTGCACAAGATCAGGACCTAACAACTGATATTCACCGGTTTCATACCAACATACCGGTGATCTAAAGCGTCTACCATACAAAGCTTCATAAGGTGCCATGTCAATGCTATGTTGATAGCTATTGTTATAGGCAAATTCTATCAAGCTTAGGTGTAGATCCCAACTCCCGGTAAACTGAAGAACACATGCTCTTAGCAAGTCTTCTAAGGTTTGTATAGTCCTTTCTGACTGTCCATCGGTCTGTGGATGAAAGGTTGTACTAAACCTTAACTAGGTGCCTAAGGCTCTGTGCAGTCGTTCCCAAAAATGACTTGTGAACTGGGGACCTCTATCTGATACTATGGTGACTGGAACTCCGTGTAGACGTACTATCTCCTGAACATACAGCTGTGCCAACTTCTCAGCAGAATAGGTTGTTTTGAAAGGTAAGAAATGCACTGTCTTTGTCAACCTATCAAAAATTACCCAGATGGAATCATGTCCTTTGCTTGTCCTGGGTAGGCCAACAACAAAGTCCATGGTCACATGGTCCCACTTCCACTATGGTATGGGTAAAGGTTTCATTGTCCCTGCAGGCTTCTGGTGTTCAGCCTTAACTTGCTGACACACAGGACACCTCAGAACAAACTCAGCAACATCCTTCTTCATCCCAGGCCACCAATACATATCTTTTAAATTTTGATACATCTTGGTGCTCCCTGGATGCATAGCATACATTGAAGAATGAGCTTCTTCCAGGACTAACTTCCTCAAGTTATCCACATCCGGTACTATCATTCTCCCATGATAACATGCCACCTGGTCATCTGAGTCATGGAAACCATATCACTTCTCATCACCATACTCCGATCTAATCTGCTGAACTGCAGCATCAACTTGTTGTGCCTCCTTAATCTGCTCTCTTAGGGTAGGTTTAATATGCATCTCAGCCAACAACCCGGCTAACAATGACACCTTCAATTGTACATTGTATTGCCTTAAGGAGATAAGCATATCTCTCCTAGAACATACTAAAGAGTTTAGTTGTGCCCTATCAGAGGATGGTGTTGCTGATTTCCTACTCAGAGCATATGCAACTACATTGGCCTTCCCTGGATGGTAATCAATTGTACAATCGTAGTCCTTGATTAACTCCATCCAGCGACGTTGCCTCGTGTTAAGTTCATGCTGAGAAAAGATGTACTTAAGGTTCTTGTGATCAGTGAATATCTAGAATGTCTCTCCGTAGAGATAATGTCTCCAGATCTTCAAGGCATGAACCACAGCAGCTAACTCCAGATCGTGTGTTGGATAATTCTCCTCGTGTTTCTTAAGCTGTCGGAAAGCAAAAGAAATCACTTGCTTATCCTGCATCAACACACATCCGAGTCCATTCTTGGAGGCATCACAGAAAACCACATATCCTTTGCCTTGCTCAGGTAGCACAAGTACAGGTGCACTTGTCAAACTCTCCTTCAACAGCTGAAAGGACTGCTGGTACTTATCACTCTAGACAAAAGGAACGTCCTTTCGGGTCAACTTGGATAAGGGTAGGGCTATAGAACTGAAGTTCTTAATGAACCTTCAGTAGTAGCCAACTAACCCTAAGAAACTACAGATCTCTGTCGGTGTCTTCGACTGTTCCCATTGTAGAATGGATTCTACCTTTTTAGGGTCAACACGAATACCCGAGGCAGATATCACGTGTCCAAGAAAAGGCACCTCCGGTAACCAGAACTCACACTTGCTAAACTTAGCGTATAACTTATGTTCTCTTATCAAGGTCAAAGCCTGACGAAGATGTTGTTCATGCTGCTGAGTATCTCTACTATAGATCAGAATGTCATCTATGAAGACAACAACACACTGATCGAGGAAAGGTCAGAAGATTCTATTCATGAGTTCCATGAATGCAGCTGGTGCATTAGTTAGTCCAAACGACATAACTGTGAACTCATAGTGACCATACCTTGTCCTAAAGGCAGACTTGGGTATGTCACTGTCCTTAATACGAAGTTGATGATATCCAGACCTCAAGTCTATCTTCGAGAAGACGGTTGCACCACGCAACTGGTCAAAGAGATCATCAATCCTTGGCAGAGGGTACTTATTCTTTATTGTTACTTTGTTGAGTTGTCTGTAATCAATGCACAACCGCATTGATCCGTCTTTCTTTTTAATAAATAGGACCGGAGCACCCTAGGGTGAAGTGCTCGGTCAGATGAAACCCTTCTCAAGCAACTCTTGAAGTTGTTTCTTGAGTTCTGCCATCTCAGCATGCGCCATCTTATACGGTGTTTGTGCTATAGGTTGGGTGTCTGGGATCAAATTGATTTCAAAATCAATTTCCCGAGACGGTGGTACACCTGGAAGTTCTTCAGGAAACACGTCTTTGAATTCCCTGACTACAGGAACTTCAACAGGGTTGGGACTCTCCATGGTAGTATCTACCACATGGGCTAAGAATGCATAACATCCTTGCCTCAACAGCTTCTCAGCAACCATAGCTGACACTAGACAGGTGGGTAGAATCATTCTCTCTCCTTGAAAGATCCATGTGTTTCTATCATCAGTAAACACAGCCTGCTTGGATTCACAATCCAAGACAACTCTATACCTTTCCAAGGTATCCATCCCAAGGATTATATCCAATCCTTGCATCTCAAGTGGTATAAGGTCCACTTGAATGCGATGATCAGAAAAGAAGAGGATGCAGGGAGAGCATACCTCCTGCAACACAGCAGACCCTCTCAATGGAGACTCAAGCAACATGCTATCTGCTCTATGACTAACTGTCATATTGCAGTTACAAATCACTCTTCAAGTGATAAAGGAGTGTGTAGCACCCGGGTCAATCAAAACAGATACAACACAGGATTTAGACATATCAGAATATAACAACTCCATCTGATCTGCCACAACCCGAGGGTTGATCACTGCATCAGGTGGGTTCATCGCATAGAACCTCGTTGTCGCCTGAGGTTGAGTTGGTGCTGACGATCCAGCTTGGGACGCTTGTCCACATCCTCTAGCTGCTCCTTAAAACTACCTCCTCTGAGATCCTTGCTGACTCTGTCTTTGTGGCTGTGTCACATTGGCTGGTCTAGCTCTGCAATCCTTCATCAGGTGCCCCACCTTCCCACAGTTGTAACAGCTTCTGTCTTGTTGCTGTGGTCTAGGTGGTCCTGTGACTGACATCGATGCTGAACTGTGAGTCTCTTGTGGCGGTAGGCTTCGTCCTCTACCCCTACTCAGTGTCCACTGTGTCTGAGCACTAGGTCTGGGTGGTGGAGGTGTCGGTGCAGAGAAACTAGGCTTCTTAAAGTCTCTAGATGACGAACCCTGGAACTGTGGATATCTCTTATGGGTTTGCCTCTTCTCGGCTACGGATCTCTCTATCCTTCGGACTGACTCAACGAAGGTAGTGAACCTCTCCCAATTCTCTAGGGTAGACACAGGAGTAGTCAACTCGGCGTTCAACCCCTTCTCGAACCTTCTGATCCTCTCTTCTTATGTAGCGGCCATGTGCGGACAGAACCGCAACAACTCCATGAACTTAGCTTCGTACTCGCTAATGTTCATCATGTCTTGCCTTAATCTCTCGAACTGAGAGATTTTCTCATCCAGGAATGTCTTTGGGAAGTATCTATTAACAAATTCCCGACGGAAGTCTTCCCATGAAACCTCCACTCCTGGCCTCTTCTGCTCTTCCATGGTCCACCAGTGACCAGCACTTCCTTTGAGAAGATAGACGGCATGTCTAACCTTCTCAGCTTCAAGGATGTTTAGGATTCTGAAGGCTTTCTCCAACTCAGTTAACCACATATCTACATCTGTGGGGTCAGCTGTTCCAAAGTATTCGATCACTCTGACTCTGCGAAGTCATTCGAACGTCTTACCGATACCTTGTCCTTCTAGCTGAGCTGGTGCCCTAGGTGCAGGCATGGGCATCCTATCGGTGATGTGTGTCATGGCAGTCATAAACTGCCCGAACATAGTTTGAACAGCTGGGTTTGCCATGTCAGCTGGGTCAAACTGAGGTGGCTGCACGGGTGGCTCAGGTACATGTTGTTCTATCTCTGGGTTTCTTGCACCTTCTCGGGGTGCAGCTACGCTACTCTCGGCCACATACTCCTCATGTGGCTCAGACATCCTTATTTATCTTCTTCTCCTGAGGAGCAGAAGACTCTATTAGATATACTGGAAACACTAAAGATATACTCGACATCCTAAGTCCCATGTCTCTGTAGACTCAGCAAACCTAGAGCTCTGATACCACTTAATTGTGGGGTCCAATCTCCAAAACACGAGATAAACATAGCGGAAGCGATTCAATTAGCAGCGGAATACGAAAAATCACTACAATTTAAAACTTTTTGAGACAAGATCTTAAAATCATAAAACTCCTTTTATAAGAAACAAGTTAACCGTTTACATCTCTGTTAAATCACTTCTTGAGTGATTATATACAACCAGATACAAAATCTCAAGATTAAAAACCAAAATCTCAGATCTATAGACTCCAAGGACCTGAGAGTACAGAGACGACATAAGACTATCTAACTATAGGGCTGGACAGTCAGTATCTCCACCTGAGATTCACTGTTGCCCCTGGTGTTGCTGCTGTTGGTACTGCTCACCCGCAGACTGGTTCCTTCGTCCTCGACGACCACCTAAAAAGTTGAAATCTACGGGGTGAGACAATTTTAAATAATTGTCCCAGCGAGAGTTATAACTCTCCGCCAGAAGCTTTATTATAGCAAAAAAGATTAATATAAGCAAAGTAACTTTAAACATCCAACAGCATGTTTGATATTAAGTAAAGCATCTCTTACTTAAGCATTTACTTCAAAAATGAATATGAAGAACATGTATTCAAGTTACTTGACTAGAGCATTATTATAAACAATGTAGCATCAATCAATACTTCTCGTGGTCCAACCTAAGTAGATATACTACGCGGTTGATTAAGTTTTACAAACATTATTATGCCCTGCGGAGATGAGGTATACCGCTCATACTCCAACCGATCACTATTAAGTCGCATCAGTATCATACCTAGGTCATCAAAAGAGCTGGATTCTTATGACCTCAACTTCCTCAATCAGTGTGAGGATCAACTTGTAGGACAACTAGTGTCTCTACTACTATAGATCACCAGGGTATTCTGGAACTTCGCTATTAGAGTCACAGTGGCATTCTGTACTCTCTTCACCATCGAAAGATCTCTTGTTTATCTTCATCGATGTGGCATTAAAGATTCCTCGGGAGAATAGTGTTACATCACCCCGACATAAACATATAGTGAAGGATTGATAGATTAAGATACATCTACATCAACTCCTACACTAGGACATAAGGATATTTGCGTCCATATTCCCCCACATACTCAAAAGTATGTGATCCAGGAGTTCCCTTAGGAAAACCTGTTTCACCATCATTTAACTACTGACAATGATGGATCTATGATCAAGGCTCTACATGGTATGGTTGTACTTGATTATTTAGGTACATTTCAGTATTCTTTTAACATCAAGCATGTTTCCAAGCATTTAAGTATCAAACATTACTATAACAGAAGAATACTAAATGTATCAAGTTTAATTCACATCAGTTATCAAATGGATATCAACTCATCATAAGTCACCTAATCAGTCATGACCTTGATGTTACTCATGGCTCTTACAGCTCATTAACTTCATATGTTGACACTTAAACATAGACAACATAGCATATATCACTATTCATAAAGCCTACAACATGCTTTCAATAAATACACTATCATAACCCTTACCTGGTTATGATCATTCTCTTATAAGAAGTTGCATAGTCAATTCAACTGACAATAATAACATTTCATTTCAAGGGTTGTACCTTTATGCCTTTACTAAGGCTAGGTTCCCTCATTAGTATCAATTAGGGTATTCAATCCCTTTCATTATGATTAGGAACAATAATTCCTCACCTCATACTTTAATTATAAAGATTCATGCTTAAAAGCATAAACTGGAATTAGGGTTTATTGTACATTTCCTCACATCATCCTCAATTAGGGTTTACTATTCATTTAACATGTCATTACCCTAGAATTAGGGTTTACAACTTACTTCATAGTGAATAGAGCTCATAGCATTACCATGTATGAGATTATCATCCTTGATGCTTTCAAATTAGGTTAAGATTCATCAATTATCATAATTAGGGTTTTCATGATCTCACATAGGTGGATCATACCCTAATCATGCACATTCACATACATTGAAAGTACTTTACTTGAGTTTCAACCATAAATGGAACCGTCTCTCTCTTCTCTTACTAATAGATGGTGATTACATCACTCTAGATTAAGTTAGGTCAAGTCAACTTTGATTAACATAAGCTAAGTCACCACTATCATGTCATTAGGGTTTTGATTAAACAAGGGTATCATCTACTTGAACCCTTCAAGGGCACATTGGTAATGTACACCATTGCTCACATCATGGTTCAATATATTAGTCACTTAGCCCCTTAATGTCTCTAGGTATCATTAGGGTTTAGATTAGACAACCATTGAACCAATTAAGCCTTCAAGTTACTAAGAAATCATATCCCTAAAAGTCCCCAAACGGTTTCACACCTTAACCTCCAAACGGTTTTGAAACCGTTTGGAAGCGTTGACCGTTTGGTCACTTTGACCTCCAAGACCGCATGACACTCAAGATCATTTGCCCTTAAATAGTCTTGAGACCGTTTGATTGCGTTGACCATTTGATCAGAGTTGACTTTGAAACCATTTGAACAAAATCACCTTGAAACCGTTTGAATCTAAATGACTTTGAAACTGTTTGGTTCCAAACGGTCTTGAGATCGTTTGCCCTCAAACGGTCTTGAGACCATTTGGATTCAAACGTTCTTGAGACCGTTTGGTCCAAATGGCTCAAAACCGCATGGACCTCAAAGGTGCATCAACACTTGTAATCAATTAGGGTTTTCAATGTTGAACCCCTTAATTGGCCACATCCTTGTTACCCACTTATCAATTGAGCTAATTAGGGTTATCCTTAGGAAGGTCGTGCACATGATTTCAGTTTCACATAGAATTGGAAACTAAAGGAACACCATAAAATTCGAAATCCTAAGCAAGAATAACTTATATATGCATAGATTTTCATTTTAGAGCAAGAACATGAGTAAAAAAGCTTGTAGTAAGCAATAAAAGTGAGGAGGATCATAAAAACCACCTCTAGGATAAGATCATAGTTCAAGAAACAAGAAAATCTAAGAAAATAAGGTGAAGAACCCTAGCTTTAGGTCTGAATTCGGCCAAGTATCACCTTTCTTCATAAAACGAGCAAACCCTAGATAGAAGAAGCAAGAAAAGTTCCTTGAGCTTTAGATAAAATTTTACCATAGAACAGTAAGGTTCCATCCACAAAAAAAGGTAGGAGTAAGAGGAACAACAAAATAAATGAAGGAAAGAAGGAGATACTTACTAGTTTAGGTCAAGATCACCAAAAGGAGGCTTTGCGAATGCTAGATAAGGGTAGATTTGAATCCTAGATGTTCCAACAAGAAGGTTGGCTATATTCTTCCACCTTGGGCACTCTATTCACCCCCAAGAAGGTGAAAGACAAAGTTATAGAGCGGAAGAAAATATAAGAGTCTAAAGCTTTCATTTTTGAGCTAAAGGATAAGTATATAAGGCTTATGGATAAAGAAAGAGAAAAGCTTGAGGTGTCCTAATAACTCTCCATGTGTCCATGGACTTAAACTGTTATAGATATACAAGCAGCCACATAAGAAGATGCCCCACCATTCATAGAGACCTTCTTAGAAACCGTTTGCTGGATTTTCAAGCCAATCAAATAAACCATTGGTTGATAGCTTCTAAAGGTAGCTCATCCATAAAGGGGTAAACCCTAAAATACCCTTGAAGAAAACACCTTCAAACCAAGGTTCAACTAGGCTCCCCATGGTCCAAAAAGCTCAAGCATGATAAGGAAACATCTAAAGATTATAATGCATGTGACAAATGGCAAGTAAAACCTCATATTTGGATAAATTGTATAAAAGTCCAAAATATGCATAAAATTGCATAACTTGCACAAATAGTGTCCAAATTGGACCAAATTTGAAACGTAATCTTGTAACATGATACCAAAATATATCACAAGGTTAGATTAAGTTTAGAGCACTAAATTATTGTAACTAATCATGTTCAACACTTTAATCAAGGTTAGGGATCTCATAATGGCCATGCTCTTGTGAGTCAATATGTGATATTGAGCTCACATATATCTCAAACAATCTGCTCCAGTTCAAGGAACAAAGATTGAATGTTGAGGAGGATGGAAATTCCATTCCTCAAGTTCAATCAGGATATTAGTAACAAAGAAAGTATACAAACATTATAACGCCAATCACATGTTGTAGGTTGAAGTTACTTGGGTAGCAATGATGTGTTACTAGATACCGCTCATTGCTTGTGATGTCATAAACTAGTTATGGTCATTCACTGCTAATGTAACATGGAACCTATAGGGTCACACACATAGGATACACTTGGAACAAGAGTTTATCCATGAATGATTTTAACTTGATTACAAAAGTATTTAGGTATTCAATTTAAATAACAATTGACTGAATGAACTCTAAACCAGCCAGTTCAAGTGTTGTATTGGTCAGTTGAAGTGTTGTACCGATCACTTGGAGTGTCAAGTTGATTGAAAATTACATTGGCTGAATATTGGATGAACCAGGGCATGAAGCGACTGCATTAGTAACGCCCCTCCAAACACATACATGACAACAGAAGAATACCCTATGTCATCCATAACATGGGTCACTTAGCTTGGAGGAACATTACAAAACATGATATTCAATAGGAACAAGATAAATGAAACACCATGCATTCATTAGAAATATTAATACATACATTCTTCTTTGGAAGAGAAAACTTATAACATAAACTACTTCATCCTTGAACTAAAATCTAATACATGAAAGGTAGAACAAATCTATGGCATAAATCTTATTTGGAAACTTGATATTGGATCTTCTATGGTGTAGATGGCACCCCACCAAGCTAGGCCCTGGAAACTTCTACTTTGAAGCACTCACTTCAATTTCCTTCGCTCCTTGATCTAGGGACATCTCGTCCCACGACCATGCGAAAATAAAGACACACATCAGGAAGTTGCACTATACATTTTATAAGAACTGAAAAATAAGCATATATACTTGACTTGAGAGAAAATCTTGACATGTATTTCACTTAAGCATTCTTGATTACATGAATCTTGTAACATGAAGAATTGGGCAGTAATATATGCCTCTCTCTATGCCACCCACCTAAAGAGCACATGATTGCTAGGAAAGCCCATTATGCTAGGAAAGCCCATAACGACACGAATGCCCATGATTTGGCTATAAAAGCCCATAATTGGCATGAATGCCCATACCGACCCCTTGAGGTCCATGATTCGAGAAGCATATAAAAACTAATTCAATTCCAATAAACTTGATCATTAATGTGACATTAGCATTAACATTAACATGATTCTTGAACTTAACATGATGGGATTTCTCCCTCTTGAAACATGAACTTTAAAATCCATTAATAATTGATCATTAATCATAATGTCTAATCTTAATGAACATGATAACTGTAACATCCCTGACCTGGGTTATGAGTTAACCCTAGGTGTTTTGCTTAAATTATGTAATTAAACACTTGTGATTATCCCCTGGTATGTAATTAAGTTCCTGAGGAACATACAGTTTCATTTCTGTCCTTTTTAAACAATGTTGTAGTATTGTTTTGTAATGCAGGGACCTATGTGCAAATTACCCAATTAGAAGGGTTAACTTGCAAATTTCACATGATAAGATGTTCCTCTGATAATGAGACATCATATGAGTGAATATTATGAAGTATAGATTCTCCAAGCTTGGGCATCAAGATGCAGCTTGTGGAGTAATCTTTGTGCCTAAAACCCTAATTTTGGTGTAAAGTGCAATTTACCCAAAATGTGGGGTGCAACTTGTAAAATACACCTTCTAGAGTATCTTTTGTGACTCTTGACATCATTTAGAGTAGAAATGATGAAGAGGGCGCTTCATTTGAGTAATCAAACAAAAATGATAACTTTTGTAGTAGAATCACCAAGTTATAAGTAAGGAGACCCTTATATATGTGCACCTTAGTAATAAGTTGCCTTTCTTTGCCTTTAGTCCTTGGTTTTAGAAGAAGTCTTGCTTTAGAAATAAGAGAAGGGACGTACATAAGGAGTGAGGGACCTAGATGTGAAAACAAGAAACTAGAGTCCTTATGGTGAAGTTTACCCCAAAGTACTTATACACCTTTCTTTGCAAACCAAGTAAATGTTTCCCCTTCACGACCTCACTTATCATCTTGCTAAACTGACTAAGGCTGAGATCTGGAGCTAAGGGAGACGACCAACTTGTTCTAAGGTAAGAAGAGACCATCACCTTGCTCGGATTCATGGAGGAATTTGGTTTATAAGGTTGGTTTATGGTTCTTCTTCTTTAGGTTTCTTGTTCTAGCCGACTTTCCCCAACCTTTTCTTGGAGAAATACCTTTGGCCGACCTGTGGAGCTCAAGAAGCCATTAAAGGCTTGAAATCTTGGAAGCTTGGATCTCTAGGAACGACCTTTGAGGCGGGTTTTATATCTCTAAACCTCTTGCTTTATTATGCATTTCTTGTTCTTGCAAAATAGTGGTTAGTTCTTCTTCTTCCCCAACTTTCCTTGCAAACTTGCAAGCAATCCGTGAAGAAACCGACCTGATATGAGGTTGAAGATGATGGGCATGATTTCCTAGGTAACTTTACCAAATGACCTTGGACCATTTGGTCTAAATGGTTTGCAAACCGTTTGAAATCAAACGATCTCAAGACCGTTTGATTTCATGCGGTATTGCAAGACCGTTTAGAATCAAACGGTCTCAAGACCGTTTGGAAATTTTGACCAAGTGAAGACCATTTAGAGGTCTGATGTACACATATTGATTAAACATCTACAAAGAATCATAACCTAATTGCAAACCAATCACAAGTTGAAGGTACTTCAATCCTCTAAACCCTAATCGGGTTCAATTGCTGAAATTAAGAATCAATTTTGTTGAAACTTTGGGTTGAGTGGCCCAAACGGTTTCAAGACCATTTGGGGTTCACTCAAACGGTCTCAAGACCATTTGGTGGTCACCCAAGACCGTTTGGAGGTATAGGGTTGAGATAATTTGATCAATTGAGGGTCGAATTACAATAGGTTGTTGAATTGATTAAAAGTGCTGATTTTAGACCTAATTAGGGTTCAACCCTTATCAAATTGACTTAGATTTTGATGAAACTTTGGGCAAACGGTCTCAAGACCGTTTGGAGGGTATCCAAACGATCTCAAGACCGTTTGGGCCAAGTTGGGGAACAATTGAGTGTCAATTGATGGGTTCAACTTCAATTAAACTCACATTGATAATTGTTGATGGTTAATTGATTACAAACCCTAATTCAATCGGTTTCAACCCTAATTGGCTATCAATTGAGGGTCAATTGAGTGTCCAATTGGTTAAGGATAACCCTAATTATCTCAATTGATAAGTGGATAACAAGGATGTGGCCAATTAAGGGGTTCAACATTGAAAACCCTAATCGATTACAAATGTTGATGCACCTTTGAGGTCCATGCGGTTTTGAGCCATTTGGACCAAACGGTATCAATCAACCATCAACAATTATCAATGTGAGTTTAATTGAAGTTGAACCCATCAATTGACACTCAATTGTTCCCCAACTTGGCCCAAACGGTCTTGAGATCGTTTGGATACCCTCCAAACGGTCTTGAGACCGTTTGCCCAAAGTTTCATCAAAATATAAGTCAATTTGATAAGGGTTGAACCCTAATTAGGTCTAAAATCAGCACTTTTAATCAATTCAACAACCTATTGTAATTGGACCCTCAATTGATCAAATTATCTCAACCCTAGACCTCCAAACGGTCTTGGGTGACCACCAAACGGTCTTGAGACCATTTGAGTGAACCCCAAACGGTCTTGAAACCGTTTGGACCACTCAACCCAAAGTTTCAACAAAATTGATTCTTAATTTCAGCAATTGAACCCGATTAGGGTTTAGAGGATTGAAGTACCTTCAACTTGTGATTGGTTTGCAATTAGGTTATGATTCTTTGTAGATGTTTAATTCAATATGTGTAAAACAGACCTCTAAATGGTTTTCACTTGGTCAAACTTTCCAAACGGTCTTGAGACCGTTTGATTCTAAACGGTCTTGCAATACCGCATGAAATCAAACGGTCTTGAGATCGTTTGATTTCAAACGGTTTGCAAACCGTTTAGACCAAATGGTCCAAGGTCATGTGGTAAAGTTACCTAGGAAATCATTCCCATCATCTTCAACCTCAGATGAGTTCGGTTTCTTCACGGATTGCTTGGAAGTTTGCAAGGAAAGTTGGGGAAGAAGAAGAACTAACCACTATTTTGCAAGAACAAGATATGCATAATAAAGCAAGAGGTTTAGAGATATAAAACCCGCCTCAAAGATCGTTCCTAGAGCTCCAAGCTTCCAAGCTTTCAATCATTTAATGGATTATTGAGCTCCACAGGTCGGCCAAAGGTATTTCTCCAAGAAAAGGTTGGGGAAAGTCGGCTAGAACAAGAAACCTAAAGAAGAAGAACCATAAACCAACTTATAAACCAAATTCCTCCATGAATCCGAGCAAGGTGATGGTCTATTCTTACCTTAGAACAAGTTGGTCGTCTCCCTTAGCTCCAGAGCTCAGCCTTAGTCAGTTTAGCAAGATGATAAGTGAGGACGTGAAGGGGAAACGTTTACTTGGTTTGCAAAGAAAGGTGTATAAGTACTTTGGGGTAAACTTCACCATAAGGACTCTAGTTTCTTGTTTTCACATATAGGTCCCTCACTCCTTATGTACGCCCCTTCTCTTATTTCTAAAGCAAGACTTCTTCTAAAACCAAGGACTAAAGGCAAAGAAAGGCAACTTATTACTAAGGTGCACATATATAAGGGTCTCCTTACTTATAACTTGGTGATTCTACTACAAAAGTTATCATTTTTGTTTGATTAATCAAATGAAGCGCCCTCTTCATCATTTCTACTCTAAATGATGTCAAGAGTCACAAAAGATACTCTAGAAGGTGTATTTTACAAGTTGCACCCCACATTTTGGGTAAATTGCACTTTACACCAAAATTAGGGTTTTAGGCACAAAGATTACTCCACAAGCTGCATCTTGATGCCCAAGCTTGGAGAATCTATACTTCATCATATTCACTCATATGATGTCTCATTATCAGAGGAACATATTATCATGTGAAATTTGCAAGTTAACCCTTCTAATTGGGTAATTTGCACATAGGTCCCTGCATTACAAAACAATACTACAACATTGTTTAAAAAGGACAGAAATGAAACTGTATGTTCCTCAGGAACTTAATTACATACCAGGGGATAATCACAAGTGTCTAATTACATAATTTAAGCAAAACACCTAGGGTTAACTCATAACCCAGGTCAGGGATGTTACAATTATCATGTTCATTAAGATTAGACATTATGATTAATGATCAATTATTAATGGATTTTAAAGTTCATGTTTCAAGAGGGAGAAATCCCATCATGTTAAGTTCAAGAATCATGTTAATGTTAATTCTAATGTCACATTAATGATCAAGTTTATTGGAATTGAATTAGTTTTTATATGCTTCTCGAATCATGGACCTCAAGGGGTCGTTATGGGCATTCATGCCAATTATGGGCTTTTATAGCCAAATCATGGGCATTCGTGTCGTTATGGGCTTTCCTAGCATAATAGGCTTTCCTAGCAATCATGTGCTCTTTAGGTGGGTGGCATAGAGAGAGGCATATATTACTGCCCAATTCTTCATGTTACAAGATTCATGTAATCAAGAATGCTTAAGTGAAATACATGTCAAGATTTTCTCTCAAGTCAAGTATATATGCTTATTTTTCAGTTCTTATAAAATGTATAGTGCAACTTCCTGATGTGTGTCTTTGTTTTCGCATGGTCGTGGGACGAGATGTCCCTAGATCAAGGAGCGAAGGAAATTGAAGTGAGTGCTTCAAAGTAGAAGTTTCCAGGGCCTAGCTTGGTGGGGTGCCATCTACACCATAGAAGATCCAATATCAAGTTTCCAAATAAGATTTATGCCATAGATTTGTTCTACCTTTCATGTATTAGATTTTAGTTCAAGGATGAAGTAGTTTATGTTATAAGTTTTCTCTTCCAAAGAAGAATGTATGTATTAATATTTCTAATGAATGCATGGTGTTTCATTTATCTTGTTCCTATTGAATATCATGTTTTGTAATGTTCCTCCAAGCTAAGTGACCCATGTTATGGACGACATAGGGTTTTCTTCTGTTGTCATGTATGTGTTTGGAGGGGCATTACTAATGCAGTCGCTTCATGCCCGGGTTCATCCAATATTCAGCCAATGTAATTTTCAATCAACTTGACACTCCAAGTGATCGGTACAACACTTCAACTGACCAATACAACACTATAAACTGGATGGTTTAGAGTTCATTCAGTCAATTGTTATTTAAATTGAATACCTAAATACTTTTGTAATCAAGTTAAAATCATTCATGGATAAACTCTTGTTCCAAGTGTATCCTATGTGTGTGACCCTATAGGTTCCATGTTACATTAGTAGTGAATGACCATAACTAGTTTATGACATCACAAGCAATGAGTGGTATCTAGTAACACATCATTGCAACCCAAGTAACTTCAACCTACAACATGTGATTGGCGTTATAGTATTTGTATACTTTCTTTGTTACTGATATCCTGATTGAACTCAAGGAATGGAATTGCCATCCTACTCAACATTCAATCTTTGTTCCTTGAACTGGAGCAGACTGTTTGAGATATATGTGAGCTCAATATCACATATTGACTCACAAGAGCATGGCCATTATGAGATCCCTAACCTTGCTTAAAGTGTTGAACATGATTAATTACAATAATTCAGTGCTGTAAACTTAATCTAACCTTGTGATATATTTTGGTATCATGTTAAAAGATTACGTTTCAAATTTGGTCCAATTTGGACACTATTTGTGCAAGTTATGCAATTTTATGCATATTTTGGACTTTTATACAATTTATCCAAATATGAGGTTTTACTTGCCATTTGTCACATGCATTACAATCTTTAGATGTTTCCTTATCATGCTTGAGCTTTTTGGACCATGGGGAGCCTAGTTGAACCTTGGTTTGAAGGTGTTTTCTTCAAGGGTATTTTAGGGTTTACCCCTTTATGGATGAGCTACCTTTAGAAGCTATCAACCAATGGTTTATTTGATTGGCTTGAAAATCCAACAAACAGTTTCTAAGAAGGTCTCTATGAATGGTGGGGCATCTTCTTATGTGGCTGCTTGTATATCCATAATAGTTTAAGTCCATGGACACATGGAGAGTTATTAGGACACCTCAAGCTTTTTTCTTTCTTTATCCATAAGCCTTATATACTTATCCTTTAGCTCAAAAATGAAAGCTTTAGACTCTTATATTTTCCTCCTCTCTATAACTTTGTCTTTCACCTGTTTGGGGGTGAATAGAGTGCCCAAGGTGGAAGAATATAGCCAACCTTCTTGTTGGAACATCTAGGATTCAAATCTACCCTTATCTAGCATTTGCAAAGCTTCCTTTTGGTGATCTTGACCTAAACTAGTAAGTATCTCCTTATTTCCTTCATTTCTTTTGTTGTTCCTCTTACTCCTACCTTTTTTTGTGGATGGAACCTTACTGTTCTATGGTAAACTTTTCTCTAAAGCTCAAGGAACTTATTTTTCTTGCTTCTTCTATCTAGGGTTTGCTCGTTTTATGAAGAAAGGTGATCCTTGGCCGAATTCAGACCTAAAGCTAGGGTTCTTCACCTTATTTGCTTAGATTTTCTTGTTTCTTGAACTATGATCTTATCCTAGAGGTGGTTTTTATGATCCTCTTCACTTTTATTGCTTACTACAAGCTTTTTTACTCATGTTCTTGCTCTAAAATGAAGATCTATGCATATATAAGTTTTTCTTGCTTACGATTTCAAATTTTATGGTGTTCCTTTAGTTTCCAGTTCTATGTGAACCTGAAATCATGTGCACGACCTTCCTAAGGTAGAGGAAGACTTGGTCCTTGCTTACATACCAACCAATGGTGCTAAGTACCTATAAAACGATGCCCTTAGTGTTTTAGGTTGATTTTCAATTTTATACATGAACCAATGCATTACCTTATATTATAATTGATGTAAATTTCTTTGTGGCAACTAATGGTGATTTACCATGGTGACAGCTAATAATTTTAACCACTGGGCACACCTAAGTTCAGTTCTAGACTCTTTTGGAAGCTCAATGATTGATGGTCTAGTGCCCTAAAGATGATATGATCCAATGGCGATTTTATCTGAACATCTGATGGTGTTCAATGATGGTAGTATTGACCTCATCAACTAATGGTGGAATGATGTGTCACAACTGATGGTGGTTTAGGTTACCACATGACGGTGTAACTGGGTATCATAAGTTGCTTCAACCAGGACTTAAACTGATGGTTTCTTTGGTTATATGATCCAAGGGTTAAACCTACATATCAACCGATAGTTTTGAAATGTTAAACTTGATCCAATGGTTGTGAATGAATGCTTCAGCATCCAATGGTTTATAATGAAGTCTGTAGTATAATTTTTTAGTTCTAATGATGAGAATTCAATGGCCAATACCCTTAAATTTGTAGTCTTACCTTTGCCCTCAGGTGGATATAATTGGTAATCACCATAATGAGTTAATGGGTAAACCTGATGAAGTATAGCTTGTTACACCTAATCCTAATGTATCTAAGTGATGATGATTGTTTATTAATATCCCCCTTGAATGGTTAATAAAATAATGGGGTAATCTCTTATGGTGGTTGAAACCCTAGTATACTAAAAATTTGATGGTTTCACCTTGAGTTATGTTTGGATCCATACTTGAGGATAATATGGAATTTGATGGTGATGCTTCACCTTGTGTATCCATGATCCGATGGGGATGTCATGTGTTAGGGTTTGGGTATGAATTCTAATTTGTATTATCAATGTGACTTATCTTGTTACTCCTAACCTTAATACCATTAGGTGATGGTGATTAAACATGATTAACCTCCCGTGAATGATTAATAGAATAATGGAGTATTCTTTTATTATTGTTGAAACCCTGGTATGCTATATATATGACAGTTACACCTTGATTTATGCATGGATCCATACTTGAGAATGGTATGGAATGTTATGAAGATGCTTTGTCTTATTCACCCAAGATTATATGGGGATGCTATGAGTGAGGGTTTGTGAATTAATGTTGAACTATAACTTTAATGAAACTTACCTTGCTAAACTAACTCTAATGCAAGCAGAGAATGGTGGTTAACCATATTATCCTTTCTTGAATGGTTCATATAATGATGTAATATCCTTCCTAATTATTGATTGAAACTCTAATGTGTTAACTAGTGGCCATCAAAACTTTATGAATTATGTTTTTGTATGCTAAACTTGTACATTATCAGTGTGATGTTGGCCAACCATATAGATTCCTTATATGTTGATATAATAAAGGAATGATCTTAATGCTAAGATAACCCTGCAATGTTATCCTATAAACATATTTTAGTTATTTCATGCCATATCATGTTGAGCATGTGCATCACATGTGTGGTGATGTTTGTTGAGCCTCGTTATAAGGCATCAAAAGATAATGATGATCTTACATGAAATGATATTATCGTCTTAAGGACCTTTGGGCATGGTTGAGACCTAAATGAGGTGTAATCCTCTTTGATGACAAGGGTTGATACCCTATGATGTTGTGATACGAATTTATATCCTATGATATTGTGGTGAATGTAGTCTCGTGAAAGGCAATGAATAGTACCATGTGATGGTGATGTGATGGCAAGTATAGTCTCTTTATTGGTAGGTGAATAGTGCCTTGTGATGTTGAGATGAGAAATTAAGTCTCACACGTTTTATATCTTTTAAAGCTGTTATACTTATATGCTTGCTACAACTCAATTAGCATTTGTATGTCCACTTATTTGATGTAGCCTTAATTCACCCAACTACATAATTAATCAAGTGAAACCTTAATCATAGAGTTGCCATGTGCCATAGATTCATTTCGGTGTCATAACTTGATGGATGGTGAAATGAGTATTCCTAAGGGAAACTCGGAGCGCATATTGTGTGTATGCGGGGTGCTTGTCATCCTGGCACTAGGTGTTTATGGAGGATGGTTGCAGTCATACCTCAGATATTGTGATGTGTGAAAGGCAACAATATAACTGCATGATGCCTCTTATAGAACGGTCATGCGTGAGCTATTCACTAGCGTCGTGACCTGTACCAAGGCGGGCTAGTTACATGACTATATGTCGCTAATTTGTAGCTTGACTCATATGTCACTACGACGCAGACTCGTACTGACCGAGTAGGGAGAAGATCTTGGAGTATGGATCTTCCTAGATCTTGTATGGCACTGATTTTGACTTAACAATGGTTAGTTAGATTTGGGTGGAACGACTCAAATCTTTAGGACATAATAAAAGATATAATACAACCATGTAGCATATCTATTTAGGGTTATACACGACACTTCATATTGAATGACAACCCTTGTTTGTTCTCTTTACATAAAAATGATGATTAGTGCATTAAGAGATAATAAATCTGCTTATGTTGTAGAAATACTCATGATGTAGATATGTACATATAGTAGTCACACTATGTTAATAGAGATACTGCTACTGTTGATTATGATAATGGTGATAGTTATCACATGTTGTTAGCTATGCTTATATTGCTAGCCATGTCTCTATTATTAGAGATGCTTAAACTGCTAATCATGCTTATGTAGATAATTGTGCTTTGATGTTAGTTCTACTTATGATGTAGATACGTTCAACTTTATAGACATGCTAACATTGTTAGCTATACTTATGTTGCTGAACATATTCATGATGTTAGAGATACTTATGCTACTAGATTGTTTATACTATTAAAAAAGCATAAGATGATAAGTCAGACTATGATGACCTTTGTTATTTGATGCAATCTTATAAAATCCAAGATGATAGTCTGCATATACTCTGATAATTATACTTGTTGCTAAGCTTATTTGCTTAACTTGTTCAGTATGCTTGAACTGTTTAATCTGATTAGTTGTCCATTAAATACTCCAACTGCTTAGTCTACTTATTGTTAAATAATATGTTGTAATCAATATCTACTGGAGAGAGTTATATCTCTACTTGGGACTGGGTCTCACATGTGGGTTACCACATCTTTTTAGGAGATCAACAACGACGACAATAGAATTGTGGCATCAAGGAAGAAATATGATGATGGACCTTAGAGACGGTTATTTAGTTGTCTAGTATGTCCTAGAGTCATCCATGTACTCTCAAGTCCATGTGAAAAGTTTGTATACGATGTTTCGATTGAATTGAGTTTTTGATAGCATGTTGATGCTTGTATAAGTGGAATATGTGGATAGTGTTCCTTTGTAAAGTTTATGTTGTAGCTGAGGCTATAGAGCAGTTCTAAAGGATATTGAGTATTATATGGAATGAAGCAAGTTGTTGGGCTTTTATGTAAATGTTTTTGAGCTTTTGAGAAATGTTGAAATCAGTTTTAATTTATCATGTTTTGTGGATTTGTGTTTAATACATGAGTAATTGTGTTTTGTATTTTGAGTAATCTCATTTAGTGTAATGGGTTCTCACATCTATGCATTTCTCAGTCTCACTTATCAAGTGGACAAGATATCATACTCCTGTAGGAGGGAAAAATCCCATCTAAATCACTCATAGTCATCGACATGTACACAGTGCACCCAATCACCGCCTTTATGGCAACCCTTATTCAAGGTCACAATAGATGATGTCAAATTACACCGAACGACATGTAATGAGTGTAGTGACTTTAGGTCTAAGAACCACAATCACCACAAATATTATAAGAAATGATCCTGACTACCAATTATGGTTTCCATGTATCACTTTTATGGTGGGTTTGCCCGATACATTATTCTCTAGCATGTATCTATATGCTTGGTTTGATATCATATATCATGACTGATGAGATTCTGTAATCAACCAACACATTCTAGTCTTTTGTGTTATTATTGTCTATCAACCTTCCACAATAACATCTAACTAGGAACATAACACAAGTGTATATACTCTTGGCATTCATATGACCTCATTGTTCAGGTCATGGGCCCGAAGACATACATCATCGAGTAATATTATTCGTTAGACATTTATTATGTTATATAATTATCTCATAATTGAATAAAATAGAATAAACATGAAGATTGTCTTTATTATTATTAATTAAATCATTTTAAAACTATGCCAGTACGGTCATCATATGTCTGTCTCTCTAGGCATACATACCAACAACATGTTGTGTCCAATGTTATGTATTTATATTTATACCACTTTGACGAGATATGCCATGTTGTTGGATAGGCATGCCTTGTCTTCTGTTGTGAGGATTGAACCTCACATCTAAATGAAGACGCAAGGTGTCAAGCACATGGCATGTTGTGTCCAACATGAAAAATGTTGCATTCTTTATTTTGAGGTGGATGACCAATACCTCAAATCTACATAGAGATTCACCCATTTTACTTCAGAATGACAAAAAGTCAATTTTAAAATTGGATTTGTAAGTCTAAAATATAGCCAAAGCTGAAGCGATAAACATGATAAAGTCATCATAAATATGATATAAATCGTGTTATCATGCCCTGAACACTATAAATCCATCAAAATGAAATTTGAAACTCATAAAGACATAAAAAGATAAGAAGAAAAGAAAGAATGGTTAGTCTTTATCAACACAATAGATCCCACATGTGGCACCATGTGGATCATACATATCTTTTCCCTACATGCCATATTGACCCTAGCATGCCTCCCACGGTTAGTCTGTAGTTGCATTAAAAGTTTTTTATTGAGTCAACGACCCACTGGTTGAGGTCCCAACCCCATCTCCAAATAATATCTATAAGATACAAACATTACACTAAAAGTCCTAACCAAATAGACCAATTTAATTAATGGCCAAAAGGGAATCTTGAAATTGTGAAGTCATTTCTACTACATTCTAGATCCCTAGCTACCAAAGAAGTTTGCGGTCCAAAATTCCAAGTACAATAGAAGAGGAGACTTAAACCTCCACAATTATGATATATTATTAAAATAGATTAATGGTTCAAGAGAATTGATGGCATTATTTAAACAAGTATTATCCTACATCTTGTAATAACCTTGGGGTTCTTACATAATAAACCAACAAACCTTCTCCAAATTCGTTGCTAGGTATAAGTAAAGTTTGCTAAACTGCAATCAAGCACATCCTTAAGTATCTGAGAATGACTAATGACTCACTCTTGGCATACAAAGGTGAGAAAAAATGGTTTCTAAGGGTTACATTGCTATTATCTTTCAAACACATAAGAAATTCTGCTTATTACATTCTAGATTTTTTTTCCTCAATGGAGGTTGTGTTAGTTAGAAGCTTATTAAGAGACAACAATCGATCTACCATGAATGACTGCATAGTATGGGAATACAATATGAAATGATCATCCTAGAGGAGTATACATCTAAAAATGAGGAAACACAACTTACTTATTGGAAGGGGCTATCAATAGTCTTGCATTGTAAGGATATAATATGAAGTTCTTAGATGCTGCCACTATAAAGTTTTATACATAACTTTGATTAGCAAGAGGATATGTACGTCAAAGGCTATACTTAACCACGCTCTTCGTGCAAGCACCTTTTGGGGATGAAGGACAAATGGGGAAAAGTCATTAAAAATTTATTAGACGTGAATAATAACTAAATGTGATTTTTTGTGCTGATTTGATTTGCCTCATTTATCTACTTAAATATCACACTGACACTATTATATCTCCTTTTATGGACGTTCTCATGTTCAATGGAGTTCTAATGAACACAATACTAGCATCCAAACAACTTGACATATTACCATGAATGTCATCAATGCTTCTATTAATTATGGGCCTTCCTTTGATAATGTCACCGAACAATGTTTCATTGTTCCACTACAAGGATCTTTACCTAGAAATTCACATAGTTGGTGCTATACTACAATTCATGCAATTTCTCCACCTACTAATGTATTGGTGACTTATTAGGTGCTAAAAAACAAGCTTAGATTAAAATGATTTTTAAAGCACTTGAAGAGATGTATTGAAAAAAAATATAATATAAAATTTTGATATTGATTATATAGCTGTAACTAAAACTAACAACTAAAAAGACAAAACGATATCATTTTATTTATATGACAAAACTATAATTTTAGTTCAAATGGAATATATTTTTCTTTATTTTTTTTATCAGGACGTTGATTTTATTATATGAAGAATAGTTTGTATGAGAAATAAATTAAATAAACACCGTTGATCGTATTGCTGGCTTAGTTATGAGTGTGCGCTATGACCATTAAATTTAAAATGGGTTTATCTTATGTTTCAAGCCACATCTGCAAAACCCGACTCCCCAATGACGGAACACAAACCCAAACTCTACCAGACCCACTCTTTTGAGTATTCTATACTCTTCCTGTTTCAGCCACCTTCGTGGCACTAACTTTTACTTTTGCGGGATTATTGTCTCTTTGAATGCTATTAGCCCGCTTTGGTGGTCCTAAAATCGACGTGATCGTTCAACCCCACGACTCACCTCTTGGCAAATCAGAATCAGTATCGTGTTGTCCTTATCTTGTCATCACTCTCTTTACTACCATCTCAGGTGTGACTCCGACATTTCCGGTCAATATATTGAGCCACCAGCCCACCACCTTGCTTGTAATTACCTACTTGTTAACCATTCCATTCCCGCTTACCTCAAACCCTATAACTATATAAAGTTTGGTTTCTCATTTTCTCACGCGGAATCACTACCCTTATTACATACATCCTCTCTAGTTTTGTTAAATGTATTTTATTTGCTCTACTTTTTTGATGATAAAATATACAACAACGTGAGAATTGCGCCTTGGTTTGTCCGCATTCCGCAACAACACTTGTTATTGACGTGTAATTCGCAATTCCCGTTTTGTGTAAAAGGACGAAATACAAAATTTCCATTTCCCCCAATTTACCAGATTCTCTCATTTATTCACCCTAAACTCGCTCATTTGATATGTCGAATTTTCCCCACCCCACCACGGGAGAAACTCCTTTGTACTTCGTTTCTACTGTCCCCCCGCGACCTCCATAGCTCCGTGCGTAGCCAAGCAGCGTTGCCACCGAAACAGCCGTGCCGACCGCTCAAAGCAGCAGCGGCGCCAGCCACCGCCAGGCGCAGCGACGACGGCCACTGCAAGGAGCAGCGGCCACCGCTCCAGCAAGAGGTGAGGGGCACCACATAGCAGCATGCCCTTCTTTCTTCATCCTTTCCTACGATACCTCCTCCTGTCACCACACCTTCGCCTCCTCATCTGCATTTTACATGTATCTGATATCTTCCATTTTCTAAATTCTATTAGATTTTCTTCTCTAATAGGTAGGTAGCCTTTCTCGACTTATTTTGATTAAAATTCCATCCCTTCTGTCCTGAAAATCCCTCCCTTTAATCTTACTCACTTTATTCCTCTAATTCTAATACACAGCCACGTAGTTGAGTTCTTTGGGCTGCTCGAGTCTGCTGCGTAGTGCATATAGTGCTCTAGTAAGTGTTGCAGTACATAGTGCTCCAGTACAAGACCATGCTGTTCCTGTCGTCATCAGGATGCCTTTCCCTTTGTAAGTGTCTTCAATCTGTATTCTGTTCATTGTTCAACCTTTTCCCAAGTTTACCGATTTTTTTGCCAATTTTTATCTAAATATTCCGCCTAATTCCAGAATGATTGCCAAATCCAGAATTTGTGACTATGGCTGGTATGGTATGATGCACCGAGTTGTACAGTACGAAAGAATATGTCAGGTTTGTCCGTCTTTTCTGGGCCTTACCGAAATGCAAATGTGGAAGAGAAAGGTATCTTCTGCTGCACCATCTTGTTTTTTGAAACGGTTGGACAGTAGGGATTGGTTAGCACCAAATGAAGTTCTAAAAGTGTTTAGAGGTCTAAGAGATTGTGACGATATTGTTCTGGCTTTTGAAAAGGTCAAAGTCCGAAAAGATTATAAACCCACCGAGGCTCTGTATAATCTAATGATTGATAAGCTTGGGTATGCTTCCAAGTTTGATGAAATCAATAACCTTTTAGACGGGCTGAAACATGAAAACTGCAAGCTTTCTGATGAATTCTTCTATAGGCTAATCAAGCTCTATATTAATGTAGCCAACCATCCAGAAAGGGCCATAAGAACTTTACTCAGCATGCCAGAGTATAAATGCTGGCCCACAGTTAAGACGTTGAATCTTGTTCTAAATATGCTCGTCAATGGTAAGCACTATGAGATGATACGGGACATATATTTATGTGCTCCTCGGTTAGGGATTTCTGTAGACACCTGTTGCTTTAATATTCTCATGAAGGGGCTCTGCAATATGGGGAAACTGGATGATGCTTTTTCTTTGTTAGCTGAAATTCCTAAACAACATTGCAAGCCTAATGCGACCACTTTTGGGACCATAATGCACGCCCTATGTAGAGTTGGCAGAGTAGTTGATGCACTTCAGTTATGTGACAGAATGCAGAATGAAGGGGTTGAACCTGACACAGTAATATTCAATGTACTGATATCAGGACTCTGTAAACAAGGGAAAATGGATGAAGGGCTTGATCTGTTGGAGAAAATGAAACTAACAGGTTGCCACCCAAATGCAGGATCCTACCAGGTTCTTCTGTATGGATTTCTCACTTCTAAAAGATTTCTTGACGCTAGAAATTTCATGAAGCAGATGATTTCCAGGGGTTATAAACCCAGTTTCCTGTCTTATAAACTGCTTCTTGAAGGTCTTTGCAGTGAGAAGCTTTTGGATGACGCGGACTTCATCCTAAAGCACATGGTCAGTCAAGGATTTATTCCTCGAATGGGAACCTGGAAGAAAATTCTTATCAACATGCCTTTACATACTGAATGCTATCTGTTGGAAGCCTAATCTTCTCCGAGACTGAAGACCTCCCCCTTTAGATGTTACGATTTTCCCTCGATGGGCCTAGCATGGACAGAGATATAGTATCTTTAGGTCATGTTTTCCCCTATACTTTCTGGAATTTTGAAGGGATAAAAAAGACGGATGACATATGTATTATCAAGGTGTTGCATAGTTGACCAAGGTGTGCTAAATGCAGTATGTCTATGCCACATGCATTTTCTGGCTTTTTCTGATTTTCACTGGATAGTACATTGCCTTGCAGGCCAAGCATAAAAAGGGTCAGCTTGCATTTAGCGGCGAAGCCAAGATTTTTCTTGCATGGCAGGGCACCATATATGACAATGGTCCATTTCTCACTGTTGCTCTATATATCATGGCTTTAACCCTGATATTATACCCTAATGTTCCATCCTGCAATGATGATTGATATTATATCTTTGAGGAGCTAAATATGTTATCACATTACACATTACAATTGTGGCTTGTTTTTTGCTCTATCATGGTAATTTTTTGAAGTTCTACACCTTTTTAAATTTATGGTTATAATGCCAAATTTATTTTCGAATGATGTCAAAATCATCTATTATTCACTGTGTTTTATGACTTCAACTTAATTTGGATAATTAACATACCTCTCTACCAGATTTGGATGCAATTAGATGAGCATTATGACAAGTCTTTTCAAATTATGGCAATCCATGGTAAAATACATTTGACTAAAAGGACAATATTCTGTAACATTTGTCGTTTAGTTTCTTTCATATTCTGTACTGAAAGAACAAGAAGACATGTGATACAAAAAAGTAAGAGATGGATGGATAGGTTGATTACAATTTCAAGCCTTATCTAAACCATACAAGACGCAGTAAATTGTCTTCTACTCTATCATTTGTGCTCACGTTAATTGTGTTTGTCACACCAGTAAAAAAGTTGTAGTCTACTATCCATATATAATGTTACCTTTCATCATATTAAAGTTAGATGCAAACTAAAGACAAATTCATGTTTCCCTTATAAAAATTAGTATCCATTCCCAAACATTGGTAGGGCATGTGCCAACTCGTGCTTGAATGTGGATACGCCACTGGTTGCATTATGTGCATCTACTACATTTTCAACTTAACATAGGTTAGCTTATTTACATCCATGTGCATTGTAAATTATTAATAAATCCTCTCTATTCTCTGTTGAGTATTATGAATTTATGGGTCTTTGGTTTTGTTTAAATTTCAAGAAAATGTACAGTTGCTTTAAAGTATGGATATACGGCTTCATCGAACTACCATTGTCTTTGACATATCTATAACTTAAACCCCCTGCCGCTTGAAAACTTTTTTCTGTACAAGTCGAATGCATGTCTGTTTGACAACATTTGTGCTGTATAGGATGGACGCATGCCTATTAGCCAAGAAGGAAATATTTTGCGATTTAGATATCAATACCTATAAAGATAAATTATACAAAGTAGATCTATATTCTTGTCTTTTCATATCAAAAATGCTGATTCTTGTATTGCTATTGATGTATGAATTTGGTAGAGTTTTACAAAAAAAAATCAGGGAAGCTATGTCATTGTCACTGTAGTGTATTCTGCAATTAGGAGTAGCTTGCCAATATTATTGTGGCTATTAAAGCTAGTAATGTAACCAGTGAGACATTTATTTGACATGTTTTGGTGATTGAGTCATGCCATCAGGGTATGGATCAAAGCGGCGATCATCATTAGGGCTTGGCTTGTTTTTAGAGTTATCTATACACGAACCTGGCCTGGACAGAAAAAATAGACAGTTGTTTTTTCCAGATATTTATAAGACAAGCCTATCATGTAGGTTTATCTAACTTCTTCAACATCTTCATGATCTGAGCCTCAATCCCAACTTGGTGGGTTCAGCGGGATGGATTCATCTGTTCAATTCAGCACTGAATTTGATCATGTGATGTTGTTACATCAGTTCAATTCATCTATACACAAATCCTACGTCTCTTTAGATCTAGATGCTTGCATGTCATATTCCATGCCCTGAGCAAGGGCTGTTACTGAGGTGATTAAAGATTATCCTTACCCTTACCATCCTCTGGGTATGGGTAAATCACTCACCTCATGATTCCCTTACCACACCTACCCGCACCCACTTCCCCACCGGCTATAAGGGAAGGATACATGTAAAACCGGAAATATTGTATGACATAATCTGCTACTGTATCATCGGAAAATCTATGATAATTTCCAATTAATGTATACACATAAATACCATGGTAATTTTTTTATAAAGCACAAGTAAATTCTTGTAGCAGCTATAGTTTTTTTGTATAATCATTATTATTAGTTTATCAAGAAATGCCAAACTGCCGCGCACATCGTCAAAACTCTACGTGATATTATTAGTAGCAATATGGTGTTGCAATATCGTTTGTTTGTCAAGAAATGCAGACCTGTTGTTAGTACCATTATCTTAATAGTAGCGATTTGGTGTTGCATGATCATACTGTGGCAATACTTGCATATGCCACGACAATAGGCTCACTAATGCCAATCTTTACAATTAAATAAGCTCGGAGACAACTGAATCCCTAGAGCTCGTACAAAAACAACTACAAATAAATATGAAGACCCAACTAGTATTTCCGATTCTAGGATACTGGTTAGACGAAGAGCATCTCTATCCCACTACGTTCTTGTGTTACTTTCACAAAGTTTGTTCTCGAATTGGGAGATTAGTCATGGTGGAATGTTTGACACAACTATGATGAATTAAATAAGCTCGGAGACAACTAAATCCCTAGAGCTCATACAAAAACAACTATAAATAAATATGAAGACCCGACTAGTATTTCCGATCCTAGGATACTGGTTAGACGAAGAGCATCTCTATCCCACTACATTCTTGTGTTACTTTCACAAAGTTTGTTCTCGAATTGGGAGATTAGTCATGGTGGAGTGTTTGGCACAACTATGATGAATCAAGTCATGAGTGTGCGATTAGGATGCATTGTGCTCCTCTCGCGGCCTTCGTTGGGAAATGATGTGCCGTTAGGCGAGCTGACTAGATGGGTTGTAAAGTAGTCAATAACTCATTAGTTTAGGCTTTATTTTAGTGTAGCTAAATATACATTATATTATCTTATACATTAAAAGCTAGGAAGCATAGACACGGACACGAGACACGGCATGGACACAAACATGAGTTACAACGATTTCCAAAGATATAGGACGCGGGCACGACGTTGGACACGACATACACACATACACACACACGCATGCATGCACGCGCCCACACGTCCGTGTCGGACACGTGTCGAGGACGCCCACAGCTGTCTCGGGGAAGTGTTCTTGCTTTCTGGATAAAAAGGTATCGACGAAGATGGTATTGATAATACCTATCCCTTATCTTATAAATGATCGGGTAAGCGGGTGATGGGTAAACAGGTAAAGGGTAAGAAAACCATACATATGTATGGGTAAAAGGTAAACATTTTTAACCTTACCCATTGACAACCCTACCCTACGCCAAATGAGATGAGACACAACTTCATCTACAATTTGACGAATGAGTAGGATAAATAATGCAAAGGATAAACATAAAAATTCTGAAATATGTCAATAATAAGACCAATGGTGAGCAACAGGATGAGATGTACATGACAAATCACCTTTGATTAAACCAATAGGCACACACTTATACATAGTGTAAACATTCAAAGTTGTAGGCGCCTCCTTATGAAATGTATGGTACACGACGAAAGGAGAGAAGGGGGGATGGAAGAAAAAAGTTTACTTGGTTAAATAAGATGATGGAGAAGAGAGGGGAATAAACTAAATGGGAGCGGAAGGAAATGATCCGCATATTTTACCTTGCTTCTCTTTCTACAGAGTCGAAGGGGTGGGAAAAATGTATTACTTGTACTTTCCTTGTTCATGCCGTCCCTTTTTTCCCCTCTCCATGCTTATCAAACACATTATCAATAAGGAAAAAATCACCCGCCCTTCTCTATCATTATCCTCACTGCCCCTCCCCTTCTTTTTCGCGCACCAAACATACCTTCCATGATAGAGCCTTCAACAGTAGAGTAGTGAGAGGCATAAGCTAATCACAAGTAGTGAGCTTGGTCAACCACCCCTCCTTCTTAGTATACACTTGCAAGAATTTTAATAGTCTTTGCAAAAGACATGCAAGTAAAGATACATAAAATGGCTTATAGTGGTATACTTGACTAGTAGCTCAAGTCCTAGAACGCACTATGCATTTTAATTAGGGGAGAATATCCTTTAAAAGCATAGTCGCACCACATTAACTTTATCATTTTAGAGATCAAGGAGCTTGTATCCCTTTTAAGTATGTGTTCTAAAAATAATATACTTTGAAAAAAAAAATTGATCTTTTATTTATTATCTATAAGTAAAAGATTCTTAACATTTGGGAGGAGCGCAATAGAAGATGCCACGAGAAAGGGGAAATTGATAGGTATAACCTTTTTGACAAGTATGTTGCGCATCTAGGCTGGGTTCTGAAAGCCAAGCCTAAGATGGCGAGAGGGATTAACTTGATGATCCGGAGACAGTGGGATTTTGTAGTTTAACCCACTTGTACAGTATACGAGGCTTGCCTCTATACTTCCTTTTTTGGTTTAGTAATACTTTACCCGCTCCAAAAAAAAAAAGATTCTTAGCATTATTTCCAAAAAAATTTTTATTTCCTATTAGTATATAGACTTTCCTGTGTTTTTTACTTAGTCTATTTTTTCTCTTTACTGTGTTATTCTTGTGTTTAGTTTAATCCTACATGGGTTATCTCTAAATCCTGTGGTCTTCTCTTGTCTTATAAAAGAGAACCCTGTACTCCTTTTTTTATCATCTCAATAAGAGGATTATTAGCCACAACTTCTAGATGGTATCAGAGCCTCCCGATCCTCCCTAACCCTGATCCTTTCCCATCAACCCCAACCGCCACCCCCTTTCCCTTCTCCCAAGCCGCCGCCCACCCTGCCCCCTCCCTCCTGCTACCGCCGACCAGCCCCTCCTCCAGTCGCCGTCACCCCCTCCCCTACCTTTCTCCCTTGCCGCCCACCTCCTTCCCTCCCTTCTTCTCCACCGCAGCCCCCCCCCCCCCCCCCCTTCTTCCTCCGTCTCCACCGCCGCCCCCTGCTGCCCGCCGCCACCCCACACCCACCACTACCATCTCCCGCAGCCACAACCACCCTCCCCATCCTCTCTTCTCTCTTGTTTCTTTTCCCTAGTTCTTCGCTCACCATCTAGTTCGGCTACAGGCGTCCGTTCGTCTCCATACGCTCTTCCGAAAAGCTTACGTACAACCCGTGTCTTTTCCAGTTCTGGAACGTTGAAGGCGTAAACCAACTTTTCGCTTCTGCCTACATACGCCTCATGGTGGAGTGATCTTTTCTCCATGGTGGCGTAGGTTTCTTACTTCTTTATCTGCCCCGTGAGGGTCTTCTCAGGTCCATGTGGATCTCCTACTTGCTACGACTACTAGTCCATGTGGTGGACTCTTGCTACTGACTACTGCTACTGTTGATCCTTGTTGTGCCCGTGCTTCTGTTCTGCTCTGGTCTGATGGCGACTCCAGATCTCCCGCGCACTCTCTGTGTTACTACGGTGAAGTTGGACAGTTCAAACTATCACCTATGGGCTGCCTCCTTTGAGTTGTATGTCAAATCCCAAGGTCGCCACTCTCATCTGACTACAAAAGGCCCGTCTCTTCCTGCCCCTGATGCTGACGAGAAGACGAAACAAGCCTACGATCTCTGGTCCAAAGAGGACTATGGGGTCATGACATGGATGGTCAACAACGCTGAAGCCAAGATCAACCAGTCCCTGCTCCGTCTTCAGACTGCCAAAGAAATGTGGGAGCAACTCTCCCATGTTTACTCGCACCAACAGAATCCTAAGAAGGTCTTTGAGATCTTCAAGCAACTTGCCAAACAGGAGTATTCTGCTACTGACTCTGTCGAGGATTACTACAACTCCTGCTGTGCCCTCTGGGATGAGTTCCAGGTGTATCATCCTTTTTCTACTGACATCGATGAAGTTCATCGACAGCGGAATGAACTTATGTTAGTTCAGTTCCTCGCGGGCCTACCTGCTTCCTTTGCTGGTGTTGTGGATCAAATTCTCTCCTGCGACCCTTTACCCACTCTCCGCGATGTGCTCAAAAGGGTCCAACGCTTACCTTCTGTGTCCCAGTCCGTGCCTGACTCTTCTGATGGGGCAGCTCTCGCTGTCCGCTCTGATGATTCCTTTCGTGGTCGCGGTCGTGGCAGAGGTCGTGGCCGCGGTCGTGGCAGAGGTCGTGGCCGCGGAGGACGTTCTTCTGCTCCTGGCCGTGGCTCTGGAGCTGATTCTGTGGAGTCCTGCTACTGCACTCACTGCAAGCGCACCAACCATACTGAAGATCGTTGTTGGATCAAATATGGCAAACATGACTGGGCCAATAAAGTGACTTCTGACCAGACTGAACCTGCTCCACCAACAGCTGATAGGATCTGCTCGGAATTTGAAAAATTGCTTCAAGCTCGCCTGGCTTCCTCTACTGATGCTTCTAATGATGGTAGCGCTGCCCTTCTGACCAAGACTGGTAAACCTTCATGGGTGATTGACTCTGGTGCGACCTCTCATATTTCTGGCAATCCTACTTTATTCTCTAAATTGCACAAGACATCTTTTATACCGCCTGTTACTTTAGCTGATGGCTCTAAATTACCGGTTACTGGAATTGGTGATATAAGTTCTACTGGTAGTCTGCCATTGCAGTCCACTCTTTATGTCCCTAAGTTTCCCCTTAATTTACTATCTGTCAGTAAAGCTGTGAAGAGCCTTCGTTGCTCAATTACGTTTAATCCGGATGGTGTTCTGTTTCAGGATCTGCGCACGAGGATGACGATTGGTTCAGGCCATGAGGGACCAGATGGGCTCTACTACTTGGACGATCCGAAACCAACTGCATATTTGACATCATCTGTGGCCGACATTCAGTGGCATTATAGATTGTGACATCCCTCTGCTGCAAAATTAAAAGCTTTATTACCTGATGTAGTTAGTTCTGTTTTTCATTGTGAGACATGCCAGCTTGGCAAGCAAGCTCGTGCTACTTTTTCACCAAAATTTTGCATTAGTTCTAAAGCTATCTTTGATATTATACATGCTGATGTTTGGGGTCCATGTGCTGTGACGAATACTTCTGGTTTTAAATATTTTCTGAGCTTCATTGATGATTTCTCTAGAACAACCTGGCTGTTTTTACTGAAAGATAGATCTACCATTCTTGAGAAAATTACTGACTTCTTTGCTGAAATTCGTACCCAGTTTGCTAAGCCCATTAAAATTTTGTGCACTGACAATGCTTTGGAGTTTATGCAAGCCTCTGTTAAAATAGATTTCCAAAAAGAGATTCTTAACATAGCACGACCTAAAGTCCCAATAGGGAAGGAAAAAGAGGGCCACTAGGATACATTATAAAAAAAGGTAATTGAAAAGTATCGAAGGATGTTCTATCAATCAACTAGCATATGGTAAAACATTAGGTTAACTTAATAGGAACGCGATACTCTATCATATTAGATTTGCTTTCTTATAGAAGACACTAATCTTGCTATTTGTGGCACTAACCTGTTGAGGTGCATAAAGAGCGCATGATGCTTCATAAAGAGTGTTTGATAGGGAACCAATTCTCAAAACCAAAATTTAATAGTCATTTTCCTAGGCACATACCTCGAGTTTGGTGTTTATAACAAATGGCTAAAAACCCTAGTTCACGCAACATTTGGGACCAATTACCCAACGAATGACTTATTCAAGTAACAAATATAGAAGTACATCCTTAGAAGTTACAAGTTAGTTCCTAAAATGACAATGAAGTCTCAAATTAGCTGAATTGAATAGAAACCCTAATTTGGCCACTCGACCAGCTTAGGGTTTCTCGGGGACTGCCGAGCCAAATCAACAAGATATCCTCCATTAGTTTCTCCCAATATAGAATGACAAGCCGCTAGTATCACACTGTCACTTGAAAAATCATGAACATCAGTCCAGGTTGCCACAAGGGGCAGGTAGTGTAGTGTTCACTGTGGTACATTGATCAACTAAGAATGCCAACAAAATACTCTCGGTTATATGAAATGAGGGTAGGTGTTGCTGAAGCTGTCTTGGTGTTCTGTACGATTGTATTGCCACATTCGACCGAAGATGATGTGCTCTAAGATGCATGGTAGCCCGCCATACAACAAATTTCCAACATAGGCACCATAACATAAGAACATGATGTAACATTAACAATTAGGCAAGATGTGGGGTCCTGGGGACCACTCCAAGACTTGGATGACTGCCAAGAATATGACATTAGTGGCATTGCTTGCATATGCATCCTACACTCTCAACCTCAGAGAAGAAGAGGCTAGTGCGACTAGGGCTATTGAAGCTTGGGTGCTCGGATTACTAGGGTTAGCTCCATGTAGTCTTAGTAGGCATCTTATCGTCGCTGGACTCACCTTATGGAAGCACATACTCATACTCTTGTCATCTTCCTTTGCTGTATCCAGTGATTTAAAAAGCGGGTGAAGCGGCCGCTTAAGCGGTCAAGCCTATGTCACGTTGTAATTTTAGCTGAAGCGGACTTTGAAGCGTTTTGGATTGAAGCGACCACTTTTTCCCGCTTCAGGCCGCTTTTTCAGCCCCACTTAAGCGACCGCTTCAGGGCGCTTCACGACAAATATTGCTGGAGTGGTCTAATCACTCGCCAAATCTATAGAAAAATGAAAGCACTACTTTTGGGAGATGTGATGCTCCAACTGTTGTATCTCAAAAGGTGTAAGAAAGTTTAGCAATTAGCATTTATCTTTACTTTGTTACTGCTGTTTGTACACTCTGTACAGTTAGACTAGTACTTTGTACTTTCAAGTTTGTTTATGATATTATCATGTATATTTAATGTTGTTTATTACCGCTGATACTCTAATAGTCTGACATTTAGTATACTTGTACAAAACCTTTGCACAACCATCTGTGGACTGTAACAAAATGATGTCGTAAAATATTGTTATATTGTCAATTATGTACTTAGTGCAGTAACTTATTGTTCTTTATGATTTACTATGTATGATATTGGCATGTATGTTTAATGTAGTTTATTACCACTGACAAATTAATAGTCAGTCATTTTGTATACTTGTACAAAAACTTTGCACAACTATCTATAGACTGTAACAAAATAAGGTAGTAAAATTTGTTATATTGTTTATTATATACTAAGTCTAGTAGTTTATTGCTCTTGATTCTACTATATATTGTCATGCATTTCTTTTTATTACTATTTAAATGTGCATCTATTTATATTATGTTGAACACTACCTTACTCAGTCAACAATATTTGTACAGTGTACTAGTATTTAACTACTACTACCTCCATTTTTTTTTACTAAATGATAATTTCTAAGCCCAATTGTTGAAACAATATTAAGTACATAGTACTAGTATGATACTTGATTGTTGAGCGAGGACTATGCAGTTTTATGATGTTTGAGTATTTTTAGCTTGTAACAATTTATTTTTGTAAATAGGACCCTTTTTCATTTGTAAAAGTCATTCTGATGTAATGAAATATCATTTGGATGCTTGATTAATGATATGTTAGCAGTACGACAGTCACCAAAAGTTTTCTACATTTTTTAAAACAATGCAGACCACTTTTTCAAAAAGCGCTCGCTTTGGTCCGCTTTAAAGCCCGCTTTCTGCTCCCCGCTTCAAAAGGGTCAATCCGCACGCTTCCCGCTTCACGCTTTCCAAAACCTAGGCTGTATCTAACATCACTATCATCAAACTATAGGAGCATTGGTTTGTTCAATGACTGTAGCCCTGGTTGTAGAAGCATTATACCTTGTTGGACACCGATGCAGCCAATAACGATGACGCGAAAGTGGCTTGCTTGGTTGAAGTGGTGTAGATGGTCACATGGTTGTCACACATCGCCGCCGCCAAGTACTTGATTCTCTCCCAGAGAGCGACGCTTCTACTCATGCTTAATCTAAGTTGAAACATGGATAGCATCGTCAATTTTGTAAATATTAAAGCAGCGAGGTCATGGTATTAGGCGTAGAGAGGCTGTGATGATATATGGCCAATTTTCTATTGTCTGACCTTACCTTGGACTCCAAACCATAGAATTTATGGGTATAGTACTCGACTGAATTTGCATCTTGCTCCAGTTTTGACATATTGAGGCACAACTGCTGCTTGTCATTCACTAGGATGAAGAGAAACTTCATGTCCACCTTCATGACGGTCTTGGTGTTCACTTAGTGGATGGTACACATAAGGTTGAAAAAGGCGTGAGGCGTAGCGAGGCGTTTTTGTCTTGGCGAGGCAAGGCGTAAGCCTCAGAATGTACCGAGGCATTCATACACACACACACACACATATACATATATACACACACACACACACACACATATACATGTAACTCCATTACATATACACAAACATATGCAAGTACATCCAATATACAAAAGAATACAAAATATCAACATATATACATGTAAATCTGTACACATCTTACAATTATATACATATACACATATACTGTAATGCCTGGGCCCACTGCCCAAGGCTCTAGTAGAGTTCCAGGAATGACGACTGGCCCCATAGACCACCACTAGCCTTAACTATGCGCTTTAGCCTCACTCACGCGTAAGTCAGGGTCAACTTCCCGACTGGTCACCCATCCTAGTACTACTCCAAGCTGAACACACTTAACTATGAAGTTCTTTAGTGATGGGCTCTCGGAAAAGGAGGTGCACCTTGGTGATATGGGTAGTCCAATCATTCCTTTTAAGATCATGTTATCCGAGGCCTCAAATCCTGGGATATTACAATCTCCCCCACTTAGGCTCTTGACGTCCTCGTCAAGGCTCAACTATAAGGCCTCATAATCTTTTCCCCATTTCAGTGCAGACCTACAATGGCCCATGGACACCCAGCTCCCGATCACGGAATACCAGCGCAAGGGTGGCTACGTCAACCATGGACATCCCTTTTCCTACATTCCTGGACCGCACGACTCAAGACTGGCATGCCATGTCCATGTGGGCCCCACCTACTGGAGGGGTTATGGCTCTGATACCATTTGTAACGCCTGGGCCCACTGCCCAAGGCTCTAGTAGAGTTTCAGGAATGACGACTGGCCTCACAGACCACCACTAGCCTTAACTACGCGCTTTATCCTCACTCACGCGCAAGCCGGGGTCAACTTCCCGACTGGTCACCTATCCTAGTACTACTCCAAGCTGAGCACGCTTAACTATGAAGTTCTTTAGTGATGGGCTCCCGGAAAAGGAGGTGCACCTTGGTGATATGGGTAGTCCAATCATTCCTTTTAAGATCATGTTATCTGAGGCCTCAAATCCTGGGATGTTACATATACATGCACAAATATATACATGTACATGTATACAATGCGTGACATTACATGTATATGCATATACATTATAGATACATACACAAATACATAAATATATAGACACAAATATACATGTTTAGATACATATGTATGTATATATACACACACATATATATTATACACACAAATATACATGTTTAGATACATATATATGTATATTTACACATATATATAGATTATACATGTGCATATGAGGCTTAAATTAGGGTCTGGACTGAGGCTTCGCCTCGGAAACGCCTCAACGCCTTTTACGCCTCGCCAAAAATGAGGCGCACGCCTCTCAACTGGACAGTGAGGCACACGCCTCTCAACTGGACAGTGAGGCACACCCCTCAGGGCGCATTGAGGTATGTCTCGCCTCAAGGCGTACGCCTTTGAAGCCTCGAGGCACGCCTTTTTGTTCCATGGGTACACATTTGCTTCCACAGGCGAGTGCGACACGTTACAACTTTTCCTTAGTGAATAACAAACTTCAGATATCAGAAAGTTGTGTAGTTTAATAAGACCTAAATGTTGTGCGATGTGTGCGTTTATTATAGAAGTCGGGGTCGCCTGTGCCATAAAAGTCTGGAACATCGATTGATCTTCACTGACCATCTAGCTGCTGACGTGGGGTTGCTCTTCTTTTTGGTTAAGACGAGGGTGGACACTGATTCTCTCGTTATTAAGTCTGTAGCTGCTCCAATTGTTGCAGAAGACGATCAATCTGCTTAGTCAAATTGGTCACCATAGCATCGACCTCTACATTCTCCTTATCTTGCACAACCAAACAACTTTCAAGGTCGGCTATCTTGGCGTTGAGGTCTTCATTACACACCATGGTGACTGTAGTGAAGTTTGAAAGATATTTAGGATTTTAAAATTCCGGTATGGGTGTGCACGTATTAAGTGGCATCCACTACAATGTCCAAAACCAGGAAAGTGTTTTACTTGGCCTTAGGTGTCTTCGAAGTGTGGTAAAGGAAGAAAACTTCCCAATACAATCAAAATTTGGGCTAGTCCCAGTAGTTGCTGCTACATTGAAATCACATCAAGGAAGCCCACATGAAGCTAGGTTCTCCCACCACGAGTCTGGTTGCCTTTGGTATCTTTGAGGTAGATGGAGGGGAGTGTGAGACCCATAGGGGTGTTGTTTCTGAGGCAAAAAACTCCATTTTCGTCCACTGAGGTGCGTCAATCAGCCTGCACATGATGGACTGGAGAGGGAGGCCTCTATGCTTCCATTAAGGTCCTGTAACCCTAGCTTCTCCCTTGGTGGGCTCCTATGGTTGGTAGTGAGTGGGGGTGCTGCAACCACCTTGTCCTTTGGTGGCAGCAACAACCTCCTAACTATTGCGGTGCTACATTAGGATACTTTAGTACTCAAAACCTTTTGCTAATAAAAGAAAAAGAAATGAAATGGAGAAGGGGAAGAGATGAAAGGGAAAATGGGGACAACTTTGTGGGAAGGAGATTATGCAAAGGAGATCTAGAGAGGAGGAAGAAGAAAGGGAAGAACATGGACAAGGATTAGCCGACCATGGAAGGAGTAACATGTATATTAATCTAACTTTTAATGGTGGAAATTAACTCTAGATCTAGGTTTAGGATAATTTGATGGGGGATGCTGGGATTCCCCAGACATACACCTACAATTTATGCTTTGGGCTCTAATGCCAATAGCTAGGGAACCAATTCTTGAAACTCAAATTTAACAATCAAACGCCTACCTGGACACATACCCCTAGGTTCACATTTATAACTAACGATTGAAAACCCTTGTTAATGCAACAATTGCCACAAATTACCTAGATAACGACTTAATCAAGTTGTAAATCCAAAATAAAACACAAAACCGTGAACTTACACACAAGTCCTTGTAACAAAAAATAAGCTTCCAAAGTAACAACAAAACCCTTGAACTAGCTATTTCAGAAATTGAATAGATACCCTACTTTAGGCTAATCTTCCAACCGATAGCGTGTAAGTTCGTTAACTATCAACCCTGGAATTGCCGCTGCGCTCTGGCGATCTGCTAGGTCTCCCCTCGGCGGAGGCATGTGCTCGAGGGGGAGGGAGGCGGCCGGCTAGGTGTGACCTTCTTCCCCCGGACGCTCTTCCCCTTTCCCCCCTTGGTGCCATCCCGCCTGGGGCTATCCCCGTGCGGCAGATGACGGTGGCCGAGCCTTCCCTCCTTCCCTCTTTCCCTTCTGTAAGTGTGCTCGGTGCTTGGTGGTCGACCGGCGAGTTGGGCGCCCCCAGGTGCTTCGACAGGGACTGGAGCTCAAACAGGGGTCTGTGCTACTAGCGGTGCCTTCGCCCCTCTGCCTGCTCATACACTCAAGCGGAGCTTGAGCGTGTAGGGGCGACGGAGGTGGTCGGGGGTGGTGGTGGGGCTCCCTGCTCCCTCTACCCCCCACTCTGCATTCGTCACGACCCTTTTGCTCCCTACTGTGGTAACCTTTGGGGTTTTGGCCCCCTTCCTGATGAATACCAAGGTGGTGCACGCTATTGGCTTGAAGGATTTCCTGTGTGGGCCATTTTTCTTTGTTTCTTTTCTTTCAGTCTTGTAGTCTTTGGGTGTAGGTGTCTTATCTTGCTATTGTGTTGCTTAGTGTAATTTTGTTTGGTGCTGTGTTTGTGTTGTTTGTGGTCGAGCTCCTTTTTAGGTGATCATTCATTGTCTTCATGATGGTGATCTCTACCAGCGGCTATGCAAACTCCTCTCCCGATATACTCATAGGCTCTTGTAAATTGATGACTTCCATCCCAGATAGCTGTTTTAGACAGCTACTACAAGAGGTGGACGGTGCTGAAATTTACCTATCACATCCCAATATGAGCCTTGTGCTATGCCTTTCCGCAAAAGGAGTTGCGGCTTGGTTATTTGATGAGAGATTTCTATCTTGTAGATGCCGTATGACTTGCTTTTAATGATATTGAGCTATTTTCAAAAAAAAAAAAGAGGCTAATCTTCCAACTCAAAGCCCTCGTGAGATTTTCAGGGTAACCTGCCCGACATCATTTTCCTTTTGAAGTAAAATAAAGTGAGACCCTTTTGAAATAAATTTGAGAGCATTATCAGTGTGAAGACAGAATTTGGGACAAAATTAATTTTCAACTTGTTAGAAAACAAATCGTCGTAAACCTCTAAGATCTATTTTCCCTTGAAAATTTCAGATGAGGCGGGAGACATAACCCAGAAAAGAGATGAAGTGCCAAATACTGATTGACTGTGTACCCTGCTCACATACATTAGAATGAGCTAAATAAAAGTTGGCCTATAACTAATACCCTTACATGGGAAGATAATGCGAGCCAGTATCTCAAGCTATCACAACAACATTGAGAACTAATAGTCGAAACATTGGAATACTCTACAATTTGTCACTAGATGAATGTCCTAGACAATAAAGTCACTAAAGCGAGAAATTCTAGAGCCAATGCAGAGGTGGTGCATCAAGATAATAAAGTCCCATCTGATATCCATGAAGGTCCTGAAAGGCACATGGAGGGAAGAAAGTTAAAGAACAATTTATGTTCTTGTAAAGTTACCAATAAGTAATAGATTATTAGCATATGACTCTAAGGATAGAGGTGGGGGAGGAGGGACTTCAGACTCAGAATGGCCAATGCCAACCACAATGTACTTGAAATTTTCTGTCAATGTAACAATAGTACGATGGTGGATTGCCAAATAATAAAAGGACATTTTCCTAGATATAGATATAGTCACCCGACTCAATCACCCAACCTAGATCATCTCATCTACAAGTAGGCAGCAAAGCAGACTCCAACTTTTGCCTATTAGTCTTAGCATGATGGTTATATGGCAATGTCTCCAGTTCTGCCCTACATACAGTAATACTATCATAAAAAACTAGATGTAAGAGCTTTGAGTATGCGAACAGACAAATCCTCAGAAAAATAGCCACCTTAGCCCAAACTTGATTGCCATGGTTTACCTAGCTTGCCCTTGTCCCACAGAAATTACCATGATGAGTACTCTATGGCCATGACCATTGTGTCGAATGCTTTCTGAAAAACCATAATTGCGAATGCCTTTGAAGGTATCGAAGAAGCAATAGAACACAGTTGGTTCATATTGATTGATATGATATAGGCTATAGCTCTAGTAGGGGCTCACGGATTAGAATCTGACTAGAGACCAAACACAAGTATCAAGGAGACACCGTCTTTATGCTGACTTTAGTTGCCATCATTATCTAAGCTCAATTCCAACCATATCGGGGTTGGCTACATGGTACCTTCTTTACATTCAGCTGTGGTTCGTGTCATATTCACATTGAGAATAATGAGGATCCATGTCTTCAGAAGTATAAAAATTGTCTAGTTGTCATCCCATGGCTACAGCCAACCTCCTTTTTCTGGGCTTGCGACTGGCTATCGGTGAAGTTTGTTGGGATACTAAGCAATCATAAAATCTACTGATTATATTACATTACCAAGTTTTATATGGCAAGGACTTAGATTGGGAACGAAGGAGAAATTGAACTAATAATAATAGTAACTATATATCAACAACCTCCTTTGCCCTATCTGGTGTATTATACTTCATGGATAAAAGGTATATGAACCTGACTCTGAAAAATAGTAAAATTAACAGGAAATCGATAAAAAATCTCGTAGTTACCAGCACTTCAGCCTGCAGACAAGCTTTGACCCATAGTAAAGAACCAAAAAGGAGACGGGATCCCTAGCTTACTTCCTGCTATCAGCTACTGGATTCATATGTTAGCCAAAATCAAATCATTATATGTATGAATATCCTGACGTCATTTGTCTATTTTATCTATTAGTTGGGTGCATCTTATATGTAAAAAATAAATCAGCCTCGAATGTAAGATGAGAGCATGTCCCTAACATGCTATTTATAAGAGCAACTTTGGGGTTTGAATTAACCTATTCGAATGGCCATATTAGAATTAAATTGATTTCCTTCTCTGTATGGTATTTAGCTGATGTCTATTTTCTTTTATGGTTTTATTGGCATCTGGACGCCAATGAATATATTTTGATCTTCATTTGCTCACTGGCTCTACATTCTATTCCAATGGTTACATTCTTACTAATTGTAGTTTTGAATTAGGTAAACTAATATGCAAGTTTATCGCAGTTAATTATTATATTTGTGTATAGTTGGGGTTATATCGCTCTCCTGATAGACTGCTGAATATCTGTTGGATATCCTTGTTCTACGTAGTAAATTAGGTGTAATGACACCCTCTTAGGTTATTGCTTCCAACATCATGTAGTTGAAGACTGATTATGAGCCTTTTTTCCTCACCCATATTTATTTTGCATTTGTCAAAGCCTTTTCTTTCTGTTATAATTTTGTGGTGTTATCTGCTAAATATTTTTCTGTGAGGCTGATGGGATTTGGGGCTGGCTAAGATATTGTTCACTCCATTTTAGCTATTTTTTTTAATCATTTATTGGGTATCTCTTCCTGAGTACTATATGAAAACTAAATATTAACCATCTGTTAACTATATGTTCAGAAAGTGATGATGCTTTTGTACAGATTTATAACATTTTTGCTGGCTTCCGCTAGATAGCAGACTAGTGAACTGAGGGAATCTGATCTGGTTCATACGTTCACCTATGATGGTGGACATACATTGGACTGTATAGTGGTTCTATATTCCTTTCAAGGGGGCTATTCCGGGCCTCAAGTTTTCTTGCCGTGAGCCTTGTAATTTCAGTGCTATTTGCAAGTTTTTTGGGATTTACTTTCTACTTGAAAACTGATTTCCAACTGAAAATCATGGGTGAAAGCGAGTCCTGTGGGTCTAAGTGGTTGGAGGTAAAATTCAGTTGAGTGAGACTGAGTTTGGAAGTGAGGAAAAACAACTGCGTTGAAGTCTGATGCAATACTGTTTCGTTGTTTTCAACTGAAAGAATGCTACTTCCGCATGATTTCTACACGGTGAGTTTGTTTCCCATGAACCTAAACGAATAAAAATGAGATATTGAGAAAATTAATGTTGCATTTTCAGTTTCAGTCCAAACCAAATGTCCTAATGTCATACAACAAGCTTACCAAGGAGTTATTTATGCAAAAAGGAAATTAGATTCACCTTTAAAATAATATAAGAAAATAGAATAAGCATCAAACACAGAGAGGTAAGAAGGTGTTTAAGGGGTCAGTCTGTCCAAATCAAAATTGCTGGTCTTTGGATTGTTTTGAAAGTTGTCCAACAACTCCTGACAAATGATCCTTATCTAGACATATCAATGAGCTGTATTTTCAGGACCAAAAAAGGTGAGTTGTATTCTTGTGCTAAAGTTGGATAAGTATATGATGATACTTACATACATTCAATATTTGAATTGATTTTCCTGTTCCGGGACGTACCATCTCTATTCTAGGTAAAAAAAGGTAGGCATCTCACATCAAGAACTGCATCCTACTCTTTTAGCTCTAAAGTATCATTCTCATGAAGTTTTCTTACGTCAGTTCCACAGTATTATATGCTGCCTCTTCTTTACGAAAAATGTGTGAAAAAGCTCTACCTCAAAGGCTAACATTCTTTATTAATGCCTAACATTTTACGTTGGCATGACTATTAGGAATTATGCTTTGTTTTGCTCTCCCAACCACATTTGTTAACATGCAATTTGGAGAACACATTTGCATGTTAAAATATGTTGTCCTAAGAGCAAAATTGGCACAATCCCTAGCAGCCATGGCAACATCAATTGTGTTAGACATCAACAAAGAATGGTGGCCATTAAGATTTGAGTGCCTTACTAGGGCTTTTGTAGACTTCTTTTGTAAAGAAAGGATTATCATATATTATTGTGCAATTGATGTAGGGTAATTGAATGAATGCATATCTCGATGTGAGATGCTTTGTTTTTCCCCGACTACATAAAATAGAGATGGCATGATCCACATAAATTGATGTAGGAATTTTTAAAATATGAAATGACTGTAAGAAAAATATTATCGTATGCTTATCTATATTTAGCACAAGATTGCAACCAAGTCATGCATCCCTTTCAAAATGTCTAGAGGAGGCTCATATGTCATTGGTCACTTGATAACTCTCAAGACAATCCAAAGATTGACAATCTTGAGGTTGGACATAATGGGCCATTTTACACATGCTTACCTCTTTCTGCGAGATGCTTATTCGATTTTCTTAGATTATTCGAAGAATGTAAACCATACGAGCTGTCATGTTTGAAAGAATGGAACACTAGTTGCACCAAACTTCAATGCAATCAACTCTCCTGACTTCCAAACTCAGTCTCACTTGGTAGAATTCTACCTCTAACCAATTAGACCCACATGAAAAACAATAATGACTTGCATATATGTACTACAATAAGTTCAACCCTATGTTTTAACAAATATTCACTATAATTCCATGATAGTCTAAGCAAGAAATTTGATCTTGGCTCAAGCATCCCTCTTTGAATGTTGTACCTAACTTAAGAACTTGTGTGGCATATTAGTCGTGGTAATATAGGTAGCATGTAATCACATATACACTTTGGTCTTATCCAATCTGACACATGTTTAGACTTCAATTTTTGTCTTCTTTAAGAGACCAACATGCAAATTAATTGTACCACCTCATAGACTTGGAATAGAACTAACAAAACTTTGATGTTCTATTTGAAATTATCCTCGCACATTGCTCAAACTTGTTATGCTATTATATCACTAGTACACAAATAAGTTGGGCTAGATCTACTACTAATAATATCAAATCCAAATAATAGTAGTATGAAAGTGCAAGGAATCAATATCTTGGTATATTTCCAAAGGTAGAATGGTGAGGCTATAAAGACGATGCTTACCATTACATACTTGTTAGTGTGAAATTATAAGTGCACGAGCGATATAACATGATATTTGAGAAAGTGTTTCATTTCCAGGGAGGTTAAAGATACTCACTATGAATTGTTTTTCCACTTTACTAATACATTAAAAAAACAAAATTGAATGTTTGAAATCTTAGAAAAAACATAAAAAGTGAGATAGTAAAGAGAGTAGTACAATGCATTAGGTCGAATAGAGTTTGATCTAAAAAATGATCACACTCTATCTGAAAGAAAAAGACAGTAAGTTATGTTGATGATAATTGTTATTCTTTATACAAAAATCATTTGAATATAGAAGAGAATTTTATTGATATGGGTGTAAGAAGATCCTAGTTTAAAAATTGTCACACAAAAACTTGAAATCCCATGACATCCTAAATTTTTTATTCCCCATCACTTACCTTTTTTTACCACTTTTGGAATCAGAACCTCAATATTAATAATTCCCAACAACTCGACATCCACCTCTTGAACCAAAATTCTAAGCAATGGACCAGATGCCATTGGATGCTGATATTTGGTTGTATTTATTAAAAGGAGGGATTGTAGGCGTTATGTTAAGATCTTGCATTAACGAGGAGTTACCATTTTTGGTTCACCTCATGTTAAAATTTGAGTTTGAGTAGTGTGTTGTCATTTTATCTTCTAGACTTCATCTCTTGGTTGGTCGACATCGACAAAAAAGAGATAGACAAGTTGTAGGATGGACCATTGAGTTTATACATCATTTAACACCTATTATTTTTGTGACAAACAAATATTCTAACTTTGAAAAATACTCCAGTTTAGCTAGTTTCATTTCAATATTGTTAAACTTTGGTATATAAGTTACACTCAAGTCTAGTGAATTGATTGAAATCAAAATCATACATTTGTAAACCCACATAGACACATCAATTGAGTATGATTACATTACAAATAACTTGAACCTCATAAACACGATTCAAGATTAGTGTTTGTTAATTTAGTTGGTATTGAATTAAACTTTTATTAGAGATGATAATGTAATGCTACTACACAATGACTTCATTGAACTGACTGAGTATGACATCTCTTATAAAATGATAATTTGACTCTGACTAACATTATAGAGGTGGGACCCATAATGATGGATTAGTGATCAAGTTTCTTTATTTACATCTTCATTTTACATTGTTAGTTTGAATATATAGATGCGTAAATATATAAAACATAGTTCAACAAATTCAAAACAAGGACCAAATTGTAATGATTGTGGGCTAACTCTTGATAGCAAGAATTACATGAGGTCATTTCTAACTCCAATGGAATACTTTTTTTTTAAAGAGATGGAGTCTACGATATGCACGTGATTGCTAATCCTAGCAATTTCTGAATTGAACAAATGATATACTAAAATTCAACGTAGGTCTTCATATATTAAATTTGTTTGATTGCTTGAATAAATTATATATGTATTAGCATTGGTGCTAGGTTTTAGTCTCGCGACCCAGTCAAAGGCTTTAGTCATGTAAATGCGAAACTTAAAAAAAAAGAAAGATGAACCTCTGGGTTTTGTTTCGGGTGTAAAGTGGAAATGATGGAGTCAGGAGCGGAACCAGAAATACACAATGGGGGGGGGGTGAGTTCCTAAAGGGAGGTTAAAAAATAAAATATGCACACATTGAGATTCAAACCTGCAGCATTTACACAACTAAAGGCACAAAATGCCACTTCATCTAGTCACTCTTAATGTCATACACACTGTGAAACATATATATATATATATATATAATTTGTATTTTCATATGTTCATAATTATATTTCATCATTTTTTGGGGGGGGGGGGGGGCTAAAGTCCCCCACCCTCCATAGTTCCGCCCCTGGATGGAGTCACTACTAAGTTAAATTTAGGGACAATATAGAAAACCAAAGACGAACTATGCGATGCCAATGAGTAAATGTTGGTTCATGTTTAAATACTCGTGTAGTGAACCACGCTGTATAATAGGAAAACGTTAGGCATCCCATTTTTGTACCCATGGCTGTTGTATTGCCTATCCCAGATAGGAAATCAAGCATGAATCAATGAAAAAGAGATCAACATTAATATATACCACAAATGAGAGGCAAATTAAAATGGGAAGGTAGATATGTACAGGTTACCAATAATATAAAGGGTCCTCCTGTCTTCATTTAATTAAACCTTTCCGAATTCTTAAGAAAAAGAAAGGAAAACCTACATTTTAGGCCATTTTCCTACTACCTTGCTTTGTTTTAATCTTGGTGACTATTTGTGGATGTCCCTTTTAGTGTTCTTCAACACTGGGGAGGTAGGAAGGTTGCTATTTGACAACCTCCTATTTTCATCGGAGAGAGATCAGGTTGTAAATGTTAGGGACTCTCCTCTAGGGTTAGCTCCTCTTATTCTATCGTGATTCCTCCATTGTCTCTAGGAACAAAAGTCTGATTTTAAGGTTGTGGTATAACCTTTTCAAGGTGAGTGTCCGTTACTAACCTATGTTGAACCTCGAGCTTGAGGCGGGACCGGTAGCAGCTTAATAATTGTTGTTGTGGCTGTTGCATGTAGATATTTTTTGTTGGTCTCTTGTACCCGAATAACAGATCCCCGTCTATAGTAGGATTCTTCCGCTTCTAGATATCTATGGGGTTAATTAAGTTTGAACGACTACATAGGTGAGTATATGTTACTCGCCTATTTAACCATGCTACTACATATGGTTTTCTTGATTGACTTTTGGATTCTAGATGATTTTTGAATGCTATGGTGGACCATTGTTTGAGTGTATATAATGGATGCATGGGACATTCTGTGACCATACTTGAGCATGACCTTCACAAGGTGATCCAGCAAGGGGTGTTCAGAGATGCTCCTACCAGAGCGAAAATGAGGTCTAAAGTTTTTTCCAAACAAATTCCATAGGCATGGGTTGAACGAAACACTTATTTTGGATTGCAACACTTATGCCACCAAGAATTATTATTCAATTTGGTATGAACATGAGATACATCATGATAAATGTTTGAGTCATGGTTCTCTGAATCATGTCTGAGAAGTCATGGATTTAAAAACCATTCCTACTAGAACTAAGGAGGTCAATTGTAACTTGTACCCCAAAACCTACATTTTCTATTTTCTTTTGATCGTGGAGTGCATTACTCCTTTCTCGTTCCACAAAAACCAAATTCAAGTGAGTACATCTGTAAAAAAGAAAGACACTTATCTATATATGCATAAGCTTCAAAATCTTGAATGACAAGACACCCTACGACGTTGATGATGGGATTTCTTCCCCATAAAAATAACTATGTTTCTCATTAACAAACATGGCACAAAGTGGTCACAACTAGCAGGTGTACCTTTTCCCTCTTAGTTACACCTAGGGGTGAGCATTTGGTTAATTTGGTCGGTTATGATTAATTTGGTTCAGTTGAATGGTTAATTTGTGATTTAAGATTTTAATCATTAACCTAATCAAATTAGTGTTGGTTAGTTTGATTATGGTTAATTGGTTAATGATTAATTTTGTCAGTTAATTTGGTTAACCAAACGACACTCTTATAATAATATTGTATGAAAATAATTATAAAATTTTGAACAATTATTATATTATAGTAATATTACATATAAACATAGTGATATATAGTTCATAAAAGCTTGATTAGTTTATAAATGGGACAACTTTTTGAAATAAAAGTAAAATTATATAGGTATATATATATATATACATGAGCAAGATATTTCTTTTTGAATAAATTGTGACTATTTAATTAATTTGGTTAACCAAACACAAAATATTTTTAACCAACAAATTAACTGTTTAATCAGTTAACTAAAATAAATTAATCAAATTAACCAAATTGTCTTAAAAAATTAACCATTCAAAATTAACCATTCGGTTAATCGGATATTAACCAAATTCTGCTCACCCCTAGTTACACCTCCACACAGATAGGAACAATGGGAAGGTTTATGTGAGCACAACACATTCTTTGCAAACTCATGCTTCTACATATTGTGGAAAGTAATTCCATTTTCTTTGTGACATAAATTGCACCTTCATGCTAAGTTGAAATTGTGATGTTGTAGTAGGTGTTTAGTGACAACATTATATTGAACTTCTTTCCAAATTCCAACAATGTATCAAAAAAATCCAGGAAGGTTGGACCTCCAAAGCATGCCTCCCCACGGATTAACATCGGTTTGTTTTGTGGTTGATTCTCCATGCCCCTTTGAGTGAAAACTCATGGAAGCCCTACAGTAGTATTAATCCTAGATGACTAGGGATGTCTTGTCACGATGGCCTGAAGGTTCATCATGCCATGCTTCTATTGCAATTACCATCTTCCATTTTGGATTAAAGAGTTGATTGTTTGGGTTGTGTCAAGACCAATTTTAGCTTCAGATTTGAGATTTGATCCAATAACTTCATCTTGAAACATACCTTCAACTCACGAGTCTAGCCAAAGATAGATGGATTTGCCGCTTCTGATCTAAAATATTTTAGGTGAAATGATGATATCCATGTGCCTTAAAAGTGTTCGCCAATACCAACCATGTTGTGACTTCGAACTACAAGACGATATTGAGTTTTTAGGAAGGTATATTGTGTGCCAATCATACCAGTAAAGAATTTTTAGTGTTGGCAACATCCCAAATACTTATAATATTTACCTGCTTTGTCCCAGTCTTTACTCTTGATGATGAGTCTACCTTTTGCTTTGGTTTTACAAACAGTTGCATATACACGGGACTTAATTTCAATAAATCAAGATTGCTTTTAATCTTATCCTACAGCATTTGGCACATCGTTTGGTAACCTTTCCAATAGAACTATTAACCGATCAAATACAAGCCGATACTGCTACATATTTGATATCCGAATCCAGAAAAAAATCCAGTCCAATATCGAATCCGGTATGCGACCAATATTATATGATAACATTCAAATCCAATCCAAACATGTAATATATGAATTAGGATAAACATTGGATCATACATAAAATTGTACATTTAATGTTAATGAATATAATATATATGAAATATTGTTATTATATCAAACATATACGATAATGTCTATATTTTATATATAAATAATAATAATATATATATACATTGAATACAGATATTTCTCAACATCAACATCTAATATCCGAAACTTGGACCGAATCCGGTGGATATCAGATTTTTTTTTTAAAAAATTCTGAATCGATGTGTGCAAATTTTAGATATCCACTACATGCCTACCTTCCGATAAACAATGGCATCCCAAGATATTAGACTGGAATCACCACTTCTTTGATACCAAGCATATCTTGAATTGTAGATAATGCACTAGAGCTAAAGAACAATTGCCTCTTAGCATGTTACAACTTGTGACCAAACCAATCACTATTTTTTAAGAGTACATAATATATCAAGACATTTCCACAAGCCTATTGCATTCTACTCATTAGCTTCAACGACAAATAGAAGGCTAGATGCGAAATAAAGATGAGATAATTTATAGTCCCCAAGGCTAAGGGGTGTAATGAGGTTGTCACGTTCAACTTTATCAAGAATAGTTGTGAGACCTTGCATGCTAATGACAAATATATACGAGGCAAATGGGACGTCCCTGCTCACTTAAAAGGGATTCACCATACCAGGTCCCAACCTTTGGAAGTGCCATATATATATATATATATATATATATATAGTTGTCGTCTTGATTTACCATCCTCCTATATATATATATATATATATATATATATATATATATATATATATATATATATATATATATATATATATATATATATATATAGTTGCCACCTTGATTTACCACCCTCCCGGGCGTTCGGCCTCTGCCACGGGCGTGGGGGGGGGAGAGAAATCTTTCTCTCTTAATCTCATATATATATATATATATATATATATATATATATATATATATATATATATATATATAGTAAGTGAAGGGAACAAAACAAACTACAACATCAACAAGAGGACGCCATGGATGTACAAGTCATCATAGAGAAGCTTGAAGATTGGGATGCAATGACTGTAAAAACAACAACGTAAACCACAAAAGTGACAAAAATGTCTCCTCTAGAGTTTAATATAATTTCTTGTTGTGGATCTTTATATGAAGTATGGAGGAAAATATTTGTCACTAATGAGGGTACTAATGAAGTCATGGAGAATGAACTAAATACTAGTCATAAATCTTTTTACTAGACAATATTGATTCCATTGCACAAATATATTCAAGATTCTTGAGCATTATAAATAACCTAATATCTCTTAGAATGAATATTTTATAAAATGATGTATAAAGAGTTAGGTGTATTACACCTAAGCTTGAGAAGGGTGCGGCAACAATAAAGGAGTCTAGTGACAACCTCTTGAAGCTACTTGTTATGGAGCTGACCATGAACTTGGAAATGTATGGAGTGAAGACAAAAGAATCAATGACTATGAGGAAGATGAGAAACTGAGGAAGCCTGGACGTACACACATAATATTCAACAATAGAGAAATATTTGGATGAAGAAGGATGCTTTGTTAAGGCAACAAAGGTTATAACAAGTCTCATAACAAAATTTATTTCCTTCCACAATAAGTTTGTATGATGTTAGAATCAAATGGCATGCAACGAGTAAATGTCTCACTATCAAGAAGAAGGAAATAAGTTAATCAATCATAAGGAAAACATAAGGAAAAGGAGTAAGGGTGCAAAAACTTAATGTAACTTTGTATTAGAGTGTAGCGAAGAAGATGACTCAAAATTTTCAATACGGTGGTGCAATGTTTGATCTCAAATGAAGAAAAATCCAAGATGGAATCTAGGAAGGTCATGGATCTCATTAATATGTGGGAAAGAAAGCAAGTATACATGAGGTAAAAAAGGATGTCAATTTCTCAAGATTAAGATAAATTCAAGCAAGACAAAGACACCATTGAGATAAAATTTATTAGCAAAAACAAGTGAAGACAACTTCAATGAGGTAAAACTTGTAGTTGTATCTAAAGAGGAGTCAAGGAAGATGCTTATGCATTATAGAACTTTGAGGATTAAGTATAAATTTAAGAGACTTATTTAAAAAAATATATGGATAATTTATATGAGCAAACATATATTGTCTATGTAGTGGCATAAATGATGAAAATTTTGCAGCACTTGCTAGCCAATGGAAAAGCTAAGTGATTTCAAGTATCAAAGTGTTGTATGTAAATATGTATATTACTTTCACATTATTAATAATAAGAAAAACCTATCCTTTGGAATCTTTGGTCATGAGATTACCATAGGTGAACTAGATAGTGAGAACAAAGCCTATAACAAGTTCATTAAAAACTTCTCTAAGGGCATCAAAATTTGGACTTCTACACCATTGATGCAAACACATAAGGAGAAGTAGTTCAGGTTAAAAAGCTAAAGAGTGTACACCAAAAGGTTGATACATTAATCCTTTTTTGATACATGCTTCACATCCCAAATATACAAACCTATGCAACATCTACAACCATGTAGGCTACGTATATAGAAAGAGCGATACGGAGAAACCAATTTGGATGAGAAAAACCTCTTGTACCACATAAACCATTTCTTCTACTCATCAAGACTACTATCTAAACTTCCATTAATACACATATTCTTCTTGAGATCTCAATATCTTCTATAGTATATTCTTAATGTATATTTTGTTATGTATTATATGACCTATCAATTCATGTTTCTGAAGTGATGTAAACTATAAGGCCATGACCCATGTTGATTGAACTATAGGTTCAACCAAGGTGATTGGTTCAGCTTATAATTCGATAAAATAATAACTTGTTAGTATTTCATTTGGATAGGAACACACATATTTTTGCTATATATTCTCTTTGCCATTTGTTATAAATATAAATTCATTTACCAGGTAATGTTTTAGATCAATCCAATATCAAATGGTTGAGTGCAATATTTATTCTCAATCCTAATATACAAGAACCCCAAGTGGGGACTATATGTTTGAAATTACAAGAATGGATGATGGAAAGAAAACTCTTAAAACACATAACGCGTGACCACATGAAATTAAACAACTTTTAGGGTAAGAAGGGATGAATTATGAAGAAAAGACAAATTTATTAGCATTATAGATATAGGTAATCAACTTGTAGCAAGGAATGTTATTTTTATTCACTAGATGATATACATCACATCCTGATTAGTATCAACACATTATGTGATAATATCTTTGATGTAACTAATTTTTTTTGGAAAACACTATTTCTATAATTTATGAGGACAAGATGGATGGAAGTTTGCATGTCACAAAGACTAATACCATTATCCCTATCAAGGGAAGTGTAATAATTACTAGTTAAGAAAATGAATCTCTGTGGCATAGAATATTAGGACATGTAAACACAAAACATATCCACAAAGTAGCCAATTATGACCTAGTTAGAGGAATACCATATATTATACTTAAAAAACAAGGTTAATGTGGCATTGTACAAAGGAAAGCAAACCAATAGCTTATTCAAAATATAGGATATTACATGCACTTCTAGAACCTTAGAACTCATACATATGGATAATTTTTGGACCAATGAGGATATAGTATTCTTATTGCATAAAGGTTTATTTTGTAATAGTTGATAACTTCTAGATTCACTTGGATCCACTTCTTTGTAGGAAAACATATCACTATTGAAAACACAAAGTTGTGCACCGGAGAGGAAAATAAGCTTCATGTTAACCTTAGCATCATTAGGAGTGGCCATGGGGGAGAGTTTGAGAGTGATGTATTGAATTATTTTGTGACCAACAATTATATGTACACTATTTTTTCATCCAACAAAAGGGTCTAGCATAAAGGGAGAATACACACCCATAAAGTGAAGTATAATTCTAACAAAATACCCAAAACATATTTTTGTCTAATGTAATAAAGACCCTTTTTATATCCAAGTTACAATTTTCATTCATACAAATTTGAAGAAAACTTCTTTTGAGTATATATATGACAAGAAGCCCAAAATAGCTCATTATAATGTATTTTGTTCCACTAGTTATATGTTGAACACTAAGCATGATATAGATAAGTTTGATGCCATATCTGAATTTTCCTTCTTCCTAGGTACTCCCAAACAAGTGAAGCGCATATGATTTAATTTAATGTTTAGAAAGGCTGAAGAATCAATCCTTACCAAATTTTTCTAAACACACACTAAAAGACAATAAGTATGACTTTAAGCTCTATTTGAGGATTGTACCCTAGAATCTATCTCACTATATGTAGTTGATAAAAAATGAAATATTTAAGAGTCATTTTCGATCCAAAAAACCTCACATTAATCAATCCACTCCTAGGCTCACGAAGAATCACCCTAGAAAATTGATTATAGGCGATTTAATGATAGGGTCAAAACTTCATTGTTATTTAGAGAACATGCCAGCATGACCTCTATTTGTAAGACAAAGTAAAATAAAATCACCTCTATTTGTAAGACAAAGTAAAATAACATCACTTATAACCTTGGTGATGAATAGTGTATTATCATCATGTAAGGAAAACTTTAGTTGTTTAATAAGAATAATGTTTGAGACTTGGTTCATTGATAATAAAATATGATTATATTTGTCACCAAATGGGTCGATGTGAATAGTCTTTGTGAAGATCATAATACAATTACAAATAGGGCATGTCTCATGGACTAAAGAAATAACCAAAAACAAGAATTTTTCGATGAGACTTATGCATCACTATGTAGACTTGTATGCATTCATATCTTTTTGTCCTTATGCAGTATATAGGTATAAAACCTTTCGAAAAATATGCTAGGAGTAATCTTTTATACATAATAAATGAAGAAAGTTTTCATACCCATCCACTTGTATTTCAAGAATACAAAAACTATGAATATATTGTTAAGATAAGAAAAGGATTTATGTTGTTTATAACAGTCTCCCTAGACATGGTATGAACATCTAAAAACATGCATAAGTGGAAATTGTTTTGTGGTTGGAAAACCTAGTTCTACACTATTTATTAAGATAATAGATTACTATATTATTGTGTAGATTTATGTTGATGATAATGTCGTTGGGCACATATAATGATAAAATTTGGAAGGAATTTAATAATGTCATCAAAAATGAATTTAAAATGAGCTTCAAGGCATAAATTACATTCTTCCTCAATTTCCAGATAATACAAAATGACAGAGGTTTGAAATTGGTAGAAATATAAATAAATATATCCTCAAAAGATTTACCATGGAAAACTATACATCAAAACTCCTATGGTAACATCCACTAAATTAGATAAAGATGACAAGGGAATTCATCTCTCATATCCATGATCCCTTCTTTCTCATATTCTATGGATGTGTTTGCACATCATTCAACTAGGTCATTGGCCATGGCAGAGAAGGGCCCCCAATCAGAGAAGACCCCTTAGACTATGCTAAGAGGTTAAAAAGCTGACATTATTTTTCCAACCTCTAGAGCTTTCTTGCTATACGGTTCTAGGGAAAATGTTCAAAGGTAGCACCTGCAACAGAGATATACACATGCACACATTGATAGCAATACCTTTGTTACCATGATGCTCATTTTTTATTCATGCATCACATTAGATTATTGATATTATAAAAATATCACAATACCAAGCTAACCATTATGGTATGCTTATAACTTTTGTATTTTTTATCCACATGCGATCCATCTTATTGTATGACAAACTCCACAATAATTCATTGATTCCACTTGAATATGTGCATACAATTCTAATAAAAATTCAAAATGCAAATACATTCATTAATATCCTATAATGTTTATGTGCCATCTATTTCTTCTCCCACCCTCTAGAGTATGATAGCTTTGTAAGCACTATACCATTCATATGCATATTTCTTGATTATAAAATATAAAAAAACTAATAGTTGGAAAATTCATACATTCAAAATATTTTTTTAATTAGAAGAGTATTTTTATACAACGAATGAGATAAAGACAGATTATAGATCTTCAATGAGGACCACCGACAAAAAGGAATACTATCTGCATCAGGCTCATAAGGAATGGTTCAAGAACTAAATGTTTTGGTAAGAAATATACATCCACATATGATGGCATAATAAAAATAGTTAAACACTTTCATATGACAACATAATAAAAATAGTAGGTGATCTGTTACTTCAAATATTGTGTGGGTTACTGCTTTATTTGTTTCCTCATTGTCCTTTAGGAAAATCAACCATTGTGGCAATTGTGGATAATAAAAAAGATCACATTCTTCGTGTCGTAGTTAAAAATATATGCAAAAAATGTATAAGAATAATTTAGAATAAAAATAGTTATGTATAACATGTCTGCATACTAGACGACCACTTCCACTATTGAAGTGTTTGTACAATTGTTCACGATCAACCCTATGCAACTCAAGATACCATGATGGACTGTAATTTCCTCAACTTCTTATGCATTATAATGCTAACTTTGTATCAGGATACATGGTACACAAGTGTCTCTTTAGTGATAGATTGTGTTTTTAAGTTATTCCATGAATAAATTATCCACCAATGGTGGAATCACCATTTTGAAAGTAGGAGAAATTGTGGAGTGGACATTTCTATTTACAAAATACAAAAATCTCAATGTTCTTGTATATGACTCAATTTGAAAATAATATGTCTAGAATATGTATTTCACCTCTCCATATATAACGACATGTTTATCTCACCCAAAGATACTTCCAACTTTATCATTAACCATCTCTATCTTAGATACAAGGATGTGGATGAACACATCTCTCATCTCATCGTATGCACAATGTAATAAGATGACATGGGCCCATATCCACACCCCATATGTATTTGATACGTACATGGTAGACCATACCCTTGGTCACAAGGGTTCCTAATCACACATTTTGATATATGCCAAACTACAAAAAAGATACCCATAACCAAAAAGATTTTATCTTAATATAGATGTATTTGGTTGGATATTTCACCTTACAAAAACATGAGTGCTTGTATAACTACCCTTCACAATACAAATTTAGTTGGAGGTCTCTAGAGTACCTCATCGTTAGTAAATTGTGCAAAGGATGTAAACGGTCTCACTTTCTTTGTAGTTAGTCCTAGTCTACCCGCCAATATATTCTATTTAAATTGTTATATTTTAGTGAAGTGTATCTCCTTCACTTTATGAGCATATCCACTAACTTATCTGGATTTATGAGGGGGAGGCAAATGCTGTCCCCACCTATTGAACTGCCCCATCACTCTCCTTACATGTCACGTTACCCCAAATTCTACTATTATGACCCTCTTTTAAAAGTCATTTTTTTAAGATTAGCAAAGGAACCCCTCCCAAGAAAGGCCTCTAATGAACCCACTATGATAGGGTAAACTTTTGAGGATTGAGATGTGGCGGCATGTCACCCACATGCCTTTCCTAGTCAATTTGTAATGCCATTGAGGGGGATTTTAGTATGAACTAAATTGGAGCCACTTCACGATAGGACACCATGTTTGATCACCTATGCCACTTCACACCTACAAAAAACATGATGGGACTGGTCCATCATGAGAACCCTAGATAATTTATAAACTCATCAAACTATACTAATAAAGTAATCCTAAAAAGATATAGTTTTCATATTAGTTGGTTTCATCGGCTCATCTACCAATACTCTCTTATCAATGCATATTGGGCTACACTTTTGGCAATAAACTAGAATTTAAGAATATTTTAGCCATTAATACATACAAGTCTATTTTGTGAAAAATTTCCAAATAAACATAATTCTAGTTTAAGAATACATGATCTCTAAGTATGTAGGCTTAATTTTATGTATCTAGATTAACTAGCACCAGAAAGCCCAATACAATTATGAAAAGCTTGATTCATAAGATATGCATCCTAATCACATGCATTAAATGTAATGAATGTCTCTCAATTGATCTCAATAGCTAGAAAGGCTTAGTAAGAGCCATGTTTATAATATATCCTATCTAAATTGAGAGGTGGGTAACATGACAAGTCACATCAAACCTAAAACATACAACGTTTCAAGTGAAGGGTTTAGATATAATCAATTGTTTATCAAAGAAACTATTACATGAAAATGTCATATGATGTTTTGGGGAATAAAATTTGGGACTAGAAACCTCTATGAATAGAAAAGATGGTGTGATGAACATCTAGTTAGAGCTCGTTAAGACTTGGAAGTACAAAATGACCTTGACAAATTGACAAACAAAAATGGGGTGTATAAGTTCTATAAAGTAGTAATATTTAGAGACTTAGTACATAGGTAATTCAAACTTAAAACTTATTTGGTGGAACATACTGAAGAAAAAAACTAAATTAAAATTTTATAATATTTTGCATGTTGTTTGAGAGCTATATAAAATGGAGAGGGGGAAGAAAAAATGAATCATTTTTTGTCAACATTTTGTGAAGAAGTTCAAGTAGGGTTCCCAGAAACCGGCTCACATCCAATTACTATTTTCATGCGAAATATAACGAGGTCATGCACTAAGCGTCAAATAACAAAGGGAAACATTCTCGGGATGGAATGCCCCGTCGAGAAATCATAAGTACCACATCATCCGACCAAAATTTATAGTGCAAACAAAAAGGCCCGTAAAAATTTCTAAAATTACCATAGAAGATTTATTCCATCATCCAAGTCGAGGACTGATCATTCCCTTCCTTTGCTAATTAAGCATAGTTCTAGACTAAGAATAGTACAGGAACAAAATTATTAATCTAACGCATCAAATGAAGATAGTGCATTCATCTCAATGCTTAAAATTCCTAAACACGAACATATACATCCCAATTTTGCTAAGATATGATGGTTTCATATTCATGAACCACCTTTTGATTTGTAGGTCGTCTAAGTGTGAGTGTTTGTGCTTCAACTATGTGAGGGAGAGACCACCCAACTTATGTGGAAGGGAAAGATATGATGCATAATTGATATAACATAGGGACCAATCAGAAAAAATGAGAGTATGTATAAAATTCTTGAGACCTTCCTAAACTCCATTTGTAATGAGACGGAAGGAGATATACTTATGGTAAGATTATCAAACCTTTCATTTCTACTAAATCCACTAAGAAATGGAAAAGAGGAAATTAGAAGGTCTTGTGTGTATATATGGAGGGATAAAGTTCCCCTTGGAAATCTAAAAGTTGATAGAGCACTTAGATGTGATTCAAACCCTACAAAATCCAATTGCACACCTTAGACGGTAATAACAGTTAGGTGAGTTTGGTGCGAAGCTAATTTGCCTTAGTGAATATATATAATAAGGGTTAATGACATGGATGTTGTTAATGCCTCATACACAAAGCACCCTTCTTTGAGGATTATGCATGTATGGAGAGGAAGTAGTAGCTCATTCAAAAACACTTACAAGGTGGAGGCACATGTTACACATAAAGAAGATGAGGTGGCTGGGGCTGAGTGGGATGTGTGAATCCACAACCACGCTGATCCCACATATGGTCCTTGTAAGATTGTATAAGAGAAAATGAGAAGAGAAAGATAAAACCTGATTATGCGTCATTTGATCAGAAAATAATGGATCCACATTGTCTCAAGTAGAAATATTTGATAATATGTATATGATGAGTTACAACTAAAAAATATATAACACAAAATCCTATAGAAATATATTTGCAGCTTGCTTACTATAAGAAATACTAATACAAGTCTTAGTTCCACTAGATATGGAAAAAGAAGGTAGATGCATTTGGAATAGTTAATAGTCTAATGTTTACACAAGGTTATATAAATACAAAGGTATGAATAAATTGTAGAATGCGATGTCAGTGATGTGTAGTCAAATTTAATGTCCACTTGTACCTATATAAATTTCTATATCATACATACTACATGCATTTTGGAGTTTATATAGTATGGAATCTTTTAGTAAAAGGTGTGACAAATGTATCCAAGATGATGAAAATATAGGAAACATACATATACAATAATGTTATGATATTGCTCGTATGAAAATTAATATATAAATCATGTTAAATTGGCAATAGTTAAGAACATTAGTTGTAGAAGGGTAATTGGGTGAAGTAATGATTTGAATACAAAAGTGTATGGATAATTTTCTATACTTTGAATGTTAATAAAATCATATGCAATAAAGTAAACTAAGTCATAAATGAGTATAAATGTGTGAACTGATAAAATGTTTTAATAATTATATTTGTATAAATTCTAAGGTGAAAAGGAAAAATGATTACGAATAAGTAATGAACATGATGAATTCCTAATAATAGTTGGGAATATAAAAAGATCAATATGGACTAGCGAATACCCTTGATTTGTACTACATTTAGGCTCTCAAAAGACATGCGAAGGTGAAAATTGTAATTCAATTATAGTTTTTTGCTTCCATTATCCTTTTACTTGGAAATATATTCCTTGATCATCTTATCTTACTTAATAAAGTAATTCAACTTGTTTTCAATTCTTATTTGATCTTGATGTATATTTCATATTCCAAATATTTGGTATTAGTTATCCTACAAATATTTCCTCATATAATTTATGTGTCTTCCCTATTATAGCCCTTTAGGTTTCTTTTTTACTTCATATATTGATCCCAAATTATTGTATGAAAATTGTATCACCCAAATATGTATCCCCTTCATTATCCACTTTTTTTATACAGTTATTATTCACGATAATGTATCATTATAAGGCGCATAGAGTGTACACTTGTAAATTCCGATAATATCTTCAGGATATCATTCTCCCTTGATGCCATGTTTAGCAATTATATATAACTTGATAAATGACTATATTTTGGGTTCAAGTTTATTTGAAACCCTAATTCATGATAGTTGGGCATTGTTTCATCTTTGGCCTACAAAATCTAGAAATTAATTACTTGCTCTTATGATGAGTCTCATTGAGATTTATGGGTTGTTTTATGGTTTTTGCATTGTTGGCCACATGGTGGTTTTTGTTGACAATTTCTATCTTACATGACTTTGATGTTTGTTTGTGAAATGACCCTTTCCTTAGATTTGATTTTCTCATGAACTTGGAGTGTTCCAAGGTTTTTCCTTGTAAATATTATCATTGGTGGACTATGTTTTCCTATTTTCATGACTTATCTAATTAGTTTGTGAGTATTGGGATAGTTCTATATAATCATTGCATAGATTTTGTGTTACTCATATTAATCATTTTACCATGACATTGTAGACTATTGATTTATTGTAATTGGTTACACAATCTTAAATGTGAACTTTTTTATAATGTAGTTAATGTGAATGATCATGATCTAGATTGCACCCCATTTAAGTACTTACACCATTGGGTGAAGCTTATTGGCTAGTTATCCAGCTCGAGCAAAGGGGGTTTTGGTTGTTCCTATATGTTATGTACGACTAGGTTTCCTTATACAAAACTTACTAATGATATTGGGGTATAAACATTAGTTAACTATATGGATACATATTCCATCATTATTCAGAAATTTTACAATACCATCTCTTGGCAACAATGCATTTTGAAGATGAAAATAGGGAAATCTGCATGCCATATGACATCCCTATTGATGTGTGGAATATTATGGGAGACGAGGGAGACACGTGGTTAATATCTTTGATGAGATTAAAAAGACAAAGAAAATTCTAGATGAGTGAAAAAACAGTTCCACAGTTCCCATATACGAGAACACGTCATATGATCAAAACTACACAAATCAAAAATGTATCGAGTTGATGTGCCACATTATGAAGCTTAAGATAAGATTATTGATCAAAGACTATATAGTATGTAATGCAGATACAAACAAACAATTTGGTTACATGCATGGTAGATTAACTAATTATGCTATTTTTATGATAAGGATGGCTATGGAGAAAGGCACAAAGAAAACAAAAGAGATCTTCATGTGCTTTATGTTGATTAGGAACATGATTATGGTTGAGAAACTAAAAGGGTGTTTTGGAGAAAAAATATATGCCAAACCAACACTTTGCATAACTAAAGATAGTATATTACCTCAACAACAAGAGTGATGACTCCTGAAGGAGGAACACCAAGATATCCTATTACAATTGAGCTACTTCATGGATTGTCATTTAACCCATATCCATTTTGGATAAGTTTAGAAATCATGTATTGGATTATGTCTCTTGGTGTATGTTATTTACTAAATATATTATGTTGATTGTTGAAACTAAAATAAGTAATGATGAAGTTGAACGTTTGATATGTATGTTGGAATAAAATAAAGATTGGTAGAATGATGAATGCATATTCATCTCTTATTTTTGCTTCATTTAGAATAATCAATTAGGACTTTTTTGTTAATTTTATATAATTCAAAAATAAATAGCACTTTCATCTTCTTGATATACTTTTCCTAAATTCTTATGATACTTTTATTAATTTTTAGGAATTATCTAAGTAATTAAATTGAGAAAATAAAAGATGAAGATATGGGGCTTTTCAAATATTCCCGCAGTGCCTGAGATACTCGTCACTAAAATAGCCATATCTTTTGCGTCTAAAGGCGGAATTTTAAGATAAAGTATGGAATGAAAAGATAATTTTATTGGCTATAAAAAAGACATATTTTGCGGCAATTTTGGTGTTTATTTGGCTGCGCAATTAACTAGTGAAAGTAGCCTTACGTTTTTCCGCAGAGTCTGATTTCAGTATATACCTTTCACCAAAATTGTTTTAACTCTCACATCCCAATGTGGAGTTTATTATGCAAGTATGCGTTGGAAAGATAATTCAATTATCTGCAGGAAAAATATATTTTCGGCCGCTTCCGAATTTTTGACTGGCCTAAAAATACGATCGAAATCTCTGTTGCGGGAAATTACTGTAAAAGGAATGTAAAGCAATCAATTGTTTCCTCTATTGACTAGATCTAGAAATTTAGCAGCCGCCGGCGGCCATTTTTTTTGCCCTAAACCTAATGTATACCCCCTCCTTCTCCTATAAAAGGAGGGGCACTTCCTCCCCCTGGGGCATCTCGAGTTTTCTTGTATTAGTGCTCTGAAGCAATTTTCCTTGTATTCTCCTTCTAGATCTAAATAAAGTGGCTTTGCATCTTGTTACATATTATTCCGTTATTCCATTGTGTTTAAATATAGTGCTTGCTTTTCTCCTCCTCCCCTCTCTTGAGCAATCGAGCAAGGTAGGAAGAGACAACCATCTTCATTGTCTCTAATTGAGGATCAGTAGTCGTAAGACTCGAAGATGGCTAGATCACTTCCTTCCTCCGTCTCTCTTTGCTCCTTCTCCATGAGTGAGTAGTTCTTTATCGAGGCAAGGGAAATAACCCCTTAGCTATGACTTTCGATTTCTCCTTAAAAGATTCTAGATGGCTTTTGAGATTGATAACTAGTTGATATATCAAAGTGATTAATTGATAATATTAAAAGTTAATCTGAATAGATATGACCTTAGAAATTCAGATTTAGAACGACAATCTCAATCACATAAGAGTTTTGAAACGACTGTGGATTTCTCTTTTTAGGATGATGAACTAAGAAACATGAGCACCAGAACCAATGGGCTCATGTGGAGATCATTTTTAGTGGATTTCTAATTCACTTGCCTTCATTGAACCCGTCATTTAAGGATTAATCGTTTGCCTAGGCTAAGGTGGTAAAAACCCCAAGAGCCTCGATTCTCTCCCTTGATTTCAACCTTCGTTGATTTAATTTCTTTACTTCTAGTCTTTTCCATTAACAACAGTCTACTTGTGCTAACAATTATTTGTTTCTTTTCCTTGTGACAGGGGCAAAATAAATTCTTGTTATTACATTGTTACTTTGTGTTTATTTCTTGTTTTAGTGTAATCAACCCAACCCCCATCCCGATCTTTACTTTCCGTTTAAAATCTGAAAATACAAAAAAATAGTTCTTCAAAATTAATTGGGATAAAGGAAGCAATCTTAAAAAAGTTGTCCTGTGGGATCGACCCTTCTATACTAGCCTTAATCGGAAGTAGAAAAGGTTTAAACTCTAGGATTAACAATCTTAGTGATTGGTGTGTTAAGCAACACATAATAATTTGGCTCCGTTGTCAGGGACAACGGATTATTTTCTCGAACCCCAAAAATATTTTTATTTTTTTTTAATTTTTTTATGCCTTCCGAGTAACATTCCAGAAGTGCTACTCCTTTTTCTGCCGAGTTTCCATTCCGGCAGTCTATTTTTTCTGCACACGATTAACTGCTACATTTGTGCATGCGACGCCCGAACATCGATTTTCAACCATTTGACCCGGAAATAGAAAGAACTTTCCATCGTTCAAACCGTCAAAATCTAGCAAGAACGTATGAAGAGAAAGTTGCCCGTAGGATCGACCAAGCTCTCGCAACTCAAAGAGAGCTTATCCAAGCCGAACAAGCGAAAAGAGAAGCCGCTTTGCGAGCAACCTTTAGGGATGAACAAGAAACCATAGAAGCCGATATGAGGGAAGCCGAAAGGCAAAAATAATTAAAGGACTTTTCTGTTCCCAAAACTGCCTATGCGCAACATCCGGTCATACCCCCTGACATTATTGCTCCACAATTTGAGATCCGAACACAATGGATCACCATGATGCAAGCCAACCCCTTCTCAGGAAACAATGGGGAAAGTTTCCAAGATCATCTTCAAAGGTTCATTGACCTTTGCTCTTTGAACAAACTTCCGGGTGTCTCTGAAGATGCCATTCGTCTTAAGTTGTTTAAGTATTCCCTCTCCGGGCAAGATAGTAGCTGGTACAACACTATGGAGAGCGAAGAACATGTCACAACTTGAGAAGTTCTACAAAGCAAGTTTCTTGAGAAATTTTACCCCCCTTCTCTCACCTACGAACTTATGGGACAAATTACTCACTTTTCTATGTCCCCAGGAGAGTCTTTAGGAGAAGCTTGGAAAAGGTTCAAAGACTTACTTAGGAAGCGCCCCCACCATGATATCTCTCAAGCCCAACTCATAGAGATCTTCTACCGTGGTGTTGATGATGATACCAAATTCTTTCTCGATTCCTCATCTGGAGGAAATTTCATGCATCAAAGTTTGACTAGCGCATGGGAAGTAGTAAAGTGGGCTTCCGAAACAAGGGCTAGAAGAGGAATTGGTGGAATTCTTAAGGTAGCCAAGGAAGAAGTTAATAATGATATCCAAAGCATAGCAGAAAGCCTCAAATTAATTCCCTTAAAACAAGATCGGTTAGAGTCATCCTTGGTCACCCTTAGAGAGTCACCCCAACAACTAAAAGCCGTGGATTCTCTTTGTGGTATTTGCCAAGGATATGACCATACCACCCTCCACTGTCAATATCTCTACAACATGCCCATGCAACCTGAAATAGGACAACAACCAGAAGACCTCAATTCAATCCATACCATACCAGGACAAGGTTACTACAATCCCAACCAAACTAGAAACCACCCTGGTTTTCAATATGGGAACCATTTAGGTGCCGAGAACTCTAGCCAACTCAAAACCCAACAACGGCCTCCCTACCCTCAAGGTAACAATCGACCACTGCCTGGATTCTCGTACGACAATCAAAGGAACTTTGGAAACCAAGGAAATTACCGAGGAAATCATCTAACCCGACCACCATATCAAGGACAACAATTTCAAAATTTAAACCTTCCCCCTCAAAACCTCAACCAACCACCTCCTCAACCAAATGTCCCTACCACCACCCCTACATCTGACGAAAGGATAGCTGCCTTGGAGCAAATCATCGTTTCTCAACAAGCTCATCAAAAGGCGACATACGCCCAACTAGCTCGTCTGTTTGCCCAACAAAAACCTCATGTCGGGAATTTTGCAGGGCAGCCTGAAAACAACCCCAAACATCCTGAGCAACTCAAGGTTGTCTCTACTCGTTCGGGAAAAGTGCACACCCTTCCCCCTCCAGAAAAATCTTCAGACCCACCTCTAGAATTTGAGGATGAGGACATGGTAGTTGTCGAACCTGAAGCTACACCCAAACCATCCGTCCCCGAAACCCCTCAAGTAGAAGATGAAGAACTAATCTACAAACCCCGACCTCGTTATCAAGCCCACCTCAAACAAATAAGACTTGATGTCCGCTTCATGAAATTTAGGGATGCTATGAAAAAAATACATGTCGACATTCCCTTCCTTGATGCTTTGGAAGACATGCCCGCATGGTCCATGTACATGAAATTTCTCTTGACTAGGAAGTATGTTACTAAAGAATACAAGACTGTTAAACTTTCTAGGACCACATCATACATTATCCTAAGTAAGATGCCTAAAAAATAGAAGGATCCATGTTTTTTTGGAATAGGATGCTACTTGGGTGACCATGCTTGTAGAAAAGGCCTAGCAGATTTAGGAGCCAGTATATCCATCATGCCATATAGTCTTTGCAAAAGACTAGGATTCAATGACATGTTACCCACATCCATGACCATCCAACTGGAAGACTCATCCACAACTAAACCCATGGGAATCATAGAAGGCATTTCGGTTAAAGTTGGAAATGATGCATACGTCCCTTGTGATTTTGTGATCATGGATATCAAGGAAGATTTATGCTACCCTCTCATTTTCAGACGTCCCTTCTTAGCGACTGCTCATGCCTTAATTGATGTTGAGGTTGGTACCATTTTGTTAAGACTAGGGAAGCAAACCCTAGAGTTTAGGGTGTTTGAAAGCATGATGGGACCTAGTCTTGAGGAAGAAGTTTACCTCCTAGATTGCATTGATGAATTATCCCAACTAAGGAAAGAATGGGAATTAGTTGATGATCCCCTACGCACCACCCTCACTATCCCCGCCGAATGTGATTTTGGTAATGAACCATCAAATCAACTCAAGATTCATTTGGATAACTTTGAGGAAATCCCATGTGCTGAGATTGAGGACCTTAAAATGATCTCCACCATAGAAAAACCTGAACAACCAAAGGCCCCAGAATTGAAGACTCTCCCCATAGGTCTGAAATATGTTTTTCTTGATGAGCTAGAATTATGCCCTGTCATCATAAACTCTTCCCTTCCCCTCGAACAAGAAACCAAACTTATGGGTGAACTTAGGAAAAAAAGAACTGCCTTGGGGTAAAAAATGACAGACTTAGTTGGAATAGATCAATCCATCTGCATCCAAAAAATCCCTATGATAGAAGACCACAAACCTTCTCGTGATCCACAACGAAAACTCAACCCAAATATGAAGGAAGTAGTCCGTCTAGAGGTGATCAAACTTTTGACTGCAGGAATCATCTATCCCATCTCTGACTCCCCATGGGTCAGCCCAGTTCAAGTTGTTCCCCAAAAGGGAGGGACTACTGTCATTCGTAATGAGAAGAATGAACTCATTCCCACTCGCACAGTCACATGATGGAGAATGTGCATTGACTACAGGAAGCTCAACAAAGCAACTAGAAATGATCACTTCCCCCTTCCCTTCCTAGATCAAGTTCTTGAACGTTTATCCCATCAACAATACTTTTTTTTATCTAAATGGCTACTTAGGTTTTTATCAGATTCCCATTCATCCTGAAGATCAAGAGAAAACCACTTTCATATGCCCCTTTGGTACATATGCCTTTAGACAAATGCCCTTTGGTCTGTGCAATGCACCGACCACCTTTCAAAGATGTATGTCTGCTATTTTTTCAGGGTTAACTGAAAATGTCATGGAAGTGTTCATGGACGATTTCTCCATCTATGGAGACAGTTTTGACTCCTGCCTTCAAAACCTCTCCCTTATCCTTGATAGATGTATTGAATCACACTTAGTCCTTAATTGGGAGAAGTGCCACTTCATGGTCAAGGAGGGTATTGTTCTAGGCCATAAGGTGAGCAACCAGGGCATTGAAGTAGACCAAGCTAAGATTGAGATCATCACCAAGCTGCCTCCCCCAACATCAGTCAAAGACATCCGAGCCTTCTTAGGACATGTCAGTTTCTATCAGCGATTCATCCGTGATTTTTCCAAAATCACAAAACCTCTCACCAATCTTCTTCAAAAGGAGGTGCCTTGCCATTTTGATATGACATGCATGGAGAGCTTTCTATGTTTGAAAAAGGCTCTCACCACCACTCCTATCATCCGTGCTCCTAACCGGGCCTTACCCTTTGAAATCATGTGCGATGCTAGTGATTTTGCTGTAGGTGCCATTTTAGGATAGAGAATTGACAAAAAACACCATGTCATTTATTATGCATCCAAGACCTTAGATGAAGCTCAGTGAAATTACACAGTCACTGAAAAAGAAATGCTAGCCATTGTCTATGCATTCGATAAATTTCGCTCATATCTTGTTGGTTCAAAGGTTGTTGTTTACATTGATCATGCAGCTATTCACTACCTCATGACCAAAAAAGATGCCAAGCCTAGACTCATAAGATGGATTTTGTTATTGCAAGAATTTGATCTAAAAATCCTAGACAAAAAGGGATCTGAAAATGTCGTGGTTGACCACCTCAGTAGACTTAGCTATAGCCCCATTGATGAAAATCCCATAAATGAATCCTTACCCGATGACCAATTGCTCAAGGTAGACTCCCAATTTCCTTAGTTTGCTGATTTTGTAAACTATTTAGATGTAGGTGTATTGCACCCCGAGTATACATGACACTCTAAAGATAAATTTTTACATGACGTCAAAAATTATTATTGGGACGAACCTTATCTATTTCGACTTTGTGCCGATGATTTATATCGTCGTTGTGTATCCCACGAAGAAAACATCTCCATTTTGAAACAATGTCACTCTGGCCCCTATGGTGGTCACATGAGTTCCCAAAAAAGGCTAGAAAAGTCCTACAATGCGGATTCTTTTGGCCCACCATCTTCAAAGACTCATATGATTATGTGCTCTCATGTGACCAATGTCAAATGACGGGTAATATCTCCAAGTATGACCAAATGCCTCTCACCTCTTGGTAGGAATTAGAGATTTTTGATGTCTGGGGAATTGACTATATGGGCCCATTTCCTTCTTCTTATGGGTTTGCTTACATTTTAGTCGCAGTCGATTACGTATCAAAGTGGGTTGAAGCCATACCTACTAAAACATGTGACTCTAAACCTGTTAAGAAACTCTTTAAAGATGTCATTTTCCTAGATTTGGAGTCCCTCGCACCGTCATTTCTGACGGGGGATCCCATTTTTTGGAGAAAAGTTTTGAGGCTCTTTTGAAAAAATATGGGGTTTATCGCAAAGTCGCCACTCCTTACCATCCTCAGACCAGTGGATAGGTAGAAGTATCCAACATACAAATCAAATCCATTTTAGAAAAAATTGTTGGACGAACTAGGAAAGATTGGGCGTTAAAAATCAATGACGCTATGTGGGCATATCGTACTGCATAAAAAACAGTCATTGGTACCACCCCCTTCAGATTGATCTACGGTAAGTCATGTCACTTACCAATAGAATTAGAGCACAAAGCCAGTTGGGCCATCAAAAGTTTAAATTTTGACCTTTCCATAGATGGAGAGAAACATTTTCTCCAAATGAATGAGCTTGATGAACTTAGGATGAGTGCCTACGAAAATGAAAGAAACTACAAGGACCGAACCAAAATGTGGCATGATGGTCACATCAAGCGCAAAGACATTAGAGAAGGGGATCAAGTTTTAGTTTTTAATTCAAGATTATGACTTTTCCCTGGAAAACTCAAGTCGAGATGGTATGGCCCCTACATTGTCAAGTGTGCTTATCCACATGGTGTTTTTCTTCTCTGGGATAAAGTTTTAGGTGAGTTTAAGATTAATGGGCACCGACTTAAAAGATACATCACCACTGAAGACCTTGTCGCTTCAGATTCAAACAATTGTTCATCTTTGAAAAACCTGAACCTATCCGACCCCACAACTTCCCTAGAATCCCAATAGACCGATCCATCTCTTGTCAGGCCATGACGTAAACTTGGCGCTTTTTGGGAGGCAACCCAAATAATTTTTGTATTTTTTCCCTTCTTTTCTAATATCATCACCCTTGTTTTTTTGTGTTCTTCTCTTTTGGGGAGTTTCTATCATCGTCCTTCATCCTCCACCACAGCGATTCTTTTCCCCCATCTCGGATTTTAATTTTGCTCGGGACGAGCAAAGTCTTAAGTTTGGGGTGAGGATGGGTGGTACGTTTCCATCCCTTTTTCTTTCCCTGTTAGTATCTTTTCTTTGTTTTACATATTGCATGTAGTTATTTTTTTTCTTTCTTTTCATAGTACAATTGGCCCATATCTAGTCGGCCTTGATATGATCATTTGTCAAAATACTCCCCTTAATGATGTCACTGCCTTGCAACTAAAATTTTGAAACTTTCATGACTAGAAATCCTTGTGTCACTTAGGACCTCAAATAATAATCACTCCTTGGAAAAGATGGCAAGCCATAGAGGACTGATAGGATTCAAGAGTGATGCTTTCTTATCATGTACAACTTGTATAAATTTTCTTGATTTTTTGCATGATTCGGTAATAGTTGAACCAATGCATGGTACTCTAAAAAAAAGAGATGAAAAAAAAGTTACACAAGAACAACCTCTTCTACTCTTCTTCCACCACTTCCAAATCTTTCCATTCGTCAAAAAAGAAAAAAAGTCAATAGTGCCCAAAATGCTAAGTTTGGGGTGGCACCCCTTCCCCCTCTTCAGCTTCTTCCATACCCACACAATTGGGTGTATCACCAAAAATCAAAGAAAAAAATACGGTCAATTTAACTGTATGTCCACTAAATAAAAAGGTCTCGAGTCGAATAGAGGAGAGACTGTCCTTCTTCCATACCTCCTTCACTCCAATGTTCTACCCAGGGGAAAACTACAAAAACCCCAACCATACAAAATCAGCCGTGTTCTTGTGTAAAACTAAAAAAAATTGGAGTACCAAATGCAAAGGTGAAATGAAAATCTGTTTTATTGCAGGTCTTGAATAAATGCACGTTTGTGAAGTAGGAAATATAAAAGTCAATTTTTGTGAATTCAGGAAGTCAGGGTCGCTTGGACATATTTTGGTGGAAGGAATCAAGTGATTGTTAGGAGAGTGAAGATGATAGGTTGAGAGTATGTCTTTAAAGTATTTCTTTATTTTATTGTTGCTCGGGACGAGCAAAGTTTAAGTTTGGGATATTTTGATGAATGCATATTCATCTCTTATTTTTGCTTCATTTAGAATAATTAATTAGGACTTTTTTTTGTTAATTTTAGCTAATTTAAAAATAAATAGCACTTTCATCTTCTTGATATACTTTTTCTGAATTCTTATGATATTTTTCTTAATTTTCAGGAATTATCTAAGTAATTAAATCGAGAAAATAAAAGATGAAGATATGAGGCTTTTCAAATATTCCCGCAGTGCCTGAGATACTCGTCACCAAAATAGCCATATCTTTTGCTTCTAAAGGAGGGATTTAAAGATAAAGTATGGAATGAAAAGATAATTTTATTGGCTACAAAAAAGACATATTTTGCGGCAATTTTGGTGTTTATTTGACTACACAATTAACTAGTAAAAGTAGTCTTACGTTTTCTCGCAGAGTCTGATTTCAGTATATACCTTTCACCAAAATTGGTATAACTCCCACGTCCCAAGGCGGAATTTATTATTCAAGTATGCGTTGAAAAGATAATTCAATTATATACAAGAAAAATATATTTTTGGGCCACTTCCGAATTTTTAACTGGCCCAAAAATACGCTCGAAATCTCTATTGCGGGAAATTACTGTAAAAGGAATGCAAAGCAATCAATTGTTTCCTCTATTGACTAGATCTAGAAAGTTAGCAGCTGCCGCGACCATTTATTTTGCCCTAAACCTAATGTATACCCCCCTCCTTCTCCTATAAAAGGAGGGGCACTTCCTCCCCCTGTGGAATCTCGGGTTTTCTTGTATTAGTACTCTGAAGCAATTTTCCTTGTATTCTCCTTCTAGATCTGAATAAAGTGACTTCGCATCTTGTTACATGTTATTTCGTTATTCTCTTGTGTTTAAATCTAGTGCTTGCTTTTCTCCTCCTCCCCTCTCTTGAGAAATCGAGTAAGGTAGGAAGAGACATCCATCTTCATTGTCTCTAATTGAGGATCAATAGTCGTAAGACTCGAAGATGGCTAGATCACTTCCTTCCTCCGTCTCTCTTTGCTCCTTCTCCATGAGTGAGTAGTTCTTTATCGAGGGAAGGGGAATAACCCCTTAGATATGGCTTTCGATTTCTCCTTAAACGATTCTAGATGGCTTTTGAGATTGATAACTAGTTGATATATCAAAGTGATTAATTGATAATATTAAAAGTTAATTCGAATGGATATGACCTTGAAAATTCGGGTTTAGAACGACAATCTCAATCACATAAGAGTTTTGAAACGACCGTAGATTTTCTCTTTTTAGGATGATGAACTAAGAAAAATGAGCACCAGGACCAATGGGCTCATGTGGAGATCATATTTAGTGGATTTCTAATTCACTTGCCTTCATCGAACCCGTCGTTTAAGGATTAATCGTTTGCCTAGGCTAAGGTGGTGAAAACCCCAAGAGCCTCGATTCTCTCCCTTGATTTCAACCTTTGTTGATTTACTTTCTTTACTTCTAGTCTTTTCCATTCACAACAGTCTACTTGTGCTAACAATTATTTGTTTTTTCCTTGTGACAGGGGTAAAATAAATTCTTGTTATTACATTGTTACTTTGTATTTGTTTCTTGTTTTAGTATAATCAACCCAACCCCCGTCCCGGTCTTTACTTTCCGTTTAAAATCTGAAAATACAAAAAAAATAGTTCTTCAAAATTAATTGGGATAAAGGAAGCAATCTTAAAAAAGTTGTCCTGTGAGTTCGACCCTTCTATACTAGCCTTAATCGGAAGTAGAAAAGGATTAAATTCTAGGATAATAATCTTAGTGATTGTAAGTGCTAAATGACACATTAACATAGAAGCATGGTACAATATATACATAAATGTTTTTATCCAGTCTAAGTGTGAGTGGCTATGGCAAGTTAGATGTGTGAGACGTACCAATTATTTTGTGTGTTCTATTATTGTAATGATGAAAGTTGTAAGGGACTAGAAGATCAAACTTAGCTTGAAAACTAAGTTTGTAGAATAGTTATACGACCATTCATGCTATTTGGGTGAATTTTGGTTGATGAAAATGGGATGTATCAAGAAGATGAAATGGATAAAATGCATATTATGAGATGGATGTTGAGAATATATGGAACAATCACTTAAAATTGCGTTTGTAAAGAACAAAACGATGGTGTTGAGTATGAATCACAAGTTACACGAGGGTTTCTTGAGATGATATTGATATATGAAAGTATAGATCAACAGATGCTCCAATTCGAAGACATTAAATGAAGTTTCATAAGTTAAAAGAGAAAAAGCAAGTGTATAAAATAATGGGAATGGATTATAAGTTGAGCTTTTGAAATCCTTACATGTTGATGAGATTATGAACCATGAGATAACTAACTGGAGAAGAAAGATACATGTAGCAACCCCAAAATCATAAAAATTAACTCTTAGGTGACAGAGATGATGATCTTACATTCACATAATTTTTTCTGTAGTGTACCTCAGTGTTACCGGTATTAATTTTGTCTTGTAGGATCATATCTTTCTATTATTTCAACTTATATTTTTGAAACTATTCTCTTAAAGATTATCATATTTTTGAGGTTTTGTTTACAACAATTTCTAGTGTTACTAATCCAATTTATATTTTTTATTTTACCTACTTGGGACATTTCTTTCACCATTTTACGATGAGTTAGAGGAGTAGATTCATAATCTAGACTTGAGTACTTTGCCAACTTTAAGCTTTGGCATTTGTACAACTAAGATGGACATGTACCCTATGCTGGCTTTAGTTTAAACATGTATTTAGTACTTAGTAAAATATATCTTGAAATGATTAATATGTTATTCATGCTTCATCCATACGTACTAACTTAAACTACAAATATTTCTAGAATCCCTTTCTAGTTTGATATGAACATCATCAAGATAATTACATTAATAAAAGAACAGTAATGTAGTGGGCTTGTAATTCTGTCACATAAATCTTGTATTCTTGGAACTCTATACCATGTTTTTATCAGTTGGTATAAAATAATTCATAGTTAGTGTTAGCCGATACATGATGGATTATGTATCTGTTGAGAAAACACGTAAGAGTGATGGGTGTAAGAAAGTGACTATGTATCTAGTGAGGAGACCTAGTAGTTTAATAGATTATAACTCCCATATGCTGTAATTTTGGTTTTATGTAATCCTCCTTCTATTCCTAAGGTGATGACATCCCATATATATCAAGTGATTTTTGAATATATAGATGGGATAGTTTTGAAAAGTGAAGGTGTACTTCTATGGAAAGTTAGTTAACTTAGTTCTTTATTTACATTGATACCTTTCTTTATTTCAAATTGTGTATTTCATGTATAAATTTTATCTTACATAATTATATGTATAAAATAACTTTTCTTGATCCTAATCAACATTTTACATAGTAAATCTCCTACATATGCATGGAGTGGTATGCTAACCCTTATAAATGTTAGTCCCATAGTTTTATAGTTGAGAAAAATGAACTATATGATTATGCAGCAAGATAACTGTTGATGATGTGATTTAGGAGAAAAATATATTTTTGTTGAGATATGGTTTGCCCACTCCTTAACCCAATTAACATCAAATTTGATGATTTCAGTGGCAAAATCCTCGACACATAACATGTTAAAATAACTATATTTTGAGAATATATTAATCATGAGAATTTATGGTCAATTTTACTGAATGACTATGATTCTAGGTTAATTATACCTTCTCTCTACCTATCTATCTACCTATGTTAACTTAGAACCAATATATTCAGATTACATATCCTAGAATAACTCAATACTATCACGAACACCATAAGCGATGATAAATAGTTCACATGAACTAGATTTATCAGCATGTCAAACATTACAAGAATGTTGTCCTTGAAATAATCCTTATTTAATATATACCACCTAAAATTAAAAGGGTGTTGAATGAAAAGTCACATCGACACCTAAGACTTACAATTTTCCAAGTGAATGATTGAAATATATTGAACTACATATATAAGAAACTATGATTTCTAGATTTCAGCTAGAGTTTAGGGGGGATGTAATTTCAGACTAGGAATTTCTATGAAGGACATGGATGATGCATGAAAATATAGTCAAATTTGAGTAAGAAACAACATTATACAATGATCAAGGGAAATCTAAAAAAAGAAGTTCAATTTTATAAGTCTATTTAAATTGTTTAAGGATTATAATATGATTATTTGTAGAGAATTTTAGTTCAATGATTTATATGATGGAACTAATTTTAGAAGAAACTATATTGAAAATTTGAGGAGTTTGGGTAAGAGATAAATACAAAAAATATAGAAGGGAGGAAGAAAATTTTAATTCAATTTGGGAATTGTATTTGAACATGTACCTAGACATCCTTTATAAGACCCCTGACATGGCTTAAGGCTTAAACATGCTTTCTTAACTTAATTTGGGTACTCAATTCCTTAATCAAACCCTAAGATATGCTTTAATATCAAGTGAGAAAGCGAAGTTTCAAGTTTGGTCCATTTGGACACTGTTTGATTGACTTTTGCAATTTATGTGCTTATATGGACTTTTATGCAATTTTCCTATATCTAGGGTTTTATCTGTAATTTTGCACATGCATGTTGTCCTTCATAGTAATCCTCATAATGTTTGATATAATTGCACATATGGATGCCTAGATGCACCATCAGATTGTTTGCTCTATCCCTCTAGGGTTGAGAACTTAAGGTTTCTCACCAAAGTGATGCTTTTGATTTTGGATTAGTACCCACATAATCCGACGGTTTTGCTTTTGACCTAGTACCCTAAAATATCTGGTGGTTTTGTTTTTGAATGAGTATCCTAATGAACCAATGGTCTTTTTTTCCTATGTATTCCAATGAAACAATGGGTTTACTCGATACATGAAGTGATGTTTTCCCTAACATATAATCTGATGGTTTTGTTGACCTTGTAGCAATGGATTCCTTTCGTTGGTTACATAATGAATCAATGGTTATGTTTTTAGATAAGTAATGCTAATGAATTGATGGTATTGTTTTTTGGTTGACATCATCAATGATCCGATGGTTATTCTTTTGGCTAAGTGCTTCAATCATCTGATGGTTTTGCTTTGTCTAAGTACATCAAAAATCTGATGGAGTTTGTAGGTACAAGAACCTATGTTTTCGACTAAGTAAACCTATGTTTTTGACTAAGTATAAGAGTGAAATGAAAGTTATGCTATATGAGTTAAAAGAATCAACATGTTACCTAAGAGTGTTAATGAAATGATGGTTTATCCATGAGTTTGCCTAATGTGATAATGAACCAATGGTTTATCTATTAATGTTGATTTGTGATAACAAATCCAACCTACACTATTGAATCATTCTTGTACTGGTTGACTAGTGGTGGTTTGATATCTCTATCTTTTTCTAATGTTGAAACGGCGATCAGACACAATTCATACCACTAATGATAATTTTTTTATGTTACTCTTAATAATATCATAACTATTCTTATGATTGGTGAACCCTGATGCTAGGATTGAAGGTAATAAGTGTGTTGGTGACATGTTGTACACTTTGTAGGGTATTGAATAACAATGATGTATTTGAGGAAGTAATGTTGTTTTGGCCTGAATGGATTTTGGGCATGTTTTAACCACTGATGGAAATATAGTCTCTTCATGGATGGAAATGGGCTAGTACCCTATGATGTTGTGATAAGAAATATGGTTATTGTGTTTTATATCTTCTAGAGTTGTTATATACCAATGTTTTGTAGAAACAATTTAGGCCTTGTATGTAAAAATTGGTTGATGAAGCCTAAATTCACCCAATTGACTTAACTAATCAAGTGAAACCCTAATCATGTAGTGCCATGTGCCGTAGAACTATTCTAGTGTCAAAACTTGCTAGATAGGGAAGCGACTACTCCAGAAGAGAAAGTTAGAGTATTATATTGTTGAGTATATGTGGGTGTAGGGAGAGTACATCCTTGTCATCCTGATCCCAAGGTTATGGTGAACGGTTGAGGCTGTGTCTCAGATGAATGAATATGTATATGTGATGTGATTGAGGATGGTTGCGGTCGTACCTTGAATGATAGGGTTAAATACCCTAATTTTTAGTGTCGTGGCATGTGTATCAAGGGCAGATTAGGCTGATTGCAACTTGACTTATATGCCGTTGTGACAGACTCATACTAAACGAGGGGAAGAGATCTTAGGATTTTGGATCTCCTAGTTGGAACTGATTGTGACTTTGCAATGGTTAGTTGTAAGTTTGAGCAGTACACCTCAAACTCGCTAGGGCCTAATAGAAGATGTAATTCAACCATGTAGCATATCTGTTAGGGCTATTCAATAATTTACATGGGATGATAACCCTTTCTTTGTCTCATTTAATATTTAGATGATGAACAATGCGGTAAGACAAATCTACTGTTCTTATGGTGATAGCTATGTCTGATCCTTTGTTAATTATGTTAATCTTTTAATCATGCAATTAAGACTCTGATTATGACTATTCTTAATGAAGCTTTTATATTTGGAATTTCAATTTTATCATATTATCTGCTATATCTATTTAATTCCATAATCTGCTATAAGCAATAAAAGTATTTGAGTTATATATCTCGTTGGGACATGAGTCTCACCTTGTCGGTCACCACATCCTTTTAGGTGGTCATCAATAGTGTCGACAGATCCGTGATAGCGAGGAGGAGCTATTTTCTAGAACCATAGAAGAAGGTTGATTAGTTGTCCAGTGTGTCCTAGAGTCATCCTTTTACTCTTAGGTATAGTTGGCTATCGGGCAGGTCGGGTCGGGTTTGGGTCGGGTCATTCCAGGGCGAGTCATTACGGGTCGAAGATAATTTAGATCAATTTATTCTTTTGGGTCGGATCAGGCTTGGGTCGAGTTAGTATCGGGCTGGGTCCCTTTAGATCATTTTGTATTTTCGGGTCAACTTGGGTTTGGGTCGGGTCAATTATCAGGTGGGGTCGGGTTCAAGTCAAATCATTTTGAGTTGTATTAATATCGGGTCAGGTCAATTTGCACTATTTCCTCAGTCTAATTTAGTTTCCGATCGAGTCATTTTTGGGTTGGATAGTAATTAGATCGAGTCTTCTTTAGTTGTGTATTTGGTTCAGGTCTAGTTGTTTTGGGTTGGGTCTTAGTTTGTTCAGGTTGGAGAGCTGACAATCAGGCAGATAGTTTGAGTTTGGTTGGGTTCATTATGGGTCGAAGATAATTGAGGTAATTTTATCCTTTCATGTGAGCCGAGTTAGTATCAGTTTAGTCCCTTTGGTTCATATTGCATTTTTGGGTAACTTGTGTTTGGGTCGAGTCAATTTCGGTACAATTTTGTTCATATTCATTTATTGGGTTGGTTTGGGTTCACGTCAAATCACTTCAGGTCATTTCAATTTACACTATTCCTGGGGCTAACTCGAGTTCGAATTGAGTCATTTTGAATTGGGCAATTATCAAGTTAGTTGTTGCTTGGGTTGCATATTTGTATAATCAAGTTGTTTTGAGCTGAACCTCATTTAGGCCACTTTGTGATGTATGATAGTGAGTAATGACTAATATATTGCATTAACTAAAAAAATTAAAAAATATATTTTGTACTTGTTATTTTATTCTTTTACCCTCCATGATCCCATATATTTCCCCTTTCTTTTCCTTACTACCAAATTATCAAGATAACTATTACTTGTTAAATAATATATCAATAAACCATACCAAAATCTATTGTAAAACTGAAACTTGACTTCTTGGCTTCTCGCTAGTATTCGATCATGTTGACATTGGGTCTGGTCGGTGTTGGGTTGGATTGATTTTGGGTTAGGTTGACATTGGGTCAGTAGGTGTAGGGTTAGTTTAACGTCAAGTCAGGTCGGTGTTGGATCGGGTTGACATTGGGTTGGGTCGGTGTTGGGTGGGTTGACGTCGAATTAGGTCAATGTCAGGTCAAGTTGATATCAAGTCGGGTAAAGTCAGTTGTGATTTTTTTAGGTTGATTCATGTCAGGAGATATTACCGGGTCGGGTGTCGGGTCAGGTTTGGGTCTGACAATTCCGGATCATATTGAGTTTTGAGTAAATATCAGGTCGGGTTGAATTCGGGTTTATGTTTTCTTCAAGTTTAATCGGGTCAGGTTGCGGGTAGGGCGGGTCAGGTTTCTCGGGCCGGGTCAGCTTTTGCCAACTCTACTCTTAGGTCTAGGGATGAAAGTTTTGTGAATGATGTTCCACCAATTTGAGTTTTCAATAAGCATTATGATGTTTGTACATGATGTATATGTGGATAATACCTTCTCTTTACAAGTGTGGCTGAGGTCACTATATAGTTGTAAATATACCTGGTATGGTATACGAATTTATGCAAGATGTTGAGCCTTTACGTAAATGTTATTGAACATATTTTGAAGTTTGAATTGGTTTTAATTATGCCCCTTTTAGTGATGTGATTAATTAGTGATCAATCATGTTTTAGTTTTATGTAATCTCATTTAGCATGGTGGGTTGCCACAGTCGGTGGTATCAAATCTTAGGGTTAGCTAAGTCTACAAGGACACTAGGACTTAGGACTAAGATGATAACTAAGTGATGAACATGACATGAACACAATGCATATTGTCTTATCTCAGTACTCAGATGCCATGTCCATGTATTCAATTATTGAAGAAAATGTGTGGAACTTGTTGATAATCATCTTTTTGATTGCCCTAATAAAGTAGTCAGTTGGAAACAATCTAAAGAGCACAATAAATAAGAAATCATGGTGATAATCTACTAATTTTAGCACTAATGAAAGATGAAATCATATCTTAACTCATCAAAACATGAGCGTTTAGTGATCAAAGAAAAAGATATGACACCATGAAGCTTAAATTTGAATATATATAAGGTAAAAATGAGTTCTTGAAACTGTGATTCTAAAATGTAATGAAGTAAAATAAAGATGAATTCATATAAAAAGAGGAGAACTCCAATGATAAGTGTGATATGAGATGATAAATAAAAACAATGACAGGTGAACAAAGTGAAACCTGAGTTAATTTCAGACCAATCTAGGTGTGTAAGAAGGTGTTAAGATAAAATTATCATGACATATAAAAGAGATAAAATGGAGATGATCTTCATTAAATGAACAGAAACTATGAAATATGAGGAGCTAACCCTTGGTAGGTGAATAGGAACACAAGAGGACACACACAAGAATGATAAATAGCTAACAAGAAAGAGCAATGAAGTATGATAATCATGTTGATTCCTAAGCAGATGGCAAGGAATCCAAATGAAAAAGTGAATGATACAGAAAAGGTTGTAACTTACCTATTAGTGGTAGAACTGATAACATATTGTCTGAAAGCCCTTTTGGATAGTGTCATTATGTTACATGAGATGTATCTCCCTTGTGTTTTTTTTTCCAGGATGCAACTTTCAAGTGGATCTTATGCCACTTGGTATGCATGGATTTGATGTAATCCTAGGGATGGGTATCTTAGAGAAGCACGTGGTTGTTTAGAACTATAGTTTAAGATCGTGACATTTTCTGATAAGGATGCCTTTTGGGATTTCCAAGGAGATAGGAATATTCTTCCTACATTTTTTGTGTTGTCTATGATGGCAGAGAAGCTGATGAAACAAGGGTGTGGGGTCTTCTTAGCACATGTAGTAGATACCAAGGTGATGAGTCATAGTATCCAGGATGTACCAGTAGTACGTGAGTTTGGGGACATCTTTCCAGATTAGTTTCCTGGTCTTCCTCCCCCTAGAGAGAGATTGATTTTGAGATCATCCAATGTTATTCGGGAAGAAGAATATGATTCTATGATATTTTGCATGAATTACAAATAGTTGAACAAGGTCAAGTGAAACACAAGTATCCTCTACCAAGGATAGATGATTTGTTGATCAGTTGAGAGGTTCTATAGTGTTTTCCATGATAGACCTGAGGTCGATGTATCATTAGTTGAGGATCAATGTGGATGACATATCTAAGACCACTTCTAAGGCAAGGTAGGGTTATTATGAGTTCATGGTTATTCCATTTGTCTAACCAATGCACCTACCCCTGCTATGGATCCAATGGCATAGAATTTCTCCTAGTTATGATACACATCCATCTTCCAGAAGTGCCATTAGATTAAGGGATTGCCATGAAATAAGAGCACAAATATTATTAGCAACTACATGTCAAGGTCTACGCGCTCCATGTTACCACGGTTATTAATATATTGAGATTTATTTTTAAAAAATGGTGTTTAGATTGTAACTTGATTAGGTTATGAGGATGTTTATAGATGACACCTTGATATACTCCAGAGGCAACAAGTAGCATGGACATCATCTTCCTCAAGCGTTGAAGTTGTTGGGGCAACACTAATTGTATGCTAAGTTCAGTAAGTGTGAGTTTTGATTGACTAAGGTATCTTTTCTTGGTTATGTTATATCTACAAAGGGTGTTTATGTAGACCCTAAGAAGGTAAAGTCAATGTTGGAGTGGGAGAAGACCAAAACACCGACTAAGATCCCAAGCTTCCTAGATCTAGTAGGACACTACTTGAGTTTCATTTTGAAGTTTAGTGAAGTTTCTCTGTCTTTGATCAAGATGACTAGGAAGAGTGTTCCTTTTATTTGGAATGACAAGTTTCAGTGTTTTCTTTGTTGAAGTAAAAATTAATGAGCACTCCAGTGTTAGTGTTGCCAAGGCAAGGAAAAGGTCACATCATTTTTTGTGATGCCTCAAAGGATGACTTTGGGATGTGTGCTGATGTAGGACAAGAATGTGATTTATTTTACTTTGCGACAACTTTAGAAATACAAGAATAATTATCAAACCCATGAGCTGGAGTTAGCTGTTGTACTTCTATCCCTATATATATGGAGACATTGTTTGAAGCAAGAGCTAAACATGAGATAAAGAAGGTGGATGGAGCTAATCAAGGACTATTATTGTATAATAAAATATCATCTTGGAAAGGATAATGTGGTAGATAATGTACTAAATAGGAAGGCATCTTTATCAGCATTTGCAGATAAAGCACATTTATTGTTACAACCCCAATTTTTGGGTTCATATAGTGGAAATGCAATTTCCCCAATAAATTTATGGTTATGAGAATTGTGTGAATTATATGTATTGAATGATTCCCTTTAAAATATTTCCTTTTTACATGTGATTTTGTGGATCATAATATATTAATGAGTCCAATATGATTAAAAGAAAAAGAAGAAATCAATTAATGCAAATTAAGAAGGGAAATTTGAGATAATGATGAAAATATAAGAAATATGTGGAAATATGGATAATGGAATTATCATGGATGATATTTCAAGTCCTCATGGTTTCTAATGGTAAAAGGAATCCAAATAAATGATGTAAAATAATAGGAGAGAGAAAATATGCATAAAATATGCCTTAATAAGTGATAACTTGAATATGAAGAAAAATCCCTCATACTTTTGAGTTTGAGTCCCAAACTTTTCATGCATAAATTTTAAGTCATCGTGGGATTTCCCCTAAAATTTGGGATTAAAAGGATATACGGTTTAGGAGTTATGAGTTTTTGAAGAATCCCTAAAGTGAGAGGAGTCACATTAAATGTCACAATTTGATTCTGACTTGTGTTCTTATATGGGACCTGACAGCCGTTGGATGATGATCCAATGGTGGATGCTTATCATTTGAGATTAGAAAAAGGAATAGTAATAAGAGGTTTCCCAATCAATTTTCTTGGCACACAAGCGACATGTGGATCTGGAAATCTCTCCATTAGTTTTGGGAGAGAAATCTGAACTCGATGATCCCTGCCTTACCTTGCTTCCGTGCAGGATTGGGATTTCCCCAAATCCCAGTTCATTTGGGAGATTGGAAGTTGGGAAAGACTGATGCTCTCACAGTCTTATCTATATAATATCATCTACAACACAACAAGACTGGCACACAATGTAAATCCGATTTGTCTTACCTCACGCTCAAGTGTTTGAAGGCGATTCTATTCCCTGTCTTGCTGTGCTCTTGTAGATGGCGCCAGGAGGATATGAGGTTTAGGGTCTTGGGGTCGCAAACCAAGATGAAGGTTTAAACTGTCAATGCTCTATGAATAGAAGGAGGCGAGGACGCCGCCTGATCTGCCCCAAGAAGGCGACACAAGGGGGTGAGGAGGTCACTGCCTAGTCGGTCCCTGGATCCCCTATTTTACAGAGGAAACATGACAGTGGAACCAATCTGCACGGGGTCTATAAGGATGATGACGGGAGCTGATCGGGTATCCGGTTAGCCGAATCCAGTGGCAGGATCCGCGATCTAAGGAAGGTATTCGCTAGAAAAGATAATTAAAAAGGACACGTGGTGCGCTGCCATTGACCAAGAGTAAATAATTTACGAAGTTTGTAGCTAATTAATGGTATATCTGATGGAGATAAGTAATATATGAAATTGATCAAAAAAATGCAAGGAATGCAATAAAAATAGATTTAGAGCCTGAATCTGATCCTAATTCGAAAAGTAGTTAAAGTTGCTAACCTTTTTTTTTGGATCAAACGAGCCATTGTATTAAGAATTACTCTATTACAATAGGCTCCCCCCGAAGGACCTCGGGGATGTCCAGGGGACATGCTAACCCCATCGGCCTCACAACTATACTTAGCAACATTGTGGGCTTCCACATTCCCTTCTCTGAAAGTATGCATAAAAACAATTGAAATGAAAGCCTTAGCGGCAACACTGATATCTTTGAACAACATCGTAATCGGACTGGTTCCTTTTTGGAAAGTAATCAGTTTGTTATAAACGTTCAGAGCATCCATATCCACTTCAATCCTTCTTATATTGCACTTAGCAACCATCATTATCCCAAAAAAGATGCCCTGAGCTTCAACGACAAAAGGACTCCAACAGAAAGCACCAGTCTTAGTGGCCACCCAGATCACAGATCCACTGTGATCTCTACAAATCACCTCCAGTCTGACTCTACTGTATGAGATGAAAGTAGCATCCACATTAATCTTCAAGAAACCTTCATTTGGGGGGCGCCAACGGCAACACCTCCGCTCAACCAGTGAAGAAACTCCCTTTCGGACCCCAGCTCTACTATCAATAAAATTTCTGGCCCAGTTGATAATACTATGCGTTGTGATGAGGGGTTGGACCTGCTTGTTGCTGAAAATAGCATCATTTCTGCATATCCAAGCGGCCAGGCAGGAGGCAGCAAAAGTGGTTAACCGGCCCTCATCACCTTTGTTAAAAAAACAACTGACGGTGGATTTAAAATCAGTAATAGGCACCTCGCTGAGCATATTTTTGTCAACAACTTCATTCCATATGGCCAAAGCATGGGTACAATGGAACAGAGTGTGTATGGTGGATTCCAGACAGCTTTTGCATATCTCACAAATAGACGAGGTTCCCACGTGCCTATCATTCAGATTCTCCAGTGTGGGGAGGATATTGGTTGAGCACCGCCACATAAAATGTTTGATTTTGGGGTGCATTGAGCAAGACCAGATGGTTTTCCAGAGATCATCCTGGTTATGGCTTCCATTCAAAATTTTCTATTGGTTGTGCCCCAAGGCACCCAGCCAGTAGGCTGATCTCACCGAGAAGATCCCCTCCTGGGTTGGATACCAGTACAGAGCAGCAGGGCCATACTTGCTAATGGGCATTTTCAGAATAGCATCATGCTGGTCAACTGAGAAGACACTTTCAACTTTCAGTCTATCCCATTCACCATCCTCATTAATAATTTCCCACATTTCATCTGGGTATCCCCCCAGAGTCCCATTCTTTCTGACTCCCTTGCCATTCTTGTTAGGTAACCAATTATCATCCCATATCTGGGCCGTGGAGTTTCTGGTTACATTCCATCGCAGCCCCTCCAGTAAAAGAGCCTTAGCACCCCAAATGCTCCTCCAATAATAGCTAGGGTCATGACCCCTACTAGCATTAAGAAAATCATTGCTATTATAGTACCTGACTTTTATCACTGAGGAAGCTAAGGAACCTGGCTCATTGAAAAATCTCCAGACGTGTTTAGCTAAGAGAGCCATGTTGAAAACCTTTAAATCTCTAAAGCCTAGTCCACCTTATTTCTCCGAGGAACATAGTTTATTCCAAGCTATCCAATGCATTTTCCTTCTCGCACTTTGGCTTCCCCACCAAAAGTTTGCCAACATTCTATTAATACCATCAATGATGTTGTCAGGTATTCGAAAAACACCCATCACCTTAAAGTTTATTAAAGTTGCTAACCTTGATGCTTTATAATGTGGAAAAACCCTAACTTGATGATCCTCTAAAATTGGGATGTTTAATATGGATAATCCATGAGCCTATTAACCTATTGTTAATAAAACTATTTTTTGAATATCTAAGTAGATAATCCATGGGCTAAATAGCTTGATTTAGGGTTTTGATATGTTAATATGCATTAATGGGCATAGAAACCCTAATCTAGGTAATTAATGGCTTCTAATGAGATATATTTTGAGATTCCTTAGAAGGAAGAAGTTTTGAGTTGATCCTAAGCCTGTTAGGAAAGTTTTAACCAGGTAGTGAAGGGTTGTAATTAGTTTTGTTGTTTTAGGGTTTATAATGATAATGATAAAGATGAACCCTAATGAAACCCTAAAAAGAAGTAGGAAACCCTAGTAAGTGAGTTCAAGTGAATAGATAGAATTTGATAAAGTGGATAGTAAATAGAGTACATGTACTATTCAAGATTCTCGCTTGTGCGGAATGAAATACTTGCTTGGATTTACTATTAGCTTGTTGAATATGTTGAATAGGTATGTGGTTAAATTATGAATACCTACATTATGTTTCACGACGTTTTCCTGAGGATTTATTGATTGCAATGAAAACTATACGCTTGGATGTTTCATTACTGCAATCTTTAAAGTGAATACAATTATCACAATTTATATATGTGTGTGACTCACTCGAACCTACATACCCCTCTGGATGTAAGATAATGGACCAAGCCCTAGAGGGAAGGTCAAGGTGGTCAAGCCCTAGAGGGAAGACCACAAGGCACCCAGAGAGGTGACCCCAGGTTCCAATCTTAGGATAGAGAAGGTAGCCTTAAAGTCACTTGCAAGGATTTAACCCTAGAGAGGGTATCCCAATGGTGGTAAAAGTGGTTGAGGAATCATACTGAAAATGTAATCTTGCATTCTTAACAACTAATTGATGTGACTATATTGTTAGAATATATGTGCAATGTTTTTTCGGTCCCCACATACCAGCATATTCATTTATGCTTACTGACATTTTGTTTGTCAACGTTTTAGGTATTATTTTGAAAATGGACAAATAGTAAAATGAAACCTATGAAGATAAAGTTAACTATTCCAAGGAGGATTAGATAGTTAGATTTCTACTGCGGATAGAAGTCTTAGATCCTATTTTGACAAGGTATGCAAAAGTTTAATTTTATTTCAGCTTTCCAGTTTAGTTTTAGTAGAATTTGATAATTATTTCTGATTATTTGCAAAACCATTGATCTTGGATTTTGGGATAACGCCTCTGGCCTCTTGGTCTCCCTTTATTGGGGGTTGCCGGAAAGTAGGGTTGTTACATTTATGCTCTTTGCCCTGTCACAAATGGGACATGCTAGTGCCTCTTTGGCAGATGGATGTACAATTGGAAGTATCTCTGTGGGCAAGATTGTTGACATAGCTAAATTTCAAACCAATGATGTTACAACATATTAGAGTTTGGTAGCGGGAAGCATGATGGATTCCATGAGTTATATGATGGGACAATGTGTTTCCACAACCAGACAATGGTTTTAGATGATGATGGTTTCAATAAGATAATATTTGAGGAGGCTCATTTCTCAATGTACGTGATGTATCTGGAAGTACACAAATGTATCACAATTTGAAGAATCTGTGATGATAGTCAGATCTGAAAACATGATGTGACAAAGGTTATGGCCAAGTGTAAAGTTGTTAGTAAGTCAAGGTGTAACATCAAAATCCTATAGGGTTGCAGTTGAAGTTCAACATAAGCTTTCACCTACAGATAGATGGTTAGTTATATTGGACCATTTAAATGGTTGGGGTATCTTCTTAATAGTTAAAGGATGCCCACCTGAGTTTGATCAAGTTTTCTTACAACGACATTACCAGAGAAGCATAGGCATGGCACTGTATAAAGTTGTATATGGTAGGTGATACAACTCCTCTATTAGTATGAAGTAGGTAAGTATCAACTTTTGGGTGCTATGTTGATACAACAAACTACAAAGAAGGTCATAATGATTTAGCAACAGTTGAAAGCATCTCAAGATAGACAGAAGTCTTATGTTGGTAACTGTTATAAATCTCTAGAGTTCCAAGTTAGAGTTATCTCCAGATATGCATAGGTTGCATAATGGTTTTCATGTTCCCATGTTAAGGAAGTGTCAGCCGATATAGAACAAACAATACAACCAGTGGATGTTGAGCTAGATGAGGATGCTTCTCATGTAGATGGTCCTGTGTTGATCAAGGATAACATGTACAAAAGTCGTGGAAGGACTTAGCCTTATTAAAGGTGTTGTGACATCACCATTGGGAAGAATAAACTATGTGCACTTAGAGGATGAGATGCATAGTATGTACCCATCCTTGTTTGCTTTGGATTTTGGGGGCAAAATCCATGTTATAGGTAAATGGTTGTAAGACCCCTGACCTGACTTAAGGCTTAAACATTTTGTCTTAACTTAATTTGGGTTCTTAATTCCTTAATAAAACCCTAAGATATGCTTTGATATCAAATGATAAAGCTAAATTTCAAGTTTGGTCCAGTTTGGACACCGTTTGATTGAGTTTTGCAATTTATGTGCTTATATGAACTTTTATGAAATTTTCCCATACATAGGGTTTTATCAATAATTTTCAAGCATGCATGTTGTGCTTCATAATACTCTTCATAGTGTTTGATATAGTTGCACCTATGTATGCCTAGATGCACCATTGTAATGCTTGCTCTATCCCTCTAGGGTTGAGAACTTAGGGTTTCTCATCCTAGTGATGGTTTTGATTTTGGTTTACTACCCTCAGGATCTGATGGTTTTGCTTTTGACCTAGTACCCTAAAATATCTTATGGTATTTTTTGACTAAGTAACCTAATGAACCAATGGTCTTTTTTTTGGCTACATATTTTAATGAACTGATGGGTTTACTCGATAAATGAAATGATGTTTTCCCTAACATATAATCTGATGGTTTTGCTGACCTTGCACCAATGGATTCCTTTTTCTGGGTACATAATGAACTGATGGTTATGTCTTTGGCTAAGTAATGTGAATGAATCAACGATACTATTTTTGGTTGAGAACATCAATGATCTGATGGTCATTCTTTTGGCTAAATGCTTCAATCATCTGATGGGTTATGATTTATCCAAGTTTATCAACAATCTTATGGAGTTTGTTGGTATAAGAACCTATGTTTTTGACTAAGCATATGAATAAACCAATGGTATTTCTATATAAGTTAAAAAGAATCGATGGGTTGCCTAAGAGTGTGAATGAAATGTGAATTACCTATGCGTTAACATAAGTATGATAATGAAGTGATGGTTTACCTATGTGCTTAATTAAGTGTTCCAATGAAACGATGGTTTATCCAAGAGTTTTCCTAATGTGTTAATGAAATGATGTTTTATATATTAATCTTGATTTGTGATAACAAATACAATCTACAACATTGAATCATTATTTTAATGGTTGAGTAGTGGTGGTGTGATATCTCAATCTTCCTCTAATGTTGAATGGTGAATAAACACAATTCATACTGCTAAAGGTAACTTTCTTATGTTACTCTTTAGAATGTCATAACTATTCTTATGATTGGTGAACCTTGATGTTGGGTTTGAAGGTAATAAGTGTGTTGATGACATGTTGAACCATTTGTCGGATATTGAATAAAAATGATGTATTTGAGGAAGTAATGTTATTTTGGCTTAAATGGCTTTTGGGCACATGTTTTGAGCCCTGATGGAAATATAGTATCTTCATGGATGGAAATGTACTGGTACCCTATGATGTTGTGATAATGAATATGTTTATTACGTTTTATATCTTATGGAGTTGTTATATACCAATATTTTGTAGAAATAATTTAGGGTTTGTATGTAAAACTTGGTTGATATAGCCTGAATTCACCCAATTAGCTTAACTAATCAAGTGAAACCCTAATCATGTAGTGCCATGTGTTGTAGAACTATTCCAATGTCAGAACTTGTTGGATAGGGAAATGAGTATACCAAAAGGGAAACTTGGAGTCATATAATGTTGAGTATACGCATGTGCATGGAGAGTATATCCTTATCATCCTGATCCCAAGGTTATGGAGAACGATCGAGGTCATGTATTGTATGAATGAATATGCATATGTGATGTGATTGAGGACGGATGTGGTCATACATTGGATGATAGGGTTAGATATGCTAATTTCTAGTATTGTGGCATGTGTACTAAGGGCGAACTAGGCCGATTGTAGCTTGACTTATGTGTCACTACGACAGACTCATACTGACCGAGGGGAAGAGATATTATTATTCTGGCTTTCCTAGATCTTGTACAAAACTGATTGTGACTTCGTATTGGTCAGTTGGAAGTTTGAGTGGTACGCCTCAAATTCCTCAGGGCTTAATAAAATATGTAATTCAGTCATGTAGCATATTTTTTAGGGTTATCCAGTGATTCAAATTGGTTGATAACCCTTTATTTGTCTCTTTTAATATTTAGATTATGAACGATGTGGTAAGAGAAATCAACTATGCTTATGGTGATTGCTATGTCTGATCTTTTGTTAATTACATTAATATTTGAGTCAAGCAATCAAGACTTTGATTATGACTATTCTTAATGAAGCTTTTATATCTAGAATTTTAATTCTGTCATATTATCAGCTATATTTGTTTAGTTCCATAATATACTATAAACAACAAATGTTGTTGAGAGTTATATCTCTCACTGAGATATTAGTCTCACATCGTGGGTCACTACATCTTTTTAGGTGGCCGTCAACAATGTCGGTAGACCTGTGACAGTGAGGAGGAGCTATTTTAGAGAACCGTAGAAGAAGGTTGATTAGTTGTCTAGTATGTCCTAGGGTCGTCTATGTACTCTCAGGTCTGGGTAGGAAAGTTTTGTGAATGATGTTCCACTGATTCACATTTTTGATAAGTATTATTATGTTTGTACTTGATGTATATGTGGATAATGCCTTCCGTATACAAGTTGTGGATGAGGTCACAATATAGTTGTAAAGATTCTTGGTATATATGAATTTATGCATGATGTTGGGCCTTTATGTAAATTCTCTTGGATACGTTTGTGAAGTTTAAATCAGTTTTAATTATGCCCCTTTTTAGTGATGTGATTAATTAGTGACTGATCATGCTTTAGTTTTGAGTAATCTTGTTTATCGTGATGGGTTGCCAAATTATTTGACCATGAAACCAACAAATTTGATTTTTGAACCATCTATAGGGTTTTGTCAACTCTCCAATTGTGAGAGTCTTTGTGCTTCTACTATGTCAGGGAGATACTACCCAAATTTAAAAGGGAAAACTCCAAAGATGAATTTATGGACTCAACCATGCAAAAGGGAAGTATGAAGAGCATTTGTAAGATCTTCTTGAATTAGGATAACAAAAAAGAAGCATCGATCCTCATATTAAGATTTTTAAACCATAATTGGGAATTGAATTAGTTGGTATCAAAAATTTCCAAAAAAGTAAACCATAAGAGAAATATGAAGTGAAAATGAGACACTTCCCAACCAAAAACCACAGTACCCAATAATGGCATGCTTAGTGTAAGTGAGCTCTAAGATCACATCTTTTGAATTATATATTTCTAGGAAAGGAGAGTCAATCATTGATAAGATGCCTATGAGCATTAGGTTAACAGACATGAGGAGGAATGACCCCCATATTATTCATATCTTGTTGCATAAAAGAAATCAAGTACTAGAACATATGTCTATGGGTGTTGCAAACATCTGGAATTGCTCTCAAAATGGGGAAATACAACATGAAAACATGAAATGCATGGTGTTTTTCCTTAGCATGATGCTAAACAGAGTAAAAATATATGTTATAAAGGTCAGGAATTATGGTCTCAAATTCAATTGAGGTCCTTGATTCCTTCTCATTAAGAATCCAAATCCTTGTTTGCTATTGCTAGTAATTACTTTACTTTAATTTTGGGGAGCTCCTCTATTCTTGTTATATTGTTTGTGACCCAACACATAGAAAATTATAATAAAAGGGAAGAATGACATGCTACTTCCCTGTCTTTAAAGCTAAAAGCATACATTTAATTATATCATTGCTGACCTCCCTAGAAATTAGAATGTATCTTGCCTATTTAAGGAGGGACAAAGTTCCCTTGGGAACTCTGAAAGATGGTACGACACTTAGACTTCCTTAAAGTTTGTAGAACCCCATTGTACCTTGGTTTGTAGTTTAAAATATGTGCACTTGGTGAGAAACCAATCTTCACCTCTATGAAGAAATGAGAGGGAAACTGAGGTGAGGGATACTGACAATGCATTCTTAAACTACATGACTCACTCTTTAAGACATGGTGATACTAGGGAGTAATTTAGTGCTTATTGGAAGCCATTTTCCTGATGAAACACTATTTTTCTAGGAAATAGGGGAAGGGTGTGGGGGGGGAGAAGAAGTCAGAAAGGGTCGCCATATATCTATGTCGATGTGATTCCATCATTTATCTCTGGTAAGGTGGTGTAAGAATCAAGTGAGAGGGGGAGATGAAGTCTAATTATATTGTCTTCTAAGAAATCAAGGGTTGTATAATTCCCAAATGGATAATACTATTTATTTTTATATGAAGAACTATAGGTCAAACCAAATAATAAAAATAAATATAGAAATATATTTGCATTTTATTTCCTTGTGAAAATACAAGATCTAGATTCAATCTCTAGAATGCGTATTCAACATAGTTATTTATCCATAGTTGATATAAAGTTAGGAATAAAAAATCATTAATTTGATATATCTTTGAATGTTATATTACTTGTATTTGTTCAAATAATTGTCAGATTATACTTTCATTGCTTGTATACAATGGTACCAGCATTTAGACCTAATGTATGTTATGTTTATACTCCAACAATATAGTGAAATGTGCATACAATCTAATTTAAGATGTAAACATAATGAAACATATATGTTTGATTTTTTATTGTCCTATTGACGGAAAATTAATGTTATAATATTCATTATTAAATATAGTTAATTTAATTGAATTAAGTGTGGTGTTTGGGTGAAGTTAAAAAATTGAATCAATAAGTGTATGCATCATTTTAAACATCAAGGAGGTTACTAAATAAGATGCATTTACTAAGTTTAAGTCATTAGTGAGTGTCAATGAATTAACTCATTATTATAGCTATTAATGAGTGTAAATAGAATAATTTTCTATTTCAATATAGTGGATGAATTAGCAAAGAATTTATGGGAAATTGCATAAAATGAGAATAATAATGATCAAGATAAATATGATAAAGTTATAGGCATTAGTTAGAAAATAACAAATGATGGGTGTCATATACCCAAGCAACTGACTCTTATATTAAAGAATACTTGACATTAAATAAAACTTAACATGTTATTGAGGGTATGCAATGATTTTCTTTTATTTGAATATTTCATCCATGATGTGTAGACTCTTGTTTGATTGTAGTTGGTTGTATCACCGTGAGTAGAAAATTTCTTTCTTCCACATTTCATTTAAAGGCTCGTATTTGGTGTATTTGGTTGAAATACCATTGAGTATCTCCACCATGAGGTGCAAACTATTGGTTGGTTATACACCTTAAGAAAAATGGAATTTTGAATGTCACCATTTACTATATGTCTACTTTTTCATGTTTAAAATTCACAAATAACATCATAGGATGTTGAAAAATTTCTTACTATTCAAACACAGTTCTAGTACTGTGCAATGTTGCAATCCTAATTATACCCAAATGCTAATGATTTTTGGGATTACATTCAAATAAACCCTTGATGTAATTATATTCATTGTTGTCTATTGAATCAATTCTTGTTAATTTTTTAGTTAGCCTTTTGGCACTTTTATCTTTGAGGTTATTCTATCTCCGCAATCTCTTTTATAAAACATACCAAAATTGGTTGATCCAATTTATATTTGTTTTCTTCCCTAAATGTGGTATTTTACATGACACTTAGCTAAAGTTTCAGGAATTTTTTGCATACATTTGACTTGAACCTTGTTGTATTGGACTCTTTAACTTTTTCCATTGACACTAAGACAGTCAGCTGCACAATGTGAGATTGAATTTGATCATGTACTTTGTATTTGATATAGTCTATCTTGATGTTTTTCAAAATATTTTTCATTGATGAACCATATATGATATCTTTCATTATGTATATTACCCTAAATTCCTTTATGATTATACACAAACATGATTAAAGAAATTAACCAAATAAAAATGTGGTGAGATTCGTCTAGTCTATCTTATATAAATATGAATCGAGGGATCCCAAAACCCAATTTTTGTAGGTTAATATATTATTTCCATTAAAATAAGCCTTGAGAAAAGAAATAAATATTTGAATAGGTCCCCCAAATTTTTTTTATATTTTTATTCATCTATGTGATCTAAAATGAAATATTTTAAAACAAAAATACACTAAATTTTGTTGGTAGTATAGTTGATATATGAAATTATGACACTTGTATGCCAAGATAAATGGTTCCTATCATACTTGGTGTTTATCAAATGCAATCATTGTGAACTCTAATTTTTCCACCTTAACACTTTACTATAATCAATCTAAAAACAAGACCCCTATTAGTATTGCAAATAACAAATCATATGTCTTTATTAAATCTGTAATAAAATATATTTTCTTATCATGGTTGGTGCAATGTAAAGTAAAATGAACATGTACCCATAATTTTCAAGAAAGCATTCTCATCCTAAGGCCAAGTGTAGAAAGCTTATCATCTTCTGTCAATAATTTCATAGGAAATGATACATGTTTGGGATCATAGACTAGCTACTCAACTATTTTGAAACATCATTTGACAAAAGTGAAATTTGATTGAAACTTTGTCTTTAAACCATTGCATGTAAGTGTAATTTTGTTCTCCTAGAAGCTATACCAAGGATTGTTATGGATATTTCTCCTTATTAGATACTTTTTCTCTAACACATACCTAATCACATTTCATATTTTGTATAACATACAAGTGTTAGATGTGAAAAAATATAGATGCCAAGAGCACTCTAGATTTCCACACATTCTTTGATGTGATTGGACTATGGTATAATAAAAAATACATTCCCACCTTAGACATCACTACAAAAATCTATTACCTCTTGGGAAACATAACCTTCAATGATTCCTCCTTTTGGTAGAAAGTATCTATATATTCCTCTTTGCAATATATATCCCAAAGGATATATCCAATGAATATACATAGTTTAAACAATTTCCCATGTCTATACAAATGGATAATTAGGTGAATCTTAACATAGAAAACAAGGCGGGCAATGGATCTCAAGTTTGTATAGAAAAGACAACCACTTATACTTGCAATTTATCCAGCCTCTCATTATTTATTACCACATGTAGTGTTAAATTAAATAATAGAAATGATGTGTGGGATCTCTTTGTTTCTTCTTATGGCATCTTCTGTCACGTTGGCCTTTCAAAGATCATAGAATTTGGTGAAATCAAAGCCCTTCAAAAACTTGACACAACTTCTCTATCTCATGTTGAGGTCTTTCTATGTAAGAATGTCCTTGAGAATCTGTGGTCAGCTTAAACCTCAAATTGTACACATAGGGTAGTTTCTCCATATCTTCAGTGCATGTACAATAAAGTCTAGCTCCAAGTCATAAGTGGGGTAATTTTACTCATGTGACTTGATTTTTCTAGATGAACAAACAATAAACCTACCATATTGTTGTAAAAAATCCCAAGACCAACTTGGAAGGATCACAAAATATGGCAAAACCTTTATCTCTTGAAGAAAGTACATTAACAGGGGAATAAGTATGCTTCTCCTCTAGGGTTTGGAAACTATACTCACACTATTTGGCCCATATGAACTTTACTTCTTTATTTGTGAGATAATTCAAGGGATTGGTTATAATAGAGCAATCATGAATGAAACATCTTCATTAACAAGCAAATCCCAATAAGCTTCTCACATCATATGGAGTTCTAGGAGTTTCCCTCTTCATAATATACTTTAGATTTATTGGATATACTAAATTATGGCCATATGAGATAGTATGTTGGATAAACATGACACAAGAAAGACAAAATTTATACTTGGACAACTTTTCATACAACTGACATTCCATGAGTGTTTCAAGCGTAATGCTCATGTGCTCTTGGTGAAAGTTGGTTATAGAATTAGTATGCTAAGATGTCATTAATAAATATGATGATGAAAGAATATAAAAAAGTATGGACGATCATAATTTAAATAATAAATCCATAAATTAAGACTAAACTAAATAAAAATAAAGTAAAGCAAATCTAACTCTATGAAAGTACTGCAAATATGAATAATGAATCAAAAAATGAAAGGATCCATCCAAACCAAAACCTAAAACTTTCTTTCTGGTGGGAAGGGTGCAAAAAGATATAGCCAGTGTTGTATCTAGGTGCCTCACATACCAGTTTGTTATGGTAGAGCATTAGTGACCTAGATGCCTTCCTCATCCTTTTAGTCATCCTTGAAAGGGAGTGGGGTAATATTGAAATGTGCCATGCTATGTATTTTCCAAAGGCTTATATAGGTATGATAAGGTTTGTATAGTAGTAGATCACCAGACCAAGACTGCACTTTTCTTGGCCTTTAAAACTATGACTATAGTTACCTTAATAATTAAACTCTACATATAGGATATAGTATGCCTTTATGGGATGCCTACTTGCATAATTTTAGATAAAGATCTAGAGTTTACTAAAAATTGATGTAGGTAGGTCGAAGAGGATTTAGGTAATCAGTAGAACTTCAGAACCACCTATAACCATCACAGTGAAGTGCATTTTGAAAGAACCATAGAAACTCTATAAGACATGGTTGGAGCATGTATACTTTGTGGAAATGAGATTGGCAATTTTTTTGCCCCTTTAGCAAGTTTTTCCTACAATTATATTTATAATGAAAACATACCATTTAGGTCACCTTTGCACTAGATTGAGCATGGTGAAAGGATCTAAGTCAATAGTAAGAATTATTGCTTTATATTGGACAAGTAAATTTATTAGGATGAAAATGATGGAAGAACAAGTTAGACAAAAAAGTATGCATATATACACATGTTAGATAGAGAAATCCAATTGGGGGGCATGGTTTTCTAAAAGTCAAGTCCAATGAGTCAATTGCAAGATACAAATTGAAGTGAAATCTCAATCCCATGTATATTTATGCAAACCCGCCACACACAATGATATTACTCAAAATCAAAATACTGAGAAAACACTAATTAACCATATTATCAAAAAGATATATGATTAAGTCTGAATATAAATTCAAAATATTTCCAAAGATATGTATACACATAGGTCCAACTCCACATAGATATTCATACCAAGTAACTTCACATGAGTTTGGTGGCCTCATCCCCAACCAATATACTAAAGGCATTTTCCAGATAATTACAATGTTTACGTCATTTATGGCATACAACCAAAACTCGAGTTGATATACATCATTGAAAATACCCATGCCCAGACCTAAAGTTCTAGGACACTAACTAAAAACACACCAGCCACTCAGCTTACAGATCTTTGAATTGAGGTTCCTTACCACCAAATATATGAACGTACTATTGCTCTCCTAAAAGATGTGGAAAACCACGAGGTGAGACCCCAAGTCCCAGTGATATGACTGAAAAATAGATAACATTTATGACATATAAGTAGACTATCTAATTAAATCTTAAAGAAGATAACATAACATGTAGGACAACTAATAAGAATCTATAAAATGGACAAGTATAGATAAAGTGGAAGATACAAATAACTGCATGTGTAAAGATATGAATTATAGTTGTTACTAGTAGAAAAAGAAAAACAATCATCATCATACTATGTGATTCATCAAATAACCCAATAAAATATAGTCCACGACTGAGTTACATATTACCTTAATAGCTTGAGGCATACCGCTCAAAGTACTAACTGACCCACTACAAAGTCACAATCAGCCCTATATAATATCTTAGATTGATAGGAACCGTAAAGATATTTTTTCCTTAGTGAGTACAAATGAACAAAATGTAGTGGCACAATGACCCAACCTACCAATAGGGGAACATTGGCCATTCCACTAAAAACCGGATCCATCTTAGGCACACATGACACAGTACCAAAACTAGGATATAAACTCTTGAATATGAGTTATGACCACATCCAGTCTGTATCAAATAAAATTTTACATATTCTGGACATCATAAATCAAGTTACATACAAGGCATCTAGAAATATTTATACATTAGATCATGTAATGTAAATTTTACAGATATAACATGTGTAAAACAGTTCCAACTTACATAATCATAGTATACTTAACCATCCCTGGCCATAACGACAACAAAACCATTATTCAGGGCACATGTAAAACCAATATTATCATTAGGACCATAACATTGATAGCTCTGTGTAGGAATCTCATTCGAATTTGATTTTTTTGTAGGTATCTTTATAATGCTAAAAAAACAACACCCAAAATTTAAGCTAAACAGATCCAAAGTATGTAGAAGTATACTATTTTTAAGATCTAAGTATAGTAAGGCCAAAACCTAGCATGGATGAGCTACCTTTACTATAAGAGTTTCATCCAACCACTAGTTCAACAAAAAATGCCAGACAAAGCCTTAAAAACATCATGTAACATTTCCCTAAACCGTAAGGGAAGGCATGTAGGTCTTTTCCCATCTTATGGCATAAAACACCAAAAAAATGACACTTCTAGTAACATTTGGACATGTATTACTGATTTTAGTCCATGCATGTTTAAGAAGGGTACTTAATTCAGAGAAGAAAATATCTTTCATGGAAAAAAAGATGTTAAATATTGTAGCTCTATTTTTCTCACACTATACTGTTAATAAAATATCATTTTTTTTTAGCATAATTGGGTTTATTAGAGAAAGATTGATGTTATGCATGTAACAAGTAGGCAAGAATAATGAGAAAAAACAGAAGTAAATATCTGAGATTTATCCTTCGGAAGCTCCAAGAAAGCTCATATCTTCAATAACATGGTGTATCTAGAGCAAAGAGAGAAGATGGTTCTTCAATCGTATGCATAAGTTTCCAACTTGTAGCACCATGGACTTCATCCATCGTAGGGGAGATAAGGGAAAACACCAATAGAAAGGATTAGGAGAGAAGACCTTACATGTATAGAGCAAGACACTTGGCTAGAAGGCTTAGATCCATCCCAAGGGAGCTAGATCTATGGAATGCATCAACTTGCATCCATAAATAAATAAGTTTTTATCTTTTGGAGGCCTTCTTCTCATCTACCGATGGTGTCCTATTGGTTTCTAGAAACAATAAGGAGTTAAGTAAAAGTTTTGTTAGATGAGATTGGACACATGTATATATTGATAGGATGGAAAAGAGAGAAAGTTAAAGAGTCAAAAGTAATATTTTCATCTATAAAAGGGGCAATTTTTCTGTTGGTTTGTGTGTTTAGAACATCCATTGTTTGACAACCAACAAAAACCAGAACTTCCATTTGTTGAAGACCCCTTAGAATAGCCATCAGTTTTGAACCACCTAGAACAATCAACAGTTTACAAGCACCCATAATAACCATCAGTTGTCAATCACCTAGAACAACCATCACTTGATACACCAATAAGAACCATCAGTTGTCAACCACCCAGGAAAGCCATTAGTTGACACGCCCAGAACTGCCATTAGTTTTCAGCCACCCAACACATCCAGAACAATCATTGGTTGTCAACCACCCTAAATAAACATTAGTCAATGAAGCTAAACAAGCATCAGTAGGTGCACTTACCCTCACCTCCGCACTGGTCAATTATATGGAATTGGTAACTTATGCAACATGGTTCCAAATCATACAAAAAAGATCAAGTTTTACCAGATTCTAGAGAATACCATGTAACAAAATATTTACATATATTAAATGTATAGTTAGACCCATGGAAAAGGAAAAAATGCAAAGCAATATGTGGAAACAAGGTTCAGTTTTACTCAAGTTTGAAACATAGCTTTATACACTGATATTATAAAAAAAATAAAGTTTAATTATGAAAATAAGCATGCAGCTAATATAAACAAGTATGTTTAAGCATTAAGACAGGACCAGTGCCACACAAACATAAACTCTTAATAAGGATTTCACCTCTAAAACTTACGCAAACAAAGATGGTTATTTCTGACACATATCATCTTCTAACTCTCATGTGGCTTCCTCTACCCCGAAATGATGTCACAACACCTTCACTAGATCTATATCCTTCTTTATCTACTTCTACACAGGCCAATCTAAGATCTAGTAAGACCATTAACTTAAGAGAAATCATCCTTTACTTGGACTTCTATTGATTGTATTGTATGCTCCATATCAGGTAGACACTTTCTCAACATCAAAATGTGGAACACATTGTGCAACTGTGCAACTATAGTGGTAACTATTGCCTTTTTGGATATGCCACACTTAAATTTTGATGATGTAGATAATTTTCAAATTGTGTCACTAAAATATGTATTAAATCATTTCAAATGATTAAGGAACTAGGTCAAGATCCAATTACAAAGACCATGCAATTTTACATATGTTTGGATGCTTGCAAGCCTTGTTGTACCATGAATATAATTTTAAAAGTGTGTTTTCATACAACTTGATAGATATAATGTAAGGACAAGTGATGATTTTCCAAAACCTACAAAAAACCCTATCCCACACACATATGAAGCCTTTCGGGTTGCTAGGTCATTAGAAAAGTCATTAGATGGATTTTCCCATATTTTGCATAACATTTTATAGAGTTTTCTCTCAGTCGAAGGTTTAAACAACCAGAGAAGAAATTCCACAATACTTGAGCTCTGAGTCAGTCTTGATCAAAGTATTTGTCGACCGAAATTCTCTCAGTTGAAGACTTTGTCGAATGACAAAGGAACGTTATACCTTGTTGACTAGGAATATCAACCAAAACTTTACCGTTATCACCAGTTGAGCTCTCAGAAAATAGCTCAATCAAAAAAGAGTTTGGCCAAGACAGTTCCCGGTCAAAGTATTTCTCAACTGAGAATGTTCTACAGAAAAAATCTATTAACGATCAAATTATATGTTTCAACCTAACTAATTTCGTCCTAATGGCTAGTTGACCACTAAGTACACTCTAGACACTCCCACATTTACCCTAACCTCTTGTAAACAATCCTTATATACAGGAGTGGTCTAAGGACACCTAACATACACCTTGCACAAAAATTGGCATACACTTGAGCATACATACTACTTGCAATCTTACTCAAAGTGCTTAGGTTCTACACTTCAAGTTGTCATCATTCTAGCCTAAGACTTAGCTCAATTCTGGTGTGATCTCCACCTAATATAACCTTGCCTAAACCATTTGGAGTTAATCATCATCAGTTGTCCATTAATGCTTTATTGTACATCTTATGAGCTTAATTTATTGTTTCCTTTATCCAATCTACTTCTACATTGTTGTATTACTCTTGGACTACCTCCTGAAGTGAAGGTTGTCCAAGATTGGTGCTCTTACGTGGCCATCAATAAAGAGGTAAAGAGCAATGCTCTTCCACATCCATTAAGAAGAGGTGAGGAGGATGACCTTCTGACGGACCATCAAAGAAGGTGGTAGTTAAACTTTAGGTAAAAAGGAGGGTTTGTCTTACTCCTCAAAAGGTACCGATAAATTTTGTGTATTGTATATTAGTATATAAAAGGAATAAAATACATAGTTTAGAAAATCTTGTTAGAAACAACTAGGTAGTAGGTTGACGTCATTTGTCTGATCCACTCTAAATCTATGTGTTCTTGTAGTTGCCTCTTTTGTCCAGTAACTTACTTTATATTTCCACATTCTTTAAGAAAAGTAATTTTAATATTTAGTTAAATTATTATAAAACATCATTCACCCCCTCTAGAGTCTTTCAGTTAGTATCAGAGCAGGACTTCAAGGATCCTTAACTGGTCTTGAAGATGGGGGACAATCAATTCTAACGACTCAACATGGAAGGATCTTATGTGAGCCGAACACCCCAGTTCGAAGGATCCAACTATACATACTGGAAGAGGATGATGAAATTATACTTCCAAGGAATCAACTTCAAGTTACGAAGGATGATTGTTAGACCCTATGCACTTACAACAAAGGAGCTACAATAATGGGATGCCGAAAGTGTGAAAAGAGCCTCACTCAATGTAAAGGATGTAAGTAGTCTTTATTGCTCTTTATCTTGTAGTGATTCTAATGATATATCCTCTTGTCAAATGACTTATAAAATTTGACATAAACTCTCACTAACTCGTGAGGGTACTGCCCAAGTAAACAACACTAAAACTAGTATGATAAAACACAAATTTGAATTATTATACATGCAACCTCAAGAATGTATAGCAAAAATGCATGCAAGATTTTCTAACATTATCAACAACGTAACTTGAGTGCATTGGAAAAAAACATAACTAAAGAAGTCTAAGTTTTCAAAATGATCAGATCATTGCCTCCCAAGTACAAGTTAAAGGTCGCCGCAATAGAGGAAGCCAATGATCTTAGAACATTGAAGATGGATCAACTCATAGAAAACCTGGAATCACATGAAGTCACTTTTAAAGAAGAACAAAGAGTGGAATTTGAACAACAAAGGGAAAGAAGGAAAGATCTTTCTTTCGTAGAATCTACCAAAGCTTCATCAAAGAACATCACTCAAGAAATCAATGACACAAGCAATGATGATGATGAAAGTGCCTTAATGGTAAATGATAAGAAACATATGAAATTTCATTCTAACAAATTTCTAGTACTCCTTCCTCTTCTTCTAGGTGCTTTGAATGTGGAAAGAAAGATCACTTGGTTTTTGAATGCCTAAAACTCAAGAAAGTTAAGAAGTCATCGTTCAAGAAAAAAGACAAAGCCTACAAAGTTTCATGGGATCAATCAAGTGATGATAGTAAAAGTAGTGAAGAGGAGGAGGTAGTAGTCTCATGGCAGAAGTGGATGAAGAAGAAACCAATAAGGTAAATCTTTTTTATTATCTAAAGAAGAATGAGTTAGTATTGAATCACATCATTACAAATATATTGATTGCAAGAAACACAAGAAGAAACTTACCAAAACTATCGATGAACTTAATGTTAACCTAAACAAATTTTAGTCCTAAAAATGGTGCTTTTTAATTTTCAAATAATGCACTAAAAGAATATATTTAGAGTTATAAGGATAAAATACTTGTTCTTGAAAATAACAATGGTATTCTCTCTCAAGAAAAACTTGATATGCTTGCTAATTAAATGATGATCAAACTCAACCTATTTTGTGTACACATTAAGATTATGATGCTTTAGCAAAAGAAAGAGATACTTTGCTTTCAAATCTTTCTCAAGTAAACCTAGACTCAACTACAAAACTTGCTAAAAAATTATGAGTTCCAAAAACAAATTTCTAGATTAATGCAAGGAAACAAAATTCTTGATAATATATTAGTTAATTCTTCTAAACAATTAAGAAAGATAGGGTTAGGATATGTGCCAAAGAACAATCTTCACATATGCCTAAAACCAAAAAAACATATGTTCCCAAAACTAGAACTATATATATGCCTAAAAATAAAGTTGTAGAATTTGAAAATGTTGGAAAGAGAAATCAAATATCTTTTGTTTCATGCCACTACTATCACCGTCTTGAAAATTATTCCTTTTCATGTGATTATCGAAGGAATGAAGTCCTTGACATGGTTTCGATTCCAAAATCCCCAACTTCGAATAAAAAGTAGAACATGTTGAGATTTGACCTATTCTTAACTTTGATAAATGTTTTTGTGTCTTATCTCAACCTAATTTGATGCTAATTTTCATATCTCTTTAATAAAAATTCATTTTCATATCTTTTATTTATTTAAATGAAAATTATTGTCATACCTTATTAAATAGAAATTTTGGATTCTCTAGAACCGCATGTTGGTCGAAAAAATCTTTGACCGAGGAGCCCCACAGTCAACAAACAGTTCAACCAAAAATAAGACTGTCAGAAATTTCACTTGAGTCAAGAACTAAATGAGCTTAAAGAACAAAATTCTATTCACAAAAAGAGATTGGATGACACCTATTTTAACACTTTGTGTACGTGTTCCCTACTACATGCACTGAAAAGGGATAGACAAGCATCATAAGTATGCTTACATGCACATAACTTCCCCTTTTATACAATTAGCTAATGCTTTAAGACTATAGGGAAAGATTCTTCCATGTAGACATGAAAATATGCATTAAAAAATTATCTCATGATTCATTATCATTAGCATGACCTTATTACTACAATTAGTGAGTCAACAAAAGTGATTTCTCCATATAAACTTGCACCAAAGTGCTCATTGAACTCAATTTCTCATTGCAACAAGTTCTCATTAACCTTGGAGAATCACTAATTAATATTTCTTTCTTAAAATCAATATTAATAATTTTGTGCATCCTACCATGGGGCTTTTATCTAGATAAGCCTAAGGTATTTGTAGTCACTATTTTACCATAAATCCATACTTATCCTTAGGAAATATTAAATGAAATATTGATCAAACACTTTTTATTCTAGGTTCTACTTTATATCAACATCATGAAGAACCTCTTGTTATTGCGATTCTATACTACTGGTATATTTGACTACATTAGTCATACCACAACATATCGTGCATCATCAATTAACATCACATTATTCATGTATCACCTTAAATACTATGGATACTCCTAGTCAACATCATATTATCCCATTACCAACTTAAACTCAAAGAACAACATGATTCATATTTTCCTCGAATACTTCCAAACAAAAATAAATTGTGATTCAACTTATTAGAAGAGTCATCCCTACAACTAAGATTTGACTCATCAAATTTTTAATTTTTATCATATTGTCACATTATAAACCTAACCTTGGTATGTAAGCAACATTCTATTAATACTTTACAAACCAAAACCTAGAGAACACCTTGATTCAACAGTCTTCAAATATTCCTAAAAAGGATTCACTTGTGCCATAACTTCCTCCTTGGAACCAAAATTTAGATCCATAGCGAGTTCCCTAATATTCATCATACCTAGTAAGAAAAAACTTAATTTACCTCAAATCATTAAACCAACAAACCAACAACGATGAGATCTAGCACTTAGAAGTATGATGATAAAAGATCACAATACTTAGCTTGTCCTCACTTAACATTCATAATATATAACTTTCATTAATACACAAAAGTCATGAAACATCTCTAACCATGATTCATTATCTAGATTTTAGGATGTATTGTCTCATTACTTAATCATTACATAAATTATATGCATGGACATCTACACCTAGAACTGGTCTGATTTGATACACAACATAGTGAACATTAACATAGGTTGGTCTCCATCCAATGATGTGGGGTACCTAAAACATAAGTTTCTCAATCCCCACTACATGATGTCAACGGCTAAAAAGACCGAGTCCCACCACATAGTTCAATAAATGAAAGTCGGGGGGGGGGAGTTCTACGTATAATTTTCTTCAATTTACTTAAACTTTAAGACCTTTATCCACACAAGAATTTATGTTCATAAAAAATAATGTCGATGCACACTACACTAATATGATCTTAAACTTTAAATATGTATAGGAACATATTCATTTATTGAAAATGATTTATATTGAATTACTTTATAGGCCAGTTACCTTAACACGTTCCATGATAAATGTACACCTATTTTTCATAAGTAAGAAATATAATCTTGTTTGAACTTAAATCAACCATTACCTCAGGATTTTCATAATCCTTCATAGACTTTAAATATACATAACAAACATATTAGGGTATTCTTCAAAAGAAAACAGTATACCCTTTCTTTCTAGGTTAGGCTCCCCATGTATTAACAATAAGTCATCGATGTACCTATGAATTTAAAAGATTAAAATCTCATTTGATTAGAAACCTATAGGGACAGACATCATTCATTATTTATACTTCCATCAATTCCCTTACTTGATAAGAAGTATATATTACTTTCCCTTTTCATGAATCACTTAATTCTCAACTTTCCTCAATCATTTTTAGGTAGCCTAGAGAATGCATTACTACATGGACATACACACTAAGGAGTCTTGCTATTGCAACTTTGCGGTATCTTGAAACTATAAGATATTTATCTAAGCCCATTGTTCTATTCTTTATGACAACTAGTATACTATCAATCATGGTTTTTGAACTTCTTTTTAATTCTAGTATTGTCAAGTTCAAGCGACCGCATGTATGGAGTAACACTCGGGCCCACTGCCCAAGGCTCTAGCAGAGTTTTAGGAATGATGAATGGCTGCGTACTTTGTCCTCACTCATGTGCAAGCCAAGATAAACTTCTTGACTGGTCACCCATCCTAGTACTATTCTGGGCTAAGCACTCTTAACCACGAAGTTCTTTAGTGATGGGCTCCCTGAAAAGGAGGTACACATTGGTGATATGGATAGTCCAATCATTCCTTTCAAGATCATTTTATCCGAGGCTTCAAATCATGGGACGTTACAATCTCCCACACATAGACTCTTCATGTCCTCATCAAGGATCAATATAGACTACCAGTGCACGAGAGGGTCCATCTCATCTCAACGGATAGCCATTTCCATCTTGTCTGGATCGTACGACTTAAGACTAGCATGCCATATGCCCATGTGGGCCCCACCAACTGGAGGAGAATTGGATCCGATACCATTTATAACACACGGGCCCACTTCCTAAGGCTCTAATAGAGTTTTAGGAATGAAAATTGGCCCCACATACCACCACTAGCCTTAACTGCACATTTTTTCCTCACTCACATGCAAGACATTATAGACTTCCCAATTGGTTACCCATCCTAGTTTTAATTTTAGGCGAAGCATACCTAACCATAGAGTTCTTTAGTGATGGGATCCCTAAAAAGAAGGTGCACCTTGGTGATATGGATAGTGCAATCATTCCTTTTAAAATCATTTTATCTGAGGCCTCATATCATGGGACGTCACATATGGGTTCCTAAAGTTAACTCTTTATGTCATCTCTTGACATATACTCATAAATATATGTATCTAGAGATGATAAATCATATTATACTCATCTCCAATATCCCATGGTACAAGAGTCCCATGCCACAAACACCAGAATAAAGGAGATCAACATAAGATTATGTGTCTCATAATATATCTTCTAAGATTCTCAAATTATTTGTGTCATACACTACAAACTATTGAGAAAGAAAGAGGATATTCTATAAACTATGGGTGTCAAAGATTACTCAAAACCCATAATAGAAAACACTTAAACCTAAAGTCACTTATCCCATAATTGGGTGCCAAAGATGTGGCACCTAGTTGGTAAAAGTGTTGATGTATGACCGAGAGGTCGCAAGATCAAACCCAGGCGATGGGATGAATGAATTGTTATTTTTAAAAAATGTATCCCTCTTTGGCTCTTGCATTCACTATGTAAAAACTTTGATTTCTAAAACACAAAATCCCCATAAAAATTTTCTTTCATTCTAGAGAGTTGAAATATTGAGAAAACCCAAACACTCTATGATATAATGATTATAAGAAATATATTCTTTGCTCGATCATAACCAAAGTGCTCAAGAAAAAGATAAAATCATATAAAAATGTGGATCTAAAATCATTTTTAGGGAAAGCATAAATGAGTACTAGCCATGTATCAAAGGTGAGGGATATTTACCTAAACAAAATGATATAAAAGTCACCAAGTCACTAATTATTTCATCAACATCAATTCTAACTTATTAGAGATTTCATCTTTCTTGATCTACACTTAGTTATCTACTTATAAAGGTAGACCCTTAATATAGGGTATAAAAACCTATGAGCTAGGATATCATATATCCACAACTCCCATAAATCTTTAAAGCTAGGATTATGGTAACACATACATATATCTTTGAGAAGATCTTATCAATATTACTTTATCTGACATCACTAAGTCTTACACTTAGGATTCATCTAGGAGGTGAAGACTATAAGAATATGAGAATATTTCCTGGTGGCCATCTATATTATTTCTCTGATACCACTTTTGTATCACATGTTGGGAAATATGGGCACAGAGCATGGCAGAAGAAACAAAAAAATATCTATTTGTATTCCCATAACAGTAAAACATGTCAAATACTATAAAATAGGAAGGATGGTTTAACAATTTTATACCTAGTCCTTGAGCAAGTCCAGCAACAACAACTCATTGCAATGCAACTATCTTCTAGTTGCTCTTGGATGGTGGATGTGCAGCTCCTAGTCTTCAACATAAATAATGAATGGGACAACTTCTACAACAACTCATGTGGTCTCACCATGGACTGCAGACTGACTTTGCTCTCCTAGCAGCATCCAAAGGACTCCTACCACTAGAGTAGTCCAAACGGACCAACAAGAACTTTTGTCATCCTTCAAGAATGGATAGGAAGGAGTTGTCCCTCCCTATTCGGGTAGGACTTGCTTGGGCTCTCTTGGTTACTACAACAAGAGAGGACAACAATTTTCAGAGTAATTGATTCTTAATTGTCTTTGTAGTTGTTGTGTTCTGAGAAACCCCCAGTACCCCTCTATTTATAGGCGGGGTTAGGGCCAGGATTCCCAATCTATTTGGGATCTATGTGGGAGTGGAAGGGACCGCAAGATCTTATGAGACATGAAACAGTCATCTGGCAGTCTAGATGGTTGTTTGGCACTATGAGACAATTGTTTCATACTACTAGATAGTCATTTTGCAGTTTCCCAATTGCATATGAATTTGGAAATTCATTTCCCATTAATGGTAAACATTAATTCCTTACACCATGATAATTGTGAAATCAAAACAAATTTGGGAAAGTATCTAGAACCTTCCTTTGGACTAACTGAGTGATTTTGTATAAGAGAGATGGTTGTCTTGCTCATACAAATGTTCTACTAGTGAGACAAGTTGAACTGGTCAGCTCATCAGAATGAACAGGTCGATTCACACCTAAGTTTGGGAAGAACTTAGCCAATTCAATTTCTGATCCACTTGACAACCCAAATGGCCATCTCAACACTTGAGACGATTGTCTGGTGCATGAAACAACTGTCTCACCCTGTGAGATGATCGGTTGGGCTACATTTAGCTGATTTATTGTGTGAATTGAGTACCTAAAATCTTTAGTAATTAATCCAATCACCATGCAAGATTAAATTCCTCTTCTAGATGAGTTTCTTTGTGTGAGACCCTATAGGTCTCATATCACGTTGGAAGTTAATTTCCATAACTAACTTATGACATCATAAGCAAAGAGTGGTGCCTATTCTAACATCAGTGCTACCCAAGTGAATGGAAAGTTGGAGGACAACTTCAACCTACAATCTATGTAAGGTGTTGTAGTGATTGTATAATTCCTTTGTCTCTAATATCCAAGATGAACTCGAGTCATGGAATCATCATTCTCTCAACGTTCAATCCATGTTCCTTGAACCAAGAGTAGATTGTCTAAGATAATGTGACCTCAATATCATATAATGATTCACGTGTGCATGCGCATGCGCTTCTCAGTCTCGCTTATCAAGTGGCCAGGATATCATACTCTAGTAGGGGCAAATCCCATCTCTATCACTCATAGTCTATCCCCATGTGTCAAAGTCACCCAATCATCACCGCTATAACAACCCATATTTCAAGACTGCTTTTGATGATATCAAAGTGTACCCAACAACATGTGATGAGTATAGTGATTTTAGGCCTAAGTACACAATCACCACCTTCATACGAGAGATGACTACGACTACCAATTATGGTTTTTATGTGTCAATCTCAAGGTGGGTATGTCTGATACACTATTCTCTAACATGTATTTGTGTGACTGGTTTGATATTTCCATATCATGACTAATGAGATTCAGTCATTGACCAACCCACACTCCAATCTTATGTGTTATTGGTGTCTTTCTACCTTCCATAGTAACAACCGACTAGGTACAAAACAAGAATGTACATACTCTTAGCATTCATATGATTACATTCTCCAAGTCATGTATTTGAAGACAAACGTCATTGAGTATTGTCATTCTTTAGACCTTCATAATGTTTCCTCATTATTTCATAACCGAATGAAACAAAATGAATTGGAAGTTTGCCTTTATGAGTATTAATCAAATCCTTTATGATATATGCCATGTCAATCAACATATGATTGGCTTTATGGGCATACCTTACCAGTAGACTCCCACTTGCACTTAAATCCAATCACCCATGAATCATATTCTTAGTGATCTAAACATGTCCACCATGATTCTACTATACTAGTGCTAATTCAGCGGGTTAACAACATTTTGCTATTAATCGGTATATATTGCATGTTCCTTATCTCTTTGCTATGAGATGAAACCACTATAATATGGTATCTTACATTCCTTGCCTAAAAAGTAGCTCCATTTCTGTCGTAGTATCAATACTGAGTCATCAATGGTTGTAACATCTATAAGTTCATCATATGAACCTTTAGATCCATATAGTATCTCTTCGTGTTAACAACACAAGTACACTCAGCTTCTATTATAGAATAGAATTAATGGCTATTAGTTTAGAACCCTTCCAACTAACTACATTTCTCCTTTTAAATCAAACATATTTTAATTTGTGATCACTATTGTCATTATGGAAGCTTGCATCAATGTAACCTTTTACATCCAACTCTTTCTTTAGTAATATCTTAAATAACTGGTTGTAACATACTGGATCTTGGATCCTAACCCTATTACTTTGACCTTTTGGACATAGCCAAACAAGGTTGAGGTTAGACCTAAAAATATGTTTAGATTGACCCTAATGAGTTAATGCATATAACCTAACGTTTTAACCTTAGTCTTATGCCAATAATGGATACATAAAATATGCCACATCAAAGAATACACAATAATTCATGCAAAATAATCTTACATAACTCCTTTAGTATTAATATGAGGACATGTAACTTAATTGGATAAATAAAGGTAATAGTTATGATAAATGTGATAACATGCCCCAAATAATAAAGGTGACATATCTCATAAAAGAAAATCTCAAAAGAGGAAACAAACTTTAAATTCATAATTTACATCGTAAAAATAGCCTATATGTCAATTTTCATCTAATTTGGACGAACTTGAATAATTAGGGTAAGTTTAGGAGAGATAAAATATGTAAAATCCATATGAGTGGAATAGTAAGATAAATAACTTCAATAGATGGAAATAAAAGCTAACTCATATTCAACACACTAAATATTACTTGTGGATGAAGTTTCACCAAATCTAATGTCATTAATGCATAAGGAAAGAGAAACTAAGATTTGATTAATTAATGTACCAAAGTCTTCAAAAGGTAAATCTAATTCTAGAATTGGATTCTACCTACCTTAATGGATATGTGTACAAAATTTCATTAAAAATGGATATAAGGTTTGCTATCTCAATTTAACTAAAAAGAAAAATACCTAAATATTATTCGTAATGTAATTCAGACTTTGTTTTTTTTTGGTCGGTCAAAAAAACGTGTTGCTATAAAAATAAAACTTTGGGCACGAAAGTACCCCATACATCAAAGCTAGAAACTAGCACATAGGGGGCAAAACCCCAAACAATAGAACTAAACTATGATCCCAACAAGCTGGAATCAAAAGAGGTCCTACAAAAGGACATCCGAGAAGGAGAGAAAAGAATAGATGACAGTTCAACCTATCCTACACTATCAACTACCTTGCAGCTACAATACTGCTTACAAAAGACAAGATAGTCAACTAACAATAAGAACACCTTCAAAATGTGATATCCTGTCTTCTGAAGAAAACTTGACCATCAGGGTTGATAGTACCAATTCAGACTTTGTTGTATATGATTATTTCCTTGATTTAATTGTAGCGCTTTGATTTCTCACATCCGGATATGGTTTTGAGTATCATGTGACCTTTGATTTTTTTTCTTCTATTAATCAAACTACTTTGGTGTTTTCTTTGGTTTTGTGAATCCATCTAATGATGGTCTATTTTCTCTTTTACCTATCCGACTACTAGTTCGACTGAAATAATGGTGATGCCATCCTACTTTCCCTATCTCTTTCCCTACACTTTCTCTGTGTAAGTAAACCTTCCCCTCACCATCCTCATCTCTTTTCAAAAATTTCCATCCTTTAAATGATGGGGTTTGGTTCCCTAGAAGTCCCAGACCTTGAAGGACTTTCGGTTCCATCGGGTGTCTATCTACTTTGCCCTCCAACAACTCCCCAATGTTCCTAGTGTATAACAAAGCCCCTAAGGAGCATCGGCTGGCACTTAGAAACTAAAACCCTTCATCATCTCGCTCTCAATCACCCCACTCTTATCTACTCATCTCCATATACGCTCTATGAACAACTCGAGTCTTTCGGGGTTCGTCTGACCCTGAGATGGTTTCTGGAGAGCGTGTCTCACCTCTTTAGGCCCTGGTGGAGATCCTTGCTTCACCAATTTGACGTTTGATGTATCTATCTAGTTTTCCCCCTTTTGAGCTTAGTTTCTACTCCTCTCTGATTGTGGTGACAATTTTTCGTGTTTGACCATTACCCAACTCGATTCTAAGGTGTTTGGGTATGATTTAACCTCAGGAGGTTGGCTGAGGGTTTATTTTCATGAGATCTATGGGGTAGGATGAGGAGTGATCCTTGGTTTGGACCTATAGGATCTTAGTTCGTGAAGGTTTTGCCAAGAAGATGGTCCATGGTTGTTTTACTATGTTGCCCTCATTTTGACTTTGATTTCATCATGCTAAGCATGGGCATCTTGGGCATTTCACGGTCGGTTGTTCTATTTTAACGTTGTGGCAACTTGCCCAGCTGTCTGTGGGGGGCGGCTGAGTTGGCTGCCCATTATTGGGCCAACTCAGTCGAGTGTCGTTTCCCTCTCTCTCTTTCTTTCTCGCAGATAATTTGCTGATGTGGATTTTCCTGATTGGTCTATTTTCACAAATTCATATCTAATTATTTATAGCTCAAAAAAATAAAATAAAATATGTTCCAAAATCAGGATAATATGATATTTATAATGGTACTAGTTTTGTTGACAAAATCTAATGTTGTAAATTTTAGGGTTTGAATAAACTTGCAAAATTCATAACTAAGTATGTATAAGTCAGAAAAATAAAGTAAAATATGTTTTGAAAACAAAAAATTATAATCTAGAATATGGTGTGGTTTTGATAACCTAATTCACTAATATTAAAAAGGAAATTTTTAGGGTTTGAATAATCAATGTGACGTTGACTTAAAATCAACATATATGCTTAATAGGTTCTTTGGAAGCCTTGGCTTGGACCTAGATTGGACCTTGGAATGTTTTGACTCTGAAGAGAGGTATGCTACACATTGCCTCTTTTGCTTTGAAAATTATGGTTCATGTGAACTACTTTATGTGTTACTGATCTAGTGATTGACTTTATTTTGGATTCTATCTTGTGCTTGGTTCATGTTGGAACTTCTACATGGTGATATGTGATGTCTTTTGCACACTTTTATGGTGGGTGTTTATTTTTTCCATTAGTATGATAGCAACTTTGTATAATCTGACTATACTTTCTACTTGCCTCTACATTATGCATGTTATGTGATTCAGCAGCACTAGAGTAGTGTAATTGCATTGGTTTTTATGTAGTATGCCCATGTTACTGTTAGGATAGAGGTGGTGGTGCCTAATACCTGGGTTTCAAGTTTTTGAGGCTTGGCCCAACACTTTATATATTGGGAGTCTAGAAATACGTCATTCTCTATTAGGTTTCAAGTTTGTGAGAGTTGACCGCCTTTGTCTTTATATTGTTCTATTGTTATGCTTATCTCACATGCATACATGTTGATAATTATGGGGTGTGTGCCCTAATTTGTTATATGTGCTAGTATGGAACAATTTCATTTGTTTATTTCATGGAAAGTATCTCTTTTATTGCGATTCATTTCTTTTATGTCTGATTGGGTAGTCCTTTATTTTTCTATGGGAAGATTTTTATTCCATATATTGCTCAATTTCTTTTTAGTATGCACATACCAACCTTTTTTGATGTCATCTATTTTTATCTTCTTGCTGGGGTATGCTTCCAACCCTAGGTGAAGGACTTGGATGATGTGGCATGAAGACTTGGACTTAGCTTAAGGACTTAAAGCTTGGATACAATCTTGTTATGGTTTAGATTTCCCTCTACATAGATCCTTAAGATATACATTTTTATATGTAAACCCTTTGTGGGATATTATGATGTTCTTTTGTAACCTTGTGATAAGTTGAATATAGTCAATATTTTATTCCACTGTTATAATTTGGTTATTTTGAATATCATTAATAAGATTTGAAAATTTTAAACCCACTCCGGCATATATTTTGGGTGTGTTAGGACTAGAGGTTCTATTCTTTGAAATTTTATTGGTATTCTCTTAGTTCTTGTTGTACCTCTTTGTTGTCCTCAAACATTTTGAATTCCACTTTTACTCCCACTAATTCTTCAGGAACTCAATTATCCTATTAACAAAACAATTTTGTTATTGGCTTGGGATTAATAGTAATATCCAATAGCTACGATTTGTGGATAAACCTTTTCAAAACTACTTTCTCAATGTAGGTTTCAATCCTTTTAGACATATTGGGACATTCCCAAATCATATCATATATGATGTCTTATAAGCCATTCATATGATACATCATTTAGTGATAGATTTATATATATGGGGATATAAGAAGATTAGATTTAATTAATAAATATATCATGACTCATCATGGTAGAATTCATTCATTCTAACACATCATCATGTTCATATTGACTTGACTTGTGATACACACAGTTCTTTCCTGAAGGTTTTCAAGATCTTGATGTAAAGTATTTTGATATTTTGATCTCATCAAAGCTTCTTATTACTTTTAATGAAAGTTATACTTCATTTATAATCTCCATGAAAACTTTAAGAGATTTATGTTTCTATTTTACTGAGTGCATATCATCATATTACCAATAATAGAAACAAAGTATAAGCAATTATCTATAGCATTCATTCCATAAGATCTTCATGCATCATATGTATGAGGTCCAATGGAAGCCTTGTCCTCCCACTAAATCTAGTGAAGGATATTATGTCATGTTATGTATAAGAAAGAATTTCATATTTCCTTAGGTTCCATAACCAAGGGAGTCTATATCAACATCAATATGTATTCTAGATATGCATTTCTTAATTATACATCCAAGGTGACTATTGCTAATTATAATCTTGAGTTATCAAATACAGTCCTTTGATACTAACGTTGAGAAACTTATCCAAGATTCTTTCAAAACAAAGATCATTAGATGTATTTTGGCATTTCCACACAAGATAATATCTTTTGAAACAGAAACATTAATATTTTACTTTATTAGTTCATCATTCTTGTCATACAAGATGCTTAAAGTAAATGTTTCTATTTTTTGGCATGATGAAATAGCACTTTTATTAACTGCATTACATGCCGATTGGGATAAGATAAACTTAAATGTAGACTAAAGCTTCTGGAACTCTTGCTCCATGATGTAGCCCTATTTTAGGGCTCCATCTTGTGCCATTTTGTACTTAAATCACATCTAAACATGTTAGATTACAAGCTATTTCCCCTAATATGTTTATCATTGCCAAATGCACTTATGGATGTTATTTGCACTATTTTCATGTACTTGGACCATGAAGAGGTTCTAGGGCTCCTCCACTCATGAAGGGGTCCAAAGAAGGCCCTAAAAGCTCCCTCAACCTACCCCCAATGGCCAAGAGTCATCATCAAGCAAAGAAATCCATGAATGATGAAGTTTGAAGTTCAATTGACTGATGCATACCCCAACACGGTCGTGGGCATACCCCTATGGTCGTGTCTTTTATGGTGAAGAATTGACAGAATCAACAGGTACTTACACCCAACTTACCACGACCATGGCCATAAAACACGTATGTGACCCATTGAAGATACCACGATCGTGGTCATCCACATGGTCGTGGTCAGCAGAGAAGAAAATGGTTGTGGCCTCCCCACACGACCAAGGAAATTTTATGCAAGGATCCCCAAAATCAACAGCGAGTTGCACTTGAACACCCACAGTCGTGGCCATCCGCCACGGTGGACTTTGAATATCAACTCGCCCATGTTGCTCCTCCATGATCAAGTCCTCCTCCTCCAAAATGGCTGTGTTACTCAGCAAAGCCGTGGTTCTACTCAACCAACACGACCGTGGCACTCCGCCATGGTCGTGGCCATCTCCTATACTTTCATTTTCACCACCCTTCCACACCAAGCCCATGTCCACTCTCCACAACCATCCCATACTACCCCCACCACGGTTGTGGCCCATCAACACGGCTGTGGTGACCAACCAACTATACCTATTTTTTACACTGTTGTTCCTATTCTACCCCCACTTATCCTAGTGCTTCCCCGCCACATATATATACATAGGTGGTGGATGGGGCACGAAGGTTAGCTGCTCCCAACCTCCATTACTCCTCTCCACCTACTCCTTGAGCATTTAGTGCATTTCCCTTGCATTTATGCTCTCCACCCACCATTTCTATCTCCATTTCACCTTGGAAACCTAGTTTTCTAGGTTTTCCTCCATAATCCCCCATATTTTCATGCTCATCTGCACCCTTAGAGGAGAGAGGATGTCCCCAATAGCAAGGAGGTGAATAAGAAGGCTACTTCCCCGAGCACCATGGACTTTCTTCCCCTTTCTTTTGCTATTTCTTTGACTATTTGTAGCTAAGCCCCTAGTGGTGGGCTATTTCGGGATAAAATGTGACTTTGATACCATGTTGGGGGAATTTTGTCTTGTAATGAACTCATTTTTATCTATGATGATTGCTCCATACTTTTGTCTCTTATCCCATTGTCATGCTTGTGATTTATGCTTTTTTCTTTTAATTGCTTGTTTGATAGTGCTTGATGATACCATGTTTCTAAGAGAATTAAGATACATGTGGCAACCTTAGGTATGACTCCTAGGTCCCAATGGGGGATCCCTAGCTAGTCCCCTTTGTTCTTACATGCCTACCCCCTCTCCTACTACTTGGTATGAGACCTAAGTTACTAGTATAAGTGGGATTGATGTGATTGCCTAGGGTTTCCTAAAGGCTGGAATGGCTAGTGGCATGAGGTCAAATACCCTCATCTCTACTCCCATCTCTACCCTCAGCTGTCAATTGCTTAATACCACTTATCCAAGAAACCTATATTTGACTAATCCTATTAGAATTACACCTAACCCTAGTCTTCCACTAGTAGTATATGGTACATTCTTATAGCATTTGCCTTATCGTTTGATTTGGTAATCTAGATGAAATATGAGAACCATGCTTGTCCAATAACCTCCCCCAACTAATATTGAAGTTACATCCCCAAACGGCCCACCTACCTTAGTCATCTTGTTTAAAACCCAACTTGCTTTGCTTGCTTGCCTATGCTAGTATAGTTTAGTTGTTCTTGCTTAACCTAGTCAATTGCTCAGTTTTGATAGTTAGGGCTAATTTAGATTTTCTCTTTCTTTAGTGGTTAAGTTAGCTTCTAAATTCCTTCTTGCTCCTCTAGTGTAGTGAAACTTACCTTTGCTCTTGCTTAGTTAGTTGGTTAACCTAGATTGTTAAACTTGCTTGTTTAAGATAACTTAGATTTAATTATGCCTTTCTTGCTCATTAACTTAGTCTAATCACACAACAAACCCCTTTTAAACCCTTCAACCCTAGACTTTGCATTAGAAACATAGACAATGCTAGCCTAGCTCTAGTTCCCCCTCTATTCCTGAGGATCGACCCCTACACTTTCCAATAACCTATACTACAATAGTACCATGTGCGCTTGTGGGTGACCTATTTGGTTCTATGATTGACTTGGTTAGGGTTAATACAAATTTCAAAAGTTTCCGCACTTGTGTCCTCCCTTAGGGTTGCATCTAGCCACCTCCAGTTGGCTAGTGTGTAGCCTTAGTGGGAAGCGCACCAAGCTTTCTGGAACCATTGTCGGGGATAGAGGTGCTCAGCCTAGCTAGTTAGTGTAGATTAGCCTTTCCTTTTGTTGTCATCATTGCTATTCTTTATTCTTTGTTCACTTTTGCATATTGCCATTCTAACTTAGTTTATTGTTACGTGTTTGTGTATTGTGCAGGTGACACATGTGCATGCGCCACACGCATTCCACTTGTACCGACTTGGTGTTGTACGACCCCAAGATAGGTAGTAGGAGATGTCGAAGTCGCCGCAACTAATACCTAGAAGTTGAGATGGTAGAAAACAACCCTCATGTGAATGCTCCATCACCTCCACAGTAGCCTAACAGTCCACTCCATGAGTATTTTACCCCAGGAACTACTACAATCACCCATTGCCACACTAGTTGACCAAATGTCGGGTCAATAGTTCTCCATTCCACCCGCACTCCTTGGACTCCTCCCCACTTACTATGGGATGCAGAATGAGAATCCCTACCACCACATCGATGCATTCCTTGAGACTTGCTCCACTTTCTGTACCCCCACCGCTACCGATGAATCCATCTGGAGAACCCTCTTTCTGTTCTCCCTAAAAGAAAAAGCTAAAGAGTGGTATGTTTCGAAGACAGAACTGGTATCCTGGAATGAAGTCAAGAATGAATTCCTAAAAAAGTTCTTCTCAATTGCTAAGCTAACCTACATGAGAAACCGCATCATCTCCTTTCCCCAGAAAGAGAATGAGCCCTTCCATGAGGCGTGGGAGAGGTTCCAAAAACTTCTCTGTGACTGCCACCACCATGAAGTGCCACTGTGGTAACTAGTTCAAGCCTTCTACACCGGGCTTGAAGAGTTGAGTGAAAAAAACGTTGACTCGTCTTTTGGGGGCACTTTCATGGAAAATCCACCTGAGGAGTCATGGCCTCTATTCGAGCATCTTGTTGAAAATTCCCGCCATCGGGTTTCTAAAAAATGGGGGCATGGCGGCCGAAACTACACCCCTCCACCTTCCTCCATAGCTCCATCCCGCAATGTCGCCAACCTTGAGATTATGAACATGATGGCGGATATGATAAAGATGATGAAGAACCAAGTTGGTGGTTCTCCTAGCCAACCCACCATGGCAGTCGATTCTGTTGATGAAGAAGTGCATGCCTTACACTCCTTTGGCGGCTGAAACAATTAAGGCCCCATGTCCAACACCTATACTCCAGAGTAGAGGAACCATCCAAATTTTTCTTGGAAGCAACAAAATGAGGATGGTTAAGGATAAAGGCAGCTGAGGCCATGCTATAGTTCAAAGTTTGAAGAGGAGGTGCTTGGAAGATTAAGAAGTTTGGATGAGGTGAAGAAGGATGTGAACTCACATGGGCAGTCCATCAACCGCCTTGAGTAAAGATCAGATCAGATCTCTCTCTCTCTTTCTAGGAGGGAAGAAGGAAGACTTCCATCTCAACTGATGCCCAACCCAAACAATTATGGTACTTTCCTAGGAAACACTCAAAGTTCTTATGCTCTGCCGTCATACCAAGCAACGTCGAATCCCTATGCTCCACCACCTCCTCAAGCACCTCTTAACTACCAATATGCTCCACCCCCACTTCATTCATACCAACATCCACCTCCGTAATACCACCCCCATCCACAACAACAAAAACCACCACAACAACCACAACTGCAATTCATCCTCCAAAACCCAAATTCACCTCACCAAAGGCCACCACCACCCCAACAACCCCAACCAACTCCACAAGCTTCTTCTACTGCCCATGAGCATGTGAAGGTGGTGACTATTTTGAGGAGTGGCTAGACTTTGGAGCACCCCCATGATATCATTATTGTTGACATAGGTGATACTAAGAGTGGACGAGTTGATACTGAGATACATCCTGAGGATACTGTGACGAGAGCCAGAGTTGATACTATGATATCGGGTGGTGATACTATGATTCCCATTGACAATATTATTGATATAAACCATGTAGGGTCCCAACTCCCCCCGTTTCATGAAGCTCTTAAGGAGCCTTCTGCTGAGAGGAGAGGAAAGAAGCATACTGAAGACATCCTTGAGACTTTCAAATAGGTGAAAATCAACATTCCTCTACTTGATGCAGTCAAGCAAATCCCTTCTTATGCTAAGTTCCTAAAAGATCTATGCACCTTCAAGAGAAAGACCATGGGGAGAACCCCAAGGAAAGTCAAGCTCATCGAGCAAGTGAGCTCAATTTTACAGCACGCCATGCCAAGGAAAAGAAAAGAACCTGGTGCTCCCATCATCTCATGCTATATTGGGGCACATCGCATAGACCAAGCCCTCCTAAACTTGGGTTCTAGCATTAACCTAATGTTGTATGATGTGTTAGCCGAGCTTCAAATGGGACTGTTGAGTTGGGCTCATTGTACTTTATAGTTGGCTGATAGATCAGTAAAGATGCCTAGAGGGCGTGTTGATGACGTGCTTGTGAGGCTTGATGATGAAATATCTACTTTCTTCCCTGTCGACTTCATTGTCTTAGACATGGAAAAAAGACACAAGGAAGGTGCCTATCATCTTGGGGAGGCCATTCCTAGCCACAAAGGATGTGTTGATTCATGTGAGGACCAGTACTATGTATGTGACATTCAAGAACATGAAGATCCAGTTGAACATCTTTAAATCTTCAGCCATAACTGAGGTAATACGGGCCACTGAAGAAGATTATTATCTCATTGAGTGCCTAGATGAAATTGTGGAGGAATGCCTACCTACGTGGATTCAAACTACCACTTAAGGTAGAGGTCTAGAGTGAATAGTTGAGTTCCCAGATGATGATGTTGATGAAGTTGATAAAGAGAATGAGCTAGCCTTGGTGGCTGCAAATGAAGACCTTCCTTCTATTTCTGAACCATTAAAAAACTCCCTTGAAGAACCTCCCACTCTTGAGTTGAAGTCGCTTCCAGAAGGATTGAAGTATGGTTTTCTAGGTGCAAATGACACCCTCCCGGTGATCATTTCCTCCATTCTCTCACCACAACAAGAGGAGGCATTGATGAAAGTCTTGAAGAAGAACATCCAAGCCATTGGATGGTCTATAGTTGATTTGAGGGGTAGTGATCCCTCCATCTATATACACAAGATCTATCTAGAAGATGATGCAAGGCCGACCCGCCAAATGCAAAGGTAGTTGAATCCAAAGCTGAAAGAGGTTGTGACCCAAGAGGTTGTGAAGTTGCTAGATGCTAGAATTATCTATCCTATTTCTGATAGTACATGGGTGAGCCCCATCCAGGTTGTGCCTAAGAAAGGTGGGATCACTGTAGCAAAAAATGCGGATGGTGAACTTATGTCGGTGAGAGAACAATCAAAGTGGAGAATGTGTGTTGACTATCAGAAGCTCAATGAAAAGACCAATAAAGATCACTACCCTCTCCCATTTCTTGACCAGATTCTAGAGAGGCTAGCAGGGTAAAGATTCTATTGTTTCCTTGATGGGTACTCTGGATACTTCCAAATTTCCGTGCATCTTGCATATCAAGAGAAGACAATATTTACCTACTCGAGTGGTACATTTTCCTACTGGAGAATGTCATTTGGATTATGTAATGTCCCTTCTACATTTCAGAGATGTGTGGCCTTAATTTTTGTGGATATGCTTGATTCATCATTGGAAGTGTTCATGGATGGTTTCTCAGTCTTTGGTAAAACTTTTGATGAATGCTTACTTCATTTGGTTGTTGTCCTTAAGAGATGCATAAAGGTTCACCTAGTGCTTTCTTGGGAGAAGAGCCATTTCATGGTGCCTGAAGGCATTGTTCTAGGCCACTAGGTTTCAAAGGATGGAATTGAAGTTGATAGGGCCAAGGTGGGCCTCATTTCTACTCTTACTATTCCTTCCACCATACACATGTCTGGTCTTTCTTGAGGCATGCATGTTTCGACCACCGATTTATAAAAGACTTTAGCAAGATCTCGAGACCTCTATGCCACTTGCTTGAGAAAGATGTTGAATTTCATTTTGATGACAAGTGCATTGAAGCCTTCAACCACTTAAAGGAAAAACTAATTTCTTCTCCTATCATGCAGCCCCCAAGTTTCTCTTTGCCATTCAAGATTATGAATGATGCATCCGACATGGCAGTGGGGTTGTGTTGGGCCAAAGAGTTGTTCGGATTCCACATGTTATCGAATATGCAAGCAAAACACTAGATGAAGCCCAAAGAAACTACACAACCACTGAGAAGGAGTTGGTTGTGGTTATTTTCACTCTTGACAAATTCTGATCATATCTTTTGCAAAACAAAGTAGTGATATACACGGACCATGTTGCACTAAAGTACCTCATGTCAAAGAAAAATTCAAATCTAATGTTGATCAGATGGATTTTGTTGCTTCAAGAGTTCGATGTGGTGATCGTAGACAAGAAGGGAGTGGAAAATGGTGTTGCCGACCATCTCTCTTGAATTGATGAGCCATTTGATGATACAAATTGAATCAAGGAGATGATGCCACATAAACAACTCTTCCTACTCGCATCTACTCAAAATCCATGGTATAAACACATAGCTAATTTCTTGACTAGTGGAAGGATACCTAGCACATGGACAAGGGAGGAAAGCAAAAGATTATTTGCTATGGTCAAAAACTATGCTTGGGATGACCCTCACCTCTTCAAATATTGTCCCGATCAGCTCATTAGGAGATGTGTTCCAGAGATAGAACAATAAGAAATCCTATCCATGTGCCATTCTAAAATATGTGGAGGTCATTTTGGAGGAAAATGCATGGTTGTAAAGGTTCTTCAATGTGGGTTTTATTGTCCATCCTTGTTTGAAGATTCCCATGAATTCTGTAATAGTTTCTTGAAGTGTCAAAAAGTGGGCACTATCTCTAAGAGGGACATGATGCTTCTATCACCCATTCTTGTGATGGAGGTGTTTGATGTATGGGTAATTGACTTCATGGGTCCTTTTCCTCCCTCTTTTGGGTATGCCTACATTTTGGTCACCATGGACTACGTGTTGAAGTGGATCAAGGTTGTTGCAATCCGGACGAATGACTACAAGGTGGTGTGTGACTTTGTGAAATCGAACATATTTAGTCATTTTGGCATTCCAAGGGGCCATGATTAGTGATGGCGGAATTCATTTCATTCACCCCACTTTTGAAGGGTTGCTCAAGAAGTATGGAGTAAACCATCAAGTAGCCACTCCTTACCATCCTAAAACTAGTGGCCAAGTTGAGTTGGCCAATCGAGAGATAAAGCTCATTCTAGAGAAAATAGTGAGACCAGACCGCAAGGATTGATCACTCCATCTCAATGAAGCTTTGTGGGCATATCGGACTGCATACAAAGCCCTGGTTGGCATACACCATTCAAGCTCTTCTATGGAAAAAGCTACCATTTGCCAGTTGAAATACAACAAAAGGCATTATGAAAACTATGGATCTTGATGGATAAAATGTCAGAATGAAAAGGAAGCTTCAATTGAATGAGTTGAAGAAAATGTGCCATGAGGCGTATGACATGTCCAAGAGCTACAAGGAGAGGACTAAGTTTCTTCATGATAAGATGATCAAAAAGAAGGATTTTATGCCCGACAAGTGGGTATGGTTGTACAATTCAAGGATGAAGTTCTTTCTCAGAAAACTCTGGTATGGATGGGAAGGACCTTATCTTATCAAGAAAGTATATTCATCTGGGGCTTTGTGATATGTTAGAAAGAAGGAGCAAAAGAGTTTGTCGTCAATGGACAAAGATTGATACCAGTTGTGGAAGTAGGCCCAGACAAGGACAATCAAAGCTTTGACATTGTGATGCTCGTAGAAGAACAACAATCTGATGAAGAGATGTGCTTGGAAGCATATGAGAAAGAGATATACTACAAGGATGCCTTGAGAATCCCAAGGAAGTGAAAGAAGTCAAGAATCAATAACCACGGCTGAAGGCATAAAATTTAGCGCTAGTGGGAGGCAACCCACTTGGTTTGAGATTCTCGAACCTTAATTTTTGATTAAAAAAAATTTATTTTCCACAAAATACACACACACGTGTGTTTAATAGTTGTTCTTTGAGTTTTGATGACACGGTAGGTGTTAGGCACTAGAAAGAGAGGGATCAAAGTTGAGTCATGGTCATTAAGGCAAATTTGTGGTAGAATGCCAAAGAAAAATGAAGTTCTTGATGTTGAGTTGAGAGAGTTGAAGGATTTCCCCGAACACGGTCGTGGTAATCGAACATGGCTGTGACATAAGTGGCCAAACACGACCGTGGGCAGCCGCCATGATCGTGGGTTTTATTTCATCAAAGATGCAAAGATGTTAGGGTTTTTGGATGAATGGCTACATCATTGGCCAACCGCCACATCCGTGTTGAAGATGCATGGCTACGACCATGGCCAACCACCATGGTCGTGGGTTTTATTTCATCATAGTTGCAAAGATGTTAGGGTTTTTTAGATGAGTGGTCACGACCATGTTGAAGATACATGGTCACGACCATGACACTAGACCATGACCGTGGCAAGGTCAGAGGGAAATGCTCTTCATTGACAACACTATCGTGGCACCCCACCACGGTCGTGCTACCAAGCCCTGGCCACGACTGTGGCCCGACTCAGTTCAGAAGAAACAAAATATAACTTTTATACACATAAACTCGACCCCTTCTTCATTTCTTCCTCTTCTTCCTCAAGTGCACGACCGTGGCGACGCACAGCAACCTCGACCTCCATCGTTCTCTACCTCCAACACCTCAAAACACCCCCAATCAACCTCCAATCAATACCAAATCATTCCCCAGCCATTCCCCTTCCATCTCCATCACCTTTCCTCTCTCAATCGGCCCTCCATCTCCACCTTCATCTCCAGTTCGTCCAACAGCCCCCCTCCCCTAAACCTCCACATAAAATCTCTATTTTTTTCCCAAATCCACAGCAAACCCCACATCCACCATATAAACCTCATTCTCCTTCCATTCTACACCTAAATCCACATCCATATCACCCCTATACAAAAATCCAAATTTCACCCTCCATTCCCAGCCCAACCATGAAGGAAATTAGGAAGGCAATCACCAAGCGGACCAACATCATCACCAGAGAAAAGTGACATTCCAAAAATGCCTCCTCCAATGACTCTGTGCCCTCACATACCCCATCCCCAACCACCTCCGCATACCAATCCCTCTGTCGCTCACAATTGGTGAGTGCATCCCACTCCCATTCATCCGAAAGCCACCACATCACTGACGCCACATATGAGGGAGATGAAGAAGAAGAGGAGGAATCTGAGGAGGTCAACTTGGATAAAATTATTGATGAGTTCGAGCCGATGGCTGCTAAAAGAAGCCAAAGATCAAAAGCAGCACCGTCCTCATCAAAGTGCCCGCCAAAGCCTACTCCAGCACGCCACTCGACATCTCACACGGCGGCGGAGCGTAGTGAGTAGCCACAATCTACACAGAAGTTGTGTAGGGATGAAGAACTGTATGCGCATTGGTACAACCTCAATATGAGTTTAGGGTCCCAATCTTACAGAATGGAGGAAGATGAAGATGATAGTGATGAGGAAGAGGTAGAGCTGATGCTCGAGGAAGAGGATGTTCTGGCACTTTTGGAGGCAGACAGATTGAAGGCCTTAGGAAAGGCTCTTGTGGGAGTGTCCTATGGCAGAGGACACAGGCAAAGAAAGATTTCTCTCACATACCTAGAGTGCATGACAAGGAGAGTTGTCCCACTAGATATGGGTGTCAGAAAGTCATTGATGATCTAGGAATCAAAGAAGCAGTGGAAGGAAGTTCAAAGGAAATGAGGTTGTGGAACGTTCTTTTCACACCCCAAATAACCTACCCTACTTTGATTCAGGAGTTCTTTGCCACCCTTGAGAAGACAAAGGTGAGAGGTAGTGAAGCTATCAAGTTTGCCATGATGGGCAACATGTACACCCTCACAGGTATTGAGTTGAATTGTGTTTTTGCTGCAAATCCTGAAGAGGCCAAGAAGATGGACGACGGCCTGCTAGAAAAAGAGGTAGATTTTGATTATGCATATTTTTGGAAGACGCTGATAGGCAACCGTGATTACAACACATGGAGGTCCAAAACTACCGCTATAAGAAAACCCCTACTCTGTTATGCGCAAAAGGTCTTAGCAAATACCATTATGGGATGGTATGATAACCAAGGCTCCATTTTTCAAAAAGATATGTTTGTCTTGATGGCAATGAACCACAAATGGTATATAGACCTTGGAGTGCTATTGATTGATCACATGAGGTCCATACCCTTCAAGAGTAAAAAACATTTTGTTATGGGAGGGTTTGTAACCTCAATTGCACTCTCTTTGGGGTATGATCTTTCTGGGTTTGAAGACGCATATGAGGCAAAGTTTGTTGACCTGAACTATCTTATGCGCTCACACACTATCAAGATGAAGGACAAAAGGATTATATATCACACAAGTAGTGTGCCTGAAATTGAGCTTGAGCTTCCATACCACACGGTGCCACTTCTATCTATGTTGGGGATCTTCTATAGACTGAGGGAAAGATTGTTGAAATGGCAGCAAGAAAACCCACGAAATACATGCACTAGGGGAGCCACCACCGCACAAGAAGAGATAGATGAATCAAATGTGCAAGGGTAGGAACAAGAAAGTGAAGGACATATGTAGCCCCAAAAGACAAGAAGGAGGGATGAAGGAACATCCGAGCTGCAACAGCCCTCAACAAACACCTACGACATGTCCACTATCCATGCACAACCTGAGGGTATTCAGAAGACACAGAGTGACATGCAGGTGATCCATCAATACATGTGGCAAGACCAACAATAAATGCACCACCAAGTCAACCACGTGTATCATTACCACCATGCCCAAGTAGTAAGAAACCCTGAATGGGGTGGAGATTTTTGGGGTGGCATAGCTAGATATCCAGAGACATACCCTCCACCCCAGGATGACTACTGGGGACATTACTACCAGCATCCTCCTGCAGGCTCAGCTCCTCCAGATCCTCCTCACTCATCTGACCAGCAACCACAGTATCCATGACACTTCCCCTATCTACCCTACACTATAGTTTCATGTTGAGGATAGCATGATTCTTAAGTTTGGGGTGGGTAGGGCGGTACGCACCACCCTCTATCTCTTTCTGATTTTGATCCACCTTTGCATAGCATGTAGTTAATTTCATGCAAATTTTTCCTGATTTTCAAAATTTTGCTCCTTTTTGCCATGCATTGCATTTCATGTAGATTTTAATTAATTTTTACATGTTTTAGCTAGGATTTGCTTACTTTACTGTTTTAAGTTCAATAATGTAGGTTTAGATGTGATTGAAGGCAAATTGGCATCATTTTAGCCAATTTTGCCCAAACTTGAATGCCCTTGCCCAAAAAGCATGTTTTGACTTAATCTCCATTGTTGAAAATGAAATTTTTAATCCTTTGAAAAATGTAGGTCGTTCTCTTAGATTTTATTGCTATATGGTCTTGTTTGATGACTCTTTACCTGTGCACCACCTCTCTTAAGTTTGTGAATTTTTTGGTTGTTTTGTGAATTGAGCAAGCTACAAACGCTTAAAGCCTATGTAATCACTTGGTAGAAATGTGAATGTCATGTTGCTCTATCATGTGGTGTGATATCACTTGATGAAGTGTTGGATTAGCTTTCATGCAGGAGATCTTATGTTGAAGACTACACTAATGACCCCCCTTTAGATCTGACTATTCTTTCACCATCTTCATACCTATCCGCCTCATGAAAAGATGCCCTAGTGCACATAATCAGCCTTGGCCACCTCCAAAAGTTTGGGGTGGCCATATTTGTACCTCCGCGCTTCACTCTATCCACCATATGCCCTATCTACACCAAGGGCAAAGAAAAAATTAAAAAAAAAATCAAAAACAAAATAAAAGGATGCTCTTGTTTAAAAGCATTCAAATAAAGAAAAGATGAGTGTGTAAAAGCACTCCAAAATCTTACTACAATCCTTTCTTCCTTTTTCACACCCATTGAGCTAGAAAACATCAAATCTAGCTTAATTTATCCTTTTCTATAGCCATGCGGGTCATTTAGTGTGGTTTGAGACATAAGATTGAATGCATGAAAGTGAAACAATACTCCTAGTCATCTTTGATTAACACCAACATGAAACAATTTACCCAGAATGACATGAAGGACATGTGGACAACTTGTGTATTCTATGTTTTATATTTAAAGTTTGTATCGTTAGTGCTCATTTCATGATTGGTATGTGAAAGAGGAAAGGAGAGAGGTGGAACACAAGTACTTAGTCACTTCCAAGACCATGTAGTCAATAATTTTCTGTTGTTATGCATTTTCCATTCTTGTATATTGAATGAAAATTGAAAAGAGAGATTAAGTTAGAGCATACTTGGGGACAAGTATGTTTTAAGTTTTGGGTGGTAATGTAGTCCTATTTTAGGGCTCCATCTTGAGCCATTTTGTACTTAAATCACATCTAAACATGTTAGATTACAAGCTATTTACCCTAATATGTTTATCATTGCCAAATGCGCTTATGGATGTTCTTTGCACTGTTTTGAGGTACTTGGACCATGCCTTGGATGGATGAGAGAAAATGGAGTAGTTCTAGGGATCCTCCACTCATGAAGGGGTCCAAATAAGGCCCTAAATTTTCCCTTAACCTACCCCCAATGGCCAAGAGTCATCATCAAGCAAAGAAATCCATGAATGATGAAGTTTTAAGTTCAATTGGCTGATGCATACCCCAACATGACCGTGGGCATACCACCACGGTCGTGTCTTTTATGGTAAAGAATCGACAGAATCAACAGGGACTTGCACCCAACTTACCATCATCGTGGTCATCAAACACAATCGTGGCCCATTGAAGATACCATGATTGTGGTCATCCACACGGTTGTGGCCAACGGAGAAGAAAACGGTCATGGCCTCCCCCACATGGCTGTGAGAATTTTGTGCAAAGATCCCCAAAATCAACAGGGAGTTGTACTTGAACGCCCACGGCCATGGCTTTGAAGATCAACTCACATGTGCTGCTCCCCCATGATCAAGTCCTCCTCCTCTAAAACGGACATGTTACTCAACACAGTCGTGGTGCTACTCACCCAACATGACCGTGGCACTCCGCCACAGCCGTGGCCACCTCCTATACTTGCATTTTCACCACCCTTCCACACCATGCCCGTGTCCACTCTCCACGACCGTCCCATACTACCCCAACCATAGTCGTGCCCCATCAACACAATCGTGGTGATCAACCAACCCTACCTATTTTTTACACTATTTTTCCTATTCTACCCCCACTTACCCTAGTAATTCTCCACCACCTATATATACATAGGTGGTGGGTGGGGCATAAAGGTTAGTTGCTCCCAGCCTCCATTACTCCTCTCCACCTACTCCTTGAGCATTTAGTGCATTTCCCTTGTATTATTCTCTCCACCCACCATCTCCATCTCCATTTCACCTTGGAAATCTAGTTTTCTAGGTTTTCCTCCATAATCCCTCATATCTTCATGCTCATCTGCACCCTTGGAGGAGATAAGACATCCCTAGAAGCAAGGAGGTGAAGAAGAAGGCTACTTCCCCGAGCTCCATGGAGTTTCTTCCCCTTCTTCCCCTTTCTTTTGCTATTTCTTTGACTATGTGTAGCTAAGTCCCTAGTGGTGGGCTATTTGTGGATAAAAGGTGACTTTGATACCATGTTGGGGGGATTTTGGCTTGTAATGAACTCATTTTTATCTATGATGATTGCTCCATGCTTTTGTCTCTTATCCCATTGCCATGCTTCTGATTTATGCTTTTTGCTATTAATTGCTTATTTAATAGAGTTTGATGATACCATATTTCTAGGAGAATTGGGATACATGTGGCAATCTTAGGTATGACTCCTAGGTCCCAATAGGGGATCCCTAGCTAGTCCCCTTTGTTCCTACATGCCTACCCCCTCTCCTACTACTTGGTATGAGTCCTAAATTACTAGTATAAGTGGGATTGATGTGATTGTCTAGGTTTTCCTAAAGGATAGAATGGCTAGTGGCATGAGGTAAAATACCCTCATATCTACTCCCATCTCTATCCTCGGACCTCAATTGCTCAATACCACTTATCATGGAAACCTGGATTTGGCTAATCCTATTAGAATTACACCTAACCCTAGTCTTCCACTAGTAGTATAGGGTACATTCTTATAGCATTTGCCTTATAGTTTGGTTTGGTAATCTAGATGAAATATGAGAACCATGCTTGTCCAATAACCTCCCCCAACTAAAATTGAAGTTACATCCCCAAAAGGCCCACCTACCTTAATCATCTTGTTTAAAACCCAAATTGCTTTTCTTGCTTGCCTATGCTAGTATAGTTTAGTTGTTCTTGCTTAACCTAGTCAATTGCTCAATTTAGATAGTTAGTGCTAATTTAGATCTTCTCTTGCTTTAGTGGTTAACTTAGCTTCTAAATTGCTTCTTGCTCCTCTAGTGTAGTGTAACTTACCTTCACTCTTGCTTAGTTAGTTGGTTAACCTACATTGTTAAACTTTCTTGTTTAAGATAAATTAGGTTTAATTCTATCTTTCTTGCTCGTTCACATAGTCTAATCACACAACAAACCCCTTTTAAACCCTTCAACCCTAGACTCCGCATTAGGAACATAGCCAACACTAGCCTAGCTCTAGTGCCCCCTCTATCCTTTAGGATCGACCCCTAAACTTGCCAATCACCTATACTATAATAGTACCTCGTGTGCTTGCGCATGACCTATTATTTCTGTGACTGACTTGGTTAGGGTTAATACAAATTTCAAAAGTTTCCACACGTGTGCCCTCCCTTAGAGTTGCATCTAGCCACCTCTAGTTGGCTAGTGTGTAACCTTGGTTGGAAACGCACCACTCCACCTTGTCCATCTTTGTCCTCCATGAGGGCTTTTACTTCTTGTCAAATCAGGCACATCAAGTATGTCAGATCTCTGTTTTGGTATCACATAACAAAACTAAAAAGTAATCAAATTTATCTTGTAACATTTATACCTGAAGTGGAGGCTTCAATGCCTTCCTTCTTCTTCAATTCCTCTAATCATAGTGGGCAATTTCTTTTCTAATGTCCAGGGTGGTGACAGTGGTGACATTTGTCTCTTTTATTCACTCCTCCATTTGCTTTGAGATCTGAAGGCTTGGGCTTCTAGCTAGCTTTAGAAATCTTCTTAGCTTTGCCTTTGCCTATAGACTTCCCCTTTGTCTTTTTGATCACCATGACAGACTTGGGCTTGGGCTTGTCTTTCTTTATTTGTTCCTCAGTTGTTCTCAACATGCCCAAGAACTCTTTCAAAGATTTTTCAAATTCATTCATGTTGTAGTTCATGACAAATCGATTGTATGATTCTGTCAGAGACTGCATAATTACATTAGTGGCCAATTCTTGACCCAAGGGGAATCCCAATCTAGCTTGGTTCACCTAATACCCGATGAGCTTGAGTACATGAGGACCTACTAGGTCTCCTTCTGCCACGTTACATTTGAACAGTGTCTTGGAGACATCGTATCTCTCTTGTCTTGCTTGATCTTGGAACATGTTCTTGAGATGTGTGACCATCACAATCACATCCATGTTATCAAGCTACGTTTAAATCTCATAGTTCATGGAGCATAAAATCATACACTTGACATCCATGACATCTTCAGTATGCTTCTTGTAAGCATCCATGCCAACCTTTGATGCAATTGGAAGGGGTTCATCTAGTTATGTCATCTCTAGGACATAGAGCTCACGCTCCTATGTGAGAATGATTCTCAGTGTCCTGAACTAGTCATGGAAATTGTTCCCATTTAATTTGTCCTTCTCTAGGACCGATCATATAAAAAAGTGATTGTTGTTTGTCGCCATTTGATTATACAAAATAATTTGCAATTTTGTCAAAACTCATTTTTTATTTGATTTGATTAAAATTTGGGCGATAATAATTAGGTTTTAATTAGTTATCATTCTTATTGTTTTATTCAAGTTGACAACCCTCAAGTATCAACTCGGAAAAATGCAGTGAACAATTTCTTAATGAGTAAGATCCAATACAATCCAAATATGGTCTGACCAACGCTGCAAAACACAGTCAATTATCAAGGTAGGAAACTTTTGCCAATTGCATCATATGCAATTCTTGATAGACAATATGTGTAACATCTTGCCATTATAATTTGTATGCTTCTGGGCTTAGATGCTCTAAAAATCACAGTTAAGCCTGACCCAATAGCCAATGTGATAATAATGCACCCTGACAAAGGCGGTACCTACATTACTACCATCACACTTCTATGAGGTATATGATGCACCATGCAAAGGTGTAACATATGCTTAGTCGAACAAGTTTTTCATGTGTATTTCTATTGGAAAGCATCTTAGACTTAATATGTTTGATTTAGGGATTTATATATGTACATATATTCTATCAAATCACCACATATATAGTATGTATCATATAAATGATATATCCCACAATGTAAACATGCAATATAAAACAAAAACTAATGGTTATGGCCATGTCTGCTGTAATTTCTTGGAGCCACAAGGAATTACCACCACCTAGGTCAATCATCACATCACATGTATGAACATGTTGTTGGTGTAGATCTATGCATGCCTATCTGGGTAGATCGGTTCAACCCTTAAATTGATCATCTCGCCTCTTGGCCGATTAGTTGGTCCTCCTATCCAACCAATGTCTAGACACCTTCCAAACAGTCGGTTGGGCTTTTCAGGATGGTCGTTTGGTCTCCTATCCAATTGATATTTAGAATCCTTCCAAACGATCGGTTGGGTCTACCAGGTGGTCGTTTGGTTCCATCATTTGGTCCTCCATGGTCTTCCAGACATGTCTCATGAATTGGTCATCTCATCTAGCGATATCATCTTTTTTGTCATTGTAAGAAAAAATAAACTATCCCATTTCTACTTTATTACATTGATTAAAGAGAAACCTCGAGTTACATTCGAGGGGAGCAAAAGTAGGAAAGAATTAACTATACATTGGAAAGAAGGAGGTATAGGCTTGATACACAGATTGAGATAAACATGAATGAAACTGAAAAATCCAATCACACACAGATATTGGGTTTAGGTCATAATCATGCTACACATTCACTATCAAAATTTCTTTTAGGGAGACACGTGTAAATTATATATATATATATATATATATATATATATATATATATATATATATATATATTAGTTTGGTATTATGTGGTCTTTGATCATATACATGTATGAGACTATTTAAATATTCACATCGTATACAATAAATAAATGATAAAAGCAAAATTTTGATCATATTGATTATCTTGAAACATAGTAAATTGATGTGGCTTTAGTACCACTATTGGGAAATACGGGCACAGAGTATGGCAGCGGAAATAAAAAATTTATCTATTTGTATTCTTATAATGGCAAGATTGCATCAACTACTATGAAATAGGAAGTATGGTTTAACAAGTTTATACCTAGTCCTGGAGCAAGTCCAGCGACAAGAACTCATTGCAATGTAACTATCTTCTAGTTGCTCTTGGACGGTGGTTGTGCAGCTCATGGGCTTCACCATAAACAACAAACATGACAGCTTCCGTAGTAACTCATGTGGTTTTCCATAGACTGCAGGATGACTTTGCTCTCCTAGTAGAAGCCAAAGGACTCCTGCCTCTAGAGTAGTTCACACAGAACAACTAGAACTCTTGTCATCATATTAGAACGGATAGGAAGGAATTGTCCCTTCCTTTGGTGTACTAGTCACCAACTTCCTCTCCCATAATAATGATCCTCAGTTGTTCTCTCCCGTAGTTATCCCTCCCTAGTCGGGTAGGACTTACTTGGACTTTCTTGATTACCACAACCATAGAGAATAACAATTGTCAGAGCAGCTAATTCTTAATTGTTTGTGTCGTTGTTGTATTCTGGGAAGCCCCCAATACCACTCCATGTATAGACGGTGTGGGCTCTGATCTCCAAACCATAACATAAACATGATTAAAACTTAGCGGAAGCGAATCGGTAATCAGCGGAAGACAAAAATCACGGGAAATTAAAACTTTTCGTGACAAGATCTTGAATCCATAAAAGCTTCTTTCATAAAGAGAGATAAACTGTTTACATCTCAGGATAATTACTTCTCGAGTAATTATATACATCAAGATACAAAATCTCAAGATCACTATACAAAAGACTCCAAGACCTGAGAGTGCAGAGGACACATAGGACTGACTCTAACTACACCACATGGCAGGACAAATCTCCACCTGAGATTACTGCTGCCCCTGGTGCTGCTGCTGCTGAGACTGGTCACCTGTAGGCTGGTTCCTTCGTCTCCGACGTCCACCTAAAAAGTTGAAGCCTACGGGGTGAGACAATTATACATAATTGTCCCAGCGAGAGTTATAACTCTTCGCCAGAAGCTTTATTATAACATCAAAGATTAATTTAAACAGTAAAGCCTTCAAAGCATTCTATAACAGTTGCAGGTATAACAAGATCTCTACAATTTAGGAGATATGGAGAATATCAACATTATTGCAATGTAACATCAATCAACTAACTTGGAGTCATCTCTAACAAGTTATACTACATGGTTGATTATGTTTTACAAACAACATTATACCCCGTGGAGATGAGGCTTACCACTCATACTCCAACTGATCGCTGAGAAGCCGCATCAGTATCATACATAGGTCATTAAGAGAGCCGGATTCTCATGACCTTCACCTTCCTCAGTCAGTAAGAGGATCACTTGTAGGACGTCTCGTGTCTCTACTACTATAGCTCACCAGGGTAAACTGGTCCTTCGCTATTCTAGAGTCACAGTGGCGTTCTGTACTCTCTTCGTCATCAGGAGGTTTCATATTTACCTACCACTGATACGGATATCTGTGCTTTCTTCGTCATCAGGAGGTTTCATATTTACCTACCACTGATACGGTATGGAACTATAGTGAAGGATGGATGGATTCCACATCTACATCACTTTCCTACACTAGGATGTAAGGTTCTACACATCCATGTACCCCACATACTCAAAAGTATGTGCTCCAGGAGTTCCCTAAGGAAAACCTGTTTCACCATCACTTAATTTCTGACAATGATGGATCTATGATCAGGGCTCTACATTATACTTGATTAGTTAGGTACATTCAGTATTCTTTAACAGCATACATTGTTCTTCAAACAATAACAGTAGCATAGCAGCTATAAAAGAAGAATACTAAATGTAACAGGCCTAACTCATATCAATCATTATTTCTCATTATCCTCATCATAAGTCATCTCTAAGGCATGACCTTGATGGTATTCATGGCTCTCATAGCCCATTATCAGCATAGGATGCCACTGGCAAGGCATCAGATTACTTTACTTATTCATAAGGCTAACATCATGCCTTTAATGAATATAACATCAACATCCATACCTGGATATGATTACCTTCATATCAGAACCTGCATGGTTAATACATCTGATAAAGGTAATGCAACAATAAGGAATGTACTTCCTACTCTTGTCATAAGAGTTAAATCTTTAATTTAAATCAAATAGAGTTTATTACTCAAAAGCATGCCATTACCCTTGAATTAGGGTTTACTATTCACATTACATGTCATCACCCTTGAATTGGGGTTTACTATTCACATCAAGGTGAATTAAACTCATAACATCATCATGTATGAGTAACATCTTCATTGATGCTCTTAGATTAGTTAAGAGTTCATCATTTATTATAATTAGGGTTTCTATGACCTCACACGGGTGGACCATACCCTAATTATGCTCACTTATGTGCATTGGAGATGCTTTACTTGAGTTTCCACTTAAAAAGGGTACTTTCTCTCTCTAGAAGTACTTTCTCTCTCTATAAGTACTTTCTCTCTCATCATAATGCTAGGTGATGTCAACATCACTCTAAAACAGGTTGGATTGAGTCATCATAGGCTAACATAGCCAAAAGCATCACCATTATGTAATTAGAATTACTTTCTCTCTCTAGGGTACTTTCTCTCTCTAGAGTACTCTCTCTTTCATCATACTAATGGTTGATGATAACATTAGACTGGATCAAGTTAGATAGAGCCATTATGACTAAAAACATCATTCTCATGTAATTAGAGTTTAAATTGAGCAAGGTATAACTTAATTGACCCTTCAGGGGTATTTTGGTAATTCACCCCATTGATCATCATTATGGTCAAAACCTTAGTTAATTAACCCCTTACTATCCTAGATTATCATTAGGGTTTGAATTGGGCAACATTGAACCATTTACATCATCAAATGATTGAATGAGGTCAACCTTGAATCACATTGATTGATTTCAATCATTAATCATCAATTGAGTTGAGATCGGTTGAAAGTGTTGACCGTTTGCCCACTTTGACTTTCCAAGACCGCGAGCCTCCTTCTAACCTCAAGACCGTGAGCCCCCTTAGGCTTCAAGACCGCGAGCCATCAGGCATTCAAGACCGCGAGCCATCATGCATTCAAGACCGCGAAGACTCCAATTGAGGTTAAGACCGTGAGGGTCATGAAGACCGTTTAGCTAGTTTGACCTCAGGACCGCGAGGCCCTTCGCGGTCTTGAGATCGCGAGTCTCCTCTCGGTCTTGAGACCATGAGCCCCCTCACGGTCTTGAGACCACGAGCCCTCTCACGGTCTTGAGACCGCGAGGCTCTCATGGTCTCAGCCGCTTGGTCCTTCAATCAAGACTCAAAGATGCAACCGATAATGTCAATCGAGGTTGAAGCCTTCAAAAGGTCCCATCTATGTTGACCACCTATGGATTGGTTTAATTAAGGTTATGCTTAACCAATTGTTCATTCAATTGACCCTCAATTGTTGACCAATTATGATTGAAATCGATTCAATTGGGATCTATCAATGTTCACCCATCACCACTCAACAATGTGCATCAACACAAGGTTGAACCCTTCAATTGAGCTCAAATTGGGCCCAAACTTGGCCCAAACGGTCTTGAGGTCATGTGGGTGGACACCACATGGTCTTGAGACCGTTTTCCCAAGATTTCATCAAAATATAAGGTGATTTGATAGGGGTTGAACCATGATTGAGTCACAAAACAGAATTTTGATTAAATTGATAACTTATTTGCAATTGGGTCCTCAATTGGTCAAATTACTCAACCCTAGACCTTAAAACGGTCTTGGGTGATTGTCCTCTCGGTCTTGAGACCGTTTGGATGAGTTCCAAACGGTCTTGAGACCGTTTGCCCATCAAATTTTGGATTCTAGTGCAAATTCATCAAGGTCTGACCCATTGAGTTGATGATCGTGTCAATATTTTATTGCAATGTAATTTGGTGTAGTTGTACCTTCAATTGGTCAACTATCCTTGACCCCAGACCTCCAAACGGTCTTGGTTGATTGCCCTCGCGATCTTGAGACCGTTTGGTGACCCCCAAATGGTCTTGAGACCGTTTAGGTCAATCAACCCTAAAAACCCTAATTAGGTCACCATAATTTCAGTACTGATTTTACCTAGGGTTAGCCCTAGTATTCACCCTTCAACTCTTAGCCCGTTTGGAATTAGACCATCAAACTTGGTGAGTTGTTAATTAACATAATTTTGAATAGTAATCTCATATGGTCAATGCTTAGTCAACGACCTTACATGGTCTTGAGACCGTTTGCCCAAAAAGGCAATTTCAGACCGTTTGAAAATCAGGAATAAATTCAAATAAAGTTTTTACTTAAAAAGGTCATATCTCCCGATTCCCTTGGAGTTAGCCTCCCAAATTTTGAGGGTAATTATACTATATAATTAGAAACAAATTTCTTATACGGTCCACCCTCGGTCAACGGGGCCAAACGGTCTTGGAGACCGTTTTCCCTGTCGCGGTCTCGAGACCGTTTGCTCACCTCGCGGTCTTGAGTCCGAGAGAGCAAACTTTTGAGACCGTTTAAGGAAGTGAAAAGCGGTGGGTTTTTCTTGGAAATCACGCCTTCATCTCCTAGCTCAAGAACAGTACGAATATCCCATGGGTTTGCTTGCAAAATAGCAGGGAAAAGTAGGGAAACACTAAGAGCTATCATCAAAACGCATATAAAGATGCACATAGTAAAGCATGGGTTTAGAGTTATAAAACCCGCCTAAGGCTTGCTTCTTGAGCTCCAAGCTTTCAAGCTCCAAGCTCTAATGGCGTCCTTGAGTTCCCACAGGTTGGCCAAGGTGAAAACTCCAAGGAAGGATGAAAAGAGATGGCTAGAAAGGTAGGGTTTTAAGAGTTAGCCATGAAGATGACCTTGAATTCGAGTTTTAACCATGGAATTAGGCAAGAAGAGGGGTTTAAACCTACCTTGCACCCCTTGGTCGTCCTCCTTAGCTCCAAGGCAGTCCTTGGTCGTCTTTGGTGAAATGAAACAGTAAGGGAACGAAGGGTGAGTTCCCTTGCAACTAAGGGAAGGAGAGCTTATATACATGGGGTAGGATTTTCAACATTAGTTCATAAGTTGTCCATAATTCCAATTAGGTCCCTCCTTCTTTACTTGATCGTCCCTTCCTCTTTATTCTAAGGACAAACCTTCTCTTAAGGTCTTAGGAAAAGAAGGTAAAGGAGAGCAGCTAATAATGAGGTACATACATAAAGAAATATTACACATATACCCTGATTATTCAATCACAAGGCATGTCTCATCATTAGAGGAACATCTCAACATGTGCAAATTGCAAACTAACCCTTTTAACTGGGTAAATTGCACATAGGTCCCTGTATATCAAAACAATGCTACAACTTTAAATAAAAAGGAGCAAATACTGAAATATATGTTTCTGAGAAACTTAATTACATGCTCAGAGTTAATCACAAAGATTTAATCACATATTTAGGCAAAATACCTAGGGTTAACTCATAACCCAGGTTAGGGATGTAACAAATTATCCACCCCTTACAAGGATTTCGTCCCCGAAATCGATAAAACATACTAAGAGAAAAGGGTAGGACACTTCCTTCTCATCTCATCCTCTAACTCCCAAGTGGCTTCTTCAACACCACGATGGTTCCAGAGGACTTTCACAAGACTTATATCTTTCTTCTTTAACTTTTTAATTCGTTTATCAAGGATTGACACTGGTCCCTCCTCATAGGATATGTCATCATTCAATTCTACCTCCATAGGTTGTAGAACTGACTCGGTGTCTGGGTGACATTTCTTCAACATAGAAATGTGAAACACAGGATGTAACCTCTGTAATTCTGGGGGAAGCTCTAGTTCATATGCTACCTTTCCAATCCGTTCAATGATTGGATAAGGCCCCATATATCTAGGAGCTAACTTCCCTTTCCTTCCAAAACGAAGGACCCCTTTCCAAGGTGAGACCTTAAGATACACTTTGTCTCCAACCTGGAACTCTAAGGGTCTACGACGTTTGTCAGCATAAGATTTCTGCCTATCCTGAGCAGTCTTAATCTTATGTTGTATAACTTTAATCTTTTCTGTGGTTTGCTGCACCAGGTCAGGACCTAACAACTGGTGCTCACCAGTCTCAAACCAACACAAGGGTGATCTACAACGTCTACCATATAAGGCTTCATAAGGTGCCATATCAATACTATGCTGATAGCTATTGTTATAGGCAAACTCTATCAAGCTTAGGTGTAGATCCCAACTTCCAGTGAACTGGAGAACACATGCTCTCAACAAGTCTTCTAGGGTCTGTATGGTCCTTTCCGACTGTCCATCAGTCTGCGGATGAAAGGCCGTACTAAACCTTAGCTTGGTGCCTAAGGCTCTGTGTAACTGTTCCCAAAAATGACTCGTAAACTGAGGACCTCTGTCAGAAACTATTGTGACAGGAACTCCGTGCAAACACACTATCTCTTGAACATACAACTCTGATAACCTTTCAGCAGAATAGGTTGTTTTGACAGGTAAGAAATGTGTTGTCTTAGTCAACCTATCAACAATTACCCAAATGGAATCATGTCCTTTGCTTGTCCTGGGTAGGCCAACAACAAAGTCCATGGTCACATGGTCCCACTTCCACTGTGATATGGGTAAAGGTTGCATTGTTCCTGCAGGCTTCTGGTGTTCAGCTTTAACTTGCTGACACACAGGACACCTCAGAACAAACTCTGCAACGTCCTTCTTCATTCCAGACCACCAATACAGATCTTTCAAATTCTGATACATCTTGGTGCTCCCTGGATGCATAGCATACATGGAAGAATGGGCTTCTTCCAGGACTAACTTTCTCAAGTTGTCCACATCTGGCACTATCATTCTTCCATTATAACAAGCTACTTGATCTTTTGAGTCATGAAAACCATCTAGCTTCTCATTTCCATACTCAGATCTTATATGTTGAACTGCAGCATCACCTAGCTGTGCCTCTTTAATCTGCTCCCTTAGAGTAGGTTTAATATGCATCTCAGCTAACAAACCGGTTAACAATGACACCTTCAACTGTACATTGTCTTGCCTTAAAGAGATAATCATATCTCTTCTAGAGCATACTAAAGAGTTTAGTTGTGCTCTATTCATGGTTGATGTTTCTGATTTCCTACTCAAGGCATCTGCAACAACATTGGCCTTGCCTGGATGGTAATCAATTGTACAGTCATAGTCCTTGATTAACTCCATCCAACGACGTTGCCTCATGTTGAGCTCATGCTGAGAGAAGATATACTTAAGGTTTTTATGGTCTGTGAAAATCTGGAATGTCTCCCCGTAGAGATAATGTCTCCAGATCTTCAAAGCATGAACCACAGCATCTAACTCTAGATCGTGTGTTGGATAATTCTCCTCGTGTTTCTTAAGCTGTCGGGAAGCAAAAGAAATCACTTGTTTATCCTGCATCAACACACATCCAAGCCCATTCTTGGAAGCATCACATAAAACTACATATCCTTTTCCTTGTTCAGGTAGCACTAGCACAGGTGCACTTGTCAACCTTTCCTTCAGTAACTGGAAAGATTGTTGACACTTATCACTCCAAGAAAAAGGAACATCTTTCCGGGTTAACTTGGTCAATGGTAAAGCTATAGAACTAAAGTTCTTAATGAACCTTCGATAATAGCCAGCTAACCCCAAGAAACTTCGAATCTCCGTCGGTGTCTTCGGTTGTTCCCATTGTAGAATAGATTCTACCTTTGTAGGGTCAACACGAATTCCCGAGGCGGATATTACATGTCCAAGAAAAGATACCTCCGGCAGCCAGAACTCACACTTGCTAAACTTAGCGTACAACTTATGTTCTCTTAGCAAGGTCAAAGCTTGGCGAAGATGCTGCTCATGCTGCTGGGCATCCTTACTATAAATCAGTATGTCATCTATGAAGACGGCAACACACTGATCAAGGAAAGGTCGAAAAACTCTATTCATGAGTTCCATAAATGCAGCTGGTGCATTGGTTAGTCCAAACGACATAACCGTGAATTCATAGTGACCATATCTTGTCCTAAAGGCAGACTTGGATATGTCACTATCCTTAATGCAGAGTTGGTGATATCCAGACCTCAAGTCTATTTTTGAAAAGACTGTTGCACCACGCAACTGGTCAAAGAGATCATCAATCCTCGGCAAAGGATACTTATTCTTTATTGTTACTTTATTGAGTTGTCTATAGTCGATGCACAACCGCATTGACCCATCTTTCTTTTTAACAAACAAGACCGGAGCACCCCAAGGTGAAGTACTCGGTCGGATAAAACCTCTCTCAAGTAGCTCTTGAAGCTGTTTCTTGAGTTCTGCCATCTCGGCAGGCGCCATCCTATACGGAGTTTGAGCTATGGGTTTTGTATCTGGGATCAGATTAATTTCAAAATCAATCTCCCGAGGTGGTGGTATACCAGGAAGTTCTTCAGGAAACACATCCTCGAATTCCCCGACTATGGGAACCTTAGCAGGATTGGTCCTTTCCTTGGTAACATCTACCACATGGGCTAAGAATGCATAACATCCTTGCCTCAACAGCTTATCAGCAACCATAGCTGACACAAGACATGTGGGCAGAATCTTTCTTTCACCTTGAAAGATCCATGTGTTGCTTTCATCAGCAAACACAGCCAACTTGGACTCACAATCCAAGACAACTCTATACCTTTCTAAGGTATCCATCCCGAGGATTATATCAAATCCCTGCATATCAAGTGGTATAAGATCCACTTGAATGCGATGGTCAGAAAAGAAAAGGATGCAGGGAGAACATACCTCCTGCAAAACGGCAGACCCACTCAACGGAGTCTCTAACAACAAACTATCTGCTCTATGGCTAACAGTCACATTGCAGTTACGAATCACTTCACGAGTGATGAAAGAGTGCGTAGCACCCGGATCAATCAGAACGGATACAACACAGGATATAGACATATCAGAATATAAAAGTTTCATCTGACCTGCCACTACCCGTGGATTGACCACTGCCTCAGGTGGGTTCATAGCATAGAACCTCGTAGTCGCCTGGTGTTGAGGTGGTGCTGATGATCCAGCTTGAGACACTTGTCCACGTCCTCGAGCTGCTCCTTGATGTTGTCTATTCTGAGATCCATGTTGATTCTGTCTCGGGGTTTGTTTTGTCACACCGACAGGCCTAGAACGGCAATCCTTCATCAAGTGTCCCACCTTACCACAGTTGTAGCAACTCTTCTCCTGTTGTTGTGGTCTGGGTGGTCCAGTAACTGACACTGATGCAGAACTGTGCGTCCCTTGAAGCAGTTGACTCCGCCCTCTACCTCTGCTTGGTGTCCATTGAGTTTGAAAACTCGATCTGGGTGGTGGAGGGTTAGGTGCAGAGATTCTAGGTTTCTTGGAATCCCTAGATGAAGAACCCTGGAACTGTGGATATCTTTTATGGGTTTGTCTTTTCTCAACCACAGATCTCTCTATCCTTTGGACTGACTCAACGAAGGTAGAGAATCTCTCTCTGTTTTCTAAGGCAGACACAGGGGTTGACATATCAGAATTCAAACCCTTCTCGAATCTTCTGATTCTTTCCTCATCCGTAGCAGCCATGTGCGGACAGAACCGCAACAACTCCATAAACTTAGCTTCATACTCACTAATGTTCATCATACCCTGCCTTAGTTTCTCAAACTGAGAGATCTTCTCATCTAGGAAGGTCTTTGGAAAATATCTATTGATAAATTCCCGACGAAACTCTTCCCATGAGAACTCTACTCCAGGTCTCTTCTGCTCTTCCATGTTCCACCAGTGACCAGCACTGCCTTTGAGAAGATAGACAGCATGTCTAACCTTCTCAGCTTCCGGAATCATAAGAATCCTGAAAGCCTTCTCCAACTCTGTCAACCATAAGTCAGCATCTGCAGGGTCGGCAGTTCCGAAGTACTCGGTAGCTCCGACACGACGAAGTCGTTCGAATGTCTTACCAATACCTTGTACTTCAGGCTGGACAGGTGCCCTAGGTGCAGGAATGGGCATCCTATCGGTTATATGTGTCATGGCAGTCATGAACTGCCCGAACATTGTCTGTATAGCTGGATCACTCATGTCAGCTGGGTCAAACTGGGGTGGCTCTCTTGGCGACTCAGGTGCAGGTTGTTCTATTCTCGGAACTCTTGCACCGCCTCGAGGCGCACTTGCACTACTCTCTGCCACGTGCTCATCACGATGTTCTGACATTCTTATGTATCTTCTTCTCCTGAGGAGCAGAAGATTCTATTAGATGAGGAAGGAGTACTAAAGGTAGACTCGACATCCTAAGTCCTATGCCTCTATAGACTCGACTGAACCTGGAGCTCTGATACCACTAGTTGTGGGCTCTGATCTCCAAACCATAACATAAACACGATTAAAACTTAGCGGAAGCGAATCGGTAATCAGCGGAAGACAAAAATCACGGGAAATTAAAACTTTTCGTGATAAGAGCTTGAATCCATAAAAGCTTCTTTCATAAAGAGAGATAAATTGTTTACATCTCAGGATAATTACTTCTCGAGTAATTATATACATCAAGATACAAAATCTTAAGATCACTATACAAAAGACTCCAAGACCTGAGAGTACAGAGGACACATAGGACTGACTCTAACTACACCACATGGCAGGACAAATCTCCACCTGAGATTACTGCTGCCCCTGGTGCTGCTGCTGCTGAGACTGGTCACCTGTAGGCTGGTTCCTTCGTCTCCGACGTCCACCTAAAAAGTTGAAGCCTACGGGGTGAGACAATTATACATAATTGTCCCAGCGAGAGTTATAACTCTTCTCCAGAAGCTTTATTATAACATCAAAGATTAATTTAAACAGTAAAGCCTTCAAAGCATTCTATAACAGTTGCAGGTATAACAAGATCTCTACAATTTAGGAGATATGGAGAATATCAACATTATTGCAATGTAACATCAATCAACTAACTTGGAGTCATCTCTAACAAGTTATACTACATGGTTGATTATGTTTTACAAACAACATTATGCCCCGTGGAGATGAGGCTTACCACTCATACTCCAACTGATCGCTGAGAAGCCGCATCAGTATCATACATAGGTCATTAAGAGAGTCGGATTCTCATGACCTTCACCTTCCCCAGTCAGTAAGAGGATCACTTGTAGGACGTCTTGTGTCTCTACTACTATAGCTCACCAGGGTAAACTGGTCCTTCGCTATTCTAGAGTCACAGTGGCGTTCTGTACTCTCTTCGTCATCAGAAGGTTTCATATTTACCTACCACTGATACGGATATCTGTGCTTTCTTCGTCATCAGGAGGTTTCATATTTACCTACCACTGATACGGTATGGAACTATAGTGAAGGATGGATGGATTCCACATCTACATCACTTTCCTACACTAGGATGTAAGGTTCTACACATCCATGTACCCCACATACTCAAAAGTATGTGCTCCAGGAGTTCCCTAAGGAAAACCTGTTTCACCATCACTTAATTTCTGACAATGATGGATCTATGAGCAGGGCTCTACATTATACTTGATTAGTTAGGTACATTCAGTATTCTTTAACAGCATACATTGTTCTTCAAACAATAACAGTAGCATAGAAGCTATAAAAGAAGAATACTAAATGTAACAGGCCTAACTCATATCAATCATTATTTCTCATTATCCTCATCACAAGTCATCTCTAAGGCATGACCTTGATGGTATTCATGGCTCTCATAGCCCATTATCAGCATAGGATGCCACTGGTAAGGCATCAGATTACTTTACTTATTCATAAGGCTAACAGCATGCCTTTAATGAATATAACATCAACATCCATACCTGGATATGATTACCTTCATATCAGAACCTGCATGGTTAATACATCTGATAAAGGTAATGCAACAATAAGGAATGTACTTCCTACTCTTGTCATAAGAGTTAAATCTTTAATTTAAATCAAATAGAGTTTATTGCTCAAAAGCATGCCATTACCCTTGAATTAGGGTTTACTATTCACATTACATGTCATCACCCTTGAATTGGGGTTTACTATTCACATCAAGGTGAATTAAACTCATAACATCATCATGTATGAGTAAAATCTTCATTGATGCTCTTAGATTCGTTAAGAGTTCATCATTTATTATAATTAGGGTTTCTATGACCTCACACGGGTGGACCATACCCTAATTATGCTCACTTATGTGCATTGGAGATGCTTTACTTGAGTTTCCACTTAAAAGGGTACTTTCTCTCTCTAGAAGTACTTTCTCTCTCATCATAATGCTAGGTGATGTCAACATCACTCTAAAATAGGTTGGATTGAGTCATCATAGGCTAACATAGCCAAAAGCATCACCATTATGTAATTAGAGTTACTTTCTCTCTCTAGGGTACTTTCTCTCTCTAGAGTACTCTCTCTTTCATCATACTAATGGTTTATGATAACATTAGACTAGATCAAGTTAGATAGAGCCATTATGACTAAAAACATCATTCTCATGTAATTAGAGTTTAAATTGAGCAAGGTATAACTTAATTGACCCTTCAGGGGTATTTTGGTAATTCACCCCATTGATCATCATTATGGTCAAAACCTTAGTTAATTAACCGCTTAATATCCTAGATTATCATTAGGGTTTGAATTGGGCAACATTGAACCATTTACATCATCAAATGATTGAATGAGGTCAACCTTGAATCACATTGATTGATTTCAATCATTAATCATCAATTGAGTTGAGATCGGTTGAAAGTGTTGACCATTTGCCCACTTTGACTTTCCAAGACCGCGAGCCTCCTTCTAACCTCAAGACCGCGATCCCCCTTAGGCTTCAAGACCGCGAGCCATCAGGCATTCAAGACCGCGAGCCATCATGCATTCAAGACCGCGAAGACTCCAATTGAGGTTAAGACCGCGAGGGTCATGAAGACCGTTTAGCTAGTTTGACCTCAGGACCGCGAGGCCCTTTGCGGTCTTGAGACTGCGAGCCTCCTCTCGGTCTTGAGACCGTGAGCCCCCTCATGGTCTTGAGACCGCGAGCCCTCTCACGGTCTTGAGACCGCGAGGCTCTCATGGTCTCAGCCGCTTGGTCCTTCAATCAAGACTCAAAGATGCAACCGATAATGTCAATCGAGGTTGAAGCCTTCAAAAGGTCCCATCTATGTTGACCACCTATGGATTGGGTTAATTAAGGTTATTCTTAACCAATTGGTCATTCAATTGACCCTCAATTGTTGACCAATTATGATTGAAATCGATTCAATTGGGATCTATCAATGTTCACCCATCACCACTCAACAATGTGCATCAACACAAGGTTGAACCCTTCAATTGAGCTCCAATTGGGCCCAAACTTGGCCCAAACGGTCTTGAGGTCATGTGGGTGGACCCCACATGGTCTTGAGACCGTTTGCCCAAGATTTCATCAAAATCTAAGGTGATTTGATAGGGGTTGAACCATGATTGAGTCACAAAACATAATTTTGATTAAATTGATAACTTATTTGCAATTGGGTCCTCAATTGGTCAAATTACTCAACCCTAGACCTTCACACGGTCTTGGGTGATTGTCCTCTTGGTCTTGAGACCGTTTGGATGAGTTCCAAACGGTCTTGAGACCGTTTGCCCATCAAATTTTGGATTCTAGTGCAAATTCATCAAGGTCTGACCCATTGAGTTGATGATCGTGTCAATATTTTATTGCAATGTAATTTGGTGTAGTTGTACCTTCAATTGGTCAACTATCCTTGACCCCAGACCTCCAAACGGTCTTGGTTGATTTCCCTCGCGGTCTTGAGACCGTTTGGTGACCCCCAAACGGTCTTGAGACCGTTTAGGTCAATCAACCCTAAAAACCCTAATTAGGTCACCATAATTTCAGTACTGATTTTACCTAGGGTTAGCCCTAGTATTCACCCTTCAACTCTTAGCCCGTTTGGAATTAGACCATAAAACTTGGTGAGTTGTTAATTAACATAATTTTGAACAGTAATATCATATGGTCAACGCTTAGTCAACGACCTTACACGGTCTTGAGACCGTTTGCCCAAAAAGGCAATTTCAGACCGTTTGAAAATCAGGAATAAATTCAAATAAAGTTGTTACTTAAAAAGGTCATATCTCCCGATTCCATTGGAGTTAGCCTCCCAAATGTTGAGGGTAATTAGCCTATATAATTAGGAACAAATTTCTTATACGGTCCACGCTCAGTCAACGGGGCCAAACGGTCTTGGAGACCGTTTGCCCTGTCGCGGTCTCGAGACCGTTTGCTCACCTCGCGGTCTTGAGTCCGAGAGAGCAAACTTTTGAGACCGTTTAAGGAAGTGAAAAGTGGTGGGTTTTTCTTGGAAATCACGCCTTCATCTCCTAGATCAAGAACAGTACGAATATCCCATGGGTTTGCTTGTAAAATAGCAGGGAAAAGTAGGGAAACACTAAGAGCTATCATCAAAACGCATATAAAGATGCACATAGTAAAGCATGGGTTTAGAGTTATAAAACCCGCCTAAGGCTTGCTTCTTGAGCTCCAAGCTTTCAAGCTCCAAGCTATAATGGCGTCCTTGAGTTCCCACAGGTTGGCCAAGGTGAAAACTCCAAGGAAGGATGAAAAGAGATGGCTAGAAAGGTAGGGTTTCAAGAGTTATCCATGAAGATGACCTTGAATTTGAGTTTTAACCATGGAATTAGGCAAGAAGAGGGGTTTAAACCTACCTTGCACCCCTTGGTCGTCCTCCTTAGCTCCAAGGCAGTCCTTGGTCGTCTTTGGTGAAATGAAACAGTAAGGGAACGAAGGGTGAGTTCCCTTGCAACTAAGGGAAGGAGAGCTTATATACATGGGGTAGGATTTTCAACATTAGTTCATAAGTTGTCTATAATTCCAATTAGGTCCCTCCTTCTTTACTTGATCGTCCCTTCCTCTTTATTCTAAGGACAAACCTTCTCTTAAGGTCTTAGGAAAAGAAGGTAAAGGAGAGCAGCTAATAATGAGGTACATACATAAAGAAATATTACACATATACCCTGATTATTCAATCACAAGGCATGTCTCATCATTAGAGGAACATCTCAACATGTGCAAATTGCAAACTAACCCTTTTAACTGGGTAAATTGCACATAGGTCCCTGTATATCAAAACAATGCTACAACTTTAAATAAAAAGGAGCAAATACTGAAATATATGTTTCTGAGAAACTTAATTACATGCTCAGAGTTAATCACAAAGATTTAATCACATATTTAGGCAAAATACCTAGGGTTAACTCATAACCCAGGTCAGGGATGTAACAAATTATCCACCCCTTACAAGGATTTCGTCCCCGAAATCGATAAAACATACTAAGAGAAAAGGGTAGGACACTTCCTTCTCATCTCATCCTCTAACTCCCAAGTGGCTTCTTCAACACCACGATGGTTCCAGAGGACTTTCACAAGACTTATATCTTTCTTCTTTAACTTTTTAATTCGTTTATCAAGGATTGACACTGGTCCCTCCTCATAGGATATGTCATCATTCAATTCTACCTCCATAGGTTGTAGAACTGACTCGGTGTCTGGGTGACATTTCTTCAACATAGAAATGTGAAACACAGGATGTAACCTCTGTAATTCTGGGGGAAGCTCTAGTTCATATGCTACCTTTCCAATCCGTTCAATGATTGGATAAGGCCCCATATATCTAGGAGCTAACTTCCCTTTCCTTCCAAAACGAAGGACCCCTTTCCAAGGTGAGACCTTAAGATACACTTTGTCTCCAACCTGGAACTCTAAGGGTCTACGACGTTTGTCAGCATAAGATTTCTGCCTATCCTGAGCAGTCTTAATCTTATGTTGTATAACTTTAATCTTTTCTGTGGTTTGCTGCACCAGGTCAGGACCTAACAACTGGTGCTCACCAGTCTCAAACCAACACAAGGGTGATCTACAACGTCTACCATATAAGGCTTCATAAGGTGCCATATCAATACTATGCTGATAGCTATTGTTATAGGCAAACTCTATCAAGCTTAGGTGTAGATCCCAACTTCCAGTGAACTGGAGAACACATGCTCTCAACAAGTCTTCTAGGGTCTGTATGGTCCTTTCCGACTGTCCATCAGTCTGCGGATGAAAGGCCGTACTAAACCTTAGCTTGGTGCCTAAGGCTCTGTGTAACTGTTCCCAAAAACGACTCGTAAACTGAGGACCTCTGTCAGAAACTATTGTGACAGGAACTCCGTGCAAACACACTATCTCTTGAACATACAAATCTGATAACCTTTCAGCAAAATAGGTTGTTTTGACATGTAAGAAATGTGTTGTCTTAGTCAACCTATCAACAATTACCCAAATGGAATCATGTCCTTTGCTTGTCCTGGGTAGGCCAACAACAAAGTCCATGGTCACATGGTCCCACTTCCACTGTGATATGGGTAAAGGTTGCATTGTTCCTGCAGGCTTCTGGTGTTCAGCTTTAACTTGCTGACACACAGGACACCTCAGAACAAACTCTGCAACGTCCTTCTTCATTCCAGACCACCAATACAGATCTTTCAAATTCTGATACATCTTGGTGCTCCCTGGATGCATATCATACATGGAAGAATGGGCTTCTTCCAGGACTAACTTTCTCAAGTTGTCCACATCTGGCACTATCATTCTTCCATTATAACAAGCTACTTGATCTTTTGAGTCATGAAAACCATCTAGCTTCTCATTTCCATACTCAGATCTTATATGTTGAACTGCAGCATCACCTAGCTGTGCCTCTTTAATCTGCTCCCTTAGAGTAGGTTTAATATGCATCTCAGCTAACAAACCGGTTAACAATGACACCTTCAACTGTACATTGTCTTGCCTTAAAGAGATAATCATATCTCTTCTAGAGCATACTAAAGAGTTTAGTTGTGCTCTATTCATGGTTGATGTTGCTGATTTCCTACTCAAGGCATCTGCAACAACATTGGCCTTGCCTGGATGGTAATCAATTGTACAGTCATAGTCCTTGATTAACTCCATCCAACGACGTTGCCTCATGTTGAGCTCATGCTGAGAGAAGATATACTTAAGGTTTTTATGGTCTGTGAAAATCTGGAATGTCTCCCCGTAGAGATAATGTCTCCAGATCTTCAAAGCATGAACCACAGCATCTAACTCTAGATCGTGTGTTGGATAATTCTCCTCGTGTTTCTTAAGCTGTCGGGAAGCAAAAGAAATCACTTGTTTATCCTGCATCAACACACATCCAAGCCCATTCTTGGAAGCATCACATAAAACTACATATCCTTTTCCTTGTTCAGGTAGCACTAGCACAGGTGCACTTGTCAACCTTTCCTTCAGTAACTGGAAAGATTGTTGACACTTATCACTCCAAGAAAAAGGAACATCTTTCCGGGTTAACTTGGTCAATGGTAAAGCTATAGAACTAAAGTTCTTAATGAACCTTCGATAATAGCCAGCTAACCCCAAGAAACTTCGAATCTCCGTCGGTGTCTTCGGTTGTTCCCATTGTAGAATAGATTCTACCTTTGTAGGGTCAACACGAATTCCCGAGGCGGATATTACATGTCCAAGAAAAGATACCTCCGACAGCCAGAACTCACACTTGCTAAACTTAGCGTACAACTTATGTTCTCTTAGCAAGGTCAAAGCTTGGCGAAGATGCTGCTCATGCTGCTGGGCATCCTTACTATAAATCAGTATGTCATCTATGAAGACGGCAACACACTGATCAAGGAAAGGTCGAAAAACTCTATTCATGAGTTCCATAAATGCAGCTGGTGCATTGGTTAGTCCAAACGACATAACCGTGAATTCATAGTGACCATATCTTGTCCTAAAGGCAGACTTGGATATGTCACTATCCTTAATGCAGAGTTGGTGATATCCAGACCTCAAGTCTATTTTTGAAAAGACTGTTGCACCACGCAACTGGTCAAAGAGATCATCAATCCTCGGCAAAGGATACTTATTCTTTATTGTTACTTTATTGAGTTGTCTATAGTCGATGCACAACCGCATTGACCCATCTTTCTTTTTAACAAACAAGACCGGAGCACCCCAAGGTGAAGTACTCGGTCGGATAAAACCTCTCTCAAGTAGCTCTTGAAGCTGTTTCTTGAGTTCTGCCATCTCGGCAGGCGCCATCCTATACGGAGTTTGAGCTATGGGTTTTGTATCTGGGATCAGATTAATTTCAAAATCAATCTCCCGAGGTGGTGGTATACCAGGAAGTTCTTCAGGAAACACATCCTCGAATTCCCCGACTATGGGAACCTTAGCAGGATTGGTCCTTTCCTTGGTAACATCTACCACATGGGCTAAGAATGCATAACATCCTTGCCTCAACAGCTTATCAGCAACCATAGCTGACACAAGACATGTGGGCAGAATCTTTCTTTCACCTTGAAAGATCCATGTGTTGCTTTCATCAGCAAACATAGCCAACTTGGACTCACAATCCAAGACAACTCTATACCTTTCTAAGGTATCCATCCCGAGGATTATATCAAATCCCTGCATATCAAGTGGTATAAGATCCACTTGAATGCGATGGTCAGAAAAGAAAAGGATGCAGGGAGAACATACCTCCTGCAAAACGGCAGACCCACTCAACGGAGTCTCTAACAACAAACTATCTGCTCTATGGCTAACAGTCACATTGCAGTTACGAATCACTTCACGAGTGATGAAAGAGTGCGTAGCACCCGGATCAATCAGAACGGATACAACACAGGATATAGACATATCAGAATATAAAAGTTTCATCTGACCTGCCACTACCCGTGGATTGACCACTGCCTCAGGTGGGTTCATAGCATAGAACCTCGTAGTCGCCTGGTGTTGAGGTGGTGCTGATGATCCAGCTTGAGACACTTGTCCACGTCCTCGAGCTGCTCCTTGATGTTGTCTATTCTGAGATCCCTGTTGATTCTGTCTCGGGGTTTGTTTTGTCACACCGACAGGCCTAGAACGGCAATCCTTCATCAAGTGTCCCACCTTACCACAGTTGTAGCAACTCTTCTCCTGTTGTTGTGGTCTGGGTGGTCCAGTAACTGACACTGATGCAGAACTGTGCGTCCCTTGAAGCAGTTGACTCCGCCCTCTACCTCTGCTTGGTGTCCATTGAGTTTGAAAACTCGATCTGGGTGGTGGAGGGTTAGGTGCAGAGATTCTAGGTTTCTTGGAATCCCTAGATGAAGAACCCTGGAACTGTGGATATCTTTTATGGGTTTGTCTTTTCTCAACCACAGATCTCTCTATCCTTTGGACTGACTCAACGAAGGTAGAGAATCTCTCTCTGTTTTCTAAGGCAGACACAGGGGTTGACATATCAGAATTCAAACCCTTCTCGAATCTTCTGATTCTTTCCTCATCCGTAGAAGCCATGTGCGGACAGAACCGCAACAACTCCATAAACTTAGCTTCATACTCACTAATGTTCATCATACCCTGCCTTAGTTTCTCAAACTGAGAGATCTTCTCATCTAGGAAGGTCTTTGGAAAATATCTATTGATAAATTCCCGACGAAACTCTTCCCATGAGAACTCTACTCCAGGTCTCTTCTGCTCTTCCATGTTCCACCAGTGACCAGCACTGCCTTTGAGAAGATAGACAGCATGTCTAACCTTCTCAGCTTCCGGAATCATAAGAATCCTGAAAGCCTTCTCCAACTCTGTCAACCATAAGTCAGCATCTGCAGGGTCGGCAGTTCCGAAGTACTCGGTAGCTCCGACACGACGAAGTCGTTCGAATGTCTTACCAATACCTTGTACTTCAGGCTGGACAGGTGCCCTAGGTGCAGGAATGGGCATCCTATCGGTTATATGTGTCATGGCAGTCATGAACTGCCATAACATTGTCTGTATAGATGGATCACTCATGTCAGCTGGGTCAAACTGGGGTGGCTCTCTTGGCGACTCAGGTGCAGGTTGTTCTATTCTCGGAACTCTTGCACCGCCTTGAGGCGCACTTGCACTACTCTCTGCCACGTGCTCATCACGATGTTCTGACATTCTTATGTATCTTCTTCTCCTGAGGAGCAGAAGATTCTATTAGATGAGGAAGGAGTACTAAAGGTAGACTCGACATCCTAAGTCCTATGCCTCTGTAGACTCGACTGAACCTGGAGCTCTGACACCACTAGTTGTGGGCTCTGATCTCCAAACCATAACATAAACACGATCAAAACTTAGCGGAAGCGAATCGGTAATCAGCGGAAGACAAAAATCACGGGAAATTAAAACTTTTCGTGATAAGAGCTTGAATCCATAAAAGCTTCTTTCATAAAGAGAGATAAATTGTTTACATCTCAGGATAATTACTTCTCGAGTAATTATATACATCAAGATACAAAATCTTAAGATCACTATACAAAAGACTCCAAGACCTGAGAGTACAGAGGACACATAGGACTGACTCTAACTACACCACATGGCAGGACAAATCTCCACCTGAGATTACTGCTGCCCCTGGTGCTGCTGCTGCTGAGACTGGTCACCTGTAGGCTGGTTCCTTCGTCTCCGACGTCCACCTAAAAAGTTGAAGCCTACGGGGTGAGACAATTATACATAATTGTCCCAGCGAGAGTTATAACTCTTCTCCAGAAGCTTTATTATAACATCAAAGATTAATTTAAACAGTAAAGCCTTCAAAGCATTCTATAACAGTTGCAGGTATAACAAGATCTCTACAATTTAGGAGATATGGAGAATATCAACATTATTGCAATGTAACATCAATCAACTAACTTGGAGTCATCTCTAACAAGTTATACTACATGGTTGATTATGTTTTACAAACAACATTATGCCCCGTGGAGATGAGGCTTACCACTCATACTCCAACTGATCGCTGAGAAGCCGCATCAGTATCATACATAGGTCATTAAGAGAGTCGGATTCTCATGACCTTCACCTTCCCCAGTCAGTAAGAGGATCACTTGTAGGACGTCTTGTGTCTCTACTACTATAGCTCACCAGGGTAAACTGGTCCTTCGCTATTCTAGAGTCACAGTGGCGTTCTGTACTCTCTTCGTCATCAGAAGGTTTCATATTTACCTACCACTGATACGGATATCTGTGCTTTCTTCGTCATCAGGAGGTTTCATATTTACCTACCACTGATACGGTATGGAACTATAGTGAAGGATGGATGGATTCCACATCTACATCACTTTCCTACACTAGGATGTAAGGTTCTACACATCCATGTACCCCACATACTCAAAAGTATGTGCTCCAGGAGTTCCCTAAGGAAAACCTGTTTCACCATCACTTAATTTCTGACAATGATGGATCTATGAGCAGGGCTCTACATTATACTTGATTAGTTAGGTACATTCAGTATTCTTTAACAGCATACATTGTTCTTCAAACAATAACAGTAGCATAGAAGCTATAAAAGAAGAATACTAAATGTAACAGGCCTAACTCATATCAATCATTATTTCTCATTATCCTCATCACAAGTCATCTCTAAGGCATGACCTTGATGGTATTCATGGCTCTCATAGCCCATTATCAGCATAGGATGCCACTGGCAAGGCATCAGATTACTTTACTTATTCATAAGGCTAACAGCATGCCTTTAATGAATATAACATCAACATCCATACCTGGATATGATTACCTTCATATCAGAACCTGCATGGTTAATACATCTGATAAAGGTAATGCAACAATAAGGAATGTACTTCCTACTCTTGTCATAAGAGTTAAATCTTTAATTTAAATCAAATAGAGTTTATTGCTCAAAAGCATGCCATTACCCTTGAATTAGGGTTTACTATTCACATTACATGTCATCACCCTTGAATCGGGGTTTACTATTCACATCAAGGTGAATTAAACTCATAACATCATCATGTATGAGTAACATCTTCATTGATGCTCTTAGATTCGTTAAGAGTTCATCATTTATTATAATTAGGGTTTCTATGACCTCACACGGGTGGACCATACCCTAATTATGCTCACTTATGTGCATTGGAGATGCTTTACTTGAGTTTCCACTTAAAAGGGTACTTTCTCTCTCTAGAAGTACTTTCTCTCTCATCATAATGCTAGGTGATGTCAACATCACTCTAAAACAGGTTGGATTGAGTCATCATAGGCTAACATAGCCAAAAGCATCACCATTATGTAATTAGAGTTACTTTCTCTCTCTAGGGTACTTTCTCTCTCTAGAGTACTCTCTCTTTCATCATACTAATGGTTTATGATAACATTAGACTAGATCAAGTTAGATAGAGTCATTATGACTAAAAACATCATTCTCATGTAATTAGGGTTTAAATTGAGCAAGGTATAACTTAATTGACCCTTCAGGGGTATTTTGGTAATTCACCCCATTGATCATCATTATGGTCAAAACCTTAGTTAATTAACCCCTTAATATCCTAGATTATCATTAGGGTTTGAATTGGGCAACATTGAACCATTTACATCATCAAATGATTGAATGAGGTCAACCTTGAATCACATTGATTGATTTCAATCATTAATCATCAATTGAGTTGAGATCGGTTGAAAGTGTTGACCATTTGCCCACTTTGACTTTCCAAGACCGCGAGCCTCCTTCTAACCTCAAGACCGCGAGCCCCCTTAGGCTTCAAGACCGCGAGCCATCAGGCATTCAAGACCGCGAGCCATCATGCATTCAAGACCGCGAAGACTCCAATTGAGGTTAAGACCGCGAGGGTCATGAAGACCGTTTAGCTAGTTTGACCTCAGGACCGCGAGGCCCTTTGCGGTCTTGAGACTGCGAGCCTCCTCTCGGTCTTGAGACCGTGAGCCCCCTCATGGTCTTGAGACCGCGAGCCCTCTCACGGTCTTGAGACCGCGAGGCTCTCATGGTCTCAGCCGCTTGGTCCTTCAATCAAGACTCAAAGATGCAACCGATAATGTCAATCGAGGTTGAAGCCTTCAAAAGGTCCCATCTATGTTGACCACCTATGGATTGGGTTAATTAAGGTTATTCTTAACCAATTGGTCATTCAATTGACCCTCAATTGTTGACCAATTATGATTGAAATCGATTCAATTGGGATCTATCAATGTTCACCCATCACCACTCAACAATGTGCATCAACACAAGGTTGAACCCTTCAATTGAGCTCCAATTGGGCCCAAACTTGGCCCAAACGGTCTTGAGGTCATGTGGGTGGACCCCACATGGTCTTGAGACCGTTTGCCCAAGATTTCATCAAAATCTAAGGTGATTTGATAGGGGTTGAACCATGATTGAGTCACAAAACATAATTTTGATTAAATTGATAACTTATTTGCAATTGGGTCCTCAATTGGTCAAATTACTCAACCCTAGACCTTCAAACGGTCTTGGGTGATTGTCCTCTTGGTCTTGAGACTGTTTGGATGAGTTCCAAACGGTCTTGAGACCGTTTGCCCATCAAATTTTGGATTCTAGTGCAAATTCATCAAGGTCTGACCCATTGAGTTGATGATCGTGTCAATATTTTATTGCAATGTAATTTGGTGTAGTTGTACCTTCAATTGGTCAACTATCCTTGACCCCAGACCTCCAAACGGTCTTGGTTGATTTCCCTCGCGGTCTTGAGACCGTTTGGTGACCCCCAAACGGTCTTGAGACCGTTTAGGTCAATCAACCCTAAAAACCCTAATTAGGTCACCATAATTTCAGTACTGATTTTACCTAGGGTTAGCCCTAGTATTCACCCTTCAACTCTTAGCCCGTTTGGAATTAGACCATAAAACTTGGTGAGTTGTTAATTAACATAATTTTGAACAGTAATATCATATGGTCAACGCTTAGTCAACGACCTTACACGGTCTTGAGACCGTTTGCCCAAAAAGGCAATTTCAGACCGTTTGAAAATCAGGAATAAATTCAAATAAAGTTGTTACTTAAAAAGGTCATATCTCCCGATTCCCTTGGAGTTAGCCTCCCAAATGTTGAGGGTAATTAGCCTATATAATTAGGAACAAATTTCTTATACGGTCCACGCTCAGTCAACGGGGCCAAACGGTCTTGGAGACCGTTTGCCCTGTCGCGGTCTCGAGACCGTTTGCTCACCTCGCGGTCTTGAGTCCGAGAGAGCAAACTTTTGAGACCGTTTAAGGAAGTGAAAAGTGGTGGGTTTTTCTTGGAAATCACGCCTTCATCTCCTAGATCAAGAACAGTACGAATATCCCATGGGTTTGCTTGTAAAATAGCAGGGAAAAGTAGGGAAACACTAAGAGCTATCATCAAAACGCATATAAAGATGCACATAGTAAAGCATGGGTTTAGAGTTATAAAACCCGCCTAAGGCTTGCTTCTTGAGCTCCAAGCTTTCAAGCTCCAAGCTATAATGGCGTCCTTGAGTTCCCACAGGTTGGCCAAGGTGAAAACTCCAAGGAAGGATGAAAAGAGATGGCTAGAAAGGTAGGGTTTCAAGAGTTATCCATGAAGATGACCTTGAATTCGAGTTTTAACCATGGAATTAGGCAAGAAGAGGGGTTTAAACCTACCTTGCACCCCTTGGTCGTCCTCCTTAGCTCCAAGGCAGTCCTTGGTCGTCTTTGGTGAAATGAAACAGTAAGGGAACGAAGGGTGAGTTCCCTTGCAACTAAGGGAAGGAGAGCTTATATACATGGGGTAGGATTTTCAACATTAGTTCATAAGTTGTCTATAATTCCAATTAGGTCCCTCCTTCTTTACTTGATCGTCCCTTCCTCTTTATTCTAAGGACAAACCTTCTCTTAAGGTCTTAGGAAAAGAAGGTAAAGGAGAGCAGCTAATAATGAGGTACATACATAAAGAAATATTACACATACCCTGATTATTCAATCACAAGGCATGTCTCATCATTAGAGGAACATCTCAACATGTGCAAATTGCAAACTAACCCTTTTAACTGGGTAAATTGCACATAGGTCCCTGTATATCAAAACAATGCTACAACTTTAAATAAAAAGGAGCAAATACTGAAATATATGTTTCTGAGAAACTTAATTACATGCTCAGAGTTAATCACAAAGATTTAATCACATATTTAGGCAAAATACCTAGGGTTAACTCATAACCCAGGTCAGGGATGTTACAGACGGGGTTAGGGCCAAGGTTCTCAGTCTGTTCGGGATCTGTGTGGGAGTGGAAGGGACTGGAAGATCTTGAATTTTCACAACTTGCAAGACACAAAACGATTATATGACACTATAAAATGGTTGTCTCATATTGTAAGATGGTCCTTTTAGAGTTTTCCAATTGCATATGAATTTGGCAATTCATTTGCCATTAATGCTAAACATTAATTCCTTACACCACAAGAATTGTACAATCAAAACAAATTTGAAAAAGTATCTAGAACCTTCCTTTGACCTAACTGAGTGATCTCATAAAAATGAGACATTCATCTCGTTCATCCAGACATTTTTTTGGTGATCCGAGTTGAATCGTTCGGTTCAGCAGAATGAACTAGTCAGTTCACACCTCAGTTTGGGCAAAACTTAGCCAATTCAATTTTTGACTAGCCTGACAACCCAAACAGTCGTCTGAACACCTGTGACGATCATCTAGTGAACCAAACAGTCGACTCATCCTGTGAGAAAATTGGCTGGAGTGCAGTCAGTTGATTTGTTGCGTGAATTGAGATCAAAACACTTTAGTAATCAATCCAATCATCATTCAAGATTAAACTCCTCTTCTAGATGAGTTCCTTTGTGTGTGAACCTATAGGTCCCATATCACATTGGTAGTGAATGTCTATAACTAACTTATGACATCACAAGCAAAGAGTGGTGCCTAGTCCCACATGAGTGCTACCCAAGTGAATGAAAAGTTGGAGAACAACTTAAACCTACAATCTATGTAAGGTGTTGTAGTGATTGTATAATTCTTTTGTCTCTGATATCTAGGATGAACTCGAGCCATGGAATCTTCATCCTCTCAACATTCAATCCATGGTCTTTGAACTAAGAGCAGACTGTCTAAGATAATGAGACCTCAATATCATGTATTGATTCACATGTGCGCGTGCATGTGTTTCTCAATATCACTTATCAAGTGGTCATGATATTATACTCCAATGTGAGGGACAAATCCCATCTCTATCACTCACATTCTATCCCCATGTGTCAAAGTCACCCAATCATCATAGTTATAACAATCCATGTTTTAGGACTGTGTTTGATGATGTCAAAGCGTACCCAACGACATGTGATGAATCCAATGATTTTAGGTCTAAAAATCACAATCACCACCTTCACTATGAGGGATGACTATGACTACCAATTATGGTTTCCATGTGTTAATCTCAAGGTGGACCTATCTGATACACTATTCTCTAACATGTATGTGTGCTCTTGGTTTGATATTTTCATATCATGACTAATGAGATTCAGTCATCAACCAATCCCCACTCTAGTCTTATGTGTTATCGGTGTCTATCTACCTTCTATAGTAACAACTAACTAGGGAAAAAACAAGAATGTGCATACTCTTAGTATTCATATGATCTCATTCTCTAAGTCACGTACTTTATTACATATGTCATTGAGTATTGTCATTCTTTATACCTTTATAATGTTTCCTCATTATCTCATAACTAAATAATGAATTATAAGCTTGACTTTATGAGTATTAATCAAATCATTTATGGTATATGCCTTATCAATCATCATATGATTGGCTCTATGGGCATACCTAACCAACATCATCCCCCAACTGCAATCCATAAAACAACATCACAGAAGTGTAAACCATATAGATCACACTTGGTAAACATCACAAATAGAATATATCATTTATTGCAATAATAAAAATAATTTTAGAAGGATAAAGATACATTGATTCTCATACACATTCTTCCCATAAAGCTTACACCAAGAAAAATAGTACATGATATAACTGGTAAACTAGTTAAACCTCTGTGGATCTTCATAGATGGCACCCCCATCTGGTCGTGAACTCATATGTAGATCTATGAGGTAGTCCTTACATGTTAGATGGCTTTATCCTCTAAGCTTGCTCCTTAAATGTGGGCATCGCGCCCCCAACCATGTATTTGACAAATGGATTGTAAGTGGTTGGGCTCGATAAATATATAAACATAAACTAAATAAATCTTAAGATCGATATGAACTTGCATAAATAATTATGACTTTAAGATGCATTCTTAACTTCAATTAAAAGTTCTTATTAGGGAACCTACTCAATGAACCTTATTTGATCTGATCTCACAACACACACAGAATGTGAAGGCTTCCAAACACACTGAAAGTAAATAGGATTGGGCTTGAACCCAATAAACATAAACATACTGAACACACTGAAAAGCAAACAGACTTGGGCTTGAACCCGTTAAATGAAAGGGAGGACATGAGGGACCAACCTTCCATTAAAAAGTACATGAGTATGGCCTAATTATTTATTCTTAACCTAATTTGATCTTATCTTATCTTACTTAGGGCATTCACCCAATAATTGCAATATTGATCATAAACATGAAGAGTTATATTCTTTTAACTTATCTAGTCTTAACATGAATCTTAATGCAGTAAGATGTGCATATATAAATACTTCTTGAAACATTAAGGAGATCACATGATAACATATATAACATGAAATTTAAACATGATTAAGCAAGAAAAATTGAATGAATGTAGTATATCAAAACCCAAGACATGGACCACTTACCTTAGTTGTGTAAACCAAATTTAATTCTTGAACCTTTAAGTCAAGCTCCTAGAACTTAAAAAATATCATGAACAATTCATGAATAGATATTAAACCCAAAACCCATTGTTCTTAGGTTTCATATTTCATCTTATATGTATAGGGTCATTTACCTAATTTCATTCTACTCATATATATATATATATATATATATATATATATATATATATATATATTTGTGTGTGTACTGATATAAGAGGATATGAACATGTTTCAAATGTCCAACTAATCCCATGTTGATAATATGGAATGTGAGTTTTCTTGCTAATTTTCCGTTTTGTTGGGGTGAAGTCATAGCCTCTGTGGTAAGTGATCATAGGATCATTGCTCTTAGATTTGATCGCAGCAAGCATGGATCTGCCCCTTTTCGTTTTATCAATGCTTGGACTAATAAATCTGATTATAAGGGGATTGTTGAGGAAGCCTGGAGAACTCCTCAAGTGGGTTCCCCTATGTTTAGGGTTTATAGCAAACTCAAATGTGTTAAGGATGTGTTGATTTCTTGGAATAAGAAGAATGGTAATTTTTTCTCCTTAGCTAAAGTTCTTGAATTCAAGGCCAAGACGATTCAGGGGGAGGTGGATGCTGACCCAACTAATGCTGAAAAACATGAGTAGTTGGTTTCTATTAGACAGGAGGCTTTGAAAGCCTTAGCTTATGAAGAGAGTTTACTCAAGCAGAAAAGCAGGGTTCAATGGCTTAAATTAGGCGATAGAAATTCAGCTTTCTTGTATGCCTCCTTGAAGTCTAGACGAATTCTGAATACTATTTCTGTTTTACATGATGAAGGGGGCAATAGCATTTATGATGCTTCCTCTATTAAAGACACCATTAAGAAGTACTATGATGATCTGTTTAATAGCTCTCCTAAAGATATGGTGACTTGGAACGATGAATGGATTCTTCCTAGAATTAATCAGAATCAAGTTGATGACTTAAGGAAGTTGGTCTCAAGAGCTGAAGTAGAGGAAGCCATGATGATGATGAAGGACTTTAAGGCGCCAGGGCCTGATGGCTTCAATGCGGTTTTCTTTAAATCTGTTTGGGATGTTATAGGTGATGATGTGGTTAAAGTTGTTCAAGGTTTCTTAGCTCTGGTAAACTTCTCAAGGAGTGTAACTCTTCTCTGATTACTCTCATTCCTAAGAAAGTTGGTGCTACCTCTCCCAAGGACTTTCGTCCTATTTCCCTCTGTAATATCATCTTTAAGGTGATAACGAAGATCATGGCTAATAGAGTGAAGTTTATCCTTCCCAAATTGGTGGATGAGAATCAATTTGCTTTTATCCATGGCAGGAGAATTGGAGATGCGATTTTACTAGCCAACGACATTCTTAGTTCTTTCAATAGTTCTCGCAAGTTAATGTGTGTTAAAGCGGATTTGGCCAAGGCTTACGACACTGTCCGGAGAGACTATATTCTCTTTCTTCTGGCCAAGATGGGTTTTCCTTCTTGTTGGATTGAATGGGTCTCAGAATTATTCTCTTCTGCTTCTTTCAGGGTGCTTGTCAATGGTACTCCCTCTGAATATTTCTATGCCTCTAATGGAGTGAGACAAGGCGATCCGCTGGCCCCATTTCTGTTCACTATCGCTATGCAAGGTCTTTCTAGTATTTTCAATGCAGAGATCACTAAAGGTGGTTTTAAGCCAGTTGGGTGTGGAGGTGGCTATGGGATTTCACACATTGTTTTTGCTGATGATCTGCTTATTTTCTCTAGAGCTCAGGATAAAGATGCTCTGTGTGTTAAGCACATCCTTGATTCTTTTGGGAGGATTTCGGGTTTGCAGTTGAACAATGAGAAGAGTCATATTTTTCTGAGCAAGGGAGCGGAGGATAGTAACATTGGTGATATTCTTAACATTCCTATTTGTTCTTTGCCTGTCAAGTATCTAAGTCTTCCTCTCTTCACAGGGAGGTTGACTAGAGTTTTGTGTAGCCCTATTGTGGACAAGATCAAGAATAGGCTTTCGTCTTGGAAATCTCACTTTCTTTCTCAGGCTGGAAGAATTGAGCTAGTGATTTCTACTATTTCCTCTTATAGCATGTTCTGGACGGCTGCTTTTCCTCTCCCTAAGTCTACTATCTATGAGATTGAGAAACTTATGAGGGATTTTATTTGGAATGACACGAAGGAAAAAAAAACATATTCATTATGTTTCATGGAGTTCGATTTGCAGACCTAAAGATGAGGGAGGCCTGGGCATAAGAATGATTGATGATTGGTCTAATGGTGGTATTATTAAAAATCTCTGGAGCATTGCTTCTAAGAAGGATGGTTTGTGGGTCAAGTGGGTGCATGAGAAGTATATCAAATCTGAGTCCATCTGGACAGCTGAGATTAAACTTGGAGCTTCTTGGGTCTGGAATAAGATGCTGAAATTCAGACCTATGTTATTAAATCATATTAGTTTGTGCCTGGGTAACGGTAGCACCTTCCTTTTTTGGTTGGACCCTTGGGTCAATGGAGGGGAAAGACTGATCGATCTTGTGGATGAGCAGTTTGTCCTGAGATTGGGTAAAGGGAGGAATTGCAGAGTTACCTCTTGTTTGATTAATGGTGAGTGGTCTGTGCCTGATTTTAGGGGTGCGGAGATTCTGAGGGGAGTTCTTCAAACCCAAAATTTCAATAACAAAGAAGAGGATGAGATTTTGTTCAATGGCAGTAACAAGAATCTTCTGTTAAAGGACGGTTGGGCTATTTCCAGAAATAAGCATCCTAAAGTCCAGTGGTCTGAATGGGTTTGGTCTAATTCGTTCCCCAGGAAGTGGTCTATTCTGTTCTGGAAGCTGTTATTGGGTAAGCTACCCACTTTGGACTATTTGAAGAATATTGGTTTCCATTTGGCTTCAAGATGTTGTTTGTGTGAATGCTGTGAAGAGGATATTTCACATCTGTTCTTTGAATGCCGATTTGCTAGAGATGTTTGGAAGAAGTTTCATTTGAAGTATAACATTCAGATTAGTTCGTTGATGGATCTGTTGTCTCTGAGGAATGATGAAAAGGTCCAAGCTGCTTGTGTTGTTTATATGCTCTGGTTGGAGAGGAACAGAAGAATTTTTAATGGTGTTGGTTTGGATGTGGATAAGCTTTGGCTGGCGTGTGACAAAGATAGCTTTTTACTTCTGTTTTCAGATAGTAGTTAATCTGTATAGATAGTTTTCTATAGTCTGTACAGTTTGTCTTTTGGTGGTTGTGCCTTGCAACCTCCGCTTTCTTTTCTTTGGTAGTTACACCTTGTACCTACACAAACCTTTTTTCTTAGTAAAGAGGCACCCCACCCTTTTAGCACCAAAAAAAATATGGATATTTACTTTTATATATATATATATATATATATATATATATATATATATATATATGGGGATTTATTTGATACCCGCATGGGTAGCCTGATTTTTCGCTACCCGCACATATAAAAGTGTAACTATATGGTACACAAAAGTAACTCTAAGATCAAAAGAGTAACTATATTGATAAAAAAAGTAACAATATGACTAAAAAGGTAACTGCGCAGAAAATATACAGTCAGTAAATATATGGACGTATTTTTTTATTTTGGTGGGGCAAATGATATTATTTTTGGATGAAATTTTTTGGGGATCTAGATAAAATTCTCATCTACAATTGTGAAAAAAAATTAAAAAAAAGTGACAGAAAGGGTGTGCGGGTAGCTACCCGGCGGGTATTAAAGATGAGCCATATATATATATATATATATATATATATATATATATATATATATATATATATATATATATATATATATTGATATAAGAGGATATGAACATGTTTCAAATGTCCAATTCATCCCATGTTGATAATATGGACATTTACTTATGATCGAGTCATTTTCTCAAATTATATTAGGGTTGCTACCGCTAATTAGGTATTCAAGCATAAAATAAGAAATCGTGCATTATACATCATGATCATATGTAGTAGATTAATTCTAGACATCAACATGGGTCTTTAGACATATCTTAAGATCTAACCGTTCATATTTGCTATATAACATGATTAATGTGTCATTATACCCATGCATACTTCTCATTAAATCCATATTCACTTCATGCACAATAGCCAATATATCACACTTTTATAAAATTGTAGACTTCAGTAGCTTTCATTTGGAACCTTACATATCAAAAATTGACTTACGGACCATTAGATATGACTTAAATAAAAAAATACCTTTTTCCAACAATCACAGCCCTTCAGACCATGAACTACCTGCCTCTCATCCCTTGTTCAAGATGTTCTAACTAGCGCTGGACTATGATCCATCTAGGCTAGGGTCTAGACTTGACCAACCTCTTCCTCTTTCTCACATCCCTCCTGTGTGTACTAGCGACATTGTTTCTTTCATTGCGACATGGAGTTTCTGTCAATGCGGCTGGGGCAGAATTAGGGGGGGGGGGTTGTCGGGGCTGAAGCCCCCCCCCACCAAATCCCAAAATTTTAGTTTAATAGTTATGGTTGTTGATAAAATTTAATAATTATCTATTTCAGTCTTTTAGATCATTTGCAATTGGGAAATCGTGGGCTGGGTAGTTAGAGAGACGGACAACTCTTCACCTTCGAAACTCAGTTTTCCTAACTCCCGACTCCCAAGCGCAGCGCTCCAATGAAACGGAACGCCGAACGCCCGACGTCTGACGGTAGATCTTGACGCTACTCCACTCGCCCATGCCGACGTTGCTCCACTCGCCCACGCCGACGTTGCTCGCTCGATGGCCGACGCCCACGCTGCCCGCCCAGTCTGCCGCCTAACGACGCCGTCGTCCGATGTTGCTCGCCTGACTCCTACGCTACTCACCCAGTCTGACGCCCGATGACGTCGACGCCCGACGTTGCTCGCCCGACGTCCAACGCCGACGCTGCCCGCCCAGTCCGACGCTCACCGATGCCGACATTGACGTTGGTCTGACACCCGATGTCAACGCTGATCCAATCCAATGCCTTATACCTATGCTCGTCGGCCGGTGTAATATCCAAGTAATCATCTCGCTTCTCGAGTTCTCCACCCATGTATGACTAGTCACTTGACAAACAACAATGTGAAACTATAGAGGTAGCAAAGGACGCCTTTCCACAACCGTCAAGGTGGGCCTCTGGAGCGCACGCCAATGACGGTGCGACGAGCAAGACACATTATTAAAAAAATTCATTTACTGACGTCATTCTGACAAAGTACTGGACTGATCATAGAGGTATGCACCTTTTTGATTCTAAATTCTAATGCAATCAATATCAATTTTTCCTAGTACATTATTGAAAGTAATATTCTTATATATAATTTTCTTAGTATATTAATGACAATAAAAGTATGATCATGGTTCATCAACTAATAAACTACATCTCTTGTTTGTAAAATAGACATTTGGTATGTGATAATATTATATTTTTCCTCACTTCAAATTTTATTCACAACCTTTTTGCTTTAGTTTTAAAGATGATTTAGGACTTGAAACGAATTCTAAATTATCTATGCCAGAAATAAATTTAATATGATCATTTAGAATTAATATTTAGCGTTTGCATCTACTTCAAGATACATAAAGATGAAGAAATTTTTTAAACCGCTTCCAAAAGATGATAATCACATGGGCTTAATATCTCCTATTAGTACTAATGCACAAAAGAAAGCTCAAATAGATGTTGAGGAAGTCTATATAGATGTTGAGTTCACAGCAAATGACATTGTCATTAACCCTGGACTTAGAAAACCAGTTGAGGACTATAACATAGAAATTTGTGACCAAGTGAGGAGGGAGTATTTGTTGCAGGGTCCATATCATCCAGTTGGTCACAATTTTCCTAGCAAATAATATGGGAAACAAAGAAGAAGTTTCCAAAAAACATGGTTCAAAAAATTTGATTGGTTGGAATACAGTGTGGAAAGAGATGCTGCTTATTGTTTCTATTGTTACCTATTTAACCCAACGAGGGGTGACAACTTCATGAATGATGCATTCACAAAAGAAGGTTTTAGTAACTGTAAGAAAGCACTTACTATTTTTAACGAACATGTGGGTTCAGTTGGTAGTGCTCATTGCAATGCACGACTACATTGTGAGGATTTCAAAAATCAGAGACAAAGTGTATCACATTTGTTGTCTACTCACAATAGAGAGATGGAGATTACATATAGAGCTCGCCTGATTACGACATTACATGTGGTTCGATTTCTCCTATTGCTAGGTCTTGCTTTTCGTGGGCATGACGAATCTTCTAGTTCAAGCAAAAGAGGAAATTTTTTGGCATTACTTGAGTATACAAAGGATAACAATTGTGAAGTTGCAGGTGTGGTCAATGAAAATGCTCCTGGGAATAATCAATTGACATCTCCCTTAATTCAAAAGGAATTAGTGAAAGCTTGTGCAGAGAAGACAATACAAGCCATCATTGAAGAGCTTAGAGATGGCTATTTTGCTCTACTTGTTGATGAATCACGTGATGCATCAATAAAAGAACAAATGGCTGTTATTGTGAGGTTAGTACCTTCTCTATTCTATTTAAAATATAGTTTAGGCTTCTATGATAATAGTACTAATTTTTATTCATTTGATTTTGATATAGATTTGTTAATAAGAAAGGAAAAGGTATCGAAAGATTCATTGGTGTTGAGCATGTTACTGATACCTCAGCTGCTTCACTAAAGATATCTTTAGATAAGTTGTTTGCATGTCATGGATTATGCATGTCTAGATTGAGAGGATAGGGATATGATGGAGCCTCTAACATGAGAGGACAATTCAACGGATTAAAGACATTGATTTTAAATGAAAATCTGTATGCATTTTATATCCATTGCTTTGCTCATCAGTTACAATTGGTAGTTGTTGTTGTTGCAAAGGACAATCTAGCTATTATTGATTTGTTTAGTTATATAAGCTTGATTGTAACCATGGCATGTTCTTTTTGTAAAAGAAAAGATGCATCGCTTCAGAAACAACATGATAGCATTATGAAAAAAGTAGAGAAATGTGAAAATTTTTCAGGAAGGGGGAAGCATCAAGAAACCAGTCTAGCAAGACCCGGTGATACTAGGTGGGGATCACATCATACAACACTAGTTCGTATTTTCATGATGTGGGATTTAGTGATTGGGGTACTAGTAAATATTTCTTGTGATGGAACTGATTCTGCCAACAGGGGCAAAGCTTCAGGATTGATACAAAGAATAGAAATTTTTAAATATGTATTTATCTTATTCTTAATGATGAAGGTGTTGGGTTTGACCAATGAGTTGTCTCAAGCCTTACAAAAGAAGGATCAAAACATTATTAATGCAATGGTATTGATTGCATCGATTAAAGAACTACTGCAAATTCTGAGAGACTGCGGATGGGGTGTGTTGTTAGAGGAGGTAAATAACTTTTGTGTGATAAAGTCTATTGAAATACCAAACATGGAAGACAACATACCAGTAAGATGCTTTTCAAGGCGTGAGGGGCAATAGGTTACTTATGGACATCATTATAAAGTTGAGATTTTTAATGTTGTGATTGATTCAATATCTTCTGAGATGAATAGCAGATTTAGCGAAACAACTACAGAGTTGCTAAGATGCATTGCTTGTCTTGATCCAAGAGATTCCTTTTGTAGATTTGATTCTAAAAAGCTCATGCGACTTGCTGAAATTTATGTTGATGATTTTTCTACATATGAGTGTGTAATTTTGAAAGACCAACTTGACATATATGTTCATGTTGTGAGAAGAAGGTCTGAATTTTTAGATTGCAATGATCTTGCTAGTCTTGCTTCAAAGATGGTACAAACTGAAGAACATTTGATTTTTCCATTAGTTTACCGTCTTATAGAACTAGCATTAATACTACTGGTGGCAACAGCAACAGTTGAAAGAGCTTTTTCAGCAATGAACATCATCAAGACTGAACTCTGTAACAAGATAAATGATGGTTGGTTAAATGACTTGATGGTATGCTACATTGAGCGAGAAATATTTAAGGAAATTAGCGATGAAAAAAATCTGCAACATTTTCAGAATATGAAAACTCGTCAAATTCAACTCTCTTGCTCTTCCTAGACATATATTTCATAATTTCATATGTGTTTTTATTTCAGTTGATTCATAACACTTGTGAAGACTCTTGTTATGTTGTTATTTGTTGTTGTCGTTATGTAGAGAACATTATAGATATTACTTCAGTAAAATAAAAAGTTATCTACATTATGAGTAGACAAAAATAACATTAAGAATATTTTGATTTTTTGATGACTGCTTTAACTTAGCCCCCCTAGTGTGATTTTCTGGTTCCGCCACTGCCTGAGAAAGTGGGTGCATGGTCTGAGGGTTGAGGGCTTCTCAACTTTATGTCCAAAGTCTGGCTGAGGGGTGCAATACTCACATAGCTGGTGATCTCCGGCGTGCATAGAGAATCCAAAGATTCTACCTCCTCCTCTTAGAGTCTTCGCTCCTACTGCTCTTCTCCCTTTCTACCCACAAGCATGACGCTGCGGCACCAGACAACTTTGGCGGCTTAACTCTAGATCCTAACCGCGATCTCCACCGGACTCAGATTGCAAGAGAAGCCACTCTGCCGGCTATATTGTCTGTGAGGTGACCAGGAATCCACATGACGCACGTTGTAGTGTTGAACAATGACCTCTCCTCCATCCCATGCTTCTTCATAGCGAAAGGAGGACTCCAGCATCAATCCATTTATTTAAGAGTTTACGACCACGGCGAAGCTCCCCTCCGGCATCAGGCTCCTCTGCTTGCAAGGTAATGCTTCTTCTCACAGAGTAACAGCATCTCCAAAGGACACCATAACCCTGTAGGACCGCCGTAGCATGATGGATCCATCGTGCCTGCTGTCTTCAGCGCACACCCTTGGTCATCTCCCCACCCTAATGCAACAGAGGTAGTTGTCTCTTGGGTGGTTGATTGCTTTCTGTAAACTAAGACACATGAAGAGATCGACAGATCTTCATGGCTTTCCCTCCGGTCATTAGTTGATTTCCCGGAACTCTCCCCCCATCCCAAGGATTGTTGTCTGCCATCTTATAGAGGCAAAAAGTCATGCAAAACCTATTTCTCCACTCTACAGAGCCCTTATGAAAGTCAATCTCCCTTCCTAGATCAACTGATTTCGCAAGATGATGGGAAACAACTTATCAAGATCTTGCTTTGCTATTATCTATCTGTGTTTGTATGTTCCTTATCATCAGGAGTTTGTAAGTAATGACTAGAAATGGTACATATTATAATAGTTTTATGCCAAACATTCTGAAAATCTTTCTTCTTCTAGATTTCTTTTTTCTATATTCTTCTCCATTTTATTAACATGGTAAATCTCAACAGGATTATCCAGATCGACCAAATTTTGGCTAATTGCTTATCATCTTCAAAAATTAGGTCTTAACTAAAGATGATCTCGGAATGCATTAATTTAATCTTTAAATATTAGTATCAACTATGTGAATATGCATGATTGTCTAGTCATTTCATAATCATCATCCCTCACCACTTCTCAAATACTCGAGGTATGTTTTATAGCATCATCAAGAGTTTTCATAATCATGAGTTATGTTGATCCATGTAGACTCCTTTAGGTTTTGAAACCCTAAAAAGATTTAGGTTGTTACATATATGACTCCTAGGCCAGTTAGATACCCAAGCAGGTGTCACCATCAACTATCACAACACCAATCATCATACCTTGACATTTTTCAACTCAAGCTAGAAGCACCAAAGGTGATATTGCAAAATCAAAAAGGGGAAAGGACCTAGAAATACAGCTCCTACATTGACACATGCCATGTCCAAGTCACCTTAATTGAGCCTCCCTCATTGATGGACAAGGGAAAGACAAAGATTATGATTTCAAACAGATCCACACTACTCTCCCCAATCATCCATAGAAAATATAACTATTTGGATTGTCATTCACATGATAAATCTAGAGAAGTACCCCTCAACCCAAGATATGAACAAAATCAAATGGCGAGGGGTCTAAAGTCATCGAATTCATGATTGTATATGAAGGAGAAGTTTTTATCATTAAAATGATGCATGATTTTATAGAACATTGTGATGTTATGATGAAGACCATTGAAGGATCCTACATCTCCGAAGAGGTGGAGCCTGGAGCACTTGTTGTCACCATTGGGCTCAGCATGACTTTACACGTAATCTCATTTCATAAGGATGATATACTAAATGGATAGGACCACAACATGATGTTGATCATTAGAGGTAAGCACAGAGGTCTCAAGGTCACGTCATTTTTCAATGAGAATGTTATGTCTCTCAATGTATTCCCCCTAAAGACACTCACCAGAATCAAGATAGACCCTACTAATATACATCTGACTACCAAGAAGGTCATTGCCTTTAAATGTGCACTCAAAGATCCCTTGATGGTGATTAGACTCGAGCTCCATACCAGACCAAAAATATTCATAGTATCATTCATGGTCATGGACGTGAGTCCAGAATTCAACATACTCATAGGAAAGTCATGGATTCATTAGAACAAGGTGATTCCACCATGATTGCATCTAAAACTCAATTATCATATGGGAAACACCACTGTTACCATCCATGGAGATAGTATAAGCATAACCATAGCATATATGAGGAAGACGATCTCAGGCTCCAATTTGACATGTTGCACACTTCTAAAATCAACTATGCTCCACCAAGATGATGTAGGTTGTTCCACTTACCATACAAACGAATGTAGTTTACCCTAAGGTTGCAAGACATGGAACCAGATCGAGGTATGGGTACCAAAACATAAGGGTGCCCAAATAACATATAGATATTTCATCACTCAAATAAGATGGATATAAATCTATTCACACTTCACACAATGGAAGCCCAAGTGGAGACCAACACTTGTTTGTCCTATGACATGTAACTTGACGAGTTAAGGCTATCTCAAATACAAACCTCCCTTTGGATACCTGAGCATGAATACTTATAAGATACAAAACGATGAAGAAATCAATAAGTTTATTGTACATGTGGGACCTAGACCTTGAGCACAAGGGTGCCCTCCACTACTTCCCCTACATCTCCAAGACAGCATATGACAATTTATATCTAACAAAGTATCACTCTTCTGGTGATACCATACCTTGTTCATGAGGTTAAAGTAGGACATTGGGGAAATCAATCTTCTCACCAAATTTTACAATGTCATCTTGATCGACCAGAAAAGTTATAGTCGAGTCAATTTGGTAGAGACGGATACACAAAGTTGATCATTGATTTGACTTCGTAAGATATGGGGATATCATACAATCCAACTAGCTTCACAGATCTAGGTATTGTTTCTCAATCACCATATTCACTAGTCTCCAACACTAAATGGAGTGGTGACTACCTCAAGGAAGAATATGGTACCCAATTAGAAACTATGATGATGCTACCAAGATGTTTTGTGGATGGTGCATCATGACCATTCTTGAAACATATAAGGCAAAAATCCACAAAAACATATCTATCATGTTCAAAGTGGGAGGAACTATGCAAGAGGCACATGAAGGAGCTAAATATCCTGAATAAGAAGCCACCTTCACTTCCCAAGAAAAATTATTGTTAAAGGAACGGTGCTTAGACATAGTGGAGATTCCAGATTGGTTGTTTCTTGATACTCCACAACTCCTCCACCATCACCATAGATAAAAGTACCTCAAAATTACAAAACCAAAAATACAAAAACATAGTCAAGGTTTCTCTTTCCAGATAGGAGTTTATGATCACTTTTCAATCATAGCATAAGTCTACATAGACAAAGATGCATAGTTCAAATATGTTTCCATTATGAACTACATGTTTAAAGATCACAAGACTTTCAAATTGAATATGAGACCAAAAAAAAATCAATCTTAGCTCAAGCCTTGAGCCATGCAAAGTCACCATTGGGATGCATCTACCTCAATCTATCAAAGATAGGCTTACATAACTATTATGTGATTGTATTAATGTATTCACTTGTAGCTAATCATACATGATGGGATTGGATCAAAATATCATGGTGTGGTTCCTACCAGTCATCCTCAGCATCCCTCCAATCAATCAAAAAGTGAGAAAACCATGACCATATATGGAACCTAAATATTAGAGAAGAGGTTTAAAAGCAATACAATTTGGTTGTTGACCCAGTCAACTGTCATGTATGAGTTTCCAACAATGTACATGTACCAAAGAAGAAATGTTAAGGTATGTATGTTCTCAGACTACTATGATATCAACAAGGTGTCTCCTGATGATGACTTCCTACTAGTTCACATAGACATACTAGTAACAACACAACTGGTCATGCCCTCCTAAGCTTCATGGATTGCTTTGCCTAATGCAATAAGGTCAAGATGGCTCACAATGACATAGTGGAGATGACCTTCATCATCGAACAAGGAGTACTGCTACTGAGCCATGCCTTTTGGCCACAAAAATTCTAGAGTCGCCGAGAGGGTGATGATCATCTCTTCCATGACATGATTCACAAATAGGTGGAGGTCAACATGGGTGATATAATTACCAAATCAAAATATCTCCAAGATTGCACCACTCACCTAGAGAATCTATTCCACTGATTTTGGTGATTCTCCTTACATCTCAATGAAAATGTACCTTTGGAGTTACTTATGGTAACATATTGTAATAGATTGTCATTAAAAGAGGAATATAAGTTGGTCATAGAATCAAAGGCTCAATCCATCTGCAAAATGCCTTCACCAAAGGCAAAGAAAAGAAAATTGTGGAAAAAAATTGCATCTCCACTTCATTGCCAAATGGACACTTATATGAGCCAAATATTAAACTACTGAAGAAGAATTTTGACTCCAAGTCCAATTATTAGTGTGAAAGGGTGCTCTAGAAGCTTGAAAACTACCTCTCTAGGCCACCAATTTCGAAATATGTAGTGCCCAGACATCCCCTAACCCTTCAACTATTATTTGTGAAACCTAGATGGGGTCTAATCCAATCAATAGTAGATGGTGAGCATACAATCTACTACATGTCCAAGAAGTTCAATGGCATTGTGGCATCGTAAACTATTGTTGAAAAGTATTATATATCCATAGTGTATTCTACAAGGATGGTGTGCCACTATTAATGATGTATTCTATTCATCTCATCATAATACATGATCCACTTTGTTACCTATGTGAATGACCCTCCCTCACTAGGTGATGCATGAAAGGGGAAGTGTTGTTGTCTAAATTAGACATCCGTTTATTACCCATGAAGATTACCAAAGTACATGCACTAGTTGATCATCTAGATGACTCTTGTTCCTTCAAAAATAAATGCATGAGTTTCATAACAAAGACATCGGCATTATATGCTCACCAGACATCATAACCTCTTTAAATCTAGACATGTATTGGAGTAGTCCTTGAGAATCCACACATGAATAGTTTCTTGTGGAAAAGTAGCTAGAGTTTAGTGCCACTAACAATGTCGTTGAATGCAAAAAGTAGATCATGGGTCTCCAGCTTGCCAAGTAGAAAGGGACATGTCATCTCCAAGTCTATGATGGTTCTCTACTTGTGATCTCTCAGGTCAACATAAAAACTAGAGAATCCACCTTCAGAATGCCATACCCTACAAAGAGTATCTAATCTCTCTCGCACGAAATTTAGAACAAATCTCCTTTAGTTTCAATAAAAGAAAGCAACATGTACTTGTCAATTTTTTGGTCATGCTTGCATCATGGATCGACGCCCAAGTCACCAAAGCTTCTCATTTAAAGTACAAACAAAACACAACTAGCCTATTGCGCAGTTATCAAAATTGACATTGCCAACCAAAAAAAATATATATTTCCATGACATCAAATCATATCATAAGAATCAAGGAATCTCTAGCGGTCACCCCATAACAGATCAACAAGTGCTTAAATGATAAGCCATGCAATACATCCTAGGAGTGAGACATCTTTATAGATCTTATAATGGGGAACCATACAAGATCATGTGACACACATATGATGGAGAATCAAAATTAGGAAAGTGAATAACAAAGGAAGCTAAAATGCACATCTCTACTAAACACTAAATACAACATATTAAAGGCTTAAAATAGAAGAATGTACCTTCTCTTGGTTAAGCAGTGTATGAAAAATTCTTGAAAAATCTAAGAATGGCATATCAACCACATCACCATTGATAGAATCTATTGGTCTGATAAAATGTCTCCTACATGAACATGACTTCTTGCCATGGTATAGATATGTTGAACATCTTAATCCCTGAGATAGGTTGCTTCACCGCCGCCTTTATTGCTCACTCAAAATGTGATTCCTCATAGCATTCACCACTAAAAATTGTATGGACTTTGATGCTCGTCATCTCCACATTCTCCTCTTAAAAAAAGTTTTCAAAAGAAATGCAAGCAAATCCTTAGGTTGTTAGCAAAATTTCAAAGGACCTTCGAATTCAATTAAAAATATGAAAAACTAAAAAATTGCAAGCAACATACATACAATTCAGAAGAAAAATAATTTGTAGATTTGAAATATTACCTTGAAGTTTAGACAACACGCTCTTAAATGAAAAATAAGATTATTTCTAAAAATAACTTCTAGATCCTAAATCTTTATTACGGTTAACACTCCTCAATTTCAATCAACTGGTCTTTGTAAGGATCAACTCCCTTATAGTTTAAATAGCACACCCAAAATATAACCTAATTTGACCCCATGTCGCCTAAAATGCAAAGTCTTATCTCGCATAAGCATCGTAGTCTCCATCAAATTCTTGAACCAAGGCCTTAAACTAGACCACATCCCTCATGCATAAGTCCCTATCTTGATTATTGATCTTAGAGTTATAAATGGTAGTACCCTCATTTTGGCCCTGAATTAATACAATAACCCAACAATATTCATTTTGAAGCCCTACCCATATAGCAATTCATTGGCATGTAAACCCTACTCGAAGTGGGCAAACCTAATTTTACTTATCCATCTCAAGCACCACCTGAGTAGATTAAACATGCATCCTAAACTAAGTAGAAAAACTATTTTTATGTGGCGTTCAAGCCCTACCATGAAAATCTTACATATACACTCACCGTTCAAGCCCTACCCTAAGTAGGAAAACCTTATACCTTCATTTATGCATTCAATCCTCCCCCTAGTGGCCAAATCATTTTTATACAAACCCTAATTAAGTAGGCACTCTATTTTGCATTCAGACCATACCCTAACTAGACCTTGCATTTCTTCTTAATCCCAACCTTAGTAGGCATGTGATATTCCATCCTTTCATTTAAGTCCTACCCAGGTAAGACACTTTGCATATCAAAAGCCCTATCCTAGATATGCAACTCCCACATTCTATCATTTTAGGGTTATGACTCTAAATCTAAATTTGTCCATCATATCACATCTACCAAGTCTTCACGACTTACCTAATATACTTAAAAGTCTATTACAACTCAAGAGGTCCAAAGATCAATCACAATTAAGACTCACACCCAACTGAATATCCTTTGGTGAGTCTATACTTTTTGACCTTTGATGACCTTGAACTTTGTCCTGAGAGGACAAACTGTTGACACCACTTTGTCCTGAGAGGACAAACATGCAAGTCAAAAGTTTGCTAATTGAAAACATCTCTCCAAACATAAATGTTTTTTTTCCTTTAATTTAGCTTTTACAAGCCTTCTTTCCATAAATTTGTGAGTTTGATTCCTCATGGCTAAAAATAGCATTTACAAACCCATTTAAAACATAATTACCTTTTATATCTCATTAAAAAGCAAACAATTTTCTTAATGTGGAAGATATACGATTCAATTCCATATCTAACTTGGAATGGCATTTCAATCATACCTTAGTTGCATTTTCTCTAATAAAAAAGGAGAAAAATAAAACTTCTCACTCAATTTTTCACCTCTCTCTTGCTTCCTTTTTAGTTGAAAGTTTATTGCTCAATGACACAATCTCTAGAACAACAATAAATTTAATGTAGAAGTATGTATAAAACCTTATAGAAAGTTAGAAACTAATATAAGTGAAACCCAAGATTCTTGCCCCTGACACCCAGATAGATTGATTCATTCTTCCAGCGAATAAATTAAATATATGCATTAAGATACGAGGGCTTCTTATTCCACAACAACGAAAGCACTTTTTCATTCTTTCATATACTAGGGGGTTTCCCTTCCATCATTCCTTAAGTCCCATAGGTTTAATCCTGTAGAATCTGACCTATTTTCTCATCGAGCGGAGGGCATCCATGTGGCAAGACGTGGCGTTCTTCTAGTGGACCTATTTGTGGAACAAAACACTCTATGGGTCCTTCAGGGCACAAATCCTATTTTTTTCTATTCATGATCAAAAGGAAATTTATTTTGTACTATTTTGTTTCTCAAAGATGAACCCTCAAAATAACTATAAATACCCCCACTCCAAATCATCATCAACCTTTTCCTATTTCCACTCTCATTAAGACTAAGAACCAAAAACCTTATTGTAATTAAACTCCAGAACAACAACTTTTTATAAGATCCTTTTTCTAAAAAAATTGATTCAAATATGTTGGGACACTTCAAAAATGGTGAGGGGGTACAAATGGACTCTAGACCTAGTTGCAACTGCTTAATTGTCCATCTATCTATTACATCTAGATCGATGTCTATAATAACCACTTCTTCTCTATTTGACATCATAATTGCTTAACTACATGACATAGCAACTTCTAGTATGTCTTTTTGTTTACCATGCAACAACTTTTCATGTTAGAACAACTAGTTCTTGCTTGCCCATGAATGCCTAGTTGTTGTAACTACATTGCCATGACTGTTTGATCTTAAATTGAACTAGATCTTGCCTTACTTTTTTTAGTCAGGTCTTTAAGTTTGATCTTAAATGGAACTAGGTATTGGCATGCTTATCTAATTGCCTCTTACTTATTGATCTTGGCATGCTCCATCGATGAATCCCAATTACATGCTAGTTTAGTTGCATAAAAGATTGCATCTTGCTCATGGTTGGAAACTATTTTGATACATCTTAACTAATTCTTGCAATCAATAAGATTGAGATCATTAATCATGACACAATCATCTAGATCTTGTTATGTCTAATCATTTTTTCTTTATGGTTCCTCTTTGTTTCCTACATTTTGTCATTTTACTCTGGATGGATCTCTACCACAAACGATCTCTCTACCATAGGAGATCATGAGGTCACTAATATCCCTTTACACACTAGAGTCTTCATAGTTGACAATAGAAAATTCCATTTTCATCTTTAATCTTGGACATATTTTAAACATCTAATCATGTTTTGTGTCCCTTATTTTTTCTTAACCCTAAGCATAAATCAAATTGGATGCTTTCACAAAACTAAAGATTATACATGTAGTATCAATTTTTCATGTGATAATCACCTTCCTAGATTGCAATAGGATTGTCTTACCCAGTCACAACCACATTTTAGATGGAGTCACTTTCAATTTTTTTCATGTTTTCTGACTAATTTAAACATCCATCCATGATAAATCAGGTGTAACTTCAAATTTTTATCTATTTTGTTTTCTTTCATCATTAATGCAATGATGGGGATTCACATCGAATTATCAGATAATCGGGCAACAAGTTGCTGCCGTTTTGGTTCAATTTTTTTTCTTTTCTGTTTTCTTTTAGTTTTACAATGACCACAATATGTTGGCTTTCCGAACATTGAACAGGACAGCCAAAGCAGCCGACAAAAAATTTCTTTTGGTCAGTAGTCAACAAGAACTTTATCGAAATACTCAAGTTAGTTTATAATATATGGGCATTCTCTTAGTAAAAATAAGAACTGCTTGATATAACAACTGTGAGTATGTCTTTTTGTTTATCATGCAACCACTTTTCATGTTAGAACAACTAGTTCTTGTTTGCCCATGAATGCCTAGTTGTTGTAGCTACATTGTCATGACTGGTTGATCTTAAATTGAACTAGATCTTGCCTTACTTTTTTTGTCGAGTCTTTAAGTTAGATCTTAAATGGAACTAGGTATTGACACGCTTATCTAATTGCCTCTTACTTATTGATCTTGCCATGATTCATCGATAAATCTCAATTACATGTTTGTTTAGTTGCATAAAAGATTGCATCTTGCTCATGATTGGAAACTCTTTTGATACATCTTAACTAAATCTTGTAAATAGATAAGATCGAGATCATTAATCACGACACACTCATCTAGATCTCGCTGTCTAATCAATTTTTCTTTATGGTTCCTCTTTGTTTCCTACATTTTGTCATTTTACTCCGGATGGATCTCTACCACAAAAGATCTCTCTACCGTTGGAGATCATGATCTCACTAAAATCCCTTTTTTTATAATGATCGTAGCATATATTAAAAAGGCAAAAGCAAGCGAACACCTGCTTTGTCGGTCGGTACAGTACTTAAGTTTGATTAAGCAGGAAAAGATACTGAAATGAGAAAGTTCATGGGTGAGGCACCCCTTAACAAGCCTCATTGACATAAGCAAAATGTACTAGGAATAGAGCATCAAAACTTTCAAAAGAGTTGTTCAGAGCCAGATGAAAAAACTTCATCGCTACTGTTGAAGCATCAAACTAACACCAGTCTCGTCATCTACCATCGCCTTCAAATCACATAGAAAATGGGCCTCCGATTCACCATCATCAGAATCCTCAGTCCCCTCCTGGTCATGCTTGCCTACAAATGGTGAGAATATGAAAGTCTACACTAATATGTGAGATGATGATATGCTTCAGTCTCGACACATTGTTGAAGTATATGTGGTTTCTCTCAAGCCAAAGGTTCCAACTAATGGTGACGAAGAGATCATCACCACTAAATGAAGTGAAGGGTATGTTAGGAGAGAGTTCTAAAGGAAATGTTGTTGATGAGAGATCAAGTTGGAAATGTCAAATAAAATGTGAGATGATTCTGAGTGAGAATTTGTAGTTGAAGAAAATGTGGTCCACCAATTCTGTGTTGTTGTGGCATAGAGAGCATCTAGAGGGGCCGTTGAAGCCTCTCTTAATGAGATTTTGTTCAGTGAGCAACTTGTTGTGTAGAAATAGCCAAAGAAAGATTTATGTTTTTGTTGCCACTTTTGCTTCCAGATTTTTGAGGTAGGGGGGACAGACCTCTGTAAGAGAGGTAAGTGTAAGCTTTCTTCACAGAGTATGTGTTTCCCCATTTCCAGGTAATATGATTTGATGAATTTTGTTCAAGTGTCTGGATCAGGGTGGAGAGAGTCTAGGTTGAGAAGTATGAGTATACATCTTTTGAGTGTATTTGATCTGTTACCTGTTACCGGTCACTAAAATCCCTTAACACACTAGAATCTTCATAGTTAATAGAAAATTCCATTTTCATCTTTAATCTAGGACATATTTCAAACATCTAATCATTTCTGTGTCCCTTATTTTTTCTTAACCCTAAGCATAAATCAAATTGAATGTTTTCACAAAATTGAAGATTATACGTGTAGTATCAATTTTTCCTGTGATAATCACCTTCTTAGATTGCAATAGGAGTGTCTTACCCAGTCACAGCCACATTTTAGATGGAGTCACTTCCAGTTTTTATGTTTTCCGACTAATTTAAACATTCATCCATGATAAATCAGGTGTAACTCCAAACTTTTATCTTTTCTATTTTCTTTTATCATTAATGCAATGGTATCCACATCGATGTATCAGATAATCAGGCAACAAGCTGCGGCCGTTTCAGTTTTTTTTTTTAAAATCTGTTTTCTTTGGGTTTTACAATGACCACAATATGTTGGCTCTCCACACATTGAGCAGGATAGCCAAAGCAGCCAACAAGAAATTTCTTTTGGTCAGTAGCCAACAAGAACTTTATCGATATACTCAAGTTAGTATATAATATATGGGCATTATCTTAATAAAAACAGTTATGTGGCGTGCTCATGATTCAAGTCGAGCGTTTTTACATTTGATTTCGAAAGTTGGGCGCAAAACCCAAACCAAAACCCGACAATTGATAGGTTACAGAGCGGTCGGCAAATTTCCATCATCCATTCATACATAAACACAATGGATAATTCGCATGGTACTTGTAAACCACTTTCTAACATCCAGGAGGAGTTTCTGTTCCTAATACCTTGTCAATTGTTAAAACCACTACTGGGACCCCAAATAGCACACGGTTGTAAAACACTTTGCCACTTATGACAGATTTTTTTTTCTTAATATATCGAATAGTAAACAGGAGTTTCACATTATGGAACATATACACATGCAGGGTGCAGATTCTCTATTATTCGATTAAATAATCTAGCTTCCTTCAAGTAGTCGAGTTTGAATGCCTGATTCAAGAGTATGATCACCTGGAGCAGCCCGTCAACACCTATATTGTCATCCATTTACAAGACTTATACTTGAAAAAAGACTCTGTACAATCTGCTTGGAAGTTTCCTGGACGCAATGGACGGCATAATTTTATTACTTGTGATTTTCTGTACACACATTAGAATGGTCTGGACAATTGGGAGGGTTGGCTTTCTCAACCTCTGCCATCCTTCGTTTGAGCTCCTGTTAAGCCATAAAGACAACACCGGAGGAAATATTAAACTAGCAAGGATATATGCACAAAATTCTGCCAAATAACCAACCTCATTAATACTTATTTGTTGTTCCAATGCATGCTCAAGAGCAATCACTCTATCGTCTATAAGTTTTAATGCCTTGTCGCTGTCACTGTGCAGAGACAGCGCTCTCTCCATTGTAGTTAGCCTTCCGGTAAGCTCCTAGGTGATAAAAGAAGGCTAAGAAAACAAGCTAAGAATACAAAATATCGACTCTGCATATTTTGCTAGCACCAACCTCGTTTGTTTTCCTTTGTTCCTCAATAAGATTTTCTAAAGCAGTTATCTTCTCCAGAATTTCCACACTCATTTTTCTCTTTTTGCTAGCTCTAGAAACAATATGGGTACCAAGCATTGTTTCGGGCTGTTAAGCAAAATATTGGGAGGCAAAAGTTGTTAGAATCATTCAATTACAGAAATGAAAAGCTTATTAACAAGGATCTGGGGGTCATACCAGATCAAAACGGGTTTGTTTAGACGCATGACCATCTGGGACTGTGTTGCATGCTACAATCATCAGGTTTTTCTCCTGAAACAAACTAAGTGTCAGCATAGTTCATTCTACTTGCATGTGAAATACTAGAGCAGCAGCAGTCAAAGTGATGAACAATCTATAAAAGGTCTGCTTTTACCACCCATCGAGTTGATCAGCACCAAGGAGAAGAAAAACAGGGATTACCCACCCCCCAACCCTACCCCAAGAAAAAATATGATTTTAGAATTCCACTTCCCCTCTGCATTTAGGTGACTTGTGTTGACTTGAGAGTTATACATTGTCCATATTTTGATAATGACTCAAAACATTTCATTCATATGTATCTAATATATTTGTTTGAAATAAATTTCAGATATTAAGTACATGAAAATGATCAAATTCATCAAGCTCTGGTTTGTCGAAGTAGGTTAAAAGCAATGCAAATGTGCAATTTGGTAAATCACTCCAAATCACCTTACAATATTTTTGTAATCATTTTTATTGATGATATTGACTTGTAATTAAGATGAGAAAAAATCAGAGATACTTATTTCCATCGATTGATCACTTAAAAATCATTTTGGAAAATTCATCACAGCAACTTTATCGGTCGAGTTTGAATCTCGACCGATCTGTTATGGATTTTAGGAATGATCTGGATCGATCGAGTTGCACACTCACAGAACTCGACCAACTAACTTTCTGTCCAAAGTTAATTTTGGTGACTCGGTCAAGTTATCCCTAGACAAACTTGACCGATCATTTGAAAATTAGTTTTGTCGGATAGTGGATCGGTCGAGTTACCTTTATTGAAACTCGACTGAATACATTGTACGAAAAACGCAGAAAAAATGATTCCAACTGTTGGAGAGTTGTTAGAATCGAGAATATGTCCGTTGCAAGTTGTAAAACGGCTAGTTTTCGTTCTTAAGTGATCTCGCACTCAAAGGAACACCCTCAACTATATATAGGACCTCTTGGAGTTCATTTTAAGATTGTTCATTCATGCTATCCTCGGTCCTTGCTATAGTTGAGTGTGCTAAACCCCTTGGAGCCCATTTCTCTCTCTCATTTACAAAGCACTACGTAATTATGAGTTAGGCATATTGTAAGAGAACTACCTCATTGTTACTTTGTAAAGTTCTCCATCTCTCTACTTCTCAATCCTCTTTCCTCGAAGAGCAAAGGCTGAAGTGATTTTCTCCGAGTGAAGGATGAGTAGTTGTTCTTCTTCAAGGCTGAAGAAGGTGTGAAGATCTTCTCCAAATGAAAGAGAAGAACAAGGCAGAAGATCCAAAGAGCATGGTGGGTAAATCCTCAAGGCTGAAGACTTGTTGCAAGGAGGAGATGTCTTAGGAGAAGGAATCGAACTACTTGCAAGAGTGGGTAAGACTTGTGCTAAGGTAGAAGTCTAGCTCTTGGATAGGTAAGCCCTTGGGTGTAAGGTGGTCTTCTTGTATACCTTATAATGGAATATAAGTATATATGGGTTGCAAAGTCCTGGAGGTTTACCTCTCTAGGTAGTGGACTGACGGTCTCGTAATTTGAAGATTGGAACCACTATAAACATCTTGTCCAAACACCTTGTCCAAGTGTATGTTTTAATCTCTCTCATCCTTGTTATGCTTGTTTAGATAGGACTTCAAATTCACTCTTAGCATTTGATTTCAATTGATATAATTTGAAGGTCTAACTATTCTTGTGCAAGTTTTGAAGCTTTATTTACCCTCCCCCCTTCTAGAGCCCTAGATCCAACAAGTGATATTAGAGCAAGGATCTTCTCGAACAACTCTCCTACGATATGAGAAGATGGGTGAGAACCTATGTGGTTCCCTCAATTTAGAAGAGCCTTCTCCATGCGGCTCTGATTTTCGACGGCACCAACTTCCTCTATTGGAAGCGGCAGATGCAATTTTACATCCAATGAATGATTTTTAACATGTGAAAAGTGATGATTGCACCTTACAAGGAGCTGGCCGGAACTGTAGCCACTTGGGATGAACCAGCTATAAAAGTGGCACAGCTCAATGCCAAAGCTATTAGCATCCTCGATGCAGCCTTCACTCCATCCGAGTTCAACCGCATCTGCTCATAGGACACATCCCATGAAATATGGGACAAGTTGTGCATCACTTATGAAGGCACAAAGCAAGTGAAGGAGGCAAAGATCTACATGTTGAACAGTCTCCTAAAGAACTTCAAGATGGGGAAGAAAGGAGTTGTCGAGATGTATTCAAGGCTCAAAATCATCATCAACAACCTTGTTGTTTTGGGACATACTTTGGATAGAGGAGCAATCAACTCAAAGATCCTAAGGTCTCTTCCAAAGAGATGGGAGTCAAAGGTGACTTCCATAGAAGAAGTAAGAAGTCTTGGTGATCTTCCAATCGAGGAGCTTATTGGCGACCTACAAGCTCATGAGCCAAGACTTGACAAGCAAGAAGAAAAAGGATCAAGAAAGATCAAAGATAGTGCCTTCAAAGCTCAAGTGGAGACTCTCATTCTTTAACAACTTGTTTGTCGGACCTCTCCCTCCTTTAGTGAAGATGATGGTCCTAGTGAGATGAAGCCAACTTCTCCAAGGAAAAGCGCTTCAAAGGGACACCATCTTCTTCATTTACTCCAAGGTGCTACAAGTGTGGTCAAAAGGGACACTACAAGAGTGAATATCCTAAGGCTAGAAAGTCACACCACAAGAGCAGCTCCAAGGAGGAAGGCTACAAGAAAGATAGCAAATACAAAAAGAAGGATAAGAAGGAGAGGAACAAAGATGCAGCTCATGCCGCATGGAAAGGATCATCTTCTAGTGGCTCAAGCTCCAATGAAGATGGAGAATGTCACCTTGCACTCGTGGCATTCACAAGTGAAGACATTGGTGAGGTAAGTGAGGTAAGTTTGCATGAGTTAGCTAAAGAAATTCTTATTGATATGCTTAATGTTGCGTGTTCTTCTTATTCCGAAAGTAAATCTAAAAAGAAGAGATTGGGTAAAATTATTGATGATTTATATGCTAAACTTAAAATTCTTGAGTAAAATGAGAAGATTCATCTTTGAGAACATTGATTCTTTGCAAGGCCAATTTCTTGACCTTGAGCTCCAATACAATAGAGTTGAAGATGAGAACGGTGTCTATCTTAAGAATATTAAGAATATTGCCTCTCTTAAGGAAGATAACCAAAAGTGTCTTAATGAGCTTGAGTTGCTTAAAACTAAAAATATTGAACATAAACTTATTAGTGATGCTCGTAGAGATTAAAGAGATGTTTATCTCAAAGAAATTCAATTTCTTAAAACTAAAAATGCTAGGTTGCTTGCTCAAGTTAATGATTTATCTTCTAGACCTATTTTGTCTAGCAATTATGTTGCTTCTATTACTCTTTTTCTTTCTATTACTATTGAAAAAGATTCATATTTGACTAAAGCCCTCTGTCTAGAGGCTGACCGTTTACATGCTAAAGATGATCTTGCTAGTTTGTATGCTACTGTTATCTCTCTTACTGATGACAATCATAGACTTGGAGCCTCTCTGCAGAAATTCCTCAAAGGGAAGAACTCTCTAAATGAAATCAATGACCATTCTATCAAACAAAGTGGTACTAGTGGTTTGAAATTTGTAGGGGGACTCCTAAGGGCAAGAGTAAGGCCAAAGGTAAGAAAAAGAGTAAGGAACCTCCTTTCTTCCATGGAGAGTCTTCCGGCTCAAAGAATCCTACGATTTGTTCTCATTGCAAGAGTGATGATTATTATTCTACTCGTTGGCCATACAAGCCTAAGGGGACCAACCCAAAGATGAAATGGGTCCCCAAGCTAACACTGAATCCCAAAGTTTGAGAACTGACATCCTCATTTCTTGTAGGAAAAAAGAAAATAGATTGTTGATAGTGGTTGCTCAAAGCACATGACAAGTGATATAAGCCATTTCAACAATTTCACTAAGAAGAAAGGAGGATCGGTTACTTTCGGGGATGACAAAAAAGGTAAAGCAAAAGGTGAGGGTGATGTAGGTGAATCCTTGTGTATCAAGAATGTTCTCTTTGTCTATGGCCTACATTACAATTTAATAAGTGTTAGTCAATTATGTGATAATGGTTACGTTGTGTTATTTATTTTTTTTGAATGTTTGCTCCTAGATTCCCTCACCTACAATGTCATATATAAGGGAACAAGAAATGGTAATCTTTATGTAATTGTGCTTGACTCTATTAAGTTTGTTGTTGGTAGATACCTTGTAGTCAATTCGAAGAATATTTCTCTTTGGCATCATCGATTATGTCATGTAAATATGCATCAATTGAAGACGTCGAGCAAAAAGAACTTGGTCAAGGGACTTCCTAAATTGGATTTTGAGAAGAATGAGGAATACCAACCTTATACACAAGGAAAGCAAACAAAGTCCTCATTCAAGTCCAAAGGAGTCCTTAGTACCAAGAGAGCTCTTGAACTTCGCCATATTGATCTATTTGGACCTATGAGAACTCAATCGCTTCGCGGTTCCAAGTATCGTCTTGTTATTGTCGATGATTTTTCTCGAAATAATTAGACCTCATTTCTCATTTCTAAGATCGATACCCTTGATGTTTTCTCTATCTTTTGCAAACGAGTTGAAAACGAAACTTCTTTCCGCATTGTTTCCATCCTTAGTGATCATGGGGCAGAATTTGAAAATGATCTTTTTAAACGTTTTTGTGAGGAGTCCGGATATGCACATAACTTTTCTTCACCTGGAACCAAGGGATGAGATTTCGTCGGTATCGGCGGTATACCGCTCGAAATACCGATACCGACGGGTACCGGTACAGATACGTGCAATTCTGCCGTTAGGATAGCATTTTTCGGCATACCGGTGGGTATACCGCCAAATTTTGAGGGTACCGGTGCAAAATGCACCACTAACACCTCGGTACAGGGCGGCATAGGCGGCATTCCGCCCCGACAAATTGATATTTGCGAGCCGTCTTCTGCTGCTGCTGTTTGAAGAGGAAAAACTTGGAGAATTTGGGCGATTTTCAAGATTGGAGCTCAAATCAGCCCCAATTAAGGTATGTTTACTTAATTTCTTGCATTTCCCATCATTTCCAACCTCTCCCCTCTCTCTTCTCTTCTTATAATTCTATTCTCACCTAAAAAATTCACCAAATACCCCTAAAATCCGAGATCTACTCCAAAATACTTATGATTGATGATATTTATCACTAGATCTATGATTATATTATATAGATATACTGATTTATCACTAATTACCTCACTAATAATTACCATTAACATGTTATTTCATTAATTAATAGTAATAATACAATTAGTACCATTAATAATAGGTATTTAATTTAGGTTTAGTAGAAGTTCCATCAAAGACTAACATGAACATATATAAACAAAAATATACCCAAAATATCTAAATAATTCGTATTTTTTATTTATAAAAATGCTGAAAATAAAAAAAACGTTTTTTTTTATTTTTTTTTCTTTAGAATTGTGTGTGTTAATGTTGTATAAGATGAAACTAGCATGTGGAAAGCATATCACTTGTCTTTTTAATTAGTAAATATCATGTTTTATAATTTTAAAAATGATTTCAGACTTTATTTATATTTAAAAAATAATTATCTTCAAAAGAAAAATCTTAAAAAATCTTGTGTTTGATTCTATAATTACAAGCAAGTATCAAACATTATAAAATATCGATTTTGATTCTACATTACATAAAAGAAACCAATTTTGTTCACTTAATGGCTTATTTTTATTTGATATTAGTATTGTGAATAGAGAATAAACTTAATAGTTAATACGACAATGTACATTTCTTACTAGTACTTTTTTATTAAATGCTAAGTTACTAATATCATTTGCTTTGTTTGTTTGTCTTTGTCTTTTTCAGTGTTGACTTTTGAGTTTTGAGAAGATGTCTTATTCGTCTTCAAGTGACGCTGAGGGTGTGGCTGGTCATGCATCAAAGGATGTGGATTTTGCATGGAGTCACTGCAAGCCTGTACCTGGGTCTGGGAATAGGGCAAAGATTGTCTGCAACTATTGTAAGAAAACACTTGGTGGTGGAGGAATTACTAGATTCAAGCGTCACATTACTGGTGGTGACAAGAATGTGGCAATGTGCCAGAAGTAACCTCCAAGTGTTAGGGATGACTTCAAGAAACTGATGGGTGCAAAGAGGCAAAAACAACAAAAGTTGAAGCAGGTTGAAAAGGCTTACACAGATACACTCTTTGATGTTAGGGCCACAGGTTCTTCTGCTGAATCAGATGATGATATTGCATATCCTCCAGGGTGTGATACTGCTTATACACGTCATATGTATAGGCGTGCTCTCAGAGACTCCCGCAAAAGTGAGTGGGATAGGGAGGAGGCAGCTCGACTTACGAGGAGATATGGATCATCTGGTGCAGGTGGAGGCAGTGGGGTTGCACGTGTCCCGGTTGTTGACTTAGATAATGATGATGAAAATCATGATGCTCAATATAAAAGAAAGAAAGACCCCATTGATACACTCTTCCGTTCTGCTAGTGCAAGATTGAAGCATTTTGATGAGCCACGGGTTGAGGGCTAGAGCAATACGACATGCCAACTACAAAGAAGTGGATTTTGCTATCGTCCACGATCCCATTGACACCGCATACACATTCAACCCATCCAGGCGTAGAGGCATAGAAGAAGTTGATGATTCAGAAGATCCTTTAGAGGAATGGATGAATGAGATAGGTCGTCCCATTCTTGATAATCTAGATGGTCGTCCAGATCCATACATAGAAGAGCACTTTGAAGGAGATTCTGATACTAATGTTGACCAAACTCCACCTGAAAGACTTGAGCCTGAGCCTGAGCATGAAAATGTTGATATGGAGATCAATAGAGCAGTAGAAGAAGCATTGGGTAGCACACAGTCGTCTTCTTCAAAAAGTACATCTGGGTCAAAATTAAAATCTGATAATGATGGTGGCAATGATGGCGGCGGCAGTGAGCGCTCTCCTGAATATCCTCCTGCAGTTGATCCTCGGTATGATGATCGTCCTTATGTTACGGCAGCTGCACCTTCTCCTCCTCCAGCAGAAAAAGAATATCCCATGCGTGAAAAAACTTTTCAAAGGAGGAAAACTCGAACCGGCAAAGACTACAGTGGTGTTGCACCACCTCAGGCTACAGGCTCCTACGGCTACAACAATGATCATTATTCTGATATTGCTCATTCACTTAGCAACATGAGTATTTCAGGTTCTGATTCTCAATCTCAACATGATTCAACATTGGGATTTGCCGATATGCTATTTGGGCAACCATACCCATCTCACTCTCAATATGGGTATTCTGGATATCAAAATCAGCCATCACCACCACCGCCACAACCAGAACCAGAAGTAGAACATCATGTTGGATATACCTATACAGCAAATGTCTCAGGCCCACATGGAAGTTATCAGTACAACTCCCTTGCATTTTCTGAGGATGGTGGGCAAACATGGAGTGGTGGTCATTCAGTTCTTCCTGTTTCTCCAGTCCCAATACTTCCTATGGTTGTGCCTGTAGCTATTCAACATATTCCTCAAGGAAGTGAACGTCCACTCACTCGAGCTCCTCGACCTACATCTCCAAGAAAGGCACAATATCTCAGAGATTTAGAACAACATTTTCCAAAGATTGGGATGATGCAATTTGTCAACGATACTGTCTATGAGGAGCATGTGACTACATATAACCAACTTTATAGGACGCATATGTCATGGGCGGAATATCTCAATAGTATCAACTCATTACAGTATGGACAACCTGCGCGCCACTCAACATACAACTGATGTGAGTTGGTAAGTAAATATGTTATTGATATGTTGTAAATTGTATATTGTTGCATAATTGTGTATATTTAAGTTTGTGGATTGTGCTAGTAAAATTTCATATCTGAATTCCTACATTTTGTCATCGAAATCCTTCATCGAAATCCCAACGAATCAGGACAGGTTCCTTACCTCCCACATGATGGACCCCCCCCCCTACCCCACATCCAATATAGAATTTTATTGTATAAAACGATGCATTTAGGTGTGGAGATTACACCTGTAAAATTTCATATCTGAATTCCTATGTTTTGTCATCGAAATCCCAACGAAACAGGACAGGTTCCTTACCTCCCACATGATGACCCCCCTACCCCACATCCAATATAGAATTTTATTGCATAAAACGATGCATTTAGGTGTGGAGATTACACCTGTAAAATTTCATGAATTAATTCGTTCATTTTGGCGTGGATACGGCCAGGATTGCATCTTTCGGTATTTCCGTCGGTATAGCGGTAAATACCTATTTCCAAGCTGTCGAAACGGCGTCGGTATCGGTCACCTTATTCCTTGCCTGGAACACCTCAAAAAATGGGGTTGTAAAGAGGAAGAACATGTCATTATAGGAAACGGCTAGGACCATACTTCTAGAGTATGATGCTCTACAGAAGTTTTGGGCCGAAGCCGTTAGTATTTCATGTTTTATGCAAAACTGGGTCTTCATGCATCTCTCTTTGAAGAAAACCCCCTATGAGCTATGGTGTGGTAGGAATCATTCTATCGAGTATTTTTATGTTTTCGGGTGTCCTTGTTTTATTTTGAACATGAAAGGTTATCTTGATAAGTTTGACTCGAAATCTTACAAGGCTTTCTTTCTTGGCTATAGCACTACTAGCAAGGCTTATAGAGTGTATAATGTTGATCTATCTAAAGTAGAAGAATCTAAAATGTCAAATTTATTGAGACTAACCCCACTGTTTCCAAAGATATTTCCAATGATGATGTTGCAGATGAAGTAATTCCTATCTTACACGAACTCAACATCACTCAAAAAGAAAAAGAAGTAGCCACTCCAGAAGAAGAGATATATGAAGAAATGAAGGATTCAACCCCTCACTTTAGAGAAAGTCATCCTAAAGAGCTCATCATAGGTGACCTCTTTGAAAGAGTGAAGACGCGGGCTGCCTACAACATAGAACAAGCCAACAACGCCTTCATCTCACAACTCGAGCCAAAGAATCTCAAAAAAACTCTTGGGGATTATGAATGGATCCTAGCCATGCAGGAAGAGTTGGAACAATTCGAAAAGAATAAAGTGTGGACTCTTATGCCAAGACCATGGGTCTAACGCAACAAGCTAGATGAAAGCGGCAAGGTGGTAAGAAACAAAACAAGGTTAGTTGCTCAAGGCTACAATCAACAAGAAGGTATAGATTTTGATAAAACATATGCAAATGTAGCTAGGCTTGAGTCAATTATAATGTTGTTTGCTTTTGTCAGTTACAATTTAAAAGTGTGTTTTTGAATGGTACAATTGAGGAGGAAGTGTTTGTTGCACAACCCCCGAGATTTGAACATGATACCCTGCCTAACCATGTTTATCTGTTGCAAAAAACTCTCTATGGTCTCAAAAAGCACCTCGAGCTTGGTATGAAAAACTAAAGAACTTTTTGTTAGATCATAGTTATATAATGGGCAAAGTAGATTCTACATTATTTTTAAAGTACACTTTTAACAAATTTCTTATCATTCAAATATAGGTTGATAATATCATTTTTGGCAGAACTAATCTTGATCTTTGCAAAGAGTTTAGCGATCTTATACAGAGTGAGTTCGAGATAAGCATGATAGGGAGCTTACATTCTTCCTTGGCTTTCAAATCAAGCAAACAAAGAATGAAAACTTCATCAACCAAGGCAAATACATAAGTGAGCTGCTTTACTTTGGGATGGAGAACACCAAGCTACTGGACACCCCCATGTCAAACACCGCCAAACTTGATAAAGATGAAGGTGAAAAGGTAGATAAAAGCTCTATAAGGTATGATTGAAAGTTTACTTTATTTAACTGCCTCTAGACTTGACATAATATTTAGTGTTAGTTTGTGTGTTCGCTTTCAATCAAGTCCTAGGAAATCACATCTAATAGTTGTTAAGAGGATTTTGAGGTACTTAGCCAAAACCCAAAATTTTGGACTATGGTAACCTAAGTCGAGGGCCTTTACTTTTACTGCTTATAGAGATGTCGATTATGCAGGATGTTTGATTGATAGAAAGTGCACAAGTGGCACTAGTTTCCTCCTAAGACTATGCTTGGTTGGTGTCTTGATTCTCCAAGAAACAGAGCACAGTGGCTCTATCAACTACCGAGGCTGAATACATTGCAACCAGGAGTGTTGTGTCTAGGTTCTATGGATGAAGCAAATGCTCCAAGACTTTAACATTTATTTTGATGATTCTCCTATCTATTGTGATAATACTAGTGCAATCAATTTATCTTACAATCCTATATTGCATAGTAGAGTCAAGCATATAGAAGTTCGTCATCATTTTCTGTCCATTAGATAAAAAAGAGAGCTTAACATTATAAATCTTTCGTTGATCTTAGAATATATATTAAACCATGATTGTTTAGCTGTCACGCAGACATAAATGCAATTTTATATAGTCAAAAGGCTCTACTATAGCAGGGTAGCAATGGGGCCAGCAGGCGGAGGAAGCACTCTAGGGGTAGGTGCAGGGGCAGGTCCACCAGCAGCAGAGGATGTGGCAACGGAGGCAGCGGGTTGAGGGGTCGGGTAGAAGTGACTATATACATAGGAAGCATAGTCACCGCCTGGATAGGGCTGGTAGGCAGGGTAAGGATGGGCACAAGACATGTTCATGGTTGTCATGATTTAGCAAAGATCCTGATGTAGGTGCTCCTGAATCTGTAGGTTGTACGTCTATTGATGCTCCATATAACCCATGAGGGCTTTATTGAATGCACGGAACGAGACGCGGGAAGGTTGGGATGGTGGTGGTAGAGGTGCCTGGGTGGAGGTAGATGCTCCAGGTGTGGTGGAAGATGTAGGCAAAAAGGTTTTCTTAATTGTGGTCTCGCTGATACAAACTCCTTTTCTAGAAGGTTTGTAATGAAGATCATGAAAAAGACTTCTCAGTCGCTAAGGTGAAAAGACCATAGATCATGGCCGGGTAGGGTGGGTGGCTACCTCGGTTATTCTTCCCAGAGTCAAATCAGGTCATGTGGTGGAAAATGTATCTTGACCACTAGACTCCTATGATCTTCAAAAGATAGTACATAATCACTGCGGTATTCTCTGTAATTTCAGTTTGATTCTTCTTGGGACAAATATTGCAGTTGACTACCAGAGCGAGTATGCGGTTTTTGAGATCTAAGAATATGTATGGTGGACTTCTTCCTATAGGGTGCTTGAGGCTTCTTTAAGAATTTATGAATATCAAGGAGAGTAATATCATAGTTCTTGTAGAGAGACTCAGGGTCAAGCAAGTCAAAATACTCAGGATAATCTTTCCTCCATGTGTCGGTGACCTCAATACCATTGAGAAAGATGTTCAAGGTATCTTCTGAGAGTGAATTTCTTACCGGAAATCATAGAAGAGATGATAACTTGAGTATTAGGAGGGGGTACAAGAGAGTCGTAGTTTCATGAAAGATTGGCGTAAAATTCATGGACCGCTTTGGTGATTGTAATAGAATTATAGCACTGATGTTCTACGCTCCGAGCGGCTAGGTGATGGCCGTAGAGCAATTTAGCTACCTCATCTATGACCAAGGTTGTCAGAATCGAACCGGTCAGTGAACCGGTAAGGCCTCTGGTTCTCGGTTCACAGGTTCAACCAGTGGTCTGACCGGTTCAACCGGTGACGTCAACATGACATCACTAATGGTTTAAAAATATATAAATGTCTTTACTAATGGAAAATATCCCTGTAAAAGTTATGATACATGAATAATAGCATAAATTCTCACAATAACTTGATAAACAAACCAAATAGCAAATATTCTTCTATTCTTGGACATACGTATGCCAACATTTATATAGTATCCAAAATTAAACATAAAATGGCAGCAACAATACATTTATTTGCTAAGTGAGAGAACCGGCCGATTGGGCTAAAACCAGACCGGTTCGCTAGTTCAACCAGTCGGTTCACCAGTTTGATGCCGGTCAGACTTCATTTCTAGCTTTGGGAGGGAACTGAACTGGTAGAGTGACCGGTTCCTGGTTCAACCGACCGGTTCCTGGTTCAACCGACCGGTTCGGCTCAGTTCGGTTCTGATAACTATGTCTATAACCTTTTGCTTAGCTGGACGAGGCTCAAACAAGACACAAAATGGAAAAAAGGTTCCTAGGAAGGAGCTCCTTATACATGTTTAGAGCTTAGGCTGAAACAAAAAAGGTGTCATGATAAGGAATGAGGCGCGAGTTGGAGGTTGACGATGGAGCTCCAGCAGGTGCGGCTCTCTTTCTTCTATTTGAGGCCATGAAGGCGAAATGAAGAAGATTGAGTAGTCAAACAAGAGAAGAAGCACGACCAAGGGTCGTCTAACCACCTAGGGCTGAGAGGATGGTGGCAAGAATGGTCGAACGGAGGCTGACTATGGTAGGAGAGGGAAGGTCAAACCTAACGTTGAGGGTTTATAAGAGCTACATGTTCTTATCTTATAAATTATTGTGTTAATATAATTGCTGCCCCATGAAACAAGGATCATATGAGTCTTAATATGTTGAACAACCGCCCTAATCTCACAGTACATATACATGTCATATTTTCAATTAGATTTATGACTGTTATGGTGTTTTTAATCATGATGTGTGGTAGGAGAAAATGTTGATTTGTACTACCCGCTATGTATCAAGTTCTTATAAGGATCATAATTATCCTAAAGGGAAAATGACCATACATACCTATAATGCCTACCTAAAAAGGGAAGATAATTACTATATTAAAGGTTATGCTCACATGAACTATGTCGCTCTTTTGTAAACAAATACTGGATAAGAACTAGTGGTAATGAAAATTAAACAAATACAAATTTGTACTTATATTGACATGATTGTATGAATAAGTATGACCATACTGAATACTGCTTTTAGGACCTTGTCCTAGGGTCAACCGTTGGCGTTCCATCTAGGGGTGAGCAGAATTTGGTTAATAACCGATTAACCGAACGCTTAATTCTGAATGGTTAATTTTATTGGGTCAATTTGGTTAATTCGGTTAATTTGATTAATTTATTTCGGTTAATCGGTTAAATGGTTAATTTGACGGTTAAAGATATTTTTGGTTTGGTTAACCGAATTAACCGAATAGTTAGAATTTATTCATAAATAATATCCTACACATGCATATATACATATATAGTTGTACTTTTATTTCAAAATACTCCCCCATATATATAGTAATCAAGTTTTTACGAGCCATACAAAATTAAATGTACAACAATACTACTATAATATAACAATATTGTCCCAAATTTTATGACTATTTCAAATAATATTATTACACAAGTGTTATTTGGTTAACCAAATTAACCGACCGAATTAACCATTAACCGATTGGACAATAACCGAATTAACCGACACAGTTTGGTTAGGTTAATGGTTAAAATCTCAAACCACAAATTAACCGTTTAACCGAACCGAATTAACCGTAACCGACCGAATTAACCGAACGCTCACCCCTAGTTCCATCGCATGATACCAATATGCCACATTCTAGTGACTGTACCTAATCATGGGTAATGAAATTTAGGAGTTTTGCCCGCTTTGGGTTGACTGAAATATCTAGGGTCACAAAATCCATAGGTTGACTTACTGACTGACTGCACTCTTGTGGTGATTGCACCCTCGTGGTGTGACTACAACCTCATGTTGACTATTTACTGACTGGACCCTCGTGGTGACTACAACCTTTGGTTACTTTATCACCCAAGATTTACTGAATGCATCTTGATGCATATTTGCTCCTTAACTGTTAAAATTATTGAAATTGGTTATCATGGTGATGACGTTAGGTTTTGTTTATCCTACATGAACTTGTTAGTTAGACTGTCTCTTTTATGTATCTTTCACCTTTGTGGTTGCATACGTGACTGGGAACTTTTCCCCTGCATCTGGATCCTGCAGGTACCTAGTTGATATTGGTTGATGGCCGGCGTGATGATCCTTTTAGCACAGATGATGGACACTGGAAACCGGCTCATTGATTTTTTTATACGAGATTTCAGCTCTTTCTTTCAAGTCTAGACTAAATGTTATTCTTTTTTAATGAAAAGAACCATGCATGGTCCAAGGAACGAGGTGACCGATACCGACGCCGTTTCGACAGCTTGGAAATAGGTATTTACCGGTATACCGACGGAAATACCGACAGATGCAATCCTGGCCGTATCGACGCCAAAATGAACGAATTAATTCATGAAATTTTACAGGTGTAATCTCCACACCTAAATGCATCGTTTTATGCAATAAAATTCTATATTGGATGTGGGGTAGGGGGGGGGGGGTCCATCATGTGGGAGGTAAGGAACCTGTCCTGTTTCGTTGGGATTTCGATGAAGGATTTCGATGACAAAACATAGGAATTCAGATATGAAATTTTACAGGTGTAATCTCCACACCTAAATGCATCGTTTTATACAATAAAATTATATATTGGATGTGGGGTAGGGGGGGGTCCATCATGTGGGAGGTAAGGAACCTGTCCTGTTTCGTTGGGATTTCGATGAAGGATTTCGATGACAAAACGTAGGAATTCAGATATGAAATTTTACTAGCACAATCCACAAACTTAAATATACACAATTATGCACCAGTATACAATTTACAACATATCAATAACATATTTACTTACCAACTCACATCAGTTGTATGTTGAGTGGCGCGCAGGTTGTCCATACTGTAATGAGTTGATACTATTGAGATATTCCGCCCATGACATGTGCATCCTATAAAGTTGGTTATATGTAGTCACATGCTCCTCATAGACAGTATCGTTGACAAATTGCATCATCCCAATCTTTGGAAAATGTTGTTCTAAATCTCTGAGATATTGTGCCTTTCTTGGAGATGTAGGTCGAGGAGCTCGAGTGAGTGGACGTTCACTTCCTTGAGGAATATGTTGAATAGCTACAGGCACAGCCATATGAAGTATTGGGACTGGAGAAACAGGAAGAACTGAATGACCACCACTCCATGTTTGCCCACCATCCTCAGAAAATGCAAGGGAGTTGTACTGATAACTTCCATGTGGGCCTGAGACATTTGTTGTATAGGTATATCCAACATGATGTTCTACTTCTGGTTGTGGCGGTGGTGGTGGTGGCTGATTTTGATATCCAGAATACCCATATTGAGAGTGAGATGGGTATGGTTGCCCAAATAGCATATCGGCAAATCCCAATGTTGAATCATGTTGAGATTGAGAATCAGAACCTGAAATACTCATGTTGCTAAGTGAATCAGCAATATCAGAATAACGATCATTGTTGTAGCCGTAGGAGCCTGTAGCCTGAGGTGGTGCAACACCACTGTAGTCTTTGCCGGTTCGAGTTTTCCTCCTTTGAAAAGTTTTTTCACGCATGGGATATTCTTTTTCTGCTGGAGGAGGAGGAGGTGCAGCTGTCGTAACATAAGGACGATCATCATACTGAGGATCAACAGCAGGAGGATATTCAAGAGAGCGCTCACTGTCGCCGCCATCATTGCCACCATCATTATCAGATTTTGATTTTGACCCAGATGTATTTTTTGAAGAAGGAGACTCTGTGCTACCCAATGCTTCTTCTACTGCTCTATTGATCTCCATATCAACATTTTCATGCTCAGGCTCAGGCTCAAGTCTTTCAGGTGGAGTTTGGTCAACATTAGTATCAGAATCTCCTTCAAACTGCTCTTCTATGTATGGATCTGGACGAGCATCTAGATTATCAAGAATGGGACGACCTATCTAATTCTTCCATTCCTCTAAAGGATCTTCTGAATCATCAACTTCTTCTATGCCTCTACGCCTGGATGGGTTGAATGTGTATGCGGTGTCAATGGGATCGTGGACGACAGTAAAATCCACTTCTTTGTAGTTGGCATCTCGTATTGCTCTAGCCCTCAACCGCATGTTGTAGTGAACATATACCAGATCTCTTAGCCTGTCTGCCCCCAACCTGTTCCTTCTCTTTGAGTGAATTAAATTGAAAGTGCTCCAATTTCTTTCACAACCTCCTGCAGATGTTGTTTGAGAAAGAATACGAACAGCCACTTTTCTTAGATGGGGGGCACCCGTTCCATTCCATACCCACAACTCACAAGGATCACCCTGATCACGGTCGGCAACTGCATTTGGATGACCAAAACAACCGAGGCCTTCACGAAACTGTCGCAACTGCAAAAATATTTAAGAACAAACTTCAGTAGAGGACCTAGAGGTAAAGAATTTGTTATGTATGTAATATATTTAGTTATATACCTCATCCATCACTATGGTGCGCTCTTCAGTAGAGGTAAAGAATTTGTTAGTTATATCTCTCACAGCAGACATTAGAGTCGCATCTAAGCCCAGTTTTCGCGAGTATTGGAACCTCGGGTTCAGATAGTAAGCTGTCACCAATTTCAAATAAGGAAATAAGATTTAGATTTATTTAACTTATAGCAAGTTATAGAGTTAGAAACTTAGAACATAAATCTGAATTTAGAAGAAATAAATTATATACCTGCTTTATGCAGTGGATGCAAAAGCATATCAGTCCAACGCTTGTCTATAATTGACAAGTATTGTGAATGGGACCTAGGAGCTGCTTGTTTAATACCTTCCACCATTACTTGCATTGCATCATACAAGTAAGGCATTGTTGCGGCTTTGTCACCATCTACTAGCCTCAACACTTTGACAACAGGTTCCATTATCCGCAGCACCTTTGTAACCTTATCCCAGAAAGCCCGACTGGCAATTAGTTCTTCAATCCTTCTGCCAACCGGGGTGTTGTGCTCCTTCATGGAGGTCCACTCCACACCATTGAAAAGCCTCCTAAGTCCATCTTTTTTGGACTTTAATGAGTTCAAGGCCAAGTAATTCGTTGCAAATCTAGTCACCCCTGGTCTAACTAGATCACCTCCACAGTACTCAGATCGCCTCATAGCATTTAACAAGAAGGAATGGTTGTAGATGAAACCTGTGATCAACCTACAGTCAATTGTCACACTTTTGATGTAATCAATTGAGCCCATGTCCTTGAGGATCAGATCTATGCAATGGGCAGCACATGGTGTCCAGTAGACCGGATATTTCTTCATTGTACTTTCACCGGCCTTCTTGAAGTTAGAGCCATTGTCAGTCACTATTTGCACTACATTCCCAACCCCTACCTGCTTGATGTATTTCTTCATTAAATTTTTGATGTAACTGTAATTCCTGACTGCACCAGAAGCATCAACAGAGTCTAGAAAAACAGTAGATCCACGACAATGTACAAGAAAGTTAATAATTTGCTTTCTATTTCCAGATGTCCACCCATCACACATGAGTGTGACGCCATACTCAGACCACAATTGTTTCTAGCTTTCAATCCATACCTGTAGATCTTTCTTCTCTTTGGGAAGATACTTGTTCATCAACTCATATGCAGTGGGGGCTTTGATACCCCTACCTGACTCCCCTATGACATCCACCATGTGTTGTAGATATGGTTCGGTTGCAACATGTGCGGGTATACCATGAGCAAAGAAGAACTTACCCACTGCCTTGCCTACCTTCTCTTTCGCACCAGTAAACATTGCTTTTAGGGTTTTTTGTCTAGCATCAGGCTTCCTAACCCCTGGCTCATCAAAATGCTTCAATCTTGCACTAGCAGAACGGAAGAGTGTATCAATGCCTTTCTTTCTTTTATATTGAGCATGCTGATTTTCATCATCATCATCATCTAAGTCAACAACCGGGACACGTGCAGCCCCACTGCCTCCACCTGCACCAGATGGTCCATATCTCCTCGTAAGCCGAGCTGCCTCCTCCCTATCCCACTCACTTTTGCGGGCATCTCTGAGAGCACGCCTATACATATGACGTGTATAAGCAGTATCACATCCTGGAGGATATGCAATATCATCATCTGATTCAGCAGAAGAACCTGTGGCCCTAACATCAAAGAGTGTATCTGTGTAAGTCTTTTCAACCTGCTTCAACTTTTGTTGTTTTTGCCTCTTTGCACCCATCAGTTTCTTGAAGTCATCCCTAACACTTGGAGGGCACTTCGTGCAAATTGCCACATTCTTGTCACCACCAGTAATGTGACGCTTGAATCTAGTAATTCCTCCACCACCAAGTGTTTTTTTACAGTAGTTAGTTGCAGACAATCTTTGCCCTATTCCCAGACCCAAGTACAGGCTTGCAGTGACTCCATGCAAAATCCACATCCTTTGATGCATGACCAGCCGCACCCTCAGCGTCACTTGAAGACGAAGAAGACATCTTCTCAAAACTCAAAAGTCAACACTGAAAAAGACAAAGACAAACAAGCAAAGCAAATGATATTAGTAACTTAGCATTTAATAAAAAAGTACAAGTAAGAAATGTACATTGTCGCATTAACTATTAAGTCTATTCTCTATTCACAATACTAATATCAAATAAAAATAAGCCATTAAGTGAACAAAATCGGTTTCTTTTATGTAATGTAGAATCAAAATCGATATTTTATAATGTATGATACTTGCTTGTAATTATAGAATCAAACACAAGATTTTTAAAGATTTTTCTTTTGAAGATAATTATTTTTTAAATATAAATAAAGTCTGAAATTATTTTTAAAATTATAAAACATGATATTTACTAATTATAAAGACAAGTGATATGCTTTCCACATGCTAGTTTTATCTTATACAACATTAACACACACAATTCTAAAGAAAAAAATAAAAAAAAAAACGTTTTTTTTATTTTCAGCATTTTTATAAATAAAAAAATACGAATTATTTAGATATTTTGGGTATATTTTTGTTTATATATGTTCATGTTAGTCTTTGATAGAACTTCTTCTACTAAACCTAAATTAAATACATATTATTAATGGTACTAATTGTATTATTACTATTAATTAATGAAATAACATGTTAATGTTAATTATTAGTGAGGTAATTAGTGATAAATCAGTAGATCTATATAATATAATCATAGATCTAGTGATAAATAGCATCAATCATAAGTATTTTGGAGTAGATCTAGGATTTTAGGGGTATTTGGTGATTTTTTTAGGTGAGAATAGAATTATAAGAAGAGAAAAGAGAGGGGAGAGGTTGGAAATGATGGGAAATGCAAGAAATTAAGTAAACATACCTTAGTTGGGGCTGATTTGAGCTCCAATCTTGAAAATCGCCCAAATTCTCCAAGTTTTTCCTCTTCAAACAGCAGCAGCAGAAGACGGCTCGCAAATATCGGTATGTCGGGGCGGTATGCCGCCCGTGCCGCCCTGTACCGAGGTGTTAGTGGTGCATTTTGCACCGGTACCCTCGAACTTTGGCGGTATTGGCGGTATACCCACCGGTATGCCGAAAAATGCGATCCTAACGGCAGAATTGCACGTATCTGTACCGGTACCGGTCGGTATCGGTATTTCGACCGGTATACCGCCGATACCGACGAAATCTCATCCCTTGGCATGGTCTACGTTTTCTATTTCCTATGAACTATTGTTATTTGATGAATCTTGCTTGCGGATAAAGATATCCTCTTTATGACTAATCCTCGTATCTACATAGTGTTTTCGTCCAGATTGAATTGAGGTTCCTTATGCTTCCGCATGTGTTTTAAATTGTATTTTCGGAGCGTTACACTATGTATGTCGAATGGTCAATATTCTAAAATTCAACAGCTTAGTACATCGTTACAAGTAAATTTGTGAAGTCCATTCTTAGACTAGGTTGTTGTAATTGTCAAAAATTGCTTATTGTTTTTAATGTCCCCAATTTTTTGGCCGTTGGATTCTTTTAGACTTCAAAATACAAATAACTTAAGTTCTTGGGGTTTCTTTACATCATTTCATGTGAGTACCATCATGCATCTTAAAATCTTAAAATTGAGTTCCACCTTTTCATGTTTCAATCTCTCATATTTACTCTACCGGTCTATCCACTCCTTTTTAATCTTTATCTCTTGTCATGTTTTGCTATTATACATAAAATCTAAAGTGAAAGTCAAAATTGTCTTTTTGTAACTTGTATTTGACATAAAAATGAAAAGGCCTCTTTTAAGGATATTCTACCTCAATGTTTCGATTTTGTTGTTATACAATTGCCATTTGGTTTCGTTTTTTTAGTTTTATCTTGAATGAAGTTAGATTGTCTAATTGTCTGATTTTGTGTTTCTTATGAATATATATATATATATATATATATATATATACTTTTATTTCTAAAAATATTAAAAAAAAATTGTCTGTGTCCAATATATTCCAAAATCACCGTGTCACGTTCGTGTCCATGGTCGTGTCCGTATTCATGTTCGTGTTTGTGCTTCCTAGGTGGTATATGTTGATGACATTATTATCAGTGGTGATGATAAGCATGGCATTGCACAGTTGAAGACCATTTTGTTGGGCCGATTCAAGACAAAAGACTTGGGAAGTCTTAAATGTTTTCTAGATATTGAAATTGCCAAGTCAAAGTTGGGGATAGTGATTATCACATAGGAAATTTGTCTTAGATCTACTAACTGAGATAAGGATACTCAAGAAAACCTTATTTATGTAAAGCAGAAGTTACTCGATGATCCTTGGAGACATATTGGAAAGCTGGTCTATCTTACAATTAACTTGACATTGCCTTTGATACTGGTGTGGTTAGCGAATTCATGGATAAGCCTAGCACGAGTCACTTGGGAGGTTGTGATGTGTATTCTAAGGTATCTCAAGAAGTCTTTAGCAAGGACTCTTGTATCGGAATCATGGATATTTGTAGGTTTTGGGCTTCTCAGATGTTGATTGGGCTTGATCATAGTAACAAAAGTCTCCGATTTTACGAAAGTGATTTTATAGGCTCCTGAATGTTCACCACGACTAATACGTCAATCGTCGATTTTTCACGACTTTTCACAAGTTTTCCCGCTTTTTCACAATTTATATGATTTTTCACGATTCTTTATGACTTTTCACAAATCATAACTTTTCTCTTTTAAGCCGCATGCTTTTTTTTACCAAACCATGTACACAGAACTCTTGATATATAAACTTCCAACCCCACTCTCCCGACAGTACATTGTTATTTCACATTCTTTAATTATTTTCCTACTTTTTCACTCAATAAGATTGTATGTATTGTGACCTTAATAGTATATACATACATATATACGAGTGTATATAATATATATATATATATATATATATATATATACATCCGACTTATTCTTGATTGTTTTTGAATAGTTGACTGAAGTTTGACCAAAATTTATCTATCTTATCACAAATTTTCACGTTTTTTTCCGAATTCCGATTTTTTCCAGCCAGCCGAAAAATCAGTGAATCTTGAATTTGTTACTATGGGCCGGATCCAGTTTAGATATGAAATCTATACAGACTAATGTGTAGTCGTGGGAGGAAATCTGGTGTCCTAGAAGACCAAGAAGCATACCATTGTAGAGATCCAGTGTAGAGTTTGAGTACAAAGTTATGGCTCTAGAGACAACGTGTGTCACTTGGATGTACCACTTGTTGGCGGAGCTTGGTTGTGTTGTATTGGAGTCGATTGTCACTTTCTATGAGAAAACATCCAAGAGAATTTGATGCAGTGCCGCATGTTAGATCAGAGGACGGCTAGCTAATAATTTACAAAGTCTTGAATGGTTTTCGGGTTCATTACTTTTGTACCAAGCCAGGTTGTATATGATATATATGCTCCAAATTGAGGGGGTGTTAGTATATATAGGGACTTATTTGTAATTATGTAATCATGTCAGCATCCTAGATGTAAAGTGTGTAATGCCTTGTCGTGTATATATCTATGCACAAACCTCAACCATGGAGAGGATCGAGGTTCTCACCCACGTCTGCTACAGTCATTTCAGTAGTATAAAGGTTGATTGGGTTTCATTCACAAACATTGCAAGACTCATTTTGAAATATGAGCATATATTAGGGGGTTGTCTGACTTATTTGAACTTATACATAGTTGTTAATCTAAGTTATGTTGTTGCTCAGATTGTTTCAAGAAACATAGAAAGCCATTTTTAAATTTTCAGCATATGGTGGGGTTTATAGAATTTACTGACAAGCATTACTGCATATTTTGAATTTTCGAAATAGAGCAGAAAGTTGATGGTATCTTATTTTTATGTTGCTAATGATTAAAAGTTGACATCTTAACTAGTTGGATTTTCAACAACTATTTATTTACCTAAGGACTACTGGATTAAGAAATAGAGATCCTCCTCAACCATCCCTCTAATTAGCTATAATTTTGTAGTGCTAGTTTACCATAAAGGTCTTTGGATTTACAGACAAACATCCATGGTTTATTTCAAATTATCACCATATGAGTCGCCCCTCAGAGCAAGTATTAGGAGGTTGATTTGAATTGTAAAGATAGTGTAAGGATTGCTTGGGGTTGACAAATATTAAGGGTTTCCTTCTACTTATTAGCTTAAGGCAAAGGCATTGTCTAAATTATTTTCAGGCTTAATCCTAGCCAGCTTAGCTTAGGGATTACTTGGAAGTTGAGTTGTTAGAACTTAGAAGTTTGTTTACAAATTATAAGGACTTATTTTGAATCATAAAAATACAGGAAAACCTTTCGAAATGGTTTAGACTAACAAGGTTGGTTGATGGTGGGAATAAATCATAAAAACAGGCAATCAAAGGTCTGGAACCTGGGTGAGTTGAAGCATGACGTGCCAAATTAATCAACACAGAAATTATTTCTTCCTGCAAAGATGGTGTACGTATACAATATATTGACAAATACATTTATCCATACATGTATAGTTATTTTCTTGGGTTGGGGGAGGGGGGCATAGCGCCCCCGATCCAGTCTATAGACAGCATTTACTTGGTCTTGAGTAATGGCAAGTAAAGCAAGACTGTAATTTTCGAGGATGTGGACTTGGTTGCAGCCCAAGGACAATCACGAGTTGTAGGTTCCATGGAGCAGGATGAGATAATTAACCACGCTACAGGTCCCGAGCTCGAGGAGTAGGTAGAACGTCAAACTGAGAATATTGTCATCCCTGAGGTGAATGAAACCTCAAATCACTGATTTTGATGACTCCAGCGGCTGAATCCATGAGGCAGGGTCATCGGCCACCTTCAAAACATAGTTTCACTCAAGGCAAAGTGAGGGATGGATAGCCTCCCCTTCTTCATAACAGGGCTTTGGGCCCTAGAATTACCGTGGGATTACAGTAGGTTTAGGTTGTTTCCTTTGCCGGTAGCATATTAAAAATATAGGTAATACTGATATATTCCAATCATCACAGGTTAAACGGATATGGGTAAAATATTCCCTATTACCCTACACAATCCAGGAGCAGGTGAATGAATAGCAGGTAGGGTAACTAATAAAAATAATGTCCACTCATACCTCTCCTTGGTGTACGGGTGATAGATAAACGAGTAATGGTGTATACATTTCCAGCCCAACATACAAAATTACTGAAAACCAACCGCAAGACCTCGCTTTGACGACACTGGTAAGCCTACTGATTGACAGCTTTAGCTTAAATGACCAGAATGCATTCCACCCCTCACCCAGTGTGTTCCATCTCCACCATCCTCCATGTAATTAGACAGGCATATTCTTCAGAGGAAATCAAACACACTGAAGCATGTCCATCTTGTAAGTTCCACGTAGCATCTCTATAGTAGGATAAGAGTTTTACCTAGACGGAATGTCACCATCCCTCGCATCAACTAAAACATGCCTGTATGAGAAATCACATGTTGCCATTGTTTTTATGTATCAGCACAGGTTTCAATGATAGAGGATAGAGTTGCCACAAAGCAATTGCATCAAAGAGGTCAAGGAAAGTATTCATGAGATGGGGGAGGTGATTAGTGATCTTAGTTTATCGGAAAAGTAATACTGGGGTCATGGATGGAGCGTTGAAGAAAACCAGAAATGGAAACGCATCTAGGCTATCTGGATATGTTTTATTTATTATCACATTTCAAAAAAATCAAGGTATTTACAAATCGAATTTGTTCATAAGTTTTTCGGAGCTGGATTATTTCATAATTTATCAAACAGTGAAAACGTCAACACAGTTCTACAGTCCCATTCCTATATAAATTAACCCTCTTGGTATATATATCTTTTTTCTCCGGTCCAAAGGGAACATAGGCAAAGGACCTGACTCCAATACAGAAGGAAATTGTACCCACACAAAAAGCAACATCAACGATGAACTTTGAGGGGCATTGTGGGCAGCAATGGCAAGAAGCTCTGAGGTTTAGAGTTTCTCGTCCTAAACTACAATGGACTAGAGGCCAAAAAGAAATAGACACGTAAACGCATCGACACCGTGGGATGAGATCTTCTAGACTTCTACGCTTTACAGCTAGATCAAGTAGGCATCCTTCATGCTCAAGATCCTAGGGTTTTCATGGGGCAGCAAGTTACTAGGCTGTTGCCCAGCAGCTATATTAGCCAACCTTAGTAGAAATTTTAGAAACAAAATACATTCAAACTAATTGCAGCAATAACTGACTTACTACCCCCTACCAAACCAGCCACCTCTTTCAGCTAATTAGAGTCCCATTATATTTTGAGCGAAGCTATCCCAAGGAAAGAATGTAGTCAGATAGTTGATTACATATCATCTGTTTGTGTGACATTGTAATATTGTATTTAAATGAAAAGATCACCTCATTTTGTTTCGTTTCTCCTCGAGCAGGATTGATCTCATTCATATCATGACTATCAGATACCTGCCATTCCATGTGTCATTGTATTTATTGGTCAGGGGTATTCTGATGACAGTTGAATGAATATTCAAGGGCAACTTGTGAAAATTACTTTAAACTTAAAGATAGAAGCCTTGCTACAGATGAAACTTGAAAGATAGAACCAGATAGTCGTGCCTAGCTATATTAGAACTGTTTTCTCATCCAAGACACTGGTTTTTTCTAATAGAATAATTAGCATAAATTCAAGTTCAAACTAATCATTTAATTTAACCTATGATTTACTATCCATAACCCATGACCCGGTCCCCTAGAAAACTTGAACTTCATAAAATTACATTTACATGAAAACGCTACCTCATTTGCTCTTGGATGAGAATCAATCTCATTCACATCATTAGCTTCAGATATCTGCCAAGTACCAAATAATGTGTCAGTATGCTAATTGTTCAGGAGCTAAGAATCACTTTACAAGAAACATAAACAATATCAATGTTTCTACCTTGCAAACAGAAATAGGGAGGCCCATAGCAAGCAATCTCTTCACTTCATCATTTACAGCCTCAGTTGGGGTTGGTGAAATATGTACAATTATCTATGTTTGGAAAAAATGAGTAATATCAATGTGACAACATAAATACCTAAATATGCAGTAACTATCAGGTCAACCTCATTGAAATATTAACCTCTCCATGGCCATATCCACCAAGATGTCCCTCCTTCTTGTCTCGTTCAAGACATCTCGAACCATCCCACTCACTTATCCGGGGGAACTTTTTGGGCTCACCATTCAAGCCTTCTACAGGGATTCGAAAATGCTCATAATACCAAAACTGCAACAAAGACAGATTAGAAGACTTCAGAAAACAGTTAGCTCATTTATTAAGAAAAAAGGTAATCATACCTGTAGCAACACAACACATCCTCCAATATACTTGTGTCCTTCCCTCTTGTATGTATCAAGTTCAGAAAGCAGATTTTCCAAAGCAAAATCTCCCCAAGCATATAGAGATATTTTTTCTGTGTCTAATATGCACTGCAAAAAGCTAGCACTAACCTCAGGTCTGGGTTTAGGTGCAAGAAGAGTACATAAAGCATATAGGACAAAGGTTCTTTTGAAGTCATCGCTGCTATCAGCTGTCTGAAGCAACATCTCTAGACACTTCACATCTATCTGTCCACATCTTGCTTTATAATAAGACATCAGATGATCTGTTGGATGGTTGAGACGTTTAGGCACTACTGGGGTACCTATCACCCGTAGACCTAAAATCAGCAGCACATCCATTCTGGTTAATTCAAGTTCATGTCTGCCAAAATGAAAGGTTCTTGTCTGGGGACAATATCTGTCTATCAACCAGTTTATAAGTGTCCTCCTTAGGCGTATGTCATTTAACTTCAACAAGCTACCAAAGCCAATGCTCTTAACAGCTTCTTTCTGATTTTCGTTGAAGTTTTTAACAATATTAAAGAAACGGCTTGGCGAACACCTTGATGTCATTGAAAGCCTCCTGCAGTTGGCACAAAGAAGATTTAGAGAATAGATGCAGCAGATAAACCTACTTTTGAGCACTCACGGAAGCCCAGTAGCTATTGCATACTTGTGATATACAAGGCACAAGACTCTGGGGAATATTTATAATCCAAAATCAACTCATGGTTAAGAGGCAAACACTGCATAGCCTTGCTTACACCATTGGATGAGAAGTAGGACCCACTTGGGACAGCTGAATTCCCATCAGCTTGAATTTGTGTCATATAATAGGTGTGTTATTGGACCATACATATGTGGATTTTTACTATTTAAGTTTCACGTCATTTTACCCAATGATTTATGGAGCAGCACTCCAGAAAGAAAATATCAATTTTAAATATGAATGACAGATTTGATGTCTAATCAGATTTATTGTTTGCTAGGAATCTTAGCTGAGAAACTTGATCTGTGACCAATGTCTGCAGTTTCCATGCAGACCACTGAAACTATAAAGAGTAGCACTAGACAGGATTTTATACACAGGAATCGGAGCTGAGAAACTTATTATGTTTCCAATCTCTAAAATTTTCATGCAGGGCGCTGAAACTATAAAATGTCAGCGCTAGACACGACCTTTTACATAACATGTGTGGGTGGCTTAAAGCCTTGAAGGTATGTGAATGTATTTTAAGATCCTTTGTAAAAATCCAAGCTTTATATGGAAGGACTGTAGAACTGAGCATTTTTTCTCACTATTCAAGTAGTCAAGAAAAAGAATTTAGGCCACATAAATAAATGAAAGATAGAATAAGGTGGCGTGTATGTTGGAAAAAATAACAAAAGAAAACCACAACTTGAAATGCTTGAATGAAAGCAGGAATGAGATTGATGTATTATTAAAAAATTGTTCAAACTAACTCTGAAATTTAGTGAAATATCATTATCATATACTACTACCAAGAACAAAGGAGATGTTCAGAACAAAGTGCTAAAGTCAAACCAAGTCTGAATGTACTTTCTGAAGATGACAGATAAGTGAGAAATAGTACTATAGTCCCCATCTACAAGAACAAAGGGGATGTTCAGAACTGCACAAATTACAAACGTATCAAGTAGATGAGTTAAACTATGAAGATTTGGGGGAGGATTATCGAGCAAAGACTAACATCTATAATGCATATGTCAGAAAACCAATTTGTTTGTCATGCCTGGAAGATCAACAACAGAAAGTCATTTTTTTCTGATAAGGAGGCTTGTGGTGAAGTATAGAGAGCAAAAGATCTTCATATGGTTTTTATTGAGTTGGAAAAGGTTTATGATCAAGTACCCAAGGAAGTGTAATGGATGGTTTTACAGAAAAAGGGTGTGCTAATCCAATACATTTACTTGATTAAAGACATGTATGATTGCTCAGCAAGTGTGAAGACTCCTGGAGGAGAGACGCCAACATTTCCTATCACATTTGGGGTATATCAAGGATCAACACTCAACTCATATCTGTTCATTCTTGTTATGGATGAGTTGACAAAGCATGTTCAGGATGATATTTCTTGGAGCATGTCAATGTTTTAAAAGTGGGAGGCGTGCAGACAGCACCTTGTGGCCGCTTGAGGGCCAAGCGGGCTATTAAGCAGCCACTTTTTGAAAAAGTGGATGCTTAATTTGCTATATAACTTTATGCAAAATTATACTTATTTGTATATAAATAATAATTTTCTAAGAGACTTTTATACATATCTCAAACCACGTGACAGTGTCATATTCATCATATACAACAATATAAAATGTTTATAACATAACTAGAAAATAATGAAACAAAAGAAAACAATCACATGGAATTAAGACATGAAGAAATAAATCTAAATTAATTAGTAACATTTACATGGGGCATTGATATGCAATATTAGTTACATTAGCATGCTTGTATCATAGTATTAGGAGTATATTATATAGTAGTATATACTACATCCAGTAGTATACTACTATCATACAATCATATAACTTGTTAGTAATTTATCGTCATACGATACTGCTTCAAAGTATTATACAGTATTACTGTTACATTATATTTAGGGTTGGCAAAACAAGACCCAACCCGATGGACCCAACCCGCACATGTATTTTCTTAGCGGGCTAGGGTCTAAGGTTTTGGACCCGATCCGAAATTGACCCCGAAGAACCAGCAATCTATTTAGGGTCAGGCTCGGGTTTGAATTTTTAGACCCGAATTGACCTGATTGAACCAAAAATCACGCTTCTATGTTTAAATAAAATTACAAATACTAAAATTTAAGACATGGCTTACTAAATTACTAATCCATTACTCATGAAGTTTATTTTGACAATTCTACAAACTTTTGTATTGGTTTGTATGATTTATTATGTTAATTGTTTTATGAATTGTGTTTAAAACACTTGAACAAACTACAAAAAAGCGTTATGTGTGTTTTTCAATCACATTGTTAGTTTGTTTACATTGAAATTTTGTTGATTACACTTGGTAATAATCAATGATTAGACACATCATTGCATTTTTTGAAATTGTTCTCGTGGTATTTGGATTTACAAGTCAGACTAGATGGACCCTAAAATATTTCTGGGTCAGGTTAGGGTCAAGGGTTTCGACCCGAAAATATGTCTTTTGCAAGTTTAGGGTCTAGCCAAAAAGTGTTGACCCAAAATGACCCAAAATAAAACCAGATCAAACCATACCCGACTACCACCCCTAATTATATTACATTTACAAACGTACAGAGGAACTGCTATTTAGTAGCCTAATGATCCGTACTTAGTGATTAGTACTATAAAGCAATACAACATTACTGAATTATAATAGAGTTACATAGTATTAGTTATTTTAGTAGACTAAATCGCAAACAATAATTAGTCATATAATAGCAGCAATATCAGTGTAGTATTACACACTATTTAAGTAGTCACAAATATATATGTACATACTTTAGTAGTATATACAAAAGTATTATATTAGTATCATTAAAAAATAGTTTCTTATTTATGTATCTATTTGCTATTTCCATTTCATGTTGGGTCTATTATGTAAATGTTCTCACTCTATATAATAAAGGAGAACCCTCTCTAGACGGGTATCGCTTTGACCTAATACAATCACATGGTATCAAAGCACATCTGGTTGTTGTAACCCTAGTCGTCGCCCTCTCTCTCCCTTCTCCTTCTCTGGTTGCACTGCCCGTCACAGCCGCGGAAGGACACCATAGCCGCCACCGCCGATGTCGGTTCTCACCGGGTCGGTCTTCCTCCGTCTCCGTCAGAGCATAGTGGTCACTTGAAGGAGAGAAGACCCTCGTTTTATCCAATAGAGTGGAGTAACTTTTTTCTCATCTTCTTTCCTCTCTCCATAGTCCCTATATGTGGATGGGTGCTTAAATCTTTAGGGGTTGTTGATGCGTCAAATTCGCATTTTCAATTGACAAGTGACGCCGCTACTTCCCGTCACCCCCACCCGCGCATCTTACCGGGGTCATTTTCTCTCCGGTGTCTTCCCAAACTCTTCTTTGCTCTTTGATGGAGCCAATTTCCGTTAAGATCTACGTCAACCGCCGCCAAACAAGGTGTGTTCCCCAGGCAACATGGTGTGTTGTTGTCCAGGGTTTTCTCCAGTGGCACAGATCATAAGCTACACTATGTGTCTCATCCGTGACACGGCGTATTACAGTTGTTGAAGTTTATACCTCCAATGGAGTACACCACGTATCTCAACTGTGACACGACAGGTCGACAATCACAGAAGTTTTATGACAATCTGTGACATGGCGTGTCTAGAATCCAACATGGCGTGTCGAAAATAGTCAGAATAGTCTCACTTCTATCTCTGCCAACTAAAACGACGTGCCCAATGTTCAACATGTCGTGTTGTTTCCATACACAGCATGTAATGTCTTCGACATGTGATGTTACATGTTTTGTCTGTTGTTGTTATCTTGATCCAATCTCAAGATGGGAGGTGAAAACCCGGCTACTTCCGCTACGATCGTCTACAATGACTAATCTCAAATAACTTCGGCGAAGCTTAAGTCACAGAATTATCTCCTCAGGATGAATGTTATTTACATTGTTCTTGAATCTCGAGAGAAGGTGAATCTTATTGAATCAGAACCTCCTGATCAGAGTAGCAAAGAGTGCCCTACTTGGCGGATAACAATAGGTTGGTGAAGTTCTGGTTATGGAATAGCATGGAGCCCCAAATTGCCTCCAAATTTATGTTTTATTCTACAGCCAAACAAATCTGGGAAGCTGCAAAGAAACACTTTTCTCACGAGAAGAATGCTCTCCGCCTTCATATTGTTATGACCGACTCTTTGCAGAAAGACAAAATAGTCGCTCTCTAGAGGATTATTTGGTATTATACAATCCATTTCCCAGGAACTTAGTTTCTACCAGCCGTTGAAGACTGGTGATCAGATGAAAGATCGAGATGATCTAGTAACAGCAAGGTTTCTTTCCGACTTAAATCCTGCCTATGCTTCAGCCAGGAGTGTTATTCTTGCCACAGACAAACTACCAAGCCTTGAAGAAGCCTTTGTGAGAATTCCACAATCTTCATTTGAGTCTATTTTTGCTACTCTAGGAGAACAACACTCTGAGAATCATGCCCCTCTTGTTGTTGCTGCTAAAGGAACTGGATGAGGTGTTGGTTAAGGACGAGGCAATCATCCTAGGGACAAATGTACTTTCTGTGAGTACTTAAACATATAGAAGAAAAACGTTATTCTAAGCATGGACGACCCCCAGTTGGTGTTACACATTATACGGCTACTTCATCGGGAGAGTCTACATCTGGAGCTTCTAAACATGTGCAATCAGATGTAACGATCTCCAAGGAGGAGTATGATCGTCTTCTTCAAGCTACCCAGCAAGTTTCCCTTGGTTTCCATCAAACTGGTTTCAGATACAAGTAACTAGGGGACTTCGCTTGAAGGCTCTCATCCATCTTCTACATGGGTGGTGGATTCTAGAGCCTCCCGGCATATGACGTGTATACGATATATGCTTCTCTCTTTTGACTCGAGTATCCCACATTCTTCTATGACACTTGTTGATGGTTCTATCAGGCAAGTTCAGGCGTGTAGCACTATACAAGCATCGTTTGATTTGACTTTACATTCTGTACATTATGTACCAGACTTTCCATTTAACTTAATGTATGTTGCTAAGTTGGTTGATTCTTTAAAATGCTTGGTAATATTTGGAGACTTTGTGCTACAGGATCCCAGGAGTTGGAAGACAATTGGTGGGGGATCTAGGAAAGGTGATCTCTACTTCTTTGAAAGTGGTCGCCCAACTCACTAGATTCCATCTACCGCATCATTGTTTTCAGCTGCTCTCTCTTGCAATGGCATTGTCGCTATGGACATTCGTCCTTACAGAGTCTTCAAAAGTTTGTTCCAGGCTTAGCATCAATAAAATCGTTAGAATGTCAGTCATGTCAACTAGGCAAGCATCATCGCATTTCTTTTCTGAGTCACACTCCTTTTGACATTGTTCATAGTGATGGTTGGGGTCATGTTAAAGAACCAAGTTATAACGGCTTTTGTTATTTTATGTCTTTCATTGATGATATCTCCCGCATGACTTGGGTATACTTACTCAGGTCTCAGGATGAAGTTTTTTCTGTCATTAAAACTTTTCATCAGTTAATAAAAATTCAGTTTAATGCTCATATAAAGATTCTTCGTACTGATAATGCCCTAGAATATGTTCAAAAGGTTGTTTCTACTTTTTGTAAATTTGTTGGCATGATTCATCAAACGACTTACCCTCATACACCTCAACAGAATGGGGTTGTTGAAAGCAAAAATCACCATTTACTTGATTTCGCATGTACGCTACTTTTTCATGTCTATGCCAAAGAAATATTGGTCTAATGTTCTTCTCATTGTATGTTTTTTTATTAATCGCCAGCCATCCTCTGTCTTACATCGGGCTACCCCTTTATCCGTGTTATGAGCTAACGAGCAACCTTTTCTTGTTCCTCTTCTGTATTTGGTTGCATTGTGTTTGTTCATGTGTTTGATCCACATGCTGACAAGCTGTCTCCTCGTGTAATTTGCATCATCTTTTGGGGATACTCTCTTACACAAAAGGGATATAGATGTTATTGCCCTTGTCTTCGTCGTCTTTTTGTGCCAGCTGGCGTTACTTTTCATGAGTCTACTCAAAGTGAGGGGGAGCACAATCCTGAGAGTGACTACCTTTTTTAGCGTGAGAGAGAGCCGCCACTTCCTGTGCCATGTGATGAGACTGTTCTAAAAACCATCCCCACTTCACCACCACCACCTCCACCACAATTCAACCCTTTGAGCAGGGTGACACCAAGAGGATGTAGCATCACCATTCCAGCATTTTGCCTCCTCGTCGTCCGACACTCCTGAGGTAATTGTTCCTACTGAGAGTTCTCTTGAGGCTTCAACTTCAGATTTACATCTTTCAGTTGTAGATCGTAAATGTGTTCGTTCTTGCACTATACGTCATCCATTGGCGAATGTTTGTTGCTTGTCTCATTTGTCACCAGCAACCCGCACGTTTGCTCTTCAGTTTGATTCTATGGTTGGTTATCGTTCCTATACTGAAGCAATCCGACACAATGGTTAGATCCAGGCTATGGACAATGAGATGGCAGCTCTTCATGAGAACTCTACCTGGGACTTGGTGGATCTTCCTCCTGTAAGTCTATTATATGTTGCCGCTGGGTGTACACTGTGAAACAGAAACCAGATGTGTCTATTGATCGCTTGAAGGCTCGTTTGGTGGCAAAGGGGTACACTCAGACACATGGCGTAGACTTCTTTGAGACTTTCTCTCTAGTTGCTTGGCTCAATTCTTTGTGAATCCTTATCTCTGTTGCTACTCATTTTGACTGGCCTCTTCTTCAGCTAGACGTCAAGAATGTTTTTCTTCATGGTGATCTACTTGAGGAGGTATATATGGAGCAACCTCTTGGGTATGTTGCTCGGGGGAGTGACATAGGTTTGCAAGTTGAAGAAATCCTTGTATGGTCTAAAGCAGTCACCACAGCCATGGTTTGATAAATTTAGTGTTGCACTTATACAACTTGGGTTCACCCAGTCTTCTACTGAACATTCCTTGTTTGTGTATAAGTCCTCAAGTGGCACTATTATTCTAGCTATTTATGTAGACGATATTTTCATCACAGGTGATGACTCTACTGGCATTTTACAGCTCAAGAAATGGGTGCAAACACAATTTCAAACAAAAGATCTGGGTAATCTCCGATATTTCCTTGGAATAGAAGTTCTACGTTCCAAGAAGGGCACAAACCTCTCTCAGCAAAAATATGTTCTCGACCTCCTTGCAAAGACAGGCATGGCACAGTGCAAACCAGCATCCACGCCTATGGATTATCATACCAAGATGTCTGTTTTTTATGACAGTGACTATTCTGATCCAGCAAAGTATAAAAGGATTGTAGGGGAACTAATTTACTTGACAGTTACTTGTTCTGATATCTCTTATGTTGTGAGAGTTGTTAGCCAGTTCATGAGTGCACCCAAGATGTCACACTGGATGGCAGCCACCCAGATTCTATGTCATGTTAAAGGATCGCCATGGAAGGACCTTAATTACTTTACAGGGAAAAATCTCCCATATACATTCTTGAAGCTCACTAGATTCACTAACGTTGATTGGGCAGGTGATGTTGGAGATAGACCTTCTACTTGCGGCTATTGTTGCTTCTTGGGTCACACTTGGTGACTTGGAGGAGCAAGAAACAAAATGTGGTAGCACGGTCCAGCAAAGAGACTGGATATCAAGCTATGGCACATGCCTATTTGCATCTACAGTGGGATATGTATGTATTGTCTAAAATGGGAGTGTTTATTGAGACATTAATCTTTCATGTGTGATAACCAGGCAGCCATCCATTATGCTAGCAATACAGTGTTCCATGAGAGGACCAAGCATATTGAAGTGGACTGCCACTTTGTTCGTGATTTAGTGTTCTCTAAGAAGATTCAAACTCCTCATGTTCGGACTGGACAACAAGTGGCAGATATCTTCACCAAGCCACTTTCACCTTCAGCTTTCAAATACATGAATTCCAAGTTGGGTATACATGATGTGTATGCTCCAGCTTGAGGGGGTGTTAGAAAATAGTTCCCTTATTTATGTATCTCTTTACTATTTTTGTTTCCAGTTGGGTCTATTATGTAAATGTTCTCACTCTATATAGTTAGGAGAACCCACTCTAGACGGGTATCCCTTTGACCCAAATACATTCACAAGTATATTCAATAATATTATATAATAGTCAACTACGTACTAAGACTCACATTCCATGTCAATTTGGGCATGGGAAGTAGGCCTGAAGCCTGCTCCTCATTAAGCGGCCTCAGGCGGGCGCCTAAAACCAGAGCTCCGGTGGCCACTTAAGCGGGCCAAGAGGGCCTGAAGCGGGCACCTGATTCTAATCCGCCTAACTACCTCCTTAAGACCCAACTAAGCGGATGGGAGTCTAGGTAGCTCAGGCAGTCGTTGTCGCCTGGGTTGCTTCTTAAAACATTGGTGCATGTTATTTGTTGATGATATTGTGTTGATTGACGAAACGGAAGATGGATTGCATGATAAATTTGAACTTTAGAGAAATGTGTTGGAATCAAAGGGATTGATAATTAGTAGGAGCAACTCAATATATACACTGCAATTTCAGCCAATCTAGAATTGTGAATGCTAGAATCAAGTTTGACGGAGTGGATGTACCAAAATGTGATATATTTTGTTACTTGGGTTCTATTATTCAAATAGATAGGGATGTTATGAATGTGGCCCAAATGTGCATATTGAGATGGATGTAGGAAGACTAGAAAATATCGCTTGAGAAATGACTATATCAGAAACAAAGTGGGGTGGCGAGTATTGAGGACAAGTTGTGCGAGGACCCACTAAGATGATATGAACGTGTGCAATGCAAATTGACAAAAGCACCTACACAAAGCAGTGTTATTGACTCAAACACAATTAAAGGAAGAAAAGGCGGGCCTAAATTAACATGGGAAGAACTTATTAAGAGAGATTTTACATCTTGATCAAATATGACCTATGACATAGCTGGTTGAAAAAGAAGGATCCATGTAGCCAACCCCAACATGGTTGGGATTGAGGCTTAGATGAAGATGATGATGGTGATGATATATTACAACCGACCTTCTATAATCTACAAAATTAGACCAAATACTAGGCAGACAATCATATAAATAAGGTAACTGAAGAACAACTATAAATCTTTAGTTGCAAATTTGCAATCAGAACACTTAACGAAGAATCAGTAAAGGACGTTTCATAGGTATCAAATTTACGTTATGGCTTCAAGAGCAGATAATATTTGTATCATATGTCATTGTCAACTTCAAATAATTGGGAAATATAATGTAGCTTTTAGTAGAAACATGAGTGTCCCAGAATAGCATTATTACCTACAGGAAGAAGAGAGCAAATTACTGCAACATAAAGAAACGGTTGATAAGCTTCTACAACTTATGGACAATGAAATCATGTATTCGTCATGTTTTTATGCAAAACTATTCTTTGTATTCCAGGCAATGTGATTCTTTAGTTTGAATCTACCTACCATTCAGAGTAATCTTTTGAGCTAGAAATGTTTTAATAACTAGAATATATTTGCCAATAAGTTTTATCATACTTGTATGACATTGATACTACTAGTTGACTAAACATCCATTACTTTAGGAATGACAATAATATATATGGTTGACAAATTTTGATGTAGTTACTGTGAAAAACAATGAGATTTGGAGAGCTTAGGGTTGCACAATGTGTGCACCCTCATATATATAATACTGAAAGAATTACAGAGAGGTCCATATATAAAAGAGAAATAACAAAACAAATAGCAGGCTATGTAAAACAGGAAATATATAATGTAACACTCCCCCTCAAGTTGGAGCATAGATGTCAATCATGCCCAACTTGTCCATCAGTGTGCAGAAGTGTTTCTTCGCCAACAGCTTGGTGAAGATATCAGCAACTTGATCTTCTGATCTCGTGAATGGAGTGCATATCTTGCCAGCAAGAATAGATTCTCTGATGAAGTGGCAGTCAACTTTAATGTGTTTGGTGCGCTCATGATAGACAGGATTATTTGCAATGAAGATGGCAGCTCTGTTATCACAGTGCATAGGAATGGCCGAAGAAGACTCAATCCCAAACTCTTTCAGGAGAGAACGTACCCACAATAACTCACAGGCAGTATGGGCCATGGCCCTGTACTCAGCTTCAGCACTAGATCTGGCAACAACATTTTGCTTCTTGCTCCTCCAAGTAACAAGATTGCCTCCTACAAAAGTACAGTAACCGGAGGTAGATTTTCTATCAACTTTGTTGCTTGCATAATCAGAATCAAAATACCCTTCAAGAACACAGTGCTCATTCTTTTTATAATGAAGTCCCTTGCCAGGCGACTTTTTTAAGTATCTCAGGACTTGACATACAGCATCCCAATGACACTGCTTGGGTTTGTCAAGGTACCTACTAAGAAGACCCACTGCAGTAGCAATATCAGGACGAGTAACAGTTAAATAAATCAATTTACCAATCAACCTCCTGAATTTTTTATGATCAGCAAACACAGAAGAGGAATCATCATCCCAATTCACATTGGGATCAAGAGGAGTATCCGCAGGTCTTGCTCCAAGCATACCAGTCTCCTGTAGAATATCAAGAACATGCTTTCTCTGAGAAAGCACCAGGGCATTAGAGGTTCTAGAGACCTCTATGCCAAGAAAATACCGAAGTCTGCCCAAATCTTTTGTAGCAAAGTGCTTTCCCAGATGATCTTTAGTAGCCTAAATACTAAGAGAGTCGCTGCCAGAAATAATGATGTCATCAACATATACAATCAGAACAGTAATACCTGATGAAGTCTTTTTTGTAAACACAGAGTGGTCAACCTGTGACCTCAGAAAACCAAAATCAATCATGATCTTGCTCAACTTATCAAACCAGGCACGAGGACTCTGCTTGAGCCCATAGATAGACTTCTTAAGCCTGCATACTTTGTGAGACTCCCCCTGAGCAACAAACCCAGGAGGTTGCTCCATATACACTTCTTCCTGCAAGTCACCATACAGAAAAGCATTTTTCACATCAAGCTGCAGAAGAGGCCAGTTCAGATTCACAGCAACAGATAGGAGAATCCTGACAGAGTTAAGGCGAGCAACAGGAGAAAAAGTCTCAAAGTAATCAATGCCATATGTCTGAGTATAGCCCTTTGCAACTAACTGTGCTTTCAACCTCTCAACCGTACCATCAGGCTAATATTTTACGGCATATACCCACCTGCAGCCCACAGGCTTACACTGAGGAGGTGGATCCACCAGCTCCCAAGTGTCTCTGTCAGTAAGAGCAATCATTTCTTCTTTCATAGCAGATGTCCAAGCAGTACTTTTCAATGCATCCTGAACATTCTTAGGTACAGCCACAGCAGATAAAGCATATACAAAATTGCTACAATGAGTATTCAAATGAGCAGTAGATACAAACTGAGCAATGTTATGAGAAGTGCAGGAACGAGTACCCTTTCTGAGTGCAATAGGTATGTCAAGGTCAGAGTGTACCTCAGGTGCAGCAGAACCTTCTGAAGGAGAAGATTGGTTGCCTTGGGGGGGTACTTGCGTAGAACGTGCTCTATTCCTGCGCTGATAAACAATAAGAGGAGGATCTTGAGTTTCAGTAGTCACAGTGTCAGTACTGTCAGGCACATAGTCAGAAATAACAGGCAAAGGAGAGGCAAGAATGTCTGTTTGCAAACTATCTCCTGCTGAAGAATAATACGATGTATCTTCAAAAAAGACAACATCACTACTAGTAAACCGTTTCCTTGTATTGGGATTATAACACTTGTAACCCTTCTGAGTTCTAGAATAGCCCAGAAAAATGCATTTAGCAGCTCGAGGAGACAATTTATCAGAAGCAGGTCCAAGTAATCTGACAAAGCAGGTACACCCAAAAATTCTAGGAGGCACAACAAACAAAGAAGTCTCAGGTTGCAGAACCTGTATAGGAATCTTATTTCCAATAACAGACAATGGCATCCTATTAATTAGAAAACACGCAGTCAAAATAGCCTCAGGCCAATACGAGCGGGGCACATGAGAATGCATCATGATAGTCCTGGTTACTTCTAATAAGTCTCTATTTTTCCGCTCAGCGACACCATTTTGTTGTGGGGTATAGGCACATGAAGTCTGGTGGAGCGTACCAACAGATTTACAGAAAACCACCACTTCTTGCTTAACAAACTCTAAAGCATTATCGGTGCGGAAAACTTTAACAGGCAAACCAAACTGCGTTTTTATTTCAGCAAAAAAGTATTTGATAGTAGACAGCACTTCGAACCTACTTTTTAATAGAAACAACCAAGTAGTCCTAGAAAAGTCATCAATAAATAGAATGAAATATTTGTAACCAGACAAACTCGGTACATGGCATGGACCCCATACATCAGAGTGAACTAAATCAAAAATGTTTTTACTACTCACAGTACTACGTCTAGGATACACAGTACGAGTTTGTTTTCCCAGCTGACAAGATTCACACTGAAAATTACAACTGCCAATATCAAAAACTAAATGACGCAGCTTCTCTGACGATGGATGTCCCAGCCTGTAGTGCCACTGCAGTGTAGAAACTGAAGCCGATAAAGCAGATACCATAGCAGCTTTCTCTGATCGCGGTAACTAGTCCAAATAGTAGAGTCCGTCAGCACCTTCATACCCCCCCACCAATCTTCGTCCTCGAGCGAAGGTCCTGAAAAACACATGAACCAGGAACAAAAGTCAGGCTACAGTTCAAACTTCGTAAAATTTTGCTGACTGATAATAAGTTCAGAGGAAATCTAGGCACATATAAGGCAGACTTGAGCCAAAACTGAGAGACAATATCACCGACTCCAAAGACCGAAGACTTTGAGCCATCAGCTAGCATAACATAAGAGTTAAAGACAGGTTTAGATAGAGTTTTAAACAGAGATCTATTGCCAGATATATGTGCAGAGGCACCAGAATCTATCACCCATTTGGTATTACCAGAAGTAGAAGGTGAGCAGGAACTCAGGAATGCAGTATCATAACCAGAGTATGCAGCATGTGCTCCACTAGTAGAAGCAGCAGTCGAAGAGCCAGCACGCTCAAGAAGGAGGCGTTCCACCTCAGCACGAATGTAGTCTGCGGTCGCTCCCGCAGTCGCTGGCTCAGGCGTCGGAGTAACAGCCTCAGAAGCAGTAGACGATGAATCTGCAGCAGCATTGGCCTAAGCCGATTTACCTTACTTTTCCCAGCACTTTTCTTCAATATGGTTAGACCGGCCACAGAAGGTACACACACGTTGTCCTTGCTGAGGATGCGCAGCAACAGGAGGTGAGGCAGCAGGAGGGGCTCCTCGTCCAGCACCAGGTCCACGTCCCCGTCCTGCACCCAGGGGAGGACGGCCATCAGTGGAACGGCCACGACCACAGCCACGCCCGGCCCAAGCAGCCAGGGCAGTAGAATCTCCAGTCTCAGAAGACGGTGTCGATGAAGAAAGGCGCTGGAGACGTTGGTAGGCACTCTGCAAAGTAGGGAGCGGATCACTCGCCAAGATCTGATCCACAACGCCAGTATAGGATTCTGGCAAGCCACTCAGAAATTGTATCAGCTGTAGTTCCGCCCGTTATTTCTGCATGGTCGCCAGATCAGTAGACAGCGGGTGGTAAGTCTCCAACTCACCCCACAGGCCGGTGAAGGTGGAGAAGTAGTCGGAGATGTCAGATCCCGTGAATTGGAGTCGCCCCAGTTGCTTGGTTATGTCGAAGACCTTCTTGGGATTCTGACTATGAGAGTAGGTACTGGCGAGCTGATCCCACATCTGCTTCGCCGTAGGTAGCCTAAGTAAAGTAACACTGATCTTCTCAATGACACTGTTGAGAATCCATGTCATCACAGTCGAGTCTTCACGGACCCAATCATCAAAAGTTTTGACGTTTTTTTCATCCGCGTTCGTTGCAGGCTGAGGCAAACCAATGCGAATCATATGAGAGTACTTCCCTTGTGATTTGGCATATATCACAAAGGAGCACACCCAAAGCTGGTAATTGCGCCCGTCAAGTTTAACAGTGGTAACTTGACGGCGCGAGTCTCTCCAGAAGTCATCTCCAGAAGACGCCATGAGAACAGGCAGGAAGGCAAGCACAGGCAGGAGTAGTCAGCAGTCAGAGGCAGAAGTCCAACACATGGACTAGTAGTAGAAGGTAGAAGATCCACGCATGGATCTTAAAAAAAACGTAGGGGCAGCAGATGAAGAGAAAAAACCTACGCCAACATAGAGGATCAATCACTCCACCATGAGGCGCAGGCAGACAGAGAGGATGAAGCTCGTTACGCCGTCAACATACCAGAACTGGAAAGTTACCGAGGTTGTCCAGAGATTTCGGAAAGAGAAACGGAGCTAGACGGAGGGTCCTGTGGTGGATTAGGCCACAAGGATGGAGTTTATTAGGGGATTAGAGGTGGATGGAGGGCTGCGGAGGGGTGGACGGCGATCGGTAGCGGCGGCGGTATTGTAGCAGTACTGTAGCGGCGAAAAAAAGGAAATTTCAGAGTGTGGTGGCGGCTAGGGTTGGTGGAGATAAGGATTAGGTTTAAGGTGGATCGTCCCGCTCTGATACCATGTGAAAAACAATGAGATTTGGAGAGCTTAGGGTTGCACAATGTGTGCACCCTCATATATATAATACTGAAAAAATTACAGAGAGGTCCATATATAAAAGAGAAATAACAAAACAAATAACAGGCTATGTAAAACAGGAAATATATAATGTAATTTTGAATAACATGCAACAATGCCAATTACTAAGAAAAACATAGATAATAATATATGAGTATATCACATTATTATTTTTTTAGTCCGTAGTATATTACATTATAAGGATCCATGTCATAGAAAGAGTGACAAAGTATTGGATAGGCACACCCTTTTTGATGCCTGGAAGATCAACAACAGAGGCTATTTTTCTGATAAGGAGGCTTATGGAGAAGTATAGACAAAGCAAAAGAGATCTTCATATGGTGTTTATCGATCTAGAGAAGGCTTATGATCGAGTACCCAAAGAAGTGTTATGGATGGTTTTGGAGAAAAAGGGTGTGCCTATCCAATACATTGACTTGATCAAAGACATGTATGATAGCTCTACTGCAAGTGTCAAGACACCAACTTTTCCTATTACAGTTGGGGTACACCAAGGATCCACACTCAGCCCATATCTATTCGTTCTGGTTATGGATGAGTTAACAAAGAATGTTCAGGATGATATTCCTTGGTGTATGTTATTTGCTGATGATATTGTTTTGATTGACGAAACAAAAGATGGATTGAATGATAAAGTTGAATGTTGGAGAAAGGCACTGGAATCAAATGGATTGATGATTAGCAGGAGCAAAACTGAGTATATGCATTGCAATTTCAGCCAATCTCACAGTGTAAATGATGGAGCCAAGTTGGACGAAGTAGATATACCAAAATGTGACAAATTTTGTTACTTAGGTTCTATTATTCAAATAGACGGGGATGTCCAAAATGATGTTTGTCACCGGATCACTGCAGGATGGTTGAAATGGAGGAGTGCAACTGGAGTTTTATGCGATCAGAAGACCCCTCTCAGGTTAAAAAGTAAGTTTTATAGAACAGCTATACGACCAGCCATGCTCTATGGGAGTGAATGTTGGGCGGTGAAGAAACAAGGTCTCAACAAGATGAACGTAGCCGAAATGCGTATGCTGAGATGGATGTGTGGGAAGACAAGAAAAGATCGTTTGAGAAATGACTATATCAGGAATAAAGTGGGGGTGGCGAGCATTGAGGACAAGTTGCGTGAGGGCCGACTCAGATGGTACGGACATGTGCAACGCAGACCTACTAGTGCGCCTATACGAAGCAATGCTATTGAGTCAAACACTATAAATAGAAGAAGAGGAAGGCCTAAATTAACATGGGATGAGCTTATAAAGAGAGATTTTGAATCTCTACATCTCAATCAGAATATGACCCATGAAAGAGCTGAATGGAAACGAAGGATCCATGTAGCCGACCCCAACATAGTTGGGATTGAGGCTTAGATGATGATGATGATGATGATGATGATGTAGTATATTACATTACCATTGCTCAAATAAGAAATAACACAATTATATGCAAGCATTGTTGCTCAAATGCATATGTAAGCATCAATCTATGAGAAAAGTAACTGGAGAAATGATTGAATACAATAGATGCCGAACTATAGTATGCAGCTAAGTGAGACGATTGAATGATAAGGGAGTAAGCTTCACTAAATAAACGTACAATTTAAAAGCACAAACTACCATAGTTAGGAAGGCATGGCAGAGAGTTGGTTGCGGGTGGACTGCAAAGCACCTTTGTATGTGCTACAAGGCTACCCTTTGATGTAACTCTGCTATGGGGAAGAGCAAGAGGCAGTTAAATTTGCAAACAAGCAAGCTAAAATTATTCTTCAAATTCAACTACCTGGACATAAGCCCCAAGGCTAGCTTATATAGGAATCAATAACTTTACAAGCAGCATTGATGAAAATAGATAGACTCCAAATTCCAAAGCAAATATGTTACAAACTCCATAGCTACTACTTAACTAGGATTACTCATAGACACGCGTATAAAGGTATTAGAATGTGTGGTATTCAACCCAAAACCAATTGGCAATGGGTGAAGGGACCACACACCTTATAAGCCCAGGACCTTTCCCAGAGCCCAGCGGTGTGGGACAATTCTAACATCCTCACACTTGTCTCATGGGGTCCGCTCTGATACCATATTAGAATGTGTGGTATTCAACCCAAAACCAATTGACAATGGGTGAAGGGACCACACACCTTATAAGCCCAGGACCTTTCCCAGAGCTCAGCGGTGTGGGACAATTCTAACAAAAGGCTTTGTAAGTCTCATTAAAAGGC